>CM033472.1:268165329-268688681 GCA_019447015.1 Hymenochirus boettgeri
CTCTTTACTGTCTGTTCTCACTGTATGGGACCTTTACTGTCTGTTCTTACTGTATGGAACCTCTTTACTGTCTGCTCTCACTGTATAGGACCTTTACTCTCTGCTCTCACTGTCTCAATGACTCTGTTACACCATATTAAACCATATTAACAGTCTATGGCTCTGTTATACCATATTAAACCATATTACCGGTCTATGAATCTGTTATACCATATTAAAAAATATTACCAGTCTATGACTCTGTTATACCATTTTAAACCATATTACCAGTCTTACTCTTACCATATTAAACTATATTAACAGTCTATGACTTTGTTATACCATATTAAGCCATATTACCGGTCTATGACCCTGTTATACCATATTAAACCATATTACCGGTCTATGACCCTGTTATACCATATTAAACCATATTACCGGTCTATGACCCTGATATACCATATTAAACCATATTACCGGTCTATGACTCTGTTATACCATATTAAACCATTCTATAACCATGTTATACCATATTAAACCATATTACCGGTCTATGACTCTGTTATACCATATTAAACCATATTACCGGTCTATGACTCTGTTATACCCCTTTAAAATAACGTCCGAAGAGGACCTAATCGCCCTGACCTCGGGTTCAACTTCTAGTCCTTATGACTTACTCTAGAAATCCTGATCAACCGCATCTGTTCCCCTCCCCCCCCCACGTCCTTCTTCCGGTCCGCAAGCTAAACCATAAGAAGATGCTGTTGAGAAGACTGTCCTTCCACTGTGAAGCACCGGGCGGTTTTAGGTCCTCACCCTGGTTCCTTTAGAGAGGGGGGCGGGCCAAGACACTATAGTTTTTTAATTTAAGACTTGACATTTAATAAGCATACAATACTCTACTATTGGGACTGCCAATCATGACACTGGTTTTTACAGGTATGGTATAATACACTGGGAGATAGGAGAACCTCTCCCGTCTTTTTTTGCTTAGAAGGATGCAATCTCCTTTTTTAGATGTTCCACTTCATCCGTACACACATTCCCCCCTGCTTTCCCTCTCTTTGGGGGGTCCATCTAGATTGAAATTTGAGGGGGGAGGGTGGTAATGCACGTGTTTTTTATTTGCTAATGAATAATTAGCACTCGGGGTAAAACCAAAAACAACCATTTTTGCCAACCGAGCCCCATACCCAAATGATTGTTGGCTGAAACGCAGGTTTATATTTGGTGTGTACTCGTGCTCCGGGGTCCTTTTTCCGTACATCGAACATGTGTATGGCCTTAATAAAAAGGACCACGAAGCCTCAGACAACACTCTTTCAGAAGGAGACAACCTTATATAAAGGAGTAATCTGGTCTCACCTCTCATTTAGATATGGTTGTTAGGAAATTTTACCTTTCTAACATGAGGTTTGTGTTTTATTTCCCAACATTTCAGGTAATCACAACCGTGTGGTCACTGACCATATGTTCTTTACCAACATGCTCAGTACTAAGATACTGCGAGGAATTGTACCGTTGGTCACACACCCTCTAGCCAATCCTGTTACAGGACATAATAGCAAGGGAGCATGGTGACGAGGGGCCAGGGTGGGCCATGTACATTACGTTCCTGGGGTGTAAAAATGTGGTTTAAGTTCGTCCTTTAAGGGCAGGTGTGAAGATAATTATCTCAATATACAAGATACCAGAACCATAAAATATGTTGTGTAAGGAAGTGGGAATTCCAGGCACCTGTACACTTCCTCTAAAACAAGCCCCTGGTCCCCTACACACTATAATCATTTGGGATGTGTAGCCAGATCATAGTATATTTATGATACTACTAGATCTGCTAAACATCTCGCGTGGGTGGTTTGTGACCTCTGAAGGCTGGTACACCGTTCAATTCATCGTCTGACTGACCGTTCGAGACTTTCGTCCCGATCGCCGGACCTATCGGCCAAAAACTGACCGAATATTGCATCATGTGACTAGCCTTTAACTCTCCAGTTTTTTTTTTTTTCCCCAGTGAATCAGGGTGGACTAATTGGGAACACAATTCCCATAGGTGAATCCTAACAGGAAGGTTTAGCATTTAGTTTAAGACTTGAAATTGAAAAATTTCTATTCATTCATTAATGGACAGTTTTTGTAAAATATTTACAGTTGTTTTCCAGATCTCAGTTACTCTTGTGCATTGGCACCATGGACGGATATAGATTATTGTTTTCTCCCAGCAGATGCTTCTGGATGGAGTTGCGAGCGGAATTTGGCATGAAATCAACGGAGCGCCCAGGGTAAGTGTCCTTATATCTGTGCCCCCCTCTCAGAAGTATCGAAGCCTTGAGCAGATCCTGAACTCTGAGCCTTGCAATCAGATATGTGGATTCTCAAAACCAAACCTTCCGTCATTGCTGTAAACTGAGAAAAGCCAGTTTTCCATTTCACGGCAGAGAATCTCTAATTAATATTGTATTTAATCGCGCCGTAAAAGACGGCTTGTGTTTTTTATTATTCCCATCCTATGAAATTCCCTGAGTAGCATGAGACCGCCACAATAGCGGCTGTAACGAAATATGGTAAATTTGAGGTCATCCCTCTTTGGTTATTCTTGGCCTTATTTCTAGGGAGGTTTATATACTACGGCTATAAAGCTCTAATTCGCTTGAGATGGGCTTTTGTCTCATTGCGTGTTGTTAGATGGGACAGCTAATCATCTGTTCAAGCGTTGTAGCCCTGCAGCAAAGATCATAGGACCTGCTACTTGTGGAAACAGCACTGTCTTTACCGTTCAAACCACCTTCTGGCACTGACTAGACCAGGTAAGTATTAACAAAACGGCAACTGTTTACTCGTTATTTTTATTTAACCAGCCTTGGAAGGCAACCAACGTGGGATACATGAAAGTAACCGTGCCGGCTTTAAAAATGCCGTATAAGCAAAATGCCAGTTAGCATGCTCCGAGTGTCCGCGATGGGCATATAACCCTTCGCTTGGCTTTTGCAACGCGGGTGTTCCATAACGTCTCTCATTGCATTGCCTGCTGGTATCTCCCTGTATTTTCCTTTTAAAAGGCCTGCCACCCGTCAAAGTCCAGGTAAGTACCCCCCCACCCAAACTCTCAACGTTAAATCTTACAACGCTCACAACATTTCTACAAGGTAATTATTCAGCCTAATGTTTGTCACATTCTGTCATGGGTGGATTTAACATCAAATGCCAATTAACTAGAGGGTCTACCCAGCCTTTCTCACTGAGATTCACCAAAGCTCTCCAATTTCACACATCTAAGAGGGAAACGGGGTGAGGTGGTACCATTGGGCTAACTAACTCCCCCCCCCTTTTTTGGGGTAAAAAAAGAACTGCTTGAGAGCAATGTTATTACATTTTCACGGTTTGGGGGCTATCCCCCGGACTAAATTACTTTATCCCATACCCCAACACAGCAAACGTTCTTAGTCTGTAACAACGACCTAGAAGGCAGTCCAAATTTATGCTCGCATCTCTGCTTTATTATAATTTAATTTGTGGGCAGCAAACAGGCAGTGTATGGTCATGTGACCGGTTTTTCCCAGAGCTGTCACCTCTGCAACTTGTGGTCACAGCTCATAAATAACTTGTAAAGATTAAGATTATGTGATAACATTTTTTGAAAGGCGAGTGGAACATGGGCTGACCGGGCTACAGGTCATCCTGGTTCTGCACTTACCCTATCCTATATCCAGTAAATTCAAATTGAAATGAGAAATTAACCCACAATGGCTTCTATTAATAAGGTTCCTTTGCCTACTGGCTAAGGAAGCTGAGCCACAGTCTCCCCTATCTCAACTGAATCTATAAAATGCGATATGGCTTATTATAACATATAAAAATCATTATCTTGACTTAAGGATTGGAGTGTCTTAATGGATCCTTGAGTGGACTAATGTTAACTTTTTGGAATAAGTTCATATTTCATTTGATTATTATTATAATGTACGGAATTTAGAACCTGTTAAGTACATGCTTCATGTTGTGTATTTCATGCAGTATGAACCATTTGTACACAATGCGTAAAGGAAACGGCTCATCCTACAAAGGTTGATTGCATTTTGACGGCTTCACAACGTGTCAATCAGACAAAGCTGGTGGGTGACCATTTCCCCACATCCATTTCATCATCTGACTTTTGACTTCCATATGAGAAACCGAACTCAGCAGGCCAACCCTAACATAACACACTGACTGGTAATGTGGGAGCTCGGATGGAGTCCAGACCTTGATGTGTTTTATTGTATGAAGTCTGCTTTCTCCAATGTCCCCCTTACTCGATGTCTTAGAGTCATTCCTGGCTGGAGATCTCTAGGCTCTGTTTAAGGTTTTTCAATTCCTAGGTTCCTAAAAAAAAAAAAAGAAAAAGTAAAATCTGTTCTATTTACCATTGTAGAAATGCTCCATGCCTGACGCTCTGAATTACTGTCTTACCTAGTTTAGATGTAGCGTTTGTTTTTTAATTAAAATAATCATGATTCAATGGTAGTATGTTGGAATTCCGTGTGAGGGTCACTAAAGGTTCAACAAAACTTGTGAAACGTCTGCCACTTTCCCAACAGGATAAAGTGGAGTTTACCTCGGTTCGAGTTCTGAACCGAACCACAAACAATGCAGATAACAGTGGCAGAATAGTGGTTTTCCTCATGATTCCCCATACGGGGTGATCTCTCTTCTCTCCATTGTTTTTATACCTTCTGCCAAATCCTGTGTCCAATGTTTCTTAATAGTTTTCCTTCCTTAAGTCGCCAAATTAAAAGAAAAATAAATATCTTCGTTACATCTAAAATATTGATATTAGTAAAGGTTCGTACCCCTGTGTGGGGGGGGGGAAGTCACAAGGGCCGACCCGCAAGGCCCACATGTGTACGAACAGCTTTTTGTCCGGTGATGTTTAGTGTATGGCTGACGAATTTGGTGGTGGATTCATTAACGAGGCCTTGAACGACTATGCTGTTTTTGTTGAACTAAGTGGCCCATACCCTAAATAAAAAGGGACAATTATTTACACATTGTGCGTCACGGGTTGGCACTCTTATTTTTTACCAGTCCTCTGTTTGTGGGCACATTAGATTACCATCTTTGTTTGCACATATATTACCCTCCATGTGGAATATATCTTCGTCTCCTGTTCAATTAGCACTTCTAAGTCAGCCCTCCTGTTCTCAGCCAGTGTGCACTCATCCCCCCGTTCATCAGCCAGTGTCGTCAGCCCTCAGTTCCTCAGCCAGTGTCGGCAGCCCTCCTTATCATTTAGTGTCGTCAGCCCACCAGTTTCATCAGCCATCACTCTACCTCCACACAAGCCCAAGTTTTTTTGCAGGAAGATATAGATGGCAGCCTGTAAAAAACAAACTTTGGCCTCAGCCCTAATAGGTCTAGAAGCATTCCCGCAGGAAGCCAGTATCTTGTGCGTCTATACATCTTGGGAGTCAGTACATCTTGCTATAAATGTATAAAGGCCAAGAAGGTCTGCAAAAAGAATATAAGATTTAATATGGGTTAAAAACCCTGCATTGACTACTGAATACATGTGGGCCTAGCACCTTTGCCTATATTCATGAATATTTATTCATTTATTTTGGAAATGAATAAAGGATTTGAATCCAAAGTTCTGTCCAAATCATGTTTGATCAATTCAGGTTTCGGGACTTTGGACCGTAGATTGTTAAGGGTTACCTCGGTCTAGTAACCCCGTGAAAATAACTTGAACGTTTTGATACTATGATGGACACAAAACCGAACTCAACCCGAGTTTTTCTAGATGAATTTAGATTTTGGACGAACTCAAACTTTTCAAACTAGTTTGGACTTGAACTAGCGTCGTTTTTTTTCGAATTCCGCAGCTGTATTTTACGGGCCTGGTCTCTAACCCTAAATGTACGTTTGTTACCCCACGAATGTAACGGTCATTTTCGGTAATCCTTGAAAGTATCGACGCTAACCCTTGAATTTCCCGTAACACTCGATTGTAGCTAGCGCAAACCCTGGCAAATTGGCCTATCATTAGGTAATGAAGTGTTTTTAACAGTTTTTGGTACAGCCAGGTTCCCCAACCATTTCCCCGGTGCCACAGCCATTTACAGAATTGACCATTGTTAGTGTATGTCACACACATCATTGCGAAATATATTATATAATTTACCTATGATACTCCCAACATTAGTGAAATGCTTGAATGAATGAGAATGTAAAGGAATGGAGAGAATGAATGATGTGGGAAATTATGTAAATATATAAGAAGGGAAGATTGACTTCATCCCATTGTGTTTTTTTTCCATTACCAGTAGGCTTTGGTAAGGTCAGGGAGGCCAGGTATTTTGGAAATGGTGACGGGTTGGGAGAGGGGTTCAATTTACCCAAGTTTTACAAGGATTAGGGTTAGATCCCACTATGTGCGTTGCATTTTCCTTCCTGTCATGTGGACAATGCTATTTTTGTTTGGTGTACGATCTTTTCAAATTTACAGGAAAACCAAAAAAAAGACACCCCACACAACAAGTGGGTGTGTCCACTTTGTTGTGTGTTCCATAGACTATTATTAAAGTCTTTTGCGCTCATTCGGATAAAAAATGGGCTTAATAGATTCGGAATGCAAATTTATATCGTAGGACATGTTTCCTGCAATTTCCATTATATTTTATTTTTATATTTGCCATTTCAATTTGGCACAAAAAACAACGCACATGTGGGACCTAACGCTTAGTTAGTTAGAAACTCATTGCGATTGTCAGAGAGGCATTTCGTCAAATGTTTTCCTACCTGTGAATCTTTGTTAGAGATGGACCGTACGATTCAACTTTAATTTTCGGATGACCTCGAATCCTTTCGAACTAGTTTGGGTTTTACAAGTGCGACTTAGTTTCGTGATTAATCGAATGTTATCGTTCGTAACCCTCGAATGTAGCATCCATTTCGGTAACCCGTGAATGAAATCGTTCATTACCCTCAAATTTTCTTTGGTATGTGGTAACTCGCGCATGAAACATTCGTAACCTTGAATGTAGCATTTGATTTTGTAACCTGCGAATGAAGTGTTTCCCCCCCGGTAACCCCGAATATATCCTTTCGTTTTCGGTAACAAACGCCCTAAAATGTAAGTGGGTGTCGACTTTGGTAACCCTCGAATGTATCATTTGGTAACACCAAATCGCTTTACCCTGAATGTAGCATGCGGACACCCGTCAATTTCACGATGTGAGGAAAGTTACAGGGCAATGCACCGTGAGCCGCTATGGGCAACCCGTGCAAGTCCGCGTCAATGTTATATGCATAGCGGCTAAGTGGAGGTATCTATTGTGTCCCGTTTAAACCCCACTATTTCCTGGCTTTTAAAGTGCCGCAATGAATGCCACTACACTATCCAGTGATTAACATTGCTGTGGGGCTGCCCTGCTAACTTATGCGTTAGCCAAGCAGCCACCGCAAATGAAGGAGTTTAACGTGACTTAACTGCAGAACGGAGTGGATCACACCCTGCTAGTGTGTAAACAAAGTTTCTGGATATATGTACATGTTGCCCCAGACCATTTCCCGTTCCCAAAGCCACGTAACAGTAAATTACCATTGTTTTTTTTATCTGTATTTAATTTTTCAACTATTTTTTTTTGACTTTAAAGGAAATGTCCACCCCCAAAAATATAATTTTAACCCACTACTGCCCCTCTGTAGTGTAAGAAAATCCTTACCTTACATCCCTCCCTGTCCTATGGTTCCTCACAGCTGTAATGTCCCCCCAAAACGTACCACCCAAACTGACCACCAGGAGCTAGCAGGAAGGGATATTTCTGCCTCTGAGGCTTTCCTCTCAGAGGGTTTTTGGCTCGCTCGGAGCCGCCCTCCCGGTCTCTCAGCCCAATCACGGACACTGCGGCCATTCCGGCCCCTGTTTTTGCAGTTTTTATCAGCAGAGGGCCGGCATACGCCGGAGGAAAGGGGAATGAAATATGATTGGGGGAGTTTCCTGGAACAAATAATAATGCAGTTGGGCTTGGGGAGAAGCCCTATACAATAATTATGAAAAGTAAAAAAATGGGTGGACGTTCCCTTTAATGAGTTCATTTTTCGAACTGCCCGAATTTCAAACTGTTACTGAAATTCGGAAGTTTGAAAACGAACGCGAACTTTAGGAGCTCTGGCCGATCCCTAGTCTGGTGAATTCTCATTTAACACACACAGTACAGAATGCACTGTCTAGAGTTTTGATTCTGTAAGTTAAACCAGTAAAATTTTTAACGAGAAAATAAATAATCCATACAATAAAGTGATGTTTTAGAGCGTTAAAAGGTCAACAGATGGTAAAAGGCCAGAACTTTGCTAAAATAGACCCTAACACACCAGTAGATTACATTCTAAAAACAACGCATTTCCTGCCCTCCTGCCCCCAAGTATTTCTGGCGTAGATATTATTTTTTAATCCTTAAGTTTATTTCTTTCTCTAAATACCATAATTTGGTCAATATGGTAAATTGTTATTTTATATTGCAGGCAATGATAAAAAACAAAAAGGTTCCCGCTCTCCAACAAATCACTTTCCCAGCTTTATGTACGTCTCAGAAAGGCGAAATAAAAGACAACAAGTTACCTTACCCCTTTGTTCTGTGCTTGTCCCGGGTGGTGATGTGACCAGTGGGAAGCTCATTATGTGTTAGTTTTTTCTCCTCTCATCTATTATTTGACATAAAACACCATCCTGGCCCCCTTTAAGTTCATTCCATTTTCATTCCTACTGAAACCTCCTTCAGTCTCGTAACTTGTAATGAATTCACTTTTAATGATGTCACAGAATATTGGCGGGGTTTTTTTTTATGTCTTTTTTTTTAATTCTTTCCACATGACCTGGTTTTTGGTTTAAATGTGCTGACCTTGGCTTAGTGCAAAATATCACCTGGCGGTAAGAAAGCGGGCGAGATGACTTTCATTTATAACCGGCCCTTTGCTAAATGAAGACACAGAGCCATATGTTTACTTTGGACCTGGAGTCGTGGTGGGAGGAAGTGTTTATCCATTAGACTTTTTTTTTTTGGCAGTCTCACTGGATGATAACAATTTTGTTATTGATGTGTGGGACGGTGGAGTCTTTTTTTATTTTGCAGGCTAAAATTTTGGTTCCCACAATCCTTTCAATTGTTAGGAGCCTTAAAAAAACATAAATTGTTGTAAAAGCATCTGAGCTTTGGCTTCTTTCTTTCTTTAACTGGCAATTGCACCTTGGTAGGGAAAAATAAATACAAATAAAATAAATGTTTTAAAGGCCATGTCCACCCTTAAAACAAAAACTGGTGACTTGTCTGTTCTCGTGCCCACAACCCAAATGCTCTTTATCCAAGTTTTATTATTACATGTATTTGTAACTCAGATAGTTAATGAATAAGGTCTCTTTCTTCCATTCTGACAAGTGTATCTGTCTCCTCCATCTTCTGCTCAATGGCTTTTTTTATTGAGCATGTGCATATAAGGCAACTGTGAAACAGCAGTAAGTCATTGGTTTCTTGATGTCATCAGTCATACCATTGATTGACTGCATGGAGAGAGGAGACAGTTTTTTCTTCTCTTAAATTGAATTATTTTATATAGTACACATACCTAGCTACATTTTCTCTGTTATTTTGTGTTTTTAAAATCATGAATCAATTCCTTTGCTGTGGTCAGTAGTCACCGCCATTTCATGAGCTCCCAGGATGCATCACTTCATGGATGTTCCCCACACTAATTTCTACTTATTGCTGTACAGTGAGTCAAACAGCTCATATCTCCACTGAGCGGATAAACTGCCCCCCGGGTATACATACCCAATATTAGGGGTCCTGCATACGGAAGTCGTACTTTTTTTGGTTTGAACTATTTATTTATTTATCATTATTGTGAATTTTATATAGCACCAACATCTTCCGTAGTGCTTTACAATTACATGTATACATTCAATGAGTCCCTGTCTAAGCACTTTTATTAGACACACATACAAACCTATCAGTATGTCTTTATGATACCGTAGTTTCCCAGATGAAACTGCCCACATGCATGGGCGGACAGGCATATTAAGGTATTGGAGGGATAAAATTTATTTTTTAAAGCATGTGCATTGCACTGAACTTCCACTTAACGTTCCTTTGTGGTGATTTATACTGTAAGAAATTGTAAACTTTTTTTATGACAGACTGTGTGGTGGAGTTTGTTAAATAAAGAAATGTTGTGGTTTATGAACTAGATGCTGGGTTGCCCACATCTACTTATCTCTCATATTACTTAGGGATTTTTCGCTACAATGCTTATAGCCAACTTAGACACATTATCAACTGTTTCACACACTAGAAAAAGCCTGCAGCCAACAAAGATTAATGTTTAAAGAGCTAGAGAAGCCTGGAACCAATCAAAATTAGAAGTTTATGGGACTAGACAATACTGGGTCCATCAGAGCATTAATTTTGAATCCCAGGGTTAGAATGAGATGAGCCAATCATATAATTAGATCTTTTGCTGAATCAATGCAATTCTTAAAATTAGAAAATCACAACTTTATTAAAAGAGGCTAAAGCTATAGTAGTTTTGCCAGCATTAGCACATCGAAATGGGACCACCATTTTAAGCCAGTCGAACTCCCATCCAGTAGATGCATCATACAAAAGAGTTTTCATTGTTGCCGTCGATGCCATCACCCGTTTCAACTTTTGCCACAGAATCGGACAAACGGGTGATCAGACGGGTCCATAATTCACACACACCCGCCCATCGTGTTTTTTTGGTCTTTTTGGAAGAAAACTGGATGAACGAATTGGTGGCCATGTGTAGCCTTAAGGTAGCCTTAAGTAGCTGGCAATTGAGGTTCTAAGCAGATAAGTGCTTCAAAAAATGTCTTTAAGGTACAATCTGAAGGGTACATAATGGCCTTACACAATCAATTTTTTCTACAAACACTCTATTTCTGCCTTATATGACTTACGAGAAGTCACACCCGCCCAGAGAGGTATAGTCTCTAAACCGGGGCTGTAAATTGATAAAGAAGGGAAAGAAGTCTTGGTTTTGGTGAGGTCCTGCGTGTAGATTTTCGATTTTGTCCTGTCGAGAGTTGAATTGCCTTTAAATACATTTTGGTGTTTTTAATCGTCTCATGTTAATCCCCATAAACTCTTCATTCCACTATACTCACTGTACAACTCTTCATAAGAAGGGTCTCATTAGATAGTGGGTAGGCAAGCCATCTGTTGGCAGGTCATTGCAATCACTAGGTAATTCATTCCCCCGTGCGCTAAGCATTTAAAGTAGGCTACAGTCATACAGTCTATCCTTTTGATTAGACCTGTCCTGGCAATATTGCAGCACCACCTGCAGCTTTGGACAAATGTTTTTAGGGATCAAATTATTTGTTTACTATTTTGGCCAGTCAGTGTTTACTCGTCTCCCCTATCCATTTGTAATACACAAGAAAGGTTTTTTGCTTATATTATAACAAGATTTCTGTAGAGACCTGTTGTGGTAAATGCATACAGGATGTCTTAGCAATACTTACCATACACCTTAACAGTTGACTCTAATGAATATCCCCAACTGTGGAAGAGTACGGCAATAAATCCGAATCTCTTCCGATTTACAGAGTTAAACAAGAACAAGTGGAACCTTACTTACACAACAGATAAAGGTTACACAAAACTGAACGTTTTTGTAATCTAGTAATAGGTCCCTACCATGTCCTTCGAGAAGCAATTATGGATATTACATGAATTCTTCAAAGAAGGAGCAACGGTCCCTTTTAATATGTAGTGGGTTTTAACGTTAAAGGCATCTTACTGCAGAGAACCATAAACAGAAACCGTATAATTACGAACTCGTGGGGTGTTGGTCATAACTTCTGGGAAAAGGCTCCTTAGAGACCATTAAACAAAGACAGACAATAGCACAGGAACATTCCAGAAGCAAAAGGGTCAGAAAATGTAAAGATTGAATGGAAAATAAGATCATTTTTGGTGTAGAATAAGCAATTGGTGCTCATCTCTACGGTGAAGTTTAGCGGTGGCTTTATGTTTGAATTCTCTGGTATTCCTGTTAGGCAGGTAGGGCAAGTTGGGTAGGTTGAGATTTTGTATCGAGTGTTTTGTTGTAGTGCTTTCTTTCTAGTGGTCTGATGATTTAAATTTGCGTTGGTTAATTAGGCGCAACTGAATATTAACACCGGGGTCCAGGCACACGATGTCTACAATTGGCTAATTGTAGTTAGTTTTAATATGGCTGTTTAGAGTAATATGTGACATGACAATTACGGCCAAGAAAATGGGGCTATTGATCAGATGGGGGGGTTACCGTTATGAATATTGTTTACCAATGACAACTCGTAGGGTTAAGAGTAGGGTAAATCTTAGCTAATGGAGTTGTGTCTTTATTCACCCTCATTACTATGTTACTATGTGTGCAGTTAGAGGGTGACAGCGTTGTGTTGTGACATGCATTGTGGGAAATTCTAGGGCTCATAGTGTAATTACATAGCATCTTGCCCTTACAGTGATTTGTGCATTATAAAGGGGGTGTCTGTTAAGAGTGGCAGGGCATGCTTAGGCCTGGACAAAACAAGTACCGGATTGACGTCAGTCATGTTTATTTATAGTTAAGATGAGGGCAAAGTCATTTTTTTCACTAAAATCATCACAAGGTATACAGAAAGCAAAAATTATTCTAAAAAATCTGCCCTGTCCCTTAAGACCACCGTTAGACACGGTGGAGGTCCGGGAATCCTGCAATCTAATTTGTTAAAATATGATTTTTGTTACATCCCTTTAATAACACCCTTGCCATTTCCAATAATGACCTGTTCATGGTATGATTTTCATTTTGGAAGCCAAATGAAACAAAGGTTATTTATATACACATCTTGGACAATTCTTTCATTAGCAAACATCACTGTTTTAGTAAGAATTAACAAACTGCGGAGCCTCGGGGTCCTGTCTCTACACAATGAGAAAGTATTAGACGCAATACATGCGAATCTTACTACATATGAAAGTATTTGAAATGGCCAGTCGTTGGTCAGGGGGCTGGTAAAATCCTACGAAAAGAAACAAGGAAATAGGACGCAGGAAAACAGGCTTGTATGTATCATTGGATATTATATACCACTTAACCTGGAATAGGAATTACGATTGGGATATAGCTACTATTCTAAGAATTGACCCCCAATTTCCCGATCCTTGCCATTAGCTGACATATTTTCAAACCCGAAAATCTAGACCTGGATTTTATTAACTGTTCGACTGGCCACTCTGGTCCATGTAACAGAGTGTTCGAACATGGAGACCGCCCTACTTCTCTTGCATCTTGGGCTTTGCTGGGCACATTAGAGCAAGACAATGAGACTGTGGAGGTAACCTTGGTGGCCTGCGCTCCTCGAGAAATCGGATTTTATCTGTGGGTCCATAGTTGATGATGTCATCATGGGCTGTCCCAGTGATTGTATTAAGGCGCCCCCCTCATGGTACCTGGCGCATTTGTCTTTGTGTGGATTGGTGATCACCAGGAAGCACATTCACCCACTTCCCACATTACATTTGCTGGATTCATAGTGATGGGGTGTGTAGAGATGTGACACAAAACCGTAACTCGAAACCTGAGTTTTGAGACGAACCTTTAATGAGTTTGGACGAAACTTGAGGCTATTCAAAACTAGTTATCGGGTTCAACATAATTAGTTTTTTTTCGGAATCGCGGCTGTATTTTTTTTATATTATCGTAATTACGGCCATTCGCTAACAACTAGAATGTACGTCGCTAACCACTCAAAAAAGTATCGCTTTCATTTTCGATAACCACTCGAAGTACGATGTTTTTTTGCTAACCCTAAATTTAATCGTTCGCTAACCCACAAATGTAGCCTTACGATTCGTTGTCGTAACCCTGAAAGTATCGTTCATTTTCGGTATCCTCCGAAAAGTATCGTTCGATTTCGGTAACCCTTGAATTTATGGTTTCTATTTTCGGCTAACTCTCGAATGTAGTTTTCGAATCATCCAAATAATTGGCCGAAACCCTCGAATGTAGCTTGCGCGGAAACCACGAAAGTTGCCACTCATGTTAGAACGTTTTTTTTAAAACAAGTTTGGTGCCATTTCCCAGGTGCCACAGTCATACAGTAGTTTACCAAGCTTAGCTTTGTGTGTGGGTTTCCTTTGGGTTCTTTGGTTTCCGCACACAAAGGATTAACAGGAGTAACCGGATAAGGACTTAACCCACTGTTGCAGTACCTCTGGTCTCACCTAAATTCAGTAGGAGAAAGCTTCCAAATTCATACTGACAGGACTGTCCAATGGGAAGACATGTTGCCTTCTATGGTAGTGTCCGGTTGTGTAGGGGCAGGGCCAAAACCATTCACAAAACCAAGTACAGACTGTTCTACAGCAATTAGATCCGACCCCACAGGTGCAGGCCCTAGTGGTTAGGTTCCTCACCCTGGATTTCGCTTACAATGGAGAATTGGTAGGGGGAGGGCTATCATTGGTCTTTTAAGGTCCACTACATACAAGATGTCGGTGCGGAGCACTGGGGAATGTTCTGCATCTTTGTTGCTTTGAAGCAACAATTTTAACATGTGTGGCCAATTGCATCAGGGTTGTTCATTGATCCAGCAAATGAATCACTAATGGACCATATAAGGGAACAGACTTACGTGCAATTGTCAGCTGAGGTCAAGTCTTAAAGGAGAACAAAAGTCTCAGACCAAAAAATGTCCCACTAGAAAGACCACATTTCACAAAATACAAAAAGCTATGTCTCACTCCCCTTGCTGTGGAATTGCTGAGTGATTTATGGAAATTAACACCTGTGGGTACAAGGGTCAAAAATCAGTTCATATTTTGTATCTACTGGAAGGCTGTCAGCAATTCCTGCTGGTTGGTAATAAAACAACGAGCGCTATACAATAAAGTTTGTAACACATGTAGAAACTTTATATTTTACAAGAAACATGAGGGAGGAACAAAATAACAATAACTCAGAGCAGAAAACTATGTGTATTGTTTCATAAGTAATACACCGAGGGTTTGAATTGTCACTTCTTTGGGGCTTGTTGCTCCTGAAACATAGAGCTTACACCTGGTGCGCCACCAACCAACCACGATGAATTCAGGTACTTGAGAACGTTTATCTTTCTCTAGGAAACATAATATACAAACTTGTGGCAACCGAGACGGTGAATCCTGGGGCAGGGGGCGTGGCTCTTGAAGCCAAACATGGACTATTAGAGTTTACTGGCCAACAACAGGAGAGCCTTCTTTGGTAGCGTAAATCTATTACTTCATCTACTAAATGCCTTCTAGAGCAGACACTTTTCGTGAATGGGGGATGCTCTGGGGAGAAAAGCTTTACATCGTGGAGTTTAAATTTTTTTTAAAGTTTAGTTCTCCTTTAAACATTCCTAGCATTTCATATTTCAGCACTTATCTGCACTATTGAAAGGGATGATGATGAAATCTGTTAAAGGTATGTACGGCACTTACAAATACGTTTTCTATGACAGGTAATAGATTAACAAAGTAGAGAAGTACAACTAGTTACCCTGAAATGTTTCATTGGTATTGAATGCCAATAATTTAGCAAATCTGGGGTCCTCGCTCCTAACGAATTAAAGAGTACTCAGCGGAATCCTTCTCATTAACACTTGGGAAATCCACGTAATCCTTTGCTCTTGGTTTGAGATCAAAATTGGGGTTAGGTTTCCTTCTTCTATTGAAGGGAAAATAATAGAAAAGTGCACATTAATTCCTCAGAATAGAGATGTATGTGGGGTTCCTAATCGAATCCAGTTTCAACGAATATCCGAGGGTTTATAGTTCCCGGAATTTCGGAACTCCCTCCGGAATTACGCTACCCGAATTTTTCGAATTTAACTTCGATAATACTCAAAATCGAAAGTAGAGATTATCCGCAAATCGGAAGTAGACGAATTTTCTGCAAAATTGAAAGTAGATAATTATCGGAAGTAGATGATTTCCGAGAATCGACAGTAAACGATTTTCGAGAATACCTATTTTTCGAAACGAACCTCGAACTTTCATCTGTTAATTTGAAACGAAACGAAACTCAACAGTGTCGAAACAATTACATTGTAACATTCCCAAGAAACATTTTGCAACATTTTTAATTTTTGAAACTTTTTTTTATGTATTTCCCAGATTGTGGTTTAGTTCCCTAGAAAGGAATCCATACCTTCATCATATCCTGATCGATTCTGTATCCTGCTCTCATCGAACAGGACAGGAGGCTGGATGAATAAGTCTACATGGGAATCCTCGGGAAGTTCATGGACCAGGTCATAAGGGTTACCTACGTTAACACAAAGCATTTGGAATATACATATCTGACTCTTGGAATTTCTCTGGCTTGGTATCAAAAAGGAACAGTGACAACACTTCATTCCAAGTGCGAGGCAGACATTCAAATCAAAACATCTGCTCGGTTTAGTGTAATTTGTATTACCTAACACTTGTACCTGGGATTAAATGTAACCTTTATTTTGGCAGAGGAAAATAAGAACAATATATGGGAGTATTTTGATCTCAGGAAATAACATCAATTCATGAAATTCTAAAGAGCAAAATTCAATTGATGGTTTGAAACGAAGTACAAGCTCATTATAATCATGGGTTATTGGTCTTTTTAACATTTATGGATGTCTGTGAATTATTGCCTCTTCACGATGCAAAAAAGACGTCCATGCTATTAGTCACCAGTGAACTCAGGGGCTAGTCCTGTAACTTTGTAATGAAAAGTACAATAGTAGAATAGTAGAAAAACGGGAAGGTTTAGGTTCAGTGATAATATTTATTGGACAGAATAGAATGCAATGAATTATATTTATGGGCACAAGGAGGATACAAGAGGAATTAATATTTGGTAGGTAGAACAAAAACCTCAATCAAAAAACGCCAGACCAGCATGTATTGTCTTGTAAAAGATAAGTATGGATTCAAGGGGGAGAATGTTTATTGCTCACTCTTTACAAAGCAATTGGTAAGGCCCTACATTTGGAATATGCATGCCAATTTTGGGAATCCTGGTACAAAAAAGGACAATCTTGAATGAGAAGGGTTCAGAGAGGGCAAACTAAAATTAATAGGTGGGATTGGAGAGCTTGAATATAAAGCGAGATTGGATATTTTAACAATTATGTCACTAGAAAAGAAAGGCCTTGTGTGGGATATGATTACTGTGTAAATACATTAACGGGCCATACAAAAAACTCATCTGGGGCATTGTTCACCAAAGAACATGTCAGAGGACACAGACATCCCTTACTACTTTTTAGAATTTTAGGCTTCAACTTGTGGACAGGGGTTTTTCACTGTGGAGCAGGTAAAGCATGAAACTGTCTTCCGTGAGCTTGTTATGGCAGGGTTCATTGGTCGTTTATAATTAACAAAGATTGCTGGATGAGGTTTCTGCAAACAAGGAATGTTACAAAGTTATGGTATTGATAATAAAGTAAGGTTGGGAAGGGTTTGGCTCACTGTGAGAACGTTAATTATTTATTATGCTAGCAACTGTCTTCCAGTGGACGTTGTATGGCAGTTCATTGAGTCAGTTTAAAATAAAGCTATTAGAGTTCTTCTGCAAACAAGGACTTTACAAAAGTTACTGGTTTGAATACAATAAAGTGAGTTGGAAGTGTTGGTCACTGTGAGAACGGTTTAAAGCTCTGGAACTGTCTTCCAGGTGGACCTTGTTATGGCAGGTTTATTGGTCATTTAATAAAATTTGGATAGTTTCTACAAACAAGGATGTTAAATGTTACATGTGTATGATGACATAAAGTATGTGGGAAAGGTTTGTCACATGTGAGAACAGTAAAAGCTATGGAACTGTCTTCCAGGAGTTGTATTGTTATGGTCAGGTTCGCTGGTCAAGTCTTAAAAAGAAGCTGGATGAGTTTCTGGCAAACAAGAGTTACAAGTTCTGGTATGATACATAAAGTAGAGTTCGGAAAAGGGTTTGTTCACGTGAGAACGGTTAAAGCTAGGAAATGTCTTCCGTGGACGTTGTTTTGGAGGCAGCGGTCATGGTCAGTTTAATAAAAGAGCTGGATGAGTTTCTTAAACAAGGAAATGTATAAATTACTGGTATTGATACATAAAGTTGAGTTGATCCCGGGAAATTTCCATGCCACTTGGAGTCATGGAAGGAATTTTTTCCCCCCTTCATTAATTTGAGTTTGAGTTTTTTTTGCCTTCTCTGGATCAACAGTGGCAGGAATGAGCGTATTTAAGATGGGTTGGACTGGATTGACGTATTGTCTTTAATCAACCGCTAAATACTATACCATAAATACCGCACCCGGAATCCTGCCTAAAAGTATAAAAACTAATATTTACGATTTAATACATATGCAGTCTAAGTCAATGTTGACCCATTGTTATGTCAGACAGAATACACGATCATGACACTATATTAGCACCATTGATCACACAGCCTATAGAAGGGGGAAGGGCGGGGGGGGGGCGGGGGGAGGGAGGCGGGGGGGGGGGGGAAAACGTGGGGAGGGGCGAGAGCGGGAGGGGGGAAGAGGGGGGGGTGGGAGGTCACACATACCACCATTTAGTAATTCAGTAGGAAACTTATTGTTAGTCTCCGCGTTGAAGCCACATAGGATCATGAGAGTTTTAAAAGGCAAATAACTTACCCCCGTTCCACAAAGAATGTACCCAAGGGGTGATCTAGTGGGTTTAGGTGGGTCCTAGCCCTGGGATACTTCCTTTAGGAGGAAGGTGAGTGAATCTGGTATTTGTTGTACAAACAACTAGAGAAGGATGGGAAACATGTGCCATCTTGTAGTAGCAATCTTGAGTAGTTGTGATAGAATGATAGATTGTCTCTAAGTCTCCAAGCAGATAACCCACCCAGTGGGATCAAGATTCGTTCATTTTTCATTGCTGGGCAGTAATAGGCAATAGGCCGAGTGATGGTCTATTCCTTAGACTGCTTAAAAGTGAAGCCTCTTGTAAGCTCATTTAAAAAATATTACAATTAGTTTGCCATTCAGTGCTCTGGAATTCTTAAATCCACTGTTATTATATCTTCTAGATAGATAAAGGCTAAGTTATTTATTGGTTACATACTACAGCGTGATCCACTCAGTGTGTTCGATTACAATAAACCAGAGTACGTTCTTAAATATGAGATGACGTTCATGCCAGTAACATGATCATGTCATCGGATGAAGTCAGAAGGATATAGAATTGTCCAGTCCACACGTTACATCATCAGAAAACGTTGGAACATCAAAAAAACAAGGGGGGGGGTAAGTATTTCCACCATTTTCAATTTTCAGCATGCTTTAATACTCCTTATAAACTATCTTGGAAGGGGAGTCGTCTAACAGAACCAGATATTATGTAAATTAAAGAGCTAAACCACCCACTGATTGCAAAACTGATTGGCATTTAAACTGCATTGATTCGGAATCTTTATCCCATGTTTTTCTAATAAGGCTCCTCTGGTTTTTCATTGCTTGGGCACCTTACCCATGTTCCTATAGATCCCCCACTAACCGATACTAACCAATCTCTAGAAATGACTATTACTAGGTTACAAGTCCCCATGAATACGAATTTAGTAAGATAAATACAGCATCCACACTATGTAGGTTAATGGTTTTTGGTTGATGGAGTCATGGACCTCAAATCCTTCTAGATATCTTGTCTTTTTAGATAATTGTAGATTTAAAAACAGCAAATGTGTGAATTCGGGCCCATTAGATTTCCATTTACCTTAAAGGGCAAAGCCCACCTTAAACAAACAAACTGCCGTTCAGTGTTATCTGCCCCAACTCCTGTTTTTCCAGTTTAACACGATTCATAAACCAATATTTAATGATAAGTTTCTATTGCGTCGTGGCAAAAGTTCTGCATTCCTCTCTGCTCTAAGAGCTTTTTATGAGCTTGAGATGTGCAGAGAAGGCGCCAGAGTGTGAAACACAGCAGTCAATCCATTGTTGTCATGTCTGTTGTCACGCCTTGATTGACTGCATGGAGGGGCGGAGCCACCTTACTCTGGCCAGAACGAGGACAATAAATTATCCTAAAGTATCAATCAAAAGCTTAAAAGAGTGTGCCATACATCTCAAGAAATGATGTGTATTCTCATGTGCGATGATCATTTTTGTCACCAATAATAATCTTCCGAATGACTCTTGAGAAAAAAACTTGGATGATTATTTTGCACAGGGACCCCACAAAAATCCATTGGTGTGTATGTTATCTGCATATCCCTTAAGGGGAAGATTTAGTTAAGAAGGCTCTGTGCCTTCTTAACAAACATCTGTGTGCATTCAAATATCTAGAAGTTGCAGCACAAAGTTCATATCATCATTTCAGACGTGGGTTTGACCCATAAGAAGGTAGGGATCGTTCCTTGTTACATTTTCCCAATCAGAAAACCTATTTAAATTCCTGCCAGAGTTTAAAAACACAGTTTTGTTAAATTGTTATTCCTATAGAGACTCTAGAAACTTATAATAACCTGCTCAAAGGGTTCCCCCACCTCCTACTATGAAGATTTGACATTACTGGAAGTTTAGTTAACAAACCAGCTATTAACTCCTCTACTTCCGGATATTAGGAAAGGTCAAAATATTCCTGTTCTAGATTGTTGGCTTGGTTTAAGACTGTAAAGTTCAGGGACTATCAAACACACCTATTGTAGAAACCAGAAAACATGAGTGATAGAGTAGTTGATACGATGTACCCCCACGATAGAAACAGTCAGTCATCACTGATAGGCCATGAGAGTGGAAGAAAATTAAATTGAAAGAGTGTGACAGCCCTAGCAGAACACTTATGGTGGAGAGGGGTTTAGTTGTTTAACATTATTATACTTTAAAACTAACAGTAATGGGGCTTGGAAGCATAAATAACACCATCCCTAAACTCTGTAGTCCTGTAGCTAATTAAAGGGTCCCACAGTCAGTACTCAACAAACAACTTTTGCTTACTTCATTTTCTAATTTACAAACAGCTTTTTAAATGCTGCTACTCTCATATTTGTGTCTGTACATCATTTAGAAAATAATAATTTCTTCCCCTCCTTCATTAGACAGGCTTGAGCTAGTGCCCCCGGGGCTTACTCACGAACCTTTCTAGGATGCCACGTACAAGCATCCCAGTGCATATAGATACCTCTGTTTCCCGTTGGTCTTCATACCAACAGCTCGTGTCCTGCTGCCGGTATGTCCTTTTTCTCCATACTCTGCTGCCTGACATTCAACCTGCCAGTCTTGTTTTAGTCCTCCATCGTTCTGTGCCTTCTCTGCCATTGGGATCCGTTTTTTTGTGATGCTCCTCTGGAGCCGGCTCTGTTTGGTCGCACAACAACCTCACCCCAGAGCTCGGGGAAACCGGCAGGTGCTTAGATGCCACTTCCAGAGGGCGTTTCTCATAGGGCCTCTTTTCCCTGAAGATCCTTACCTTACACCATTTATTAATCGCACAGTCAATCAAATGATGCTTCTAACGGTAGTAAGACCATCTGATTGGTTGTAGGCAAAAAATAACAGAGTCCGGCCCACTCCCACAGACAGTATTTTTTTAATTCTCATAGCAATTTTTCGATTTGTGTTAAAAAAAATAAAATTTGTAATTTTTTCTAAATGTTTTCTAAGGTTTTCTAAATAATAACTAGTTAGTCCCAGTTCTCAAAGATAAATCATTAGGGCATTGTGCAGCCCCATTCATGGAAAGGTTTTACAAAGATTATTTGGAAAACCTACAAACAAATCCTGTTAAAGAACCTCTGCCAATCCTAGAACAATTGAGGGGGACAACATCGGAAGCCACTGGGAAAGGTAACGAGGAAGCTTTCCATATTCTTCAAATCAGACTCCGAATTCTCTGACCCACGGTCTCAGTAGTAGGATTGGATATCGCAACCCGAGAGTGTGAAGTTAAGATAGATGATCTCTTACTTGAGTTATGGGAGAAGTCCCATAGGAGCATTTTCGTTAAGGGCCTTTGTAAACACACTTTACTTGCCTTTCCTCATTGATTTTTATTTTATTGAAGTGTAAATGTTGGTGGATCCAAGGCTCAATCCAAAATAAACCAAACCACTCCTATTGTTAGGAATAGGGATGCCGTTCGCGGTCCGACCCCGGATCCGCCGCGGGATTTACCGTTCGTCGAAAAGGTGGGATTTTTTCGACGAATACGAGAAAGGAAAACGAGCAATTTTCGAAATTTTCAAAAATAACAAGGATGTCTCTTATTTATCATAAGTACATATTTCGAAAATTTTTGAAATTACGAGGCATTACACGTATTTTCGAAAATACCTTTGTTGAAATATCTACGTTTGTCGTTTTTCGAAAATTTCGAAAATACCGAAACCACCGTAATTTCTAAAATTTTCAAATACGAAAACTCTCTAATTTCGAGGGGATTTTTCACATTTTTATGGGTTCGTTCGCGGATTTTCAAAGCGGACTGGATATTTTGCGAAGTTCGGACTCTCTAGTTAGGAAAACTAAAAAAAATCCGCAGAGAGGAAAATGACATGAATGAATGGAATACAAGCCGATGAATATAAAAAGTTTTGTTTGATTGGTCTCTTTCAGTTTTTAGTACAACATCTGATTTATGACCAGTCTTGTATTTTCAAAACTTGGATAGCGTGTTGGTACCAAGGTTTAGTCGATATTCATCGGTATCGTGGACTAACCACACCTCAAGCTTCACCGCGAAATTTGCTAAAGATCAACCGAAGCGATGAGTTTCGAAAATTGATTGAATTAATTTTGTTAAAAAATTTTCAATAGCATTTTTGATTTTTTGGTATAAAAATTTTAAAATTTTAATAGAATAATTTTTCAAAGCAAGGTATACGTTTCAAAATGTTTGAAAAACACGTGGTGATCCGGGGTATTCCGAATGGAAACCCGATTCATTTTCACGAGGGGGCGTTCATCCATGCACCAGAACGTATGGAGATGATGCAAAATAATATCATTATTAAGCGCAATTTACTAAGGATCTTTACGTCTACTCCACTTTATCCACTGTTCTTTGCTGGAGGCTTTGTCTTCCGATAGAAACAACTGATAAGATTAAAAGCTTTTTCATGTATATCATACAGCAATGCAAAGCATCGTTTACCAAGACCAGGACTTCATTACCTGTAAATTATCCCATATAGATAATTAGTAAACGTAGATGTAAATCACATGCTTGACAATCTTTTAAAGTTCATCATGGAAACCGGAGGTTAGTGGAGGAAAGCGGTTTTTCTTCTGGAAATTGAAAAATGTCAAACCAGGCACTCAAGGGCCGAGTAGTAGTAGAAGTAAAACAAGAGGAACCCGATTTGCTCACATGCTAGAGTACCTGTTCAGAATCATATATATATTTTGTAATTGTATAAGTATACAAGATGAAAGGTTGATAGACTTCCATTATTCAACAATATTGGCCACCACTTGCAGAATATAGGTGGACCTATCACAATGCGATCCTCTTTTTTTTTATGGCATGGTACAGAATCAGGTTGGTATACGTCAGCGTTGGATTACACACACACGAGACCCGATCTGATCGGCCATATAGGGAATCAGTGGCTGTGTGGTCATTCACAGACCAACTAGATGCCGAGTCATGGAAACTTTCCCATATCGACACAATTATGGCTACGGCTCGGTTCATCTGCCTTGTGTCCAGAAATTTTTACCATTATCGGCAATGTATATGGCTTCACCTTTACGTATCCTTGTGTAACAATTGTTTACTTGGTTGTATTTTGAACCTTAATGTTAGTTGATTTTTGACTCTTCAGTTATTATTTTTTAATGCAGACAAACGTACCCACCTTAGGATTAGGTCTATACAGGAGATCACGATGATTGAATCGCGGATGTAATGCTCCGGATTCCCAACGTATTCCTCGATCCGAATACCCCATCTACAACCACTATCTTCACAATTAGACAGCCCCCGTTTGCCGGGATGTAGATGCCTCACCGAATACGAGTTTGCCCCCCTGGACTTAGAGTGCAAAGTATCCGAACTGGAGGGTCGGGAATACCGGAGAAGTCCGAAGCGAAAACTGTCTGGCTAGGCACACGGAAATATAAAGGTGGAGACCAAAAATACGTAGGTACAGACCTGGGCAGGCAAGAGCAGAACCAGAGCAAGAGGTCAGAACCGAAGTCAGGCCACCAGGCACGGTAAGCGAGGGTTATAAAAGCAAAAGACTGTTAGTCAGGAATGGAGCAGAGCGTCAGGGCAGTGCAGATAACGATTCAGAGTCCAAAAACACAGGCAAGGTTCCGAACACATGAAAAAGCACTAGAATCAATCACACCACGAAGCAAGTAGTAAACTAACTGCTATATGGGCAAGGGCAGGAATAGTGCTGATGGGTTTACATAATGCAGAGGAACCAATGGGGGTAGAGGACACTGGGTTATGCAGGGATAGGTGGTTTTAAACTAACTAGCCCTTCCCCATCCAATAGCAGCATCTGGGGAGGCAGTGGAGGAGGTAGTATAGACATTACTTGTGCACGTCCGGTACAGTCCGGACGTAAGACCTGGCCTGGATGCGGAGCAGAATGGACGTCGTCGTGCAGAAGCAAGGTGGCCATGTGACGTCATCCGCGCTGAGAGCCGGGGGACGAACGAGATGGCCGCAGGATCTCCGCACGATAAAGACCTTTGTTTACGAGGGACAACCCATATACGCCGAAGGTATGCGAGGCGTTTTATCTCTGCACCAACGGTCATCCTTGTGAATCCATTTCATGTGCGAATCAAGCAGTGCATGTCAACTGTGATAATGTTTTTGAGCACATGCAATCACTCGCTCAATGCTTCAATTGGGGACTTGCGGTCTATGGACTAGTGTGACCCCAACCATAGTGAGCAATGTAGTGGGGGTTCAGAACAAACAAATATACATAGTAAACAACCGACTTGAATCCTGCAGTAAAAAGAAGAACATACAAAATAATAAGTTTCATTATTTTTATTCTTGGGTAGGGTTCCGTTTTGCTAGAAACAATTTGCCTCCTTTTCAAACACTTATAAGGAACAGTAAGAGACTTCAACACGGTTATAATTCAGGACAATGGATTAAGCTCATCAACCAGGACATGAGCTCATTCTAGAAAAGGTCCTTACAATTCCAGGGAAAGTCTTTCAAATCAAGCTATATGTGTAGAAAAAGGAAATCGCTAAATGAAACTTCAAAAACTGAGCAGCGTGTAGCAGCAGGAACAGTGTACAGTGGTACCCCGTGATGGTGAATAATCGCTAAATATCCCCAACCACATACACTAGTAGAGTGGACTAGAACTCGAAGGCGAGTTCGAGCGTCGATAACTATTCGAAATTTCAAACAAATTGGACTTATCGAACTATCCCGGACCACGGATTTTCGATATTTTCAAACTTTCGATAAATTATCGAATGTTCGCCCAGACCGCTTTCGAAATGTGCGAGTCAATGGTATCCTATTATATGACCTATACCGAGCATCGACTCCGCAGTAATGGTCCATAAATCCATACGGCGAGCATCGAATCCGCGAGTAAATTGTCCATTAAATCCTAACGCGAGCATCGAATCCGAGTTGTAAAGTGTCACATAAATCCTATACGCGTAGCATAGAATCCGCGTGATATAGTGTCTGGCATCTAGCAGACATCGAATCTACGGAGTAAATGTCCATTAAAAGGCCGTTTATACACGAGCATCGAATCCGGCGAGTAAAATTCCATGGTACCTAGGGGAACATCGCGAATCTACGAGTAAAGTGTTCCATTAAACCTATACCGAGCATCAAATACGACGAGTAAAGTGTTCCATGGTATCTAGGCGCAACACTCGAATACTACGAATAAGTGTCGATTTACAAACCTATATACGTGACAAGACCGGTTAATAATATGGTTTATATATGGTAGAACAGGAGCTTTATGGAATCAATGGTAATATGGTTAATATGTATGACAGAGTATGACCTGTTTATAGTGTTAATATCGTATACGGTCATGAAAGGTAATAATATGGTTTAAATATGGTATAACAGGCGTCATAGACCGGTAGTTATTGGTTATATAGGGTATAACCGGGGTCAATTAGACCGGTTTTTGTATGGTATAGAAGGTCATAGATTGTATGGTTATAGATAGTTGTATGGTATAGAATGGTTCAAGAATGGTTTAATTTGGTATAACCAGAGTTTATAGCTGGTAATTGTTTAATTGGTGATAACAAAGTTTCATAGACTGGTATATGGTTTAATATGGTATATAAACGGAGTCCATAGTACCGGTAATATGGTTTAATATGGTACTTATAAGCCATAGACCGTTTTAAAATGGTTTTAATATGTATAACAGAGTCATTAGACCAGTAATATGTGTTTAATATGGTATACAGAGTCATAACAGGTAATATGTTTAATATGTATACAACAGGTCATAGACCGGTTTTGTATGTTAAGAGGATTGTATTATAGAATGGTTATAGAATGGATTAATATGGTATAACAGGCTTATAGAATGGTTTAATATATGGCTTTTATAACAGAGTCAACGGTATGAAATATCACAGAGTCAAAAGACTGTAGGTTAGATGGTAATTGTATTGGTAG
Organism: Hymenochirus boettgeri; assembly: GCA_019447015.1. Lineage (NCBI taxonomy): Eukaryota > Metazoa > Chordata > Amphibia > Anura > Pipidae > Hymenochirus > Hymenochirus boettgeri. Next base: position 268,191,942 of record CM033472.1, read on the forward strand.
CAACTGTTATGTATTCAAGATCCGGTTGTATGTATAGGGTATGAAGTTTTTGGTCTAGAATGTTATGAGTTTTTAATATGTATAACAAGTATACGGGCATGTTTATTGGTATAAAGAATGAGATATGGTTAAATGGTATAACGCTCTAGTTAATAGTGGTTAATATGGTTAATCTTTACGGCTTCACGAATTAATATGGGTTAAATAGGTTTTGATACAGAGTCATAGACGTTATAGTGGTTTAATATGGTAGTCATAACAGAAGTCATAGACGGTGTGGTAAACTGGGAATTGGATACAGGTTATAAATGTATTGTTATGAAACAGAGCAAGACCGGTAATATGGTTTAAATTGTATAACAGAGTCCCCATATGACCGTGTGCAATATGGTTTATATGGTATAACAGAGTCATAGACCGGTTAATATGGTTAAATATCGTATACACTCTGTTATACCATATTAAACCATTCTATGACCATTCTATACCATATTAAACCATTCTATAACCATTCTATACCATGCAATCCATTCTATACCATACAATCTATGACCATTCTATACCATACAAAACCGGTCTATGACTCTGTTGTACCATATTAAACCATATTACCTGTCTATGACTGTTATACCATATTAAACCATTCTATGACCATGTTATACCATATTAAACCATTCTATAACCATTCTATACCATACAATCCATTCTATACCATACAATATATGACCATTCTATACCATACAAAACCGGTATATGACTCTGTTATACCATATTAAACCATATTACCTGTCTATGACTCTGTTATATCATATTAAACCATATTACCGGTCTATGACCCTGTTATACCATATTAAACCATATTACCTGTCTATGACTCTGTTATACCATATTAAACCATATTACTGGTCTATGACTCTGTTATACCATATTAAACCATTTTACCGGTCTATGGCTCTGTTATACCATATTAAACCATATTACCGGTCTATGGCTCTGTTATACCATATTAAACCATATTACCAGTCTATGACTCTGTTATACCATATTAAACCATATTACCAGTCTATGACTCTGTTAAACCATATTAAACCATTCTATGACCATTCTATACCATATAATCCATTCTATACCATACAATCTATGACCATTCTATACCATACAAAACCGGTCTATGACTCTGTTATACCATATTAAACCATATTACCGGTCTATGACCCTGTTATACCATATTAAACCATATAACCGGTCTATGACCCTGTTATACCATATTAAACCATATTACAGGTCTATGACTCTGGTTACCTATGACTCTGTTATACCACATTAAACCATATTACAGGTCTATGACTCTGTTATACCATATTAAACCATGTTACCGGTCTATGACTCTGGTTACCTATGACTCTGTTATACCATATGAAACCATTCTAGGACCTTGTTATACCATATTAAACCATTCTATAACCATTCTATACCATGCCATCAATTCTATACCATACAATCTATGACCATTCTATAACATACAAAACCGGTCTATGACTCTGTTATACCATTTAAACCGGTCTAGGACTCTGTTATACCATATTAAACCATGTTACCAGTCTTTGACTCTGTTATACTATATTAAACTATATTACCGGTCTATGACTCTGTTATACCATATTAAACTATATTACCGGTCTATGACCATGTTATACCATATTAAACCATTCTATAACCATTCTATACCATGGCGCGCAGGTGCGAAGAAAAAGATGGTCTGAGTAATTCGGAATGCAAATTATATGTAGGAAATGTTTCCTGCAATTTCCATGATATTTTATATTTTATGGCCATTGTCCAATGTGCACAAAAAACAACGCACATGGTGGGACCTAACCTTGTTAGTTAGAAACGCATTGGGCCGATTGTCAGAGAGGGCATTTCTGTCAAATGTTTCTAACCTGTGAATCTTTTAGAGACGCCGTACCGATTCAAACTTTAATAGTTCGTGATAGAACTCGAGGCATTGCGTGTCGGAACTAGTTTCTGGGTGTTACAAAGTTTGCGGACTTATTTTCGTGAAGTATCGCATGGATCGTTCGGTAACCCTCGAATGTAGCATCAATTTCGGTAACCCGTTAATGAATCGTTCAGTAACCCTCAAATGTTGCATTTGATTTTGGTACCGCGAATGACCTATTCGGTAACCCTTGAATGTAGCATTCGATTTGGTAACCTCGAATGAAGTGGTCGGTAACCTCGACGACATCCTTATCGTTTTCGTAACCCCTATGTAGTGTTCGACTTTGGTAACTCCCTCGCCTGTACATTTGGTACACCAAATTTCGCTGTAAACCCTTTGAAGGTAGCATGCGGAACCCGTCATTTCCCGATTGTGAGGAACGTTACATGCAAATGCAACCGTATCCGCTATGGACCCGGTGCAAAGTCGCGTCCAATGTTATATGCCAATCGGCTAAGTGGATGTAATGCTATTTTTGTCCCTTTAACACCAAGCTATTCCTGGCTTTTAAAGTGCCGCAATGGATGCCAGTTTTTGTGATATAACATTGCTTGTGGCGGCTGCCCTGCTAACTTTTCGGCGTTTAGCCAAGCATTCACCGCAAATGAAGGATTTTAACGTGACTTAAACTGCAGAACCGGAGTGGATCACCCGCTAGTGTTTAACAAGTTCTGGATCTATGTACGGTTTCCCCAACCCTTTCCTTCCCGTCCCAAAGCCACTTAACAGGTAAGTTACCAATTGTTTTTTTATCTGTTATTTCAATTTTCCCAACATTTTTTGACTTTAAAGGCATGTCCCACCCCCTAAACTATAATTTAAAACCACTACTGGCCCCTCTGTAGGGAATAAATCCTTACCTTACAATCCCTGCTCCAGATGGTTCTCTTGTAATCCCCCCAAGTACCCCAAAAACGACCACCAGGACTAGCAGGAAGTGAAATTCTATTGCGTGGTTCCTGCGTCTGAGTCCTTCTCTCAGAGGTTTTTGGCTCGCTCCGGAGCATCCCCTCCCCTGCCCGTCTCAGCCAATCACGACACGGCTGCTCCCGCCCACTGTTGGAGGAAAGAGGGAAGGTAAATAATTTATTGGGGGAGTTTCGAAGACTTAAATATAATGCAGGTTGGGGCTGGGGGAGGAAGCCCTAGCAATATATGAAAAGGAAAAAAGGGGTGGGGACGTGCCCCTTTAATGAGCTCATTTTTCGAGCATTCCGAATTTCCAAACTTTTAACTGAATTCGAAGTTTTGAAAACGAACCGGAAGTGCTTTAGGAAGCTCGCCACCCATAGTCTGGTGAAATTCCTTCATTTACCCACAACAGACAGAATGCAACTGTCTAGAGGTTTTATTCAGTAGTTAAAACATTATAAATATTTTAAAAAGATCAAATAAATAATCCATACAATAAAGGATGTTTTTTTTAAGACGTTAAAAGGGCAACAGATGTAAACGCCAAACTTTGCTAAATGAGACCCTAACACCATTAGATTAACATCTAAAAACAAACGCATCCTCCTGCCCCAAAGAATTTCTGGCGTAGAAGATTATGTTAGCCTGAAGTTTATTTCTCTATACGCGATAATTTGGTCAATATGGTCAATTTTATTTATAATATGGCAAGGAAAGATAAAAAAAACAAAACTGTCGGCTCTCCAACAAAATCACTGTCCAGATTATGTACGTCTCAGAAAAGGCTTAAATCAAAGACACAATTACCTACCCTGTGTTCTGTCTGGTCCAGGGTGGGTGCTGTGACCGTGTGGAACTCATTATGTGATTAGTTTTCTCCGTCCATCAGTATTCTGACATAAAACACCATCCTGGCCCCTTTTTTCAGTCATTTTGTTCATGCCTACTGAACCATCCTCAGTCTCTGTAACTTGTAATGATGTCACGTTTTAATGAGAATGTCCTCAGACATAGTTGGGCTGGGTTTTTTATTTTATGTCTTTTTTTATCGTTCCACATGACCCGCTGGGTTTGTGGTTTAAATTTCGGACCTTGGCTTAGTGCAAAATATCACCTGCGGTAAGAGATCCGGCTAAGGACGAGATGACATTTCATTTATAATAACCGGCCCAGTGCTAAATGGAAGACACAGACCCATATGTTACTTTGGACCTGAGTCTGTGGTGTGAGGAATTGTTTTATCCATAGACTGTTTTTTTTTTGGCATTCTCAACTCATCAATGGATGAGAACACATTTTGTTATTGATGTGTGGGACGGTGGAAAATTCTTTGTTTATTTTTGCAGGCCTTTAAATTTTGGTTCCCACAATCCTTTCAATCTGTTAGGCAGCCTGAAAAAAATCATATTTAAATTAATAAAAAAAAATGCGCTTTTTAAAAATATGTGCCGGTTGTGGGGGAAATTTTTATCTATGTCTTGAATTACTTGTGAAAACATAATTTTAAATAACTTAAATATTATAATCCCCCCCCCCCCATCCCTAAAATCATACCCCCTATAGAGACTCTTAAGTTGAATGGTTGTAAAAGCATCTCACAGTCCTTGTTGGCTTCTTCTTTCTTTACTGGCAATGCACCTGTGGTAGGGAAAAAATAAATACAAATAAAAATAAATTGTTTTTAAAGGCCATGTTCCAACCCGTAAAAATAAAAACTGGTGACTTGGCTTGTTCTCTGCCCACAACCCAAATGCGCTTTTAATCCAAGTTTATTACATGTATGTGTACCCAGATATTTAATGGATAAGGTCTCTTCCATTCCCTTGACCAGTTTATCTTTCTCCTCCATCTGCTCAATGAGCTTTTTATTAGCTGGAGCCATGTGCCGAAGTAGAGCAACGTGAAACAGCAGGTATTCAATTGGGTTCTGATGTCAGCATTCATACCATTGATTGACTGCATAGGAGGAGAACCGTTTCCTCCGTCTCTTTAAATGAATGTTTCTAGTACACATAGCCTAGCTACATTTTCGCTTTTTATTTGTTTATTTAAATCGGGAATCAATTTTCTTGGCGGGGGGTTTTGTCTGTGGGTCAGTAGGTCACCTTCCATTTCAGGATCTTCCCAGGATGCATCACTTCCAGGAAGGGGGCCCAACACGAAGGGCGACGTAGGGGCGGGACGGGGAGCAACAGGGCGCAGAGCCCACAAATACCGGGAGAAACGGGCCCCCGGGGAAGACCAGAACCCAAAGAGGACGGGCCGGGCAGACAGGGGAGGCAGACGGGGGGAGGGGGGGGGGGGGAAGGAGGGAGGGAGGGAGCAGGAGGGGGAGGTGGGAGAAGCACCAACATCGGCCGGAGCGCGGTACCCTGACAGGGAGAAGTCAGAGGAGGACCCCGGGCGAAGCACGGGGGATGAGACAACAGACAACCGAGCAGAGGGCGGAGGAGATCCGGGAGGCCCAGAGGAAACTGCCACATGCAGGGCGGACATTCAGATTAGGGTTGTTGAAATGAGAAAAAATGTTTAGTTTTTAAAGCATGTGCAGTTTGCACTGAACTTCCACTTAACTTCCTTTGTGTGATTTCAAACTGTAAGAAATTGTAAACTTTTTTTATGTACGACTGGTGTTGGGTGATTTATGTGTACTCAATAAAAATGTTGTGGTTCTGGACTAGATGCTGGGGTTGCCCACATCGATACTATATCTCTCATATTTACCTTAGTGAGTTCGCTTAAAATTCTTATAGCCATTAGCAACCATTATAACTGTTCAAAGCACTAGAAAGCCTGCACCAATCGAAGATCATGTTTAAACGACAGCTCAGAGAAGCCTGTACCGGCAATCAGAGAATTAGCAATGTTGTATGGACTATGTCACAATACTTGTGGCCATCATAGCATTCATGTTGCATGTGCCGGCTAGGGTTAGAATGAATGATGTAGCCAATCGTATTAGATTTGTTGGCTGATCAATGACATCTTGAAAGTAGAAAATTACACTTTATTAAAAGATTTAAATGCTATAGTAGTTTTTGCAACACATTAGCCATCGAATGGATACCAATCCATTTAGCCAGTCGAACTCCAACATACATAAGGCTAGCATGACCAAAGGTTTTTCAATTGTTCCGTCGATGCCTCCACCCGTATATCCGCCCCTGTTTGCCCCGATCGACAAAACGGGTTTATCAAACGTGTCAATAATTCACGCGCCCCCTCGTGTGGTCTTTTTTGGAAGAAAACTGGATGAAATGTGTCCATGTGGTAGCCTAAGGTAGCTGGCAATTGAGGTGTCTAACAGGATAAGTAGCTTTCAAAAAAATGTACTATTAAGTTCGAAGCAATCCGCGGGAGCATAGGCCTTACATCAATTTTTCTACAAACACTCTATTTCTGCCTTAATATGACACTTACCGAGAAGTCCCAACCTCAGAGGAGGTAATGAGTCTTCCTAAACCTGGGGGCCGTAAGGAGAAAGAGGGAAAGCAAGTCTTGGGGTTTTGGTGGGTCCTGCTTGTATAATTTCGATTTCGCTCTGTCAAAGTTGAAATTGCCCTTTAAATACATTTGGTGTTTGAATCGTCTCCATTTAATAAATCCCATAAACCCTCTCATTCCACTCAGACGCACTGTACAACTCTAACTCTTCAAAAAGAGGTCATCATTAGATAGTGAGTAGGCAACGCATCTGTGGCAGGTCATTGCAATCACTAGGTCTCATTCCCCCTTCTCTAAACATTTAAAAGGTAGGCATACAGTCATACATTCTATCCTGTTGATATACTAGGTCTGGCATTATTGGCAGCACCATCTGCAGCCATTGGGACAAATGTTTTTAGGGATTCAAATTGATTGGCTTTTCTATTTGGCTCAGATCCTGTTAAATTCGTCTCCATCCATCTTGTAATACACAAGATAATGTTTTTTTTTTCTTATATCCCTAAAACGTACTGTTCTGTAGAACACTTTTGTTGTAAATGCCATACAGGATGGTCTTCCAAATATCTACCATACCTTACTAGTTACCTTAAGAATCTCACGCCTCGTGTGAAGTACGGCAATAAAACCGAATCCGGATAAAAAGAAAAAACTAAAATACCTCCCTATGGTGGGGACTACAACAGTCCACGATAGGCTAAAAAGCTCAGAGGACTGAAGAGGTCAGGGAAAAGAGGGAAGAAACGATAATAAGAAGTTGGGGTATCCTCGCGTGGATAACTCGCAAGAACGGGAGAGGAAATAGGGCTGGAAAGAACGCGGTGAAAAAGTAAAATCGACAGGGGTATAACTTCTCCCTCTTCGTATACCCCTCCCCTTCTTCTTCCCCTCCCTCTCTCTCCCAGCTCCACCCCCCTCCCCGCCTTTCCCACCCTCTACCCCCCCCCCCACTTCCCCCCCCCTCCTCCGCCCCCATTCTCCCCCTTTTTTCCCTCCCCCGCCCCCCCGATGGCCCCCCCACCCCCTGCCCCCCCCCCCTCCCACCCCACGCCCCCCCCCCCCTCTTCCTGGTGAATCGTAACAATAACAGGGAGTGCTAAGTTGGCTGGTTACGATGGTACAAGCGAAGGGGTACAAGGAAAAGGAGGCAACGTAAACTTCCAAACAACATCTACGAAATATCTACTCGCGACGACTCGCGACTTCAACGGTTGGGTTTGTAGATAAGTCTAATAGATAGTGTACCGCCGGATAGCCATGGTCCGTTTGAAATCATAATGATGAGAGGGTTACCAATTAGGTTTTATAATTTCTAAAGAAGATAGCATGCTTGGGCGCCTTTTAATCATTTCTGAGTGGGTTTCACAATAAGTAAATCCTAAATTACTAAAATGCAGAGCACGCACTCACCAATAGCCCTGTATGTTACGGCACAAATCTGCTGTGTCATAACACTTCGTGGGTGAAGAGCTCAAAGGTAGAGGCCCCTGTAAACAAAAAGACAGGAAGAACAGGTAGCACACAGGAGACATGTCCGAGTAGAGACATCGAAATAAGTGGGGGTCCAGAACAATAAATGTAAAGTTGGATAAAGAAGAATACAGATAACAGTAATTTTGTGTGTAAGAAGAAGGGTGTCAGTGTGAAAGTCTCTGATCTCCCTGACTTATGAAAGCGCTTGGCATAAGTCGGAAGTGCTTTTGTGTAATTGTCTGCGGTATTCCTGTTAGGGCGAGGTAAGGGGCAAGTTGAGGGTACTGGGTTATGAGGATTGATGAATAATCTGGGGGCGTTGAGTGTTTTTGTAATGTGCTTTTTCTCTGAGGGTGGGATGGCGTGTACTAGGATTTTAAGATTTTGGTTGTGGCTTGTTGAAGGTGTCATGTCCTGCAACTGTAGATATGTAACACAGGGTCGCGTGCAGCACGAGGGGGCTAGCAAGTGGGGGCGGTTGTAGGTCACAGTTTTTATAAGATATGGCGGTTTGGAGATCAATACATTGTAGCGATGAACAATACTGTGTCCCCGAAGATGAATGGCCTAGTTGTCATCAGGATGGTGGTTTTTACTGTTATGAATATTGTTACCAATGACAACTGTCCGGTTAGGTTAAAGACGTAGGGTGTAAAGCTTAGATCAGACTGGGGTTTGTGTCTTTATTCAACCTCATTACTGATGTGTACTATGTGTCATTGAGGGTTACAGTGTGTGTCTGGTGACATCCATATGTGTGGAAATTCTAGCTCATATTGATTCACTAGCATAAAGCTTGCGCCTTGTGAGATGAATTGTGGCATTATGAGAAGGGGTGTCTGTTAAGGTGGCAGGGGAATCTTTGGCCTGGACAAAACAAGTACGGAGGATTGAGTCGGAAAAATCCATTTTATTATATAGATTAAGATGAGGCAAAGTCATTTTTTTCACTAAAATATCACAACTTAGAACGCAGAAAGGATTCTAAAAAATTCGCCCTGTCCCTTAAGGACCACCGTTAGAAACACAAGGTGGATGGTCCGTGGAATCCTGCACATCCTAATTGGTTGTTATATGTTTTTGTTACATCCCTTAATAACCACCCTTCCATTATACCAATAAGTACCTGTTCCATGGATATGATTTTATTTATGGAAGCCATGAAAACAAAGGTATTTTAATACACGTTTCTCGGGAACATTTTTCATTAGAAAACATCACTTTTTTGTAGAGAGTTAAACTACAAACTGCGAAGCCTCGGGGTCTGTCTCTACCACTATGGAAGTATGTAGCGCGGGAATAATGCAATTCTTCTACATATGAAGAGTTTAAATGCGCTAGGCGTGGTTCAGGGGTGGTTAAATCCTAGAAAAGAACAAGGAAATAGACCAAGGGAAAACAGGCTTGTGATGTATCATTTGGATTTTATACCACTTACTGGAATAGAATTCAGATTGGGATATAGCTACTATCGAAGAATTAGACCCCCAATATAATCCCCAGCCTTGCCATTATCTGACATATTGTTGCAACCCAGAAAATCTAGACTGATTTTATTTACACTGTTCACATGGGCCAAGCATCTGTAGTCCAGAGGTTCGAACAGAGTGCTTGACAACGGGAGGCCCTACTTCTTGGTGCCAGGATCGTGTGGGTGGCTTTGCTGGGGGGTCATCATTAGAGCAATGCAATGAGACTGGAGTGTAACGTTGGTGGCTGCGCTCTCGAAAAATTGGATAGTATCTTGTGGGGGTCATGTGTGATGTAGTTCATCATGGGGGCTGTCCAGGGATTGTAATTAGGCAATGCCCCCCTCATGGTAACTGGCGCCATTTTTGGTGCTGTGATAGTGTGATTGGTGATCACCAGGAAAGGCACATTCCCCTTCCCACCATTACATCAGGGTTGCTGGATCATAAAGTATGGGAAGGGTTGAGAGATGGAGCACCAGGAACACCGAACTCCGAACAACCTGAGTTTGTAGACGCGAACTTTATGAGTTTTGGACGAACTTGTAGCTATTCAAACTAATTGTGGGGTTCAAACTAATTGTTGTTTCGTAACGCGGCTGTATTTTTTATAATTATCGTAATTTACTGACCATGCGCTAACAATAGAATGTACGTCGCTAACCTTCAAAAAGTACTACGCCAATCGTTTCTTTCGATAACCTCGGAAGTACGAGTCGGTTTTTGCTAAACCTAGAATTAATCGTTCGCTACCCACAAATGTAGCCTTCGATTGTTGGTAAGCCCTGTGTGGGAGTATCGTTCAGTTTTTCGGTAATCCGTCGAACGTATGTTCGATTCGTAACCCTTGAACTTTATGGTTCTATTTTGCTAACTCTCGAATGTATGTCGATAACCTCAAATGGCCGTAACCCGTCGAATGTAGCTTGCGCCGGAAACACATCGAACAGTGACCCACATCATGTTTAAGAAGTGTTTTAACAAGCTTTGGTGACCATTCTCCCAGGTGCCACAGTCATTTACGTAGTAAGTTACCAAGCTTAAGTTGTGTGGGTTTCCTTTGGGTTCTTTTGGTTTCCGTTTACAACACAGGTAAACAGGATACGTATAAGACCGTTAACCACTTGTTGCAGTACTCTGGGTCTCACCTAAATTCGTAGATGAAAAGGCCTCCAAATTCATAATGACAGGGACTGTCCAATGGGAAGACATGTGTCCTTCTCATGTAGTGTCCAGGTTGTGTAGGGGGGCAGGGCCCAAACAGACATTCCAACAAACCAAGTACGACTCGTTTGCTACAGATTAGTAGACCCCAAAGGTGGGCACCTAGTGGTTAGGGTCTCACTGGATTTGCTCAATGGGAGAATTGGTAGGGGGAGGGCTATCATGGTCTTTTTGGGTCCAACTACAGACGTAGATGTCGGTGGGACACTGGGGATGTTCTGCCTCTGTTTGCTTTGAGCAACAATTGTACATGTGGGCCAATTGTCATCAGGGTTGTTTATTGATACCAGCAAATGAATCCAATGGACATAGAAGGAACAGACTACGTGCAATTGGTCAGCTGAACGGTCTAGTTCTTAAGGAGAACAAAAGTCTCAGACCAACAATTTCCACAATAGAAAGCACCACATTCCCAAAGATTCAAAGGTAGCTATGTCTCACCTCTCCTTTTGCTGTGGAATGCTGGAGTGATTTATGAAATTAACATGTGGGTACCAGGGTCAGACAAAATCAGTTCATATTTTGTATGCTACTGGAAGGCTTCAGCTATCCTGCTGGTTGGTAAATAAAAAAGAGCTGCTATAATAAAGTTTGTACACGATTAGAAACTTTATTTTACAGAAACAGAGGAGGTGACAAAATAACAATCAACTCATACAGAAAACTACTGTTGTATTGGTTTCATAAGTAATACCAGAGGGTTTAATTTGTCACTTCTTGGGCTTGTGTGCTCCTGAAACATAGAGTTACATGGTTGCGCCACCGAACCACAACGTGAATTCAGGTACATTGTTTAGAGACTTTTATCTTTTCTTCTTCAGAAACATAATCTACAAACTCTGTGCATACCGAGACGTGAATCCTGGGGCAGGGGGCGTGGCTCTTTGAAGCCAACCTGGAACTATTAGGAGTATCTGGCAACAACATGAAGCCTCTTTGGTACGGAATCTATTACTTACATCTATAAATGCACTTACTAGAACAGACACTTTTCGATGAATGGGGTTCTGGGAGAAAAGCTTTCACATCGTGGAGTTTAAACTTTTTCTTTAAGTTTAGTTCTCCTTTAAACTTCCTAGCCATTTATATTTCAAGCCTTATCTCGGCGAGGTCTATTTGAAAGGGATGATATGGAAAACTCTGGTTAAAGGTATTCGTACGGCACTACAATATTTTCTATACAGGGTAAAAGACTACAGAGAGTATGATAAGTCCAACTAGTTACCCTGAAAATGTGTTCATTGGGATTGATGCCAATAATTGTAGCAAATCTGGGTCCTCGCTCCTAACGAATGACTAGAGTACTCAGCGGGATCTTCCATTAACACTTGGAATCCACGTAATCCGTTGCTCTTGGTTTGAGATCAAAATTGGGGTTAGGTTTTCCTCTTCTTCTATTGAAGGAAATAATAGAAAAGTGCACATTATTCCTCAAGAAATAGAGATTGTACGTGGGTTTCTATAGAATCGTTTCGAATCGAATCCGAGGGTTTGAAAGTCCCGGAATTTCGGAACTCCGGAACTTACGTACCCGATTTTTCGAATGTACACATCATAATTATCAAATCGAAAGTAGAGATTATCCGAAAATCGGAAAGTAGACGATTTGCTGGAAATTGTGAAAGTAGATAATTATCGAAAGTAGATGATTTCTGAGAAATCGTACAGTAAACGATTTTCGAAGATACTATTTTTCCGAAAACCGAAACTCGACTTTCGATCTGTAATTTGCAAAACGAAACGAAATCCACAGTGTCCGAACAAATATTTGTAACATTCCAAGAAACAATTTTGCAAACATTTTAATTTTTGAAACTTTTTTTTATGTATTTCCACATATTGTGGTTTTAGGTTCCCTAAAGGAAGCCATACACTTCATCATATCCTATCATTCTGATCCGGCTCTACTCAGAACAGGACAGGAGGCTGGATGAATAAGTCTAATGGGAATCTCGGGAAGTCATGGACCAGGTCATAGGTTACCTACGTTTAAACAAAGCATTTGGAATATACATTCTGACCTTGGAATTTCTCTGGTCTGGTATCAAAACGGAACAGTGACAACCACTTCTTCCAAGTGCGAGGCAGACATTGCAAATAAAACACATCTGCTCCGTTTAGTGTCAATATTGTATTACCTAACACTTGTACACTGGGATTAAATGTACCTTTATTTTGGCAGAGGAAAAAGATAAAGAACAATTATATGGAGTATTTTTGATCCAGGAAAAAAATCAATGTCTGAAAATTCTAAAGCAAAATTCATTGATGATTTGAAACCGGAAAATTACAAGCTCATTATATCATGGTTATTTCATTTATACTTTATGGATGTCTGTAGAATTTGTGCCCCTCACGTGCAAAAAAATGACGTTCCATGGCTATTAGTACCAGTGAATCACGGGTAGTCTGTAACTTTGTAATGAAAAGTACAATAGTAAATAGTAGACGAAACGGGAAGGTTAGGTTCAGTGATAATATTTATTGGACAGTAATAGAATGCAATTGATTATTTTATGGGGCACAGGCATGACTAAACGAGAATTAATATTTAGCTAGTAACACAAACAACTCAATCAAAAAACAGCCAGAGCCAGCGTATTGTCTGTAAAAGATAGTATGGATTTCAAGGGAGGAAAATGTTATTTCTAAGCTTGTCAAGTCTGGCTCTTAATAATGCAACATGGTCCGGAAAGATCTTTGAGGAGTTCAAAGGCTAATGGACGTATTGAATTAGGTGGAATTTAATAGTGCAGAAGGGCATTTTGTGGGATACTGGACAAAAGTAACTTGATATAAAGGTAAGCAACGGGCATACACTAAAATTAACTGGGGATTGGGTTATGAGACATGATAGAAAACAGGCATCCCTTGATATTTTAGTATTAGGTCTTCACTAGAAATTGAAAGGGCTTGTGGTTGTACTGTGTACGGTAAGCTATGGAACTGTCTCTGGCGGGTTATGCAAGGTTCATCAAAACTTAACTGGATTGATTTCCAGGAACATGTTCAGAGGACACAAGAATCTTAAGTTACTTTATTAGAATTACATCAAATATAGGTGAAAGGGTTTTTTCACTGTGGAGACGGTAAAGCTATGGAAGTCTTCCAGTGACGCTGTTATGGCAGGGTTCATTGGGTCGTTTAATAATTAACAGGATTTGGATGAGGTTTCTACAAACAAGGAATGTTACAAGTTATGGTATTGATAACATAAAATAGAGTGGGAAAGGTTTGTCCACTGTGAGAACGGTAATATACTATTTAATTATAAGCTATGGATGCTCCAGTGGAGTTGTAATGGCAGGTATCATTGAGTCAGTTTAATAAAAAAGCTGGATGAGTTTCTGCCAACAAGTAAGGTTACAAGTTACTGGTATGAATACATATAAAGTCGAGTTGGGAAGGGTTTTTCTTACTGTGAGAACCGGTAAAGCTATGGACTGTCTTCCAGTGGACGTTTGTTATGGCAGGTTATTGTGATTGTCCAGTTTAATAAAAGTCTGGATGAGTTGTCTCAAACAAGGAATGTTAAAGTTACATGGTATTGGATACTAAAGTAGAGTGGAACGGGTTTTGTCACGTGAGAACAGTTAAAGCTTATGGGAACTGTCTTCCAGGGAAGTCGTTTGTTATGGCAGTTCAGTGGTCAAGTTTATTAAAAAAGCTGGATGAGTTTTCTGACAAACAAGAATGTTACAAGTTACTGTATTGATACATAAAGTGAGAGTTGGAAAGGTTTGTTCCACTTGAGAACGTTAAAGCTATGGAAGTCTTCCGATGGGACGTTGTTTGGAGGCAGGTCATTGGTCAGTTTAAATAAAAAGCGGATGAGTATTCTTGAAACAAGGAAATGTATACAAGTTACTGGTATGATACATAAAGTAGAGTTGATCAACAGGGAAATTTCCAATTGCCACTTGTAGTCATGGAGAATTTTTCCCCCCTTCATTAATTTGATGTTTGAGTTTTTTTGCCTTACCTCTGGATACCGGAGTCAGGAATGAGCGATATTAAGATGGGTTTGGACTGATTGGACGTATGTCTTTATCAACCCAAATACTATACATACTACATCCCACCCAGAAATCCTGCCTAAAACGTATTAAAAACTAATATTTACGATGTTTAATTCATGCAGCTAAAGTCAATGTTGACCTATTGTTATGTGCAGAAGAATAACGATCAATGACACTATATTAGCACCTTATCACACAGCTATAGAAAGGCCACACAGCACACACACCATTTCGTAAATTCGTAGGAAGTAATATTGTTATCCCGTCGAAAGCCACTAGGATCATGAGACGTTAAACAGGCAAATAACGACCCCCTTCCCAAAGAAATTTACCCAGTGGTGATCTAGTGTGGTTTAGGGGGTCCTAGACGCCCTGGATACTTTCTTGTAGGAGGAAGGTGAAGTGAATCTGGTATTGTTGACAAATCAACAGAGAAGGATGGGAAACATGTGCCATCTTTAGTAGGCATCTTGAGTAGTTTGATAATGATGATAGATTTCTCTACTCCAAGAGCATAAGGATCCAAGATTCTTCATTTTTCATTCTGGCAGTAGCATAGCCGAGTGATGGGTCTATCTATGTTCCTAGACTGCTTAAATAAAGCCTCTTTAAGGCTCATTTAAAATATTTACAATTAGGTTGCCATACGTTGCGCTGGAATTCTGTTTAGCTAAATTACTCCTGTTATTAGTATTGCTAGATAGAAAGGCTATAGTTTTGTTATTGGTAGAGCATTTACAGCCCGTGATCCATCAGTGTGGGTCGATTACAATAACCAGGTCACGTTTTATTATATGGAGAGATCTGTTTCATTCCAGTAACATGAATCAATGATGAAGTCAAAGGAGTATCAGAATTTCCAGCCACAACGTTACCATCATCAGAACGTTGAACATCAAAAAACAAGTGGGGGGGTAAGATTTCCACCCATTTCAATTTTCAGCATCTTTAAACCTGTAATAACTATCTTGGAAGGGGAGTCCGTCTAAACAGAACCAGATATTATGTAATTAAAAGCTAAACCCACTGTTGCAAACGATGGCATCTTTAAACTGCATTGTTCGATTTTAAGACTCCATGTGTTTTCTAATAAGGCTCCTCTGGTTTTTCATTGCTTTGGGCACCTTACCCATTTCCTATAGAATCCCCCACTATATCTTCCTGATCTAACCAATACTACTAAAATGACTTATTACTAGGTTAACGATTCCATGAATTCGAATTTATAGTAAATAAATACAGCTCCACACTCGTAATGTAGTTATCGGTTTTTGGTTGAGGCTAGTCAATGGACCGCTCAAATCCTTCTAAGATTCTTGTCTTTTTGAATAAATTTGTAGATTTCAAACAGCACATTTGGAATTCGGGCCCATCAAGATTCCATTTACTTAAAAGGTCAATCCACCTTAAAAAAAAAAACTGGTCAGAGTTTATCTGCCACCAACTCCTGTATTTTACCCAGGTTTAAAGTCATAACCAGATATTTAATGGATAGTTCTATGTGCTTCTGGCAAAAGTATCTGCATTTCGCCGTTGCTCTAATAGCTTTTTATGAGCTGGAAGATGTGGCAGAGAAGGCAGCAGCAGGGTGAAACAAGACAGTCATCAGTGGTTGTCATGTCTGTTGTCACCAACGACAAGGCGGTCTGATTGACTGCCATGGAGGGAGGAGCACACTTACTCTGGCCAGAATGAGGACAATATTATCCTTAAATATCAATCAAAAGCTAAAAGTGGGCCATACATGCCAAAGAAATGATGTGTATTCTCGATGTATGATCATTTGTTTGTCCCAATTAATATCCTTCCGAATGACCTTGAGAAAAAAAACATTGGATGATTTTGAGCAGGTGAACCCCACAAATCCATGTGGTGTTATGTTATCGCTATCCTTAAGAGGGAAGAGTTTTAGTTAAGAGGCTGTGTGGCCTTCTGTAACGAAACATATGGGTGCTATCAAATTATCAGAAGTTGCACAAATGTCATATCATCATTCAGGAACGGGTTGACCACAGTAAGAAAGTAGGGATCGTTTCCTTGTGTTACTTTTTCCCATAGAAAAACCTATTTAAATTCCTGCCAGAGTTATAACACATTTGTGATAAATTGTATTCATATAGAGACCTACAAACTATATAACCTGCTCAAGGGTCCCACCTTCCTACTAATGAAGAATTTGACAATTACTGGAGTTTAGTAACAAACCAGCTCATTTAATCATCTACTCCCGGATATTAAAAGGTGTCAAAATATTCCTGTTCTATTGTTGGCTTGGTTTAGACTGGAGTCAGGGACTATCAAACACCCTTATTGTGAGAAACGCAAGAACAGAGTGATAGAGTGATACCAGCTGTACCCCCACGATAGGAACATCATTCATCACTGATAGGCCATGAGAGTGGAAGAAAATTAAATTGAAAGAATTGTGACCGCCCTTCATCTTATGGTGGAGAGAGGTTTTAGTTTAACATTTATTATTACTTATAAAACTAACAGTAATCGGGGCATTGGAGGCATAAACACTCATCCCTAATCCTGTAGTCCTGTAGCTCAGATTAAAGGGTCACAGTACTCAATAAAACACTTTTGCTTACTTCATTTTATATTTACAAAGCTTTTAATGCTGCTACTCTCATATTTGTGTCTGCTACATCATTTAGAAAATAATAATTTCTTCCCCCCTTCATTAGACAGTGCCTGTAGCTAGTGCCCCCGGCCCTCAGAACTTCTAGGCATGCCCAGTTACAGGCATTCCCATGCATTAAGACCTCTGTGTTTCCCTTTTGGTCTTCATATCCACCAGCTCTGTCTCTGCTGCCGGTATGTCCTTTTCTCCATACTTGCTGCCTGACATCACTTCCAGTCTTGTTTTAGTCCTCTCGTTCTGCTGCCTTCTCTGCATTGGGGTCGTTTTTTTAGGTGACGCTCCTCTGGAGCCGCTCTGTTTGTCGCACAACAACCTCACCCCCAGAGGCTCTGGGGAAGACCGGCAGGTGCTTAGATGCCCTTCCAGAGGGGTTCTCTATAGGTGCGCCTTCTCTTCCTATCCGTGTCCAGAATTCTAACACCATGTTATTAATCTGCATCAGTCAATCAAATGTCTTCTAACTGTAGTAGACCATCTGATTGGTTGAGGCAAAATAACAGCTCCGCCCCACTCCCACAGACATGATTTTTTTTAATTTTCAATGCATTTTTCGATTTTGTAAAAAAATAAAATTTGTAAATTTTTTCTAAATGTTTTCTAAGGTTTTTCTAAATAGAAATAGTTAGCTCCCAGTTCCAAGATAAATCCTTAGGGCATTTGCAGACCCCTTCATGAAAGGTTTAACAAAGGATTTATTTGGAAAACCACAAAAAAAATCCTGTTAAAACACTCTGTCAATCCTAGAACATTGAGGGAACATCGGAAGCCACTTGGAAGTAGAACAGAGAGGAAGCTTTCCATATTCTTCAAATTCAGACTCCGTAATCTCTCCTGACACCCGTCATTAGTAAGATTGGATATCGCAACCACGAGAGTGTGAAAGTTAAGAGATGAGTCTCTTAACTTGAGTTATGGAATGAGTCCATAAGGAGCATTTCGTTAAGGCCTTGTACAAACTTACTTGCTTTTCCTCATCGTTTTTATTTTATTGAAGTGTAAAATGTTTGGTGGATCCAGGCTCAATCCAAAATAAACCCAACTCCTCTTGTTAGGAATAGGGATGGCCGTTCGCGGATCCGAACCCGGATCCGCCCGGATTCGTTTGACTGTTTTTCGAAGATACGAGAAAACAGCAATTTTCGAAAATTTCAAAAATACAAGGATTCTCTTATTTCCATAAGTACATATTTTCGAAATTTTTTGAAATTACGAGGATTACACTATTTTTACAGAAAAACAAATAAAATTTTTGAAAACTAGTTTTGGTCGTATTTTCGAAATTTTCGAAAATACCGAAAACCCGTAATTTTCTAAAATTTTCGAAATACGAAAATCTCGAATTTCGAGGGTTTTTCATTTAATGGGTCCGTTCGCGATTTTCAAGGCGGACTGGATTTTTGCGGTTCGGACATCTCTAGTTAGGAAACTAAAAAAAAATCCCAGAGAGAAAATGAACATGAATGAATGGAAATAACAAGCCTATGAATTAAAAGTTTGTTTGGTGATCTCTTTCAGTTTTTATACAAATCTGATTTTAGACCATTTGGTATTTTTCAAACTTGGTATAAGTGTTGATACCAAGTTTATGTCGATATTTCATCTATGGACTACCAACCTCAGCTTACCTGCGAAATGTTTGCTAAAGATCAACGAAGCTGATGAGTTTCGAAAATCTGATTGAATTGAATTTTTTAAAAAATTTTCAATAGCATTTTTGATTTTTGTGGTTAAAAATTTTAAAATTTTCAAATAGAATTTTTCAAAGAATGGTTAGTGTCAAAATGTTTGAAAAACCCGTTGGTCCGTGGTAGTTTCCGATGAAACCCAGATTCATTTTCAACAGGATTCATCCATGCACCAGAACGTATGGTAGATATTGCAAAATAATATCATTAAGCCGCAATCTAAGGATCTTTACGTCTCTCCTTTATCCACTGTTCTTTCTGGAGGCTTTGTCTTCCGATAGAACCTGATAAGATTAAAGCTTTTCATGTATATCATTACAGCAATGCACAGCAACGTTTACCAAGACAGACTTCATTACTGTAATGTATCCCATATAGATAATGATATAAGTAGATGTTCATCACATGCTTGAAATCTTTAGTTCATCAAGGAACCGGAGGTTATGGAGGAAACGGTTTTCTTGGAAATTGAAAAATGTAAACAGGCCTCAATGGGCCGGTAACATAGAGTAACGACCCGATTTGCTCACATGGCTAGAGTCCATTGTTCAGAATCCATATTATATTTTGTATTTATCAAGTATCAAGACAAGGTTGATAGACCTTCCATTATTCAACATATATGGCCACCAACTCTGCAGATATTAGGTGGCCATACACATGCGATCCCTATGCATTGTACAATCAGGTTGGTATCTGTCAGAGTATGGATTACACACACACGACCCGACTGATCGCCATATAGGGATCGTTGGCTGTGTGGTCATTCACAGACCAATAGATGCCGGCGTGAAACTTTCCCGATCGACACAATGATGCCTACGCTGTTCATCTGCCTTGTGGTCAGAATTTTTACCATTATCGGCAATGTATATTTGCCACCTTTAGATATCCTTGTGTAACAATTTTACTTGGTTGTATTTTGAACCCTGTAATTTGATTTTTGACTCTTCAGTTATTATTGTTTTAATGCAACAAACGTACCCACCTTTGGATTTAGGTCTATACAGGAGGATCCGCATATTGAATGGGACGTAATGCTCCGGATTCCAAGTATTCTTCAGTCCGAATACCCAATCTACAACCACTATCTTCACCAAAGACCAGCCCCCGTTTGCCGGGAGTAGATGTGCCTCACCGAACAGGTTTGCCCCCTGACTTAGAGTGCAAATATCCGAACTGAGGTCGGGAATACCGAGAAGTCCGAAGCGAAACTGACGCTGCAGGCACACGGAGAGATATAAGGTGAGACCAAAATACGAGGTAAACTAGGGGCAGGCAAGACAAGCAAACAGAGCAAGAGTTCAGAACCAGATCAGGCCACCAGGCACGGTACAGAGGGTAAGGCAGAGTAGTCAGGAATGACAGCGCAGGGCAGGTCAGAATACGGATTCAGAGTCCAAAAACAAGGCAAGTTCCGTAACCAGAAAAAGCACTAAATAATCACACCACGAGCAAGATAGTAAACTACTGCATATCGGGCAAGGGCAGAATAGCTGAGGGTTTAATAATGCAGAGGAACCAATGGGAGTGAGGACAATGGGTCTGATGCAGGGATAGGTGGTTTTAACTAACTAGCCCTCCTCTCCAATAGCAGATCTGGAGGAGTGGAGGAGGTAAGAGACGTCCTGTGCACGTCCGCACAGCACGGACGAAGACCTGGTGTGATGCGGAGCACAATTGACGCGCTCGTGCTAGAGAGAAGTGGCCTGTGAGTCATCCGCGCCTGAGAGCCGGGACGAACGGAGATGCCGCAGGATCTCGCACGATAAGACTTTTGTTACAGGGACAACCATCATACCGACAGGTATGCTAAGGCTGTTTTTCTCCTGCACTAACGTTCCATCCTTGTGAATCATTATCATGTGAGAATCGCAGGCAGTGCATGTCAATGTGATACATTTTTGTGTTAGCACATGCAATCACTCGCATATGCTTCATTGGGGACTATTGCGTCTATGGACATAGTGTGACCCCAACCATAGTGAGCAATGTAGTGGGTTCAAGCACAAACAAGTATACATAGTAGAAACCAGACTTGATCCTGCAGTAAAAAGAGAACATACAAAATTATAAGTTTCCTTATTTTTTCTCTGGGGTAGGTTCAGTTTGCTAGAAACAATTTGCCTCATTTTACAAACACTTTAAGGAACAGTAAGAGACTTCAACAAGGTATAATTCCAAGGACAAATGGATTAAGCTCATCAACAGGACATGAGCTCATTCTAGAAAAGGTCTCATAAATTCCAGGGAAGTCTTTCACATCCAAGCTATATGTAGGAAAAACGAAATCGCTAAATGAAAACTTCCAAACTGAGCAGTGAGGCACAGGAACAGGTACATGGTAGCCCAGTGATAGGGTGAATATCGCTAAATATCCCCAACCACAATACAACTAGAGATGGACTAGAACTCGAAGCCCGAGTTCGAGCCGAACTATCGAATTCAAACAAATTCGGACTTCTCGAACTATCCCGGACCGGATTTTCGATATTTCAACTTTCGATAAATTATCGAATGTTCGACCGTTCGAATGTGCGAGTACAATTCCTATTATACTAGACGCTATCAAGCGAATCCGCGAGTAATGTGTCCATTAACATCCTATCACGCGAGCATCGAATCCGCAGTAAAGTGTCCATTAAAATCCTATACGCATAGCGATCGAATCCGCGTGTAAAGTGTCCATGGATCTAGGCACGAACATCGAATCTACGGGTAAAGTGTCCATTAAAGCCCATACACGAGCATCGAATCCGCGAGTAAAATGTCCATGGTACCTAGGCGCGAACATCGACTCTACGATAAAGTGTCCCATTAAAACCTATACGCGAGCATCAAATCCGCGAGTAAAGTGTCCATGTATCTAGCGCGAACATCGAATCTACGATAAAGTGTCATGTAAAACCTATAGTGACATTGAATCCGCAACAAAAATGTCCATGGTAACCTATGGGCGCGAACAATCGAATCTACAAGTAAGTGTCATTCAAACCTATACGCGATCATCGAATTCCGCAAGTAATGTCATGGTACCTAGGCGCGAACATCGATCTACGAGTAAGTGTCCATTAAAACCTATACGAGCATCGATCTACAAGTAAAGTGCCATTAAAAAAAACCTATACGCGAGCATCGAATCCACGAGTAAAATGGCCATGGTATCTAGGGCGCGAACATTGAATCACAAGTAAAGTGGCCATGAAATCCTATATATACGCGAGCATCGAAATCCCCGAGTAAAGTGTCCATGGTATCTAGGCGCGAACATCGAATCTACGAGTGACAGTGTCATTTAAAACTATCCGGAGCTCGAATCCGCGAGTAAATGGCATGGTATCTTGCGCGAAACATACGAATCTACGAGTAAAGGTCCCATTAAAACCTATAACGCGAGCAATCGCATCCGCGAGTAAAAAATGCCATGGTATCTAGGCCGAACATCGAATCTACGAGTAAGTTGTCCATTAAACCTATACTCGAGCTCGATCCGCGAGTAAAATGTCCATGGTACCTAGGCACGAATCGAATCTACGAGTAAAGTGTCCATTAAAACCTATACGCGAGCATCGAATCCGCGATTAAATGTCCATGGGACCTGGCGCGAACTAACGTAAGAATCGAATCACGAGTAAAGTGTCCCATTAAAACCTATACGCGAGCATGGCGAATCCGCAAGTAAATTCCTGGTACCTATGCGCGAACAGCTCGATCGCACGAGTAAAGTGTGCCATTGAAACCTATACGCGAGCAATCGAACTCCGCGAGTAACGTGGTCCATTGTATCGAGGCGCTAACCTCGATCTCTACAAGTAAAGTGTCCCTTAAAGTGTTACTATATGCGAGCATCGAATCCATCGAGTAAGTGTCCAATTAACACCTATTCGTCGAGCTCGAATCCGCAATAAAATGTACAGATGGGTATCTAGGCGGCGCTAACATCGAAATCTACGAGTAAAGTGTCCATTAAACCTATACGCCCCCGAAAAAAAAAAGGGGGCATCGAATCCGTGAGTAAAATGTCATGTTATCTAGGCGCGAACATCGAATCTACAGTAAAGTGTTCCATTTAAAACCTATACCGAGCATCGAATCCGCTATAAAGTGTCCTGGTAATCTAGGCGCGAAACATCGAATCTACGAGTAAAGTGTCCATTAAAACCTATAAACGCGAGCAAAGCCCGGTATATGGGTTAATATGTAATGACAGAGTCATAGACCGGTAATTGGTTTAATATATTCAATAAACAGTGTCCATAGAAGTAATATGGTTTTTAATATGGGATAAACAGGGTCCATAGACGGTATATGTTTAATATGTATAGACCGGGTCAGGACCTGTAATATGGTTTAATATGGTAATAACAGGTCATATAACCGGCAATGGTTATATGGTTAACAAGTCCCGAGACCGGTTTTGTATGGTCTCTAATGTCATAGATTGTATGGTTATACGAATGGTTTAGAATGGTGTTTAATATGGGTATAACAGTTCATAGAATGGTTTAAAAGATGGTATAACAGAGTCAATAGCTGGTACATGGTTTTTATGGTATTACAGCGCATAGACCGTAATATGGTTTAATATGGTATAAACAGGGTCATAAACCGGTAATATGTTTAATATGGTAAACAGGCCCTAACCTGGTATATGGTTTAATATGGTAATAAAACAGAGTCAATAGACCGGTTTTGTATGTTGATAGATGTGTTATAAATGGTTTAATATGGTATAACATGGTCATATAATGGTTAATATGGTATAACAAGGCTAGACCGGTAACTGGTTTACTAAATGGTATAACCTGGTGTCATAACTGGTAATATGGTTTAATATGTTATAACATGGTCTAAAACGGTATATGGTTTAATATGGTATAACAGGGTCATAGACCGGTAATAATGGTTTTTAATATGTACTAACAGGTCATAGACCGGTTTTTGTATGTTATCGAATGGTTTTATAGAAATGTTTAATATGGTATAACATGGTCATATATTTTAATATGGTACAACTATTTATAGAACCTGGTAACATGGGTTTAATATGGTATCACAGGGTCATAGACCGGTAATATGGTTAATTAGTATAACCGGGTCATTGACCTGTAATATGGTTAATATATGGTATATTACAGGGTCATAGACCGGCAATGAATGGTGTTAATATGGTAATACCAGAGTCTCGAGCCGGTTTTGTATGGTATAGAATGGTCATGAGATTGTATGTGTCATAGAATGGTTTATAGAATGGTTTAATATGTAAAAAAAAACAAATAAAACCCCCCAATTTGGGGGTTCCCATAGAATGTGGTTTAATATGGTATTATACCATAGGTCATAGCACTGGTAACATGGTTTTATATGTAATTAGGACGCGTCATAATACCGGTAATATGGTTTAATATGGTATAAAGGGTATTAGACCGGTAATATGGTTTAATATGGTATAACAGGGTCATAAACTGGTAATATGGTTTAATAGGTATCACGAGTCATAGACCGTTTGTATGTTATAAATGGGTTTAGAATGGTTTAATATGGGTCTAACATGGTCATATATGGTTTAATATGGTATAACAGAGTCATACCCGTACATGTTTAATATGGTATACAGATTTATTAGACCGTATATAGGGGTTGCATATGGTATAACAGGGTCATAAACCGGTAATATGTTTAAGATGGTATAACAGGGTCCTAGACGGTAATATGGTTTAATATGTATAACAGATTCTATACCGTTTGTAGTTTGAATGGTGATGAATGGTTTTTATTGGTATAACATGGTCATATAATGGTTTAATATGGGATAACATATTTATAGACCGGTAACATGGTTTATATGGTATCACAGGGTCATAACCGGTAATATGTTTTAAATATTGTATCACAGGGTCATAAACCGTAATATGGTTTAATATGGTATAACAGGGTCCTAGACGCGGTCATATGGTTTAATATGGTATAACAGAGTCATAGCCCGTTTTGTATGTTAATAGCATGGTTATAAATGGTTTAAATGGTATACATGGTCATATAATGGTTTAATATGGTATAAAACAGAGTCAATAGACCGTAACGATGGTTTTTTAATAGGTAGAACGGGTCATAGCCCGTATATGGTTTAATATATGGTAAACGGGTCATAGACCGGTAAAAATGGGTTTAATATGGTATAACAGATCATAAATTGGTTAATATGAATTTTTATAATTATTGTATACAGAGTCATAGACATGTTTAAAATGGTATAAACAAGAGTCATGACAGGTTTGTCTGTATAGAATGGTCATAGATTGGTAATGTATAGATGAATGGTTGCACCGGTCTATGACTCTGTTATACCATATTAAACCATTCTATAACCATTCTATACCATGCAATCCATTCTATACCATACAATCTATGACCATTCTATACCATACAATATATTACCGGTCTATGACCCTGTATACCATATTAAACCTATTACGGGTATATGACCCCTGTTATACCATATTAAACCAGTACCGGGTATATGCCGCATGTTATACCATATTTAACTATTACCGGATTTATGACATGTTATACCATATTTCAACCCTATTACCGCGTCTATGACCCTGTTATACCTATTAAACCATATACCGGTTTATGACCCTGTATACCATATTAAACCATGTTACCAGTCTCTGCTCTGTTATACCATTATTTAAACCAATTAGAGACCATGTTTACAGATTTAAACCATTCTATAACCATTTCTATACATACAAAACCGGGTCTATGACTCGTTATACCTTTTAAAACCTGTCTATGACTCTGTTATACAATATAAACCAGATTAACGGTTTTGACCCTGTGTATAAACATATAAACCATATAAACGTCTATGACCCGTTAGATCATATTAAATATTATATGACACATGTTATACTATTTAATTAACCATTCTTAACCCATTCTATAGACACAACAAAACCGGTCATACTCTGTTATACCATTGTACAACCATATTACCCGGTTTATACCCGGTTTTTATACCATATAAACCATATTACCCGCGGTCTAGTACCCTGTTAACCATATATAACCCATATTAACCGGTCTATGACGCGTAATACATATAAAACCATGTACCACCGTCTAGTGACTCTGGTTATAATAACCATATAAACATTCTATGGACCATGTTACTAAACCATATTTAACCATTCTATAACCATTCTAAATTAGACCATGCAATCCATTATACCATACCAATCTATGACCTCTATACCATACAACAACACGGTCTATGACTCTGTGTTATACCATATTAAAACCTATGATTGCCGGTCGATGACCCTTTATCACCATATTAAACCATATTTACATGTCCTTACCCGGTTATACCATATTAAAAAAAACCATATTAAACCGGTTATGACCCTGTTATAACCATTATTAACCATATATACGGTCTAGGACCTGTATAATACCATATTAAACCATATTACGGTCTATGATCTGTCTATCAAGTAACACCAAGTACCGTATGAAACATATTAACGTACCACTTGACTAAAAACCATATTAACGATATTACCGGTCCCCTATGACTCTGTTATAACCATATTAAACCATTCCTTATAACCTTGCAACTACCATGCAAGTCCATTCTATACCATACAATCTATGACCATTCTTATACCATACTAAAACGTCCCTATGACTCTGTTTACGATATTAAATCATATTACCATCTATGACTATGTATACCATTTTACGCTATGACTTGATACATATAAACATTATTACCAATCTATGACTCTGTTATATCATATTAACCCCATATTACCGGTCTATGCTCCCTGTTATAACCATATAAAAACCATATTACCTGTCTATGAATTGTTATACCAAATAACCATATACCCGTCTAGACCCTGTTATACCATATTAAACCATATTACCGGTCTATGACCACTGTCTATACCCATATTAAACCATTTACCGGTCTATGACCCTGTATACCATATTAAACCATTATTACCGGTCTATGACTCTGTCTAGTACCATATTTAAACCATTCTATAACACATGTTATACACATATTAAACTATATAACGGTTTCGATGACTTGTTATCACATATAAACATATTTTACCGCGTCTATGCTCTGATACCATATTAAAACCATATTACCGGTCTAGGACTTGTTATACCATATTAAACATATTACCGGTCTATCACCTGTTATACCATATAAAAATATTTTACCGGTCTATGACTCTGTATAACATATTAAACCATATTAACGGTCTATGCTCTGTTATACCATAATTAAACCATATTACGGTCTATGACTCTGTTACAACCATATTAAAACCATATTACTGTCATGACCTCTGATATACCATATAAACCATATTACGGTATAGACCTGTTTACACACATGTTATACATATAACCATATTTACCGGTCTATGACCTCTGTTATACCATATTAAACATATTACGGTCTTGACTCTGTTATACCATATTTAACCATATTACCGGTCTATGGCTCTGTTATACCATATGTAAACCATCTCGATAAACCATGTTATACCATATTAAACCATGTTACCCGTCTATGACTCTGTTATGCCATATTAAACCATATTACCGGTCTATGACTCTGTTATACATATTTAACCATATTAACCGGTCTATGGCTCTGTTATACCATATTAAACCATATTAACGGTCATAACTCTGTTATACCAATGTAAACCATATTACAGTCTAGACTCTGTTTATACCATATTAAACCATATTACCAAGTCTATGACTCTGTTATACAATATTAAAACCATTCTATGACCATCTATACCATATTAAAACAGTTCTAAACCATTCTATACCTACAATCCATTCTATACCATAAAATCCATTCTATACCATAAATCTAGACCATTCTGACCATCACAAAACCGGTCTTTGAATCTGTTGTACCATATTAACCATTATTGCCTGTGTATGACTCTGTTATAACCATATATAAACCATTCTAGGCCATGTTATACCATATTAATCCATTCTATAACCATTCTATACATACAATCCTTCTTACCATACAAAACCGGTCTATGACTCTGTTGTACATATAACCATATTACCTGTCTATGACTCGTTATACCATATTAAACACATATTACTGGTCTATGACTCTGGTATACACATATTAAACCATTTTACCGGTCTATGGCTGTTAGTACCATATTAAACCATATACCCGGTTATGGATATCTTTATATACCATATTAAACCATATACCCCAAGCAGGGAGCCAGAATCAGGAGAGCGTAGGGTTGGGGTGGGCAGGGGGGCCCTAAACATATGAAACCTGTTACATAGGGGCGATGCCCTCCTTTAAAAAATTCTGATGTAAAGAGTTTGTCTGTAGCTGGAATGGTGAATGAGTCTGAACAGTTGGTTGGGATTTGTGTGCAAGTTTGAAACAGTTGGTGTAAGTTAACAGAAAGTCAGGTCAGCACAGATAGAACTCTGATCACATGATCTGGACATACAACAAGATGCGGTGCATAGAGGCACAGTATGGGATCATTGTCAATATTGTTACTGTATAAATAGGCCCCATGAATCTTTAGAAGGAAAGGATCCATAAATAAAACATTACTGATCCCTGAACCAGGAATATTGTCCGTAAACCAATACAGCGGATTCTCAATAAAAATATTAGACTGTAAGAAACACTACCGATCCTAAATAAAACATAGCGATCCCCCAATAACAAGACCCCAAACAAAGATGCTAATAAAACATCCCAATGCAAGATTTACATTAAATAAAGATTGTTATAAATGAATATTTTTACTGCTTGGGATTCATGTGCCATGGATTTTGGTATCTATGGAATAACAAAACTGTTGACGAGCAAAAAAAAACGTTACTCACGCTGAATGTTACCTGCCAACAGAATAGAGTAAGTAATATCTTCCAGGATTGTTATATAACATCCTGTTATGACATCACTAATAACATGTCACACATGACATGACCTCATCATCAAATATTTAATTTGAGGTTTTCAAGGTCATGTGATCAATTACTGAACCTGGGTCACTATGCTACACTTTTGTGTCCATGGGCAACCATGACTAAACCATCAAAAAATTTAATGTTTACAACAATAACTGCGCGTGTAGGATTTTTTCATGCGTTGCCATGAGGACGTTGTATTAAACGCGAGTTTGACAGAAATGGACCAAAAAATGGTGACCACGTGAGTAAAAATCACAACGGATCCTATCGCACAGTGGGGCTCACTTCTTCACGATTTCATTATAAATATAAGGGTCATTGCAGATTGCAAAAGCGAAAACAGAGCAAAAAACGCCGCAGTGTGGCCTAGCCCTAAGGAGCATACAGATCCAGCAGCAAAGTAACATTTGGGTAGGGACCCCGCAAAACAGATGAAATAATCAATATTTACTTATTAAAAATTACCATTTACCTAAATGTAAAATAATAGAACTAATTAAATATAATGCACAGATAACCATAAAACCCAAAGTTAAAATGTTATACCAGACCCGTAGCACTAGCACAGTACGAACTCTAACAGTTAGGAGGGGTAATGGACTGTACTAAAACGTGACTGAGAACAAAGCAGCGTGTCCGTTCCAAGTCAAAGCTCAGGAGATCCAACAAAAGTACAACTCCACACTCATAAGAACGTCTTTAGAAAGAATGGCCCTCTTTAAAATATGTTGATATATCATTACTTTGTCCTTGAACTCACGACTGTGTGCTGCTAGGCTTTCTGATGCTTATGGAAACTGAGCAATTAGAAACCTGTACTGAAGCCTGACGAGCCTGGGGCACCGAAACGATGTCAGAAGAGGCAGGACAGGGAGTGTCATTCAGTCATGGGTGTGTGTCATCTTCATATCCATAACGACAGTTACTAACTGGAAGAACCAGGAAGGCAGAAACAGGGGAAACAGGACCATTGGGAGGTTTTCAGGTAGACTTGTATATTTCACATTTCAAACTATTTACGTTTCGGGTGTTGGGGGGAGATTTACCTGTATGTAAGTTTTCCATTTAGGGCTGGACGTGCCTTTAAGTAGTGAAATCCCACCTGTAGAGTTACTATCCAAAAAGGCAATTAAACACAATTCCACTGGCGTTGCACACACCCACATTCATCTAGGGGCTTTAACCAAATGACATTAAAGTGCACCTACCTCCCACCGTTTCCGTTCTATCAGGAACGTTCCCGACATGTCGGCAAAAGTCCTCCGGTCCCCCAGGCAGGTAAATTGTTATCCGGACGTGGCTTGGCAGCATTGGGATCCTAAAGGAGGGATGAAAGGCGCGACCGAAAAAACAGTCAAAGCTTGACCGTTGTAACCGCTAAGGTAAACTGGCACTTCGTAGTGAACGACCAGGACACAGAACCGTGCACCCAAGGGCCGTCTCGCTAATGGAGCCAAACCTGAGAAAAAATTTGCAGGACGGCACCCTAGTGGAAGCCGAGAAGCGGCAGTTGAATAAGCACTTCCCCCCCCCCCCCCCATTGCCTTACTGCCCAGAGTCAGGATTATTGGCAGAGGGGATTCAGGAAAATGTGTCCTGCGGGCACGGCGTGGCACACAATTGCCGTTATACTGGCCCCGCAACCATGCACCATGTAGAAGCAAGCTCGGCAACAGTGCGTTAAGTTGGAACATGGAAGATGAGACTTAGTGCAGCGCGCGTTACGCTAGTGTCAGTGGCTTGTGAGATCTGCGAGCTACTAAGGTCGTTGAAAGACTGTCAGTATTTAGGGAATAAGATATAACCTTCCGGTACACAGGGGGAGAGGCCACTGTGGGGTGAGTGGGCGTTACTTGGTCATTGTGAATGGACTGTTGGGAAAGGGGATTTCTTGGGTGACTCTGAGCTCTGTGGGGAACAGGCGCATCGTGGGGGGACTGGCGCGGATCCTCTGGGGGTGTCTGGGGTAACCTGGGGGGTTAACTGGGAATTTGCGGGGTGATGAATCTGGGGTCATATTGGGTTATGAGCATCTGGTGGGGTGACTGCGTTTTGTGGGGAAATAGGGAATCAGTTGGGGTGGACTGTGGGATCTCTGTGGGCGGACGGAGCACCTTGAGGTAGCTGGGGCATTGTGGGGTGATTCTGGGATCACTGTGGGGGTGTGAATATGTAATCTCTGTGGTGACTTTGGCCATTTTGGGGTTGACTGAGGCATTTGTGGGTAAGCTTGGATATTTGTGGGGAAAGGGGAATCTGTGTGGGGTGACTTGGGGAACAGGTGGCCATCTGCGGGGGTGACTGGGCATTTGTGGCGGGGGGATGGTGGTAGTTGGGTATAGGGGTGGTATCTGTGGGGTTACTGGGGAGGGAATCTGTGAGTGATTTGGGCATCTGGGGGGAACTGAGGAATTTCTCTGGAGTTCTCTCTTTTTGACTGTGGGATATTTGGGGGAAACAGAGCATTGTGGGATCCCTGTGGGGTGACTAGGGCCATCTCTCTGGGGTAACTGGGGGTACCTGTGGGGTTTACTGGGGTGAACAGGGGCAATTGTGGAAGTGATGGGTATTTGGGGGGTAATGCCTGTGGGGTGATGGGCATTTGTGGGATAAACTGGGATCTCCATGGGGTAATGGGCATTTGTGGGTCATGGAATCTCTGTGGGGAACAAGCGGCAATCTGTGGGGTGACATGGGATATCTGTGGGCATGATGGACTATGAAGTTTGCTTATTTGCTGATTTTTATCTAAATAAATAAAATGGGTTCTATTTCACACCTCCTGGACTGTGTCAATGTCCTTACTAACGGAAGTAACATGTGTTACCCCCTCAAAAAACCTTTTGGTACCTTTGTAAGTCACTTTCCAAGGGAAGGAAAAGGTACAGTTAAGGAAATCTTATTTCACCTTGCTGAGTATATATGCAGAGCAGGTAGCTTCGTCATGCCTGCTCCTGGCTGTTTTACTTGAAAGAAATGGGGTTAAGACATTGCTCCTTTACCACTCGTTCTTAATAAACGGAAAAAAATCTAAGGCACATTGTAAGTGGAGATACCATTTAAAATCCCAAAATGTTTCTTATATTTGCAAAAACCAGGGCATACAGTACAATGAAGGACCATCAATAAAGCCAAAACTTGGCTGTTGCGGGGTCCTGTTTTAGCTTGTGGAAAAAAACCTCTTAGCAGGTGTGGCATTCCAAAGGCCTGTACTCTCTGTTCTCACTGTATGGGACCTTACTGTCTGTTCTCACTGTAGGGACCTTTACTGTCTGTTCCACTGTATGGGACCGTTACTGTCTGTTTCTCACTGTATGGGACCTTTACTGTCTGTTCTCACTGTATGGGACTTTACTGTCTGTTCTTCATCGTATGGGACCTTACTGTCTGTTTCTCACCGAATGGGACCTTTAATGTCTGCCCTTCACCGTTGGGACCTGTGCTGTCGGTTCTCACTGGATGGACTTTGCGTGTCGTTCTCAATGTATGGGACCTTTACTGTCGGTTAGTACTGTATGGGACCTTTACGTTGTTTCACCATATGGGGGACGTTACTGTCTGCTCTCACCGTATGGACCTTTACGTCTGTTCTCACGTATGGGCCTTTCTGCTGTTCTCACCGTATGTGGGACCTTGACTGTCTGTTCTCACGTATGGGACTTTAATTCGGACTCACGTATGGGACTCTTTAATGTCTGATCTCACTGATGGAACTTTACTTGTCTGTTCTTACTGTAGGGGACCTTTAATGTCTGTATCACTGCAACGGGACCTTTACTGGTCTGTTCTACTGTATGGGACCTGTACTTTCTTGTTCTCACTGTATGGGACCCTTACTGGTCTGTACTCACACGTATGGGACCGGTGCTGTCTGATTCTCACGTATGGGACCTTTACTGTCTGTTCTAACCGTTATGGGACCTTCTGGCTGTACTCACCGTATGGGACTTACTGTCTGTTCTCACTTGTATGGGACCTTTATGTCTGTCTCAACGTAGGGACCTTTACTGTCGTTACTCACCGTATGACCTTTTACTTTCTGTGGTCTCACCAATGGGCCCTTCCTTTCTGTGCTCACGTATGGACCTTTGCTGTGCTGTTATAACCGTATGGGACCTTTATGTCTGTTTCTCACTGTATGGGACCTTTACTGTCGGTTCTCACTGTAGGACCTTTAATCTTGTCTCACCGTATGGACCTTACTGTCTTTCTCAACTGTATGGACCTTTACTGCTGTTCTTTACTGTATGGGACCTCTTTACTATCTGTTCTTACTGTTATGGGACCTCTTTACTGCTTGGTTCTCACTCTAGGGTGACCTTTATGTCTGTTATCACGGTATGATGACCTTTTATGCTGTTCTCACGGAATGTGACCTCTTTACTGGTATGTTATCACTGACTGGCCTTACTGTATGATTCTTTTACTGTTGGGCCTCCTCTTACTGTGTGATCTCACTGTAGGGACCTTTACTCTTGCCCTCACTGTAGGGACCTCTTTAACTGTCTGTTACGGTATGGGACCTTTACGTCTGTTTTTACTGTATGGAAGCTCGTTTAATGTATGCTCTCACGTATAGGACCTTTCTCTCTGCCTCACTGTAGGGGAACCTTATGTCTTTTCTCAACATATGGGGACCTTTTACTGTTGCTCTTCACCGTTATGGGCCCTTTACTTTCGTTCTCACCGTTATTTTGGCCTGTGCTGTCTGTTCTCACCGTATGGGACCTTTACTGTCTGTTCTTCACCGTTATGGGACCTCCTTTACTGTCTGTACTCACCGTATGGGACCTTTACTGTTGTTCTCACTGTACGGGACCTTTTACTGTCGTTTCACTGTATGGGACCTGTACTGTCTGTATCAAAGTATGGGACTTTACTTTCTGTTCTACCATATGGGACCTTTACTTGCTGTCCACCGTATGGGACCTTTGCGGTCTGTTATAGTAGGGGGGACCTTTATGTCCGTTCTCACCGTATGGGACCTTCACGCTGTACTCACCGATGGGACCTTTTACTGTCTGTTTCTTCACTGGACGGGACCTTACTGTCTGTTCTCACTGTATGGGGACTTACTGTCTGTAATCACAGTATGGGACCTTTACGTTCTGGTCTACATATGGGACTTTACTGTCTGTTCTCACCTGTATGGGACATTTTACTGTCTGTTACTAAACCGTATGGGACCATTACTTTCTGTTCTACCTATGGGACCTTTACTGTCTGTTTCATTCATATGGGGAACGTTACTGTAGTTCTCACAATTCGGGGACCTTTACTGTATGTTCTCATGTATGGGGACCTTTACTGCCTGTTCTCACTAATGGAACCTTTTACAGTCTGCTCTCACTGTATTGGACTTTCCCATCTGTTTCTCACTGATGGGACCCTTTATTGTCTGTTCTCCACTGTATGGGGAACTTACTGTCTGCTTTCACTGTATGGGACTTACTTTATGTCATATGTATGGGAACTTTACTGTCTGTCTCACTGTATGGGACCTTTATGTCTGTTCTAACTGTGGGGAACCTTACGTACTGGTCTCACCGTATGGGACCTTTACTCTCTGTTTCTCAACGTTATGGGACCTTACGTATGTTATCAATGTTATGGGGACCTTTATGTATGTTCTCACTGTATGGGACCTTCACTGTCTGTTCTCACTGTATGGCAACCTTACTGTCATTTCCACTTGTATGGGACCTTTTTGTACGTATGTTATCACTGTATGGGACCTTTACTGTCTGGTCTCACTGTATGGGACCGTTACTGCCTGGTCGTTACTGTCTGGGACCTCTTTACTATCTGTTCTCACTTCTATGTGACCTTACTGTCTTTATCACGGTTATGGACCTCTTTACTGTGATGTCTCACTTGGAATGGGACCTTTCTGTCTGTTCTTTACTGTTTGGGACCTTCTTACTGTCTGCTCTACTGTATGGGACTTTACTCTCTGCTCTCATGATGGGACCTTTACTGTCTGTTTTCACCAGTATGTGAACCTCTTTACTGTCTGTTCTCACTGTAGGGACCTGTACGTTGTCTTACGTATGGAACCTCGTTACTGTCTGCTCCACTGTATAGGACCTTCCTTACTCTTGATTCACTGTTATGGGACCTTACCATCTGTTCTCACTGTATGGGACCTTACGTCTGTTCGCACTGTATGGGATTCAAGTTTTATGTGGGGTCCCAGATGGTAGAATAGGAGATGCACTCTGAAATCCTGGGCCACATCAGGAAGTATCATAAGGCATAAAAATTTGTAGGGAGGCAGCACCCACCTTCCGTACAGAGACCTACAAAGAAGAAACTTGTGTTAATGTTAGAATCGGAGAGATTCTGGGGGGCACGGAGTAGCCGAATGTCCAGAACATTCCTTCTGTTATTTGTAATTTTTGATTTAAAAAAAAGCTGCGACATGAATAAAAAGCAGGTTAAGTTGGTGTGTGTAATGGTGTCCGGTAGGGGGATATAGTAAAAGACAACTTTGATGATTGGTCGTCAAAATGTGGTTTTTTTTTAAAAACTTACGTACCCTTTAATATGATTGCCACATGAATGAATGGGTTACCACAGTTGGGGTATGTACCTGGTCAGGTTGGAAGTAAAAAAAACCAACTTTTTTTATTATATGATCAACAATTATTTGACATAGTCCCCTCTTAATTATGGCTGCCACAGAATTGGAAGAGTGGTCCAGTAGGTGTGTTGTACCTGCTCAGGTTGGGGGTTTAAAAAAACTTTTTAATGATTGTCAAAAATTAGATTTTTGACTTTAGTTACCATGTAGTATGGCTCCATGAAGTAATGGAAGGGATAGGTTCAGTAGTATGTTACCCTGGGTAGGGTTTTAGCAGTGGCGCATGCCAAGCATTACCGTCTTGTGGCAAAGATTTTACCAGGGTTATATACAGCATTTTACCAATGATGATTTGGTTTGCATTGCAAATTTGTATTTGCGCAGGTGTGGTGGAGGGCCCGTGCCAAAGTTTTGATCAGGGCCCATAAGTCTGTAGATACGATTACAGTTGAGAGTGAATTAGGTTAGTAACAGCTGATAAGAAACTTCCTACCAGCGCATTTCAGTTTCTAGTTTCGATCTTGCTTTGCACCAAGTGATACTGTTTGTGGCCATACCATTTAACCCACCATTGACTTGTCTGACTGTGCGCTATATTATATAAACCATATACAGTCTTACTCCCATATGAAAACTATTTAACAGTTATGACTCTGTTATACCATATTAAACCAATCAGTCTATGAATCGTTATGCCATATTAAACCATATTACCAGTCTATGACTCTCTTATAAATATAAACCATATTAACAGTCTATTGGCTCTTTGATACAATATGAAACATATAACCAGTCTATGACTCTGTATATACCATTTTTTTTAAACCGTATGACCAGTCTTACTCTTACCATATTTAACTATAGAACAGTCTATGACTCTGTGATACCATATTAAAACCAATAACCGGTCTTACTCTCACAATATTAAAAACTATATGAACAGTCTATGACTGTGTTATACCATATAAGCCATTTACGTCTATGACCCTGTTACACATATTATACCATATTAAACCCATATTAACGTCTCTGACCCTGTCTATACCATAGTTACCGGTTAGACCCTGTTATATACCATATTAAACCAATTTACCGGTCTATGACTCGGTTATACCATATTAACCCTTCATAACCCTGTGTTATACCTTTAAACCATATTACCGGGTCTATTGACTCTGTTATACCATATTAAAAACCATATACCGGTCTATGACTATGGTGATACCATATTAAACCATATTACCGGTCTATCATCTGTTATACCATATTAAAACTATTTACCAGTCTCTGACTTGTTATACCAGATTAAACCATATTACGGTCTTGGCTCTGGTATACAATATTAAACTCATATTACAGGTCTATGACTCTGTTATTACCAATTAAACATTATTACCGGTCTAGCTCTTGTTACACCATATTAAACCATTATGCCGGCTTTATGGCTCTGTTATACCATTTATGAAACCATATACGGTCTATGACTGCTGTTATACATAGTAAACGATATTACCAGTGTATGAATCGGTTACACCATATTAAACCATATTACCGTCTAGACTCTGTTATACCATATTTAAACCATATTACCGGTCTAGGACCTGTACACCATAGTAAACCATTATTACATGTTATGGACTATGTTTACAATATTTAAAACCATATTACCGGTCTATGACTTCTGATATACCATATTAAACGATTATTACCAGTGATGGACTTGTTATACCATTATTAACCATATACGGTCTATGGCCTGTTATACCATATTAAACCATATTACGGTCTATAACTCGGTTTATACATATTTAAACCTATTACCAGTCTATGACTCTGGTTATACCATGTTAAACCATATACCAGTCTAGACTCTGTTAACCATATTAAACAATTTCTAGGACATTCTATACCATATTAAACCATTCTATACCATTCTTATACCATGAACAATTTTATACATACAATCTATGACCATTCTATCATACAAACCGGTTCTATGACTTGTTGTACCATATTCAAACCATATTACCTGTCTATGACTGTTTATACCATATGTACACCATTCTATGACATGTTATACCATATTAAACCATCTATAAACCATTCTCAGACCATACAATCACATTCCTATACCATACAATATATGACCATTCTATACCATACAAACAGGTTTGTATATACCTGTTATACATGATAAACCATATTACCTGTCTATGACTCTGTTATTCTATAAAACCATATTACCGGTCTAGACCCGGTTATACCATATTAAACCATTTAACTGTCTATGACTCTGTTATACCATATTAAACAATATACTAGGTCTAGGACTCTGTTATACCCATATTAAACCATTTGTACCCGGTATAATGGCTATGTTATACCATATTCAACCATATTGCCGGTTTATGGCTCTGTCTACCATATTAAACCATATTACCGGCTAGACTAGTTATACCATATTAAAACAATACCGGTCTAGGACTATGTACACCATATTAAACCATATTACGGTCTAGGACTCTGATTACCATATTAAACGATATTACCAGTGTATGACTCTGTTTATCCCATATTAAAACCATATACCCCCGGTCTATGGCTACTCTGTTTTTTACCATATTTGTTAAAACCATATTAACGGTCATAACTCGGTTTATACCATATTAAACCATATTACCAGTCTATGACTCTGTATAACATGTTAAACCATATACCAGTCTATGACTTGTATACCATAT
Organism: Hymenochirus boettgeri; assembly: GCA_019447015.1. Taxonomy (NCBI): domain Eukaryota; kingdom Metazoa; phylum Chordata; class Amphibia; order Anura; family Pipidae; genus Hymenochirus; species Hymenochirus boettgeri. The sequence continues at coordinate 268,230,155 of CM033472.1, forward strand.
TAAAAACATTCTAGACCATTTATACCATATTAAAACCCATTCTTAACAATCTATACATGCCAATCCATTCTAGTAACATACAATCTATGACCATTCTATACCATACAAAACCGGTCTATGACTCTGTTTGTTACCATATTAAACCATTACTGTCTATGAATGTTATACCAGAGTTACCATCTTTATGCCATGGTTATACCAATTAAAAACCATCGATAACATTCATACCATACAATCCATCTATACCATACAATTATGACCATTCTATACCATACCCCCCCAAAAACTGTGGTATATGACGTGTATACCATATTAAAACCATAGTACCGTCTGATGCTATGTTATACCATATTAAAACATCTTACCGGTCTATGACCTCTGTAATAACCTATTAAACCATCTTACTGATCTATGACTCTGTTTATACCATATTAAACCATCTTACTGGTCTATGACTCTGTTTTAACCATATTAAACCATTTTACGGTCTATGGCTCTGTTATACCATATTAAAACCATATTACCGGTCTAGGCTCTGTGTACATATTAACCCTATTACCCGTCTATGACTCTGTTTAACCATATAAACCATATTACCAGTTCTGACTCTGTTAAACCATATTAAACAATTCTATGACCATTTCTATACCAGATAATCCATTCTATTACCATACCATACTATGACCATTCTATACCATACAAAAAAACGGTCTTATGGACTTGTTATACCATATTAAACCATCATTACGGTCTAGGACCCTGGTTATACCATATTAAACCATATAACCGGTCTAGGACCCTGTATACCCTATTAAACCATATTACAGGTTAGACTCTGGTTACCTATGACTCTGTTTTTTTTATACACATTAACCATATTACAGTCTATGACTCTGTTATACCATATTTAAACAATGTACCGGTCTATGACTCTGGTTACCTATGACTCTGTTATACCATATGAAACCATTCTCGGGACCTTGTTATACATATTAAACATTCTATACCATTCTATTACCATGCCATCAATTCTATACCATACCATTATGACCATTCTATAACATTACAAAACCGGGTTCTATGACTCTGTATTACCATTTAAACGGATAGGAACTCGTTATACCATATTAACATGTTCCAAGTCTTTGACTCTGTTTTTATTTTTTTACTATATTAAACTATATCTACGAGAGTTCTCATGACTCGTTTACCATATAAACTATATTACCGGTCTATTATCATGATCCATGTTCTTACCAATATTAAACCATTTCTATAAACCATTTCTATACCATGCAATCCATTCTATACCATTACAATCTATGACCATTCTATACATACAAAACCGGTCTATGACTCTGTTATACCATTTGAACCTGTCTATGACTCTGTTATTGACCATATTAAATCATATTACAATTTATGACTCTGTTCTACCATAGTAACCATTTACCGGTCTATGACCCGGTTTATACCATATGTAAACCATATTACCGGTCTATGACACTGTATACCATATAAACCATGTTACCGGTCTTTGGACTCTGTTATTACCATATTTTTAAACCATTATATGACCATGTTATAACATATTAAACCATTCTATACCATTCTATAACACACCTACAAAACCGGTCTATGACTCTGTTTCCTTATACCATATTAAACCATATTACCGGTCTATGACCCTGTTTTATACCAGCTAAACCATATTACGGTTATGACCCTGGTATACCATATTAAACCATATTACCGGGTCTATGTGACCCTGTTATAACCAATTAAACCATGTTTACCGGTCTATAATCTGTTAGACCATATTAAACCATTATAGACCATGTATACCCATATTTAAACCATTCTAAACCATGTCTATAACATACAAAACCGTCTATGACTCTGTTATACCATATTAAACCTATTACCGGTCTATGACCCTGTTATACCATATTAAACCTAATTGACCGGTTTATGACACTGTTATACCATATTACACCCCATATTACCGTATATACATCTGGTAACATATAACCTGTTAACCGGTCTATGACTCTTGTTATTACCATATTAAACCAAATGACCTGTTATACCATATTAAACCATTCTATAAAACCATTCTATAACATACAAACCGGTCTATGACTCTGTTAATACCATGTTAAACCATATTACCAGTTTATGACCCTGTTATACCAATTAAACCATATTACCGGTCTATGACCGCTGTTTATACCATATTAAACCATATTACCGGTTCTATGACAGCTGTAATGACCATATCAAACATGTTTACAGTCTAGACTCTGTGATACATAATTTAAACCATTATAATGATCATTGTTAACCATATTAAACCATTCTATAACCATTCTATACCATACCAATCTAGACCATGCTAACCATACAAAACGGTCTATGCCTCTGTTATCTATAAACCATATTGCCGGTCGCTGACCTGTTATACCATATTAAAACCTATGATACAGGTTCCATGACCCGGTTACTATATTAAACCATATTACCGGTCTATGACCTTTTATACCAATTAACCATTGGTTACCGGTCTTATAAATCGTTGTACCATATTAAACCCTGATATGACCATGTATAACCAAGATTAAACTTCTGTAACCATGGCTATTAACATACAAAACGGTCGATGACTCTGTATACCATATTAAACCATATTAACGGTCTAGGGACCTGTTATACCATATTAAACCATAGTTACCGTTTTAGACACGTTTATACCATATTAACCATTATTACCAGTCTATGCCCCTTGTTATACCATATTAAAACACAGGTTACCGAATATTGCCTGTCTATGACTCTGTTATACCATATTAAACCATTCTATGGCCATGTTATACCATATTAATCCATTCTATAACCATTCTATACCATACAATCCATTCTATACCATACAATCTATGACCATTCTATACCATACAAAACCGGTCTATGACTCTGTTATACCATATTAAACCATATTACCTGTCTATGACTCTGTTATACCATATTAAACCATATTACCGGTCTATGACCCTGTTATACCATATTAAACCATATTACCTGTCTATGACTCTGTTATACCATATTGGGGGTGGGGTGTTTCAATGGACACTTTACTCGTAGATCGATTGTTCGCGCCTAGGTACCAGGACATTTTACTTGCGCGATTCGATGCTCGCGTATAGGTTTTAATGGACACTTTACTCGTAGATTCGATGTTCGCGCCTAGGACCATGGACATTTACTCGCGGCGTCGATGCTCGCGTTATAGGTTTTAATGGACACTTTACTCGTAGATTCGATTTTGCCTAGTACATGGACATTTAAGCGGGATTCGATGCTCGCGATAGAGTTTTAATGGACACTTTACTCGTAGATTCGATGTGTTCGAGCCTAGATACCATGGCATTTTACTCGCGGATTCGATGCTCGCGTATAGGTTTTAATGGACACTTTACTCGTAGATTCGATGTTCGCGCAGATACCATGGCCATTTACTCGCGGATTCGATGCTCGGTATAGGTTTAATGGACATGTACTCGTAGATTCGATGTCGCGCCTAGATACCATGGACACTTTACTGGGATTCGATGCTCGCGTATATAGGATTAATGGCACTTACATGTAGATTCAATGTTGCGTGCCTAGATACCATGGCCATTTTACTCGTGGATTCGATGCTCGCGTATAGGTTTTAATGGACACTTTACTTGTAGATTCGATGCTCGCGTATAGGGTTTTAATGGAAACTTTTACTCGTAGATTCGATGTTCGCGCTAGGTACCATGGACATTTACTTGCGGATTCGATGCTCTAGCGTATAGGTTGTTAATGACACTTTACTGTAGATTAGATGTTCGCGCCTAGAGTACCATGGACATTTACTGCGGATTTGCATGCTCACGTATAGGTTTTAATGGACACTTTACTCGTAGATTCGATGTTCGCGCCTAGATACCAGTACATTTTTACCGCGGATTTGATGCTCGCGTACCAGATTATCTGACAGTCCCGTTTACAGTTAACCCAGGTTATTCTACCTGTCCATGTACAGTAAACTCCAGTTACTACATGTCCCTTTGACAGTAACCACAGTATCCCCTGTCCCTTTACATAAACCCACAGTTACCACCTGTCACTTCCCCCTACATAAACCCCAGTTTAAATTTCTACCTGTCCATTACAGTAACCCAAGTTATCTACCTGTCCCGTTACAAGTAACCGTTATTAAATGTCCATGTACAGTAACCCCCAGTTATTTTCTCCCTGTCCTTACAAGTAAACCCAGGATCCACCTGTCCCTTTTACAGTCACATCTACCATGTGATTATACCTGTCCATTACAGTAACCCCTATTGATCTAGCACTGTCCCGTTACAGGAACCCAGTTATTACATGTCCATCTTACCCCACGTAACCCCAGTTATCTACCTTGTCCCATTTACAGTAACAAAAGTTATCCACCTTGGCCTTTACAGTAACCCGTTATTCACCTATCCATTTACAGTAACCCCAGTTATCCACCTTGTCCCTTTACAGACAACCACCAAGTTATATAAACCCGGTACCCGCTACCAGTAACAACAGTATCCACCTGTCCCTTTACAGTAACCAGTTTTAGCCTTGTCCCTACAGTAACCCCAGTTATCTACCTGTCCTTTACAGTTAAAACCCCAGCCCTTATCTCCACCACCACGCTCCTACTATGTAAACCCCAAGTGATCTACCTGTCCATTACAGTATACCCGGGAGCACTGGCCCTTTTACGGCAACCCCCAGTTATCTCCTGTACCTTACACGCAACCCCGTTATCTACCTGCCTTTCCAGTAACCCCAGTTATTACCCTGTCCCCTTACAGAACCCCAGCATATCCACCTGTTCCCGTACAGAACCCCAGTTAATCTACCTTGTCATTTACAGAACCCCAGTTATCAACCGTCCCTTTACAGTTTAACCCCCAGTTATCTACATGGCCCTTTACAGTTAACCCAAGCTATCCACCTGTCTATGTCCAGTAACCCCAAGTTATCTACAGGTTCCCTTACAGTAAACCACGTTTTCGAACCCGGGAATTTTACTTTCCTTTTAGTAAAACCCCAGTTAGCTAACTGTCTACACCCCTTTACAGTAACCCAGTTATCTACATGTCCATTTACAGTTAAACCCCAGTTAATTCTACCCTGTCCTTTACAGTAATCCCGTTACACCCGTCCCTTTAGAGTAACCCCAGTTATCTACACTGTCCCCTTGACAGTAAACCCCCAGTTATCCACCTTCCCTTACAGTCACCCATTACCGCCTCTTTCATCCTACCTGTCCCTTTACAGTAACCAGTTATTCTGCACCCCATGTCCCTTTCGTACCCATTCATTCCTCCTTACCTGTATTCTGACCTGTCCCTGTCGTACCCAGTTATATCACTTCACCTGTTACCAGTAACCCCAGTTAGTACTACCTGTCTCCTTTACAGTACCCAGTTATCTACCTGTCCCTTTAGAGTTAACCCCCCGTTATCACCTGTCCCGTTACAGTAACCCACCCATTTCCTACCTGTCCCTTTAACCAGTAACCCCAGTTACTTTCCTCTAACCTCTGTCCCCTTTACAGTAACCCAGTTATCTACTCCCTGTCCCTTTCATTAACCCCCAGTTTATCCGACCGTACCTTACAGAACCACCAGTTATCTACTCGCCTTTTACAGTAACCCAGTTATCTACCTTTCCCTTTACAGTAACCAGTTATCACCTGCACCTTTCACCAGTTATCCCAAGCCTTTAAGTCAGTTACCTGATATCCTTTACAGTAACACCAGTCTCTCTCCGACCCCATTGTTCCTTCTTTACAGTATTACCCAGTTATCTACTCCGTTAAGTTCCCGTAACCGTCTTTACAGTAACCCCGTATATCACCTTCCCTTTACAGTAGCCCCAGTTTCGCTACCTGTCCTTTACCCCACGTCTAACCCATTATCACCTGTCCTTATACAGGACACAACCCAGTTTATCCACCGTCCCTTTACAGTAACCCCATCTCATCTACGTGTCCACTTTACAGTGTCTCCCCAGTTATCTACCTGTCCTTGTTAACCGTTACTACGTTAAGTATCCCCAGTTATCTAACCGTTGTCCCTGTTACAGTAACCCAGTTATCTACGTCCTTTACAGTAAACCCACAGTTACCTACTGTCCGCTAACAGTAACCCCAGTTATCTACTGTCCCTTTAAGTATTCCCATCCCCGTTATCCATCCACCTTCCCCTTTACAGTACCCCAGTTTGTGTACCTGTCCATTTAAGTAATCCCACGTATCTCCCTGTCCCTTTACACGTAACCCATTTATCTACCTGTCCCTTTACAGTAACCCAGTTATCTAACCTGTCCCTACAGTAAACCCCAGTATCTACTTCCTTTAAGTTACCCGATTTTACGCTTACAGTCCGTATCTACTACCTGCAAGTCCAGATTATCTTACCTGCCCTTCAGGTACCCAGTTATCCCAATTCCATTACATACCCAGTATCTACCTGTCTATTACCCCAGAGATCCACCCTACACCTCTTTATTTACCGTGTCCCGTTACAGTAACTCCCAGTTATCGACCTGTCCTGTACGTACCATCAACCACCGGCATTTTAGTACCCCCGTATCCTCTGTCCATTTACAGCTAACAACCCATTTCAGTGTTTCCAAACTCGTCTCCCTTTGTACCGACGAACCCATTATCTACACTCCACTTTACACAGAACCGCGAGTTATCACGCCTGTCCCTTTACAGTAACCCACGGTATCTACTTCCACCCTCTCCTTTACAGTAACCCTCCAGTATCTACTGTCCTTTACGTTACCCTACAACGACAATTTTAGTATCCACGTTTACCCGCTCTTACAGTAACCCCAGTTATCTACCTGTCCCTTTACGTAACCCATTTTATCTCTGTCCTCTATCGGTCTCTACTGTCTTTACACCCCAGCCCCGTTATCTACTGTCCTTCTTTACATAGTAAACCCCATTTCACACTGGCCTTTAAGTAACCCAGTATCCCCTGGGTCCCTTTGCAGTACTCCCAGTTATCTACCTGTCCCCTTTAACAGTAGTAACCCAGTTATCTACCTGTGCCTTTACAGTTACCACCATTTATTCACTGTCCCTTTACAGTAAATCCAGTTTAATCTACCTGTCCTTAACAGTAACCCAGTTATCTCCCTGTCCACTTACAGTATCCCATTTATCTACCTGTCCCTTTACAGTAGCCCCAGTTTATCCAAATGCAGCCCTTATTTCGAGTTTAAATACCCCAGTTATCTACCTGGGTCCCTTTACAGTACACATTTATCTACCTGTCCCTTACAGTAACTCAGTTATTACGTCCATTTACAGTTAAACCCCATTATCTCCCCTGTCCATTGACAGTAAACCCCAGTTATTCCACCTGTCCCTTTACAGTAACCCCAGTTATCTAACTGTTCCTTTACGTAACCCCAGTTATCTACCGTCCCTTACAGTAACCCCAGTATCCACCTGTCCCTTTACAGTAACCCCAGTTATCTTACTGTTCCTTTACAGTAACCCCAGTTATCTCACCTGTCCCTGTAAGAAACCCAGGTATGACGTCCTTTACAGTAACCAGGTATTATACTGTCCCTTGACAGTAACGCCAGTGCAGTATCTACTGTCCCTTTACAGTAACCCCAGGGATCCTACCTGCCCCTTTACAGTAACCCCAGTTATGACCTGTTCCATTACAGTAACACCAGTTTCTCCTGTCCCTTTTACAGTAACCCCAGTTGATCTACTGTCCCCTTTACAGGAACCCAGTATCTACCTGTCCCTTACAGTAACCCCAGTATCTTAACTGTCATTACAGCAAACACCCCAGTTATCTAACATGTCCCTTTAACAGTACCCAGGTATTCTGTCCGTTGACAGTAACCCAGTTATCTACTGTCCCTTTCAGTAACCCAGTTATCTACCTGTCCCTTTACCGTTAACCCGTTATCTAACCCTTCAATTTACAGACACCCCAGTTATTCTACCTGTCCCTTACAGTAACCCAGTTATCACCTGTCCATACAGTAACCCCAGTTATTACCTGCCCTTTACAGACCCAGTATTACCTGTCCCTTTAAACCAGTAACCCCAGTTATCTACTGTCCCTTTACAGTAACACAAATATCACCTGTCCCGTACACGTAACCCCAGTTATCCACCTGTACATTGACAGGAACAGTTATATACCGTCCTTTACAGTAACCCCAGTGTATCAACTGTCCCTTTACAGAACCCAGTTATCTCCTTGTCCCTTACAGTAACCAAGTATCTACCGTCCCTTTACAGTAACCAGTTACGCTAAGCTGTCCATTTACAGTATTCCCCAGTTATATACCTGTTCCTTTACAGTAACCCAATTATCTACCGGTTCCTTTACAGTAATCCACAGCTTATTCGACCTGCCTTCTTACAGGTAACCCGTTGATCTACTGCCTTTTAAAGTAACCCAGTTATCCACGTCCAGTAAGTAACCCAGTATCTACATGTCCATTACAGTAACCCAGTTATCCACCTGTACCTTTACAGTAACCCCAGTTATCTCCCGTCCTTTTACAGTAAACCAGTTAATCTACTGTCATTTTACAGTAACCCAGTATCTCCTGTCCTTTTAAAAGTAACCCATTATCTAGCTGTCCCTTAAAAGTGAAACCCCAGTTACCCACCTGTCCCTTTAAAGTAACCATAGTGATCTACCTGTTCCATTACAGTAACCCCGTTATCTACCTGTCATTAACAGTAACCCAGTTATCCACCTGTTCATTAAAGTAACCCCAGTATCTACCTGTCATACAGTAACCCAGTGGATACACAGGTTTCATTTACAGTAACCCCCGTTATCTACCTGCCCTGTCAGCTACCCCAGATAGCACCTGTCCTCTTACAGTAACCCAGTTATACGACCTGTCCATTTACAGTAACCCAGTTATCTACCTGTCGCTTTTACATAACCCCAGATCTACCTGTCCCTTACCAGGCAACCCAAATATCCACCCATGCGTTACAGAACCCCAAGTTATCCACCTCGTTCCCTTACAGTACCCAGTTATCTACCGTCCCTTACCGTAACCCCAGTGATCCACCGGTCCCTTTACAGTAACCAAGTTACTCTAACCTGTCCATGTCCTAAAGTAACACCCCAGTTATCTACCTGTCCTTTACAGAACCACAGTTATCTACCTGTCCAGCCCTAAAGTATCACCAGTATTACATGTTAATACAGTAACCCAGTTATCACCTGTCCCTTTACAGTAGCCCAGTTATTACATGTCCTTTTACAGTAACCATGTTATCTACCTGTTCCTTTTAAAGTAACACAGTTATCCACCTGGAAAACTTTAAAGTAACCAGGCATAGACCTGTCCATTTACAGTAACCCAGTTATCAACCTGTCACTTTACAGTAAACACCAGTTACTCTACCGTCCATTTTACAGTAACCCCAGTTATTACCTGTACCTTACATTAAACCGCAGTTATCTACCTGTCCTTACAAAGCGAACCCCAGGTATCTACCTGTTCCTTTTACAGTTAACCCAGTTACCTCTACCTGTCCTTGACAGTAACCCCAGTATCTACCGTCCTTTTACAGTTAACCGTTATCACCTTTCCTTTTTAAAGTACCCAGTTACTCTACCTGTCCTTCTAAAGTAACCCAGAGTTATCACCGGTCCCTTTCACAGTACCCTAGTGACGATCTACCTGTCACTTTACCAGTAACCACCCAGTTATCCTACCTATCCTTACAGTACCCCAGTTATCCAACTCGTAATTTACAGTAACCCCCAGTTATCCTATACTGTCCCTCTCTACAGTAACCCGTTATCTACCTGTCCTTTACAGAAACCCAGTATCTACTGTACTTAAAGTAACCAAGTTATTACTGTACCTTTTAAAGTAAGCCGTTACCACCTGTACTTTAAACGTAAAAAAAGGTATCCCACCTGTCCCGTTACAGTAACCCACAGTTATACTACTGTCACTTGTTACAGTTCTCACAGTTACCGAGACATGTCAGTACACCCCAGTTTACTACACCCCTCTCACGGTATTTACAGCAACCTTTACAGCCTAACCCAAGTTATTCCTGTCCCTTTACAGTTAACCTAGTATCACTGTCCCTTCCGACAGCCTAACACCAGGTGATCTACCTGCCCCCCCTCCTACAGGATCAACCTGTTATCGACCTCGTCCCTTTACAGTAACCCAGGCATCCTATACCTCTTTTTGTGTCCCGTACAGTAACCCCCAGTTATCTCCCCTGTCCCTGTCAGTCCTCCCCAGCTTCTCCACCTGTCTGTTACAGTACAACAGTTACTACCTGTCCCTTACAGTAACCCCAGTTAATCTTCTACCTGTCAATTCTACAGTCCCCTCATCACAAGGGATATATACCTGTCCCTTTACAGCAACCCAGCTATACACCTGTCCTTTACAGTAACCCCGGTATCTACCATGTCATTACAGGATAACCACCAGTGAGCTAACTGTCCTTTACAGTAAACCCCAGCTACACCTGTCCCTTGACAGTAAACCCCCGTATTACCTGTCCCTTTACCGCTCTAAACAGTATCGACTGTCCCTTTAACAGAACCCACAGGGATACGTCCCGTTACAAACGTAACACCCCCGCGTATCTCCTGTCCCTTTACAGTAACCAAACTTAGTTATCTACCTGTCCTTTACAGTAAACCCCTCAGTTATCCACCCTCGCCACCGTCCCTTACCAGTAGCCCAGTATCTTACTGGTCCTTTACAGTTTACACCCCAGTTATCAACCGTCCCTGTGACAGTAACCTCCAGTATCTACCGTCCTTTACCAGAAACCCCAGTTATCTACCGTGTCCCTTGACCGAACCCAGTTATCACCTGTTCCTTTACAGCTTAACTCCCAACGTTATAACCTGTCCCTTTACAGGAAACCAGTTACAACCTGGCCCTCCCTTTATTATCGTTACCCCAGTTCTTCCACCTGTCCTTTGACCAGTTTTAACCCCAGTACGACCTGTCCCGTTACAGAACCCAGTCATCCATCCTGTACCATTTTATTATGTTTGTACCACATGGTTTATCTACATGTACCTTTTACAGTAACACCCCAGTTATCTAACTGTCCCTTTACATGTTAACCCCCGCGTTATCTACCTGCCCTTTCGACAGTAACCCGCGGTTATTTCTTACACTTTTTCCCTTTTTACAGTACCACACCACAGTGATCCGACCTTGGTACCCTTTTACAGTAAACCACAGTTTACCTCTGTCCCCTTATTTTTGTCAGTAAACCCCAGTTATCTACCTGGTCCCTTCTACCCGTACACCCCAGTTATCTACCTGTTCTCTGTACAAGTACCCAGATATCTAACTGTCCCTTACATGTAACTCCCAGTATCTACGGTCACTATGGGACCAGTACACCGGTTATTATCTCAGGCACATTTACATTTTAGTAACCCTGGTTATCTTACCTGTCCCTTTTTTATCTCAGTGCTACCACCCAGTTTCATACCTGTCCCACCAGTAAACATCCAGGTATCACCTGTCTGTATCACGTTTATACCAAAGTTATCTACCTTGTCCCTTACACAGTAACGATAAAACTCATCTACCCCCCCTGAGTACCCTTCCACAACCGCTAACCCCCAAGTTATTTTTTTGTTTTCCCACCTGCCTTTACAGCATATTTCCCAGTGTTGTTATGCTAACTATGCCCTTTACAGTAACACCGAGTTATTCTACCTGCCCTTTCTACAGTAACCCCCGTTATTACCTGTCTTCCTTTACAGTAAACCCAGTATATACCTGTCCTTTACAGTAACCAACAGTCTAATCTACATGTCCCTTTCAAGTAAACCAGTTATCACCTGTTCCATTACTTAGTAACCCAGTTATATACCTGTCATCTTTACAGTAACCCTAGTATCCACCGGTGAATATTTACAGTTACCCGGTTATTGTATTTGGTAATTCCCTCTCTCTTCCCCTCCCTTTTTCTCCCCCCTCTTTTTTTTTTTTTTTCTCCCTTTTTATGTCCCTTACAGTTAAACTTCCCAGTTATCCTCATGTCCCTTTACAGTAACACCCAGTATCCACCATTTTGTCCGTTACAGTACCATTCAAGTATTTCTACCTGTCCCTTTACAGTTTAAACCCAGTTATCACTTGTCCCCTACAGTGAACTCCCAGGTGCGTTGTACCTGTCCCTTTACAGTATCCGTGATCCACCTATCCCTACAGTACCCAGGTTATCCACCTACCCTTTACATAACCATATCTACATGGTTCCGTTACTAGGTAACCCCAGTATTACATGTCCCTTTACTTAACCCAGTTATCTACCCTTCCATTTACCCAGTAACCCCAGGTATTACTGTCCCTTTACAGTACCCAGCATCTGATCTTACTGTCCCGTTACAGTATAACCCAGCTATTTATTCCACCTGTCCATTTACAATTCGTCGCATACCCAGTCACCTCCCACCCTGCCCCATTACAGTCAACCCAGTAGTTACCTGTCCTCCCGTTTTAACATACCCCGTTATCACCTCGTCCCTTACAGTAACCTCCGGTTATTACTGTTCCCCGTTCCAGGAACCAGAGGCTATTACCTGTCCTTACAGTAGTACACCCAGTCATCCCCCCCTGTCCATTACAGTAAACCCAGTGGTATCACTGTCCTCTGTTTACAGAGTGTGTAGTCCCCAGTTATCTACCTGTCCCTTACCAGTTTTAACCCCAGTTATCTTACCGTCCCTTTCTTTTTCTCAGCTAAACTCCCCCCCGGTATTCTCAACCTGTCCTTTACAGTAACCCCATTTTAATTACACCCCCCCTGTCATGTACAGTAACCCCCAGTTAATCTATCCTGTCACACCCACCACCTACACGGACACCCAACCCAGTCTCTCCCCAATGGCGCCCCTTTACATGTAGCCAACAAGTATCTACTGTCCATGTACAGTAAACCAGTTATCCACTGTCCATTACAGAACCTCAGTTATTCCCCCACTGTCATCTGACATCAGTAACCCCAGTTATCTACCCTGTCCTTTACCGTTAACCCAGTTCACCCTGCTTTTTTTTTCTCTACCTTCCCTTAAGTAACATTACGGTATCTACTGTCCCTTTCAGTAACCCCCAGTATCTACCAGTCATCTACCCTTACCAACGGGTTAACCCCAGTTTATCCACCTTGTCACTTTACAGTAACCCCAGTTATCTAACCGTCCCTTACCGTCAAACCATAGCTATTACTTTCCCTTTACAGTTAAAAACCCGGTTAATTTTACCGTCCCTTTACCGTACACCCCCGTGTTTATCGTTACCTTGTCACCACCCCCTTATTCAGTAAACACTGGTATCTACCTCGTCCCTTACAGTAACCCCCACCCCCCGCTACACCTGTCCCTTTACAGTCCAACCCCCAGTCTATCCACCTGCCTCCCTTTGACTTAGTAACCCACGTGTATCCACCGGATCATTTCCTAACAGTAGGACAACACCCCCAGTTATCAAATTGTTGCCTACTACCAGTAACCCCAGTTATCTTTACTTGTACACTTTTCTATCAGTAACCCAAGTGATCTACCTGTCCCTTTACAGTAACACCCAGTTATATACTGGTTTTCCCTTACAGAACCACCCGTATTACCTGTCACATTTAAAGCAACTCCAGTTACCTACCGCCCTTGTCTACCTTTACAGTAACCCCAAGTATCTCCCTGTCCATTTAACAGTCTATCCCTCAGCTATATACCTGGCGCACCTTCAGAACCACACACAGTTATGAGACTTTGGTCCCTTTACAGTAACAACAGCTACTACACCACCTTTGTCCTTTACATGGAACCCCATGTTATGTCTACCTGTCCTTGACATTAACCCCAGTTAATCTACGCAACTTTACAGGAAATCCAGTTATCTTATCCTGTTTTTGTCCCCGTTAACGAGTAACCCCAGTTATCTTTCCGGTCACCCAAAATCCTTACAGGACATCCCAGTTATAACCGTCCCCTGTACCCCATGTAACACACCAGTTATCTACCGTCCCTTTACCTTGCTCCCCCAGTAAACCCCACTTATCTACGGTCCTTACCAGCCTAACCAGTTATCTACCTGTCCATTTTCACAGTAACATCCAGTTCATTACGGTCCCTACAGTAACCCAGTATACACTGTCCTTTTACAGTAAATCAGGCTTCTCTCACCCCGCGACCCATTTCAGTTTAACCACCACTGCGTCCTATCTACTGTCCGTTACTAGTAACCCAGGTGTCTACTGTCATACACGAAACTCAGTCTATCTAACAGCGAACGTACACAGTTAACCCAGTATCCACTGTCCATTACACCCCCCTAGTCCCCCCTAACCCCAGTTATCCCACCTGTCACTTTCCTTACGTACCCAGTATCTACCCTGTCCATTTACAGCTAACCCAGTTATCTACATGTCCCGCTGACCACGCCACACCCAGTGATCTACCTGTCCATTTACAGTAAAACCACCACCGTTATCTACGTACCTTTACGTAACCCATTTGTTATCCACCCGTCCTCTAAGTTTAACCCCAGTTTCTACCCTTGTCCTTTACAGGAACCCTCAATCGTATTAGACATGTTCCCGTACAGTATAACCCAGTTATTCTTTCTCCCTCTTTCACCCGCCTTCCGCCTACCTCGTCAATTTCAGGAACAGTTATCTACTGTCCATTTTACAGTAACCCCAGTATCCACCATGCCCCTTGACAGGACCCCCAGCTATTTCCATACCCGGTCCATTTACGCAGTTGTAACCCCAGTTATCCACTCTGTCCCTGTACCAGGCTAACCCAGTTATCTACAGTCCCGTTTGACAGACCAGTGATCTTATGAAACCGTCCCGTTACAGTAAACCCAGTTTCCGCCATGTCTCTTTACAGTAACCATGTTTACAGCTGTTATCTACCTGTCCCTTTACACGAAACCCCAGTTATCTACTGTTACCCTTCTTTGCCATGTAACCCCATGTGATAGACACTCCACTGTCCACCTTGCGAATTTCTTTCACGTAACCAATAGTTAATCCATCACCTGTCACCATTACACCCGTAACCGTTATACAACCTGGCCCTGTACAAGTAAACCCAGTTATCTACGTCCCTTCCTAAGGTGTGTTTCTTTCTTTTTAATCCCAGTTATCTACCTGTCCATTTACAGTCAACTCCATTTGGTATCCTACATGTCCATTTACAGTAATCCACAGTTATTCTCACGTCATCTTCGTTCCACACAGTAACCCATTTTGTTTGTATTTACCTGTCCATTTACAGTAACCCCAGTTTTATGCTACCCTGTTCCCGTTACCCCACCCGAACCACCCCGGTATCTACCTGTAACGCTACAGGAAACTCCAGTTATCTACCTGCTCCCCTTTTACAGGCTAACCCCAGTTATCCATGTCCCTTTACAGTAACCCCAGTTATACACTGTCACTTAACAGAACCCTTCATAGTTATCTACCTGTCCATTTAAGTAACCCAGTTATCTACTGTCACGTTACAGTAACCCCCATGCTTCGATTTACCCACCTGCCACTATCACCCCTTACTTTCACCGTCCAATACCCATTGATTACCTGTTTTCCTTAGTACAGTTCACCCCATGGTTTCGTTATCATTACTACAGTCCCTTTATCAGTGGAAACCCAGTTACTACATATTTGTCCTTTACCGTAACACAATCCATTTATCGACATGTCCCGTACAGTAACACCACCCCAGTTTATATAAAATGTTCCACTTATTACTTACTACCCCCCCAGTAAACCCCAGTTTATCTACTTTTTTTTGTCCCTAACATCAACCCAGTTATCCACCTGCCCGTTTACCGGTAGTTAAACCCAGTATATACACTTCCACTAATTCTTATCAAGAACCCACACTTATCCACGTCCCGGGTACCTAGAACACCAGTCCATCTACCTCCGTCTCCCGTACAGTAACCCCAGTGATCCACCTGTCCCTCCTTCCACAGCTACACCCATGGTTCTCCTGTTACCCCTCAGTACTCTTCACTTCCACGAGTCCCATTCTACCTGTCCTTCTACAGTAACCCCAGTTACTACCTGTCCTTTACAGTAACCCCAGTTATCTACTGTCCTGTTCAAGTAACCCGTTATCAACCTGTCCTTTACAGTTAACCCCAGTTATTACCTGTCCAACCTCTACAGTACAACCCCAGTTATCTAACCTGTACCCTTACAGTAACTATCCCGCCCGTTTATCAAATCGTCCCTTGTTACAGTAACCCCAGATTATCCCACCTGTCCCTTTACAGTAACCCCCAGTTATCTACCTGTCCTTTACAGTAACCCCAGTTATCTACCTGTCCCTTTACAGAACCCCAGTTATCTACTGTCCTTCAGTAACCCAGCTATCCACCGTCCTTTACAGTAACCCAGTTAATCCACTGTCCCTTTACAGTAAACCCAGTTTCTACCGTCCCTTACAGTAACCCACAGTTATCTACCTGCCCTTTACAGTAACCCAGTTATCTACACTGTACCATTTACAGTAACCCCAGTATTACCTGTCCCTTACAGTAACCCAGTATACTGTCCCTTAGAGTAACCAGTTATCTACTGTCCCTTTACAGTAACCCCAGTTATTCCTACCTGTCCCTTTACAGTAACCCTCATAATCTAACCTGGTCCTTTACCAGTAACCCTATGTTTTCACCAGCCTCACCGTCCCTTTATACAGTACACCCAAGCTATCCGACTTCCTACAGTACCCCAGTTATCACTGTCCTTACAGTAACCCCAGTTATCTTTACAACCTGTCATTTTACAGTAACCCAGTTCTCACCGTCCCCTTTAATCGAACACCCGGTTATCAAGACCGTCCTTTACAGTAACCCCCCATTACTCCACCTGTCCACAGAACCCGCTAACCCAGTGATCCCACTGTATGTCTCCTTACAGTAACCCCAGTCTATCGACTGCCCCTATCCACGATTTGTAACCCCAGGTATCCACCTGTCCCTTTACAGTACACCCAGTCCGTTATCCTACTGTCACCCTTTACAGTAACCCCAGTTATTCGACCTGGTCTTTACAGTACCCACCTTATCCACCTGTCCTTTAAGAACCCCAGTTATCTACCTGTCCTTTACAGTCAACCAGTATCTACCTGTCCCGTTACAGTAACCCCAGTTATTATACACCGTTCATACCTTTACAGTAAACCCAGTTATCTACCTGTCCCTTTACAGTAACCCAGAGTTATCCCACATGTACCTTTACAGTTAACCACAGTAACTACCGCCATTAAGTAACCAGTTAGCCTGCCCTTTACAGTCACCCAGTTATCCACTGTCCCGTTACAGTACCCCAGTTATCTACTGTGTTCTTACATGGTAAAGTATAACCCAGTTTATATACTGTCCCTTTACAGAACCCCAGTATATCTAACTGTCATTTTACAGTAACCCCAGTTCTCACCTGTCCCTTTGAAGTAACCACCAGTTATCTACCTGTCCCTTTACAGTAACCCAGTACTACCCGCTATTTACAGTAACTCCAGTCACTTCATCTACAGTTAACCCCCAGTTACTCTACCTGTCCCTTTACACAGTAACCCAGTTATCTACCTGTCCATTTACAGTAACACCAATGATGTGATTACCTGTCCCTTTTACAGCGAACCCTGAGTTGTAGTTTACTGTCACTTTACAGTACCCAAGTTACTACCTGTCCCTAGTACCCCAGTTGATCCATATTTTCACCTTTACAGTACCCCAGTTATTACCTGTCCCTTACATTATATTATTATCATGTTTTATACCGCCCTTTACAGTAACACTCCAGTTATACTAGTCCAGTCCCTTTAATAGCTACATCCCCAGTTATCTAATTGCCCTATACACGTAACCCCAGTATCACCTGTCCTTTTACAGTTTATCTACTGTTCCTTTAACAACACCAGTTATCTACCTGTCCTTTACCCCCCCCCAGTTAACCAGTTATTCCACCTGTACCCTTTACCGTTAAAACCCCGTAACTCTCAACACCTGTCCATTTACAGTAACCCGCCAGTCATCGCACCATTGTCCATATTACCACGTAACCCTCCAGTTATCTACCTGTCCATACCTTATTACTATGTTGTAACCCACACGTTATTCACTGTCCCTTACAGAGAACCCCAGGTATACCTGTCCCTTACAGTAACCCAGTTATCTACCTGTCCTTTTACAGTAACCCCAGTTATCTACCGGCTTTCAGTAAAAGTCACCCAGTGTATCTACCTGTCCAGTTTTTAACAGTTAAACCCAGGTTTCCACCTGTCCTTTACAGTAACCCCAGTTATCTACCCTGTCCCTACAGTAACCCAGTTATCTACCTTGCACTTTACAGTACCCCATTATCTACCGTCCCTTTACAGTAACCCCAGTGATTACTGCCCTTACCCAGTAACCCCAGTTATCTACACTGTCCTCTTACAGATCCCCAGTTATCTACCTAGTCCCTCTTCAGTACTACCCGTTACACTGTCCCTTACAGTAACCCCAGGTATCTACCTGTCCCTTTATCCACGGAATCACATGTTATACCTGTCCCTTTACAGTAACTCCCCAGTATCTACCGGTTCCCTTTACAGTAACACCGTTATTCTGTCCCTGTCCATTACAGTAACCCAGTTATCCCTGTCCTTTACAGTAACCCAGTATCTACCTGTCCGCTAACAGTAACCACAGATTATGCCTACATACCCAGTATCCACCTGTCCTTTACAGGTAACCAGTTATCTACCTGTTCCTTACAGTGCAACCCAGTTATCTACCGTGTCCCTTACAGAACCATTTGTTATTATACTGCCACTACCAGTTATTACCTTAAAATCATTGTATCCCTTCAATCACAGTAACTCCATTTTATCGTACTTCGTAGATCCTTACAACCACGTTATTGACCTGTCCCTTTATGTAGTAACCCAGTTATAGTATCCCGTTTGCCATTTACAGTAACCCAAGTTATTTCATGTCACTGTCGACCTGTATCATAACCCAAGTTATTATGCTACCTGTCCATTTACAGTAAACCCAGTTATCTACCTGTCCCTTTACATTAACCAGTTATCTACCTGTCCCTTACAGTAACCCCAGTTATTTACCTGTCCCTTTACACGTAACCCAGTTATCTACCTGTCCCTTTACAGTAACCCAGTTATCCATACCTGTCCCGTTACAGAACCCCAGTTATCTACTGTCCCTTTACAGTAACCCAGTATCGTAACGTCCATTTTACAGTAAACCCAGTCTATCAACCTGCCCTTTACAGTAACCCAGTTATCTACCTGTCTTTACAGTAACCCCAGTATCTATGTCCCTTTACAGTAACCCAGTTACTCTACCTGTCCCATGTTTACAAGTAACCCAAGTTATCTACCGCCCTTTACAAGTAACCCCAATTATCCACCTGTCCCAGTTACCACGTAACTCCCAGTATCTACCTGTCCCTTTACAGTAACCCTCTACCGATAAGTACCCATTTCTACCTGTCCCTTCTAAGATTCTATGTAACCCCAGTATAGTACCTTACAGTACACTGTCCCTACAGGCAACCCAGTTATCTAATACCTGCCATTTACAGTAACCACCCAGTATCTACCTGTCCTTTACAGTAACCCCAGTTATCTACATGTCCTCATTTACCCCTTTTAAAAATTCCCAGTACTTACCTGTTCCAACTACAGTTACCTTTTTAGTACAGTTATTCACGTCCCTTTACACTATGTAACTATTTGTTTTAGGTACCCACCTGTCCTTCTACCCTTACAGTTAGAACCCCAGTTATCTACCTGTCCCTTTTTTATACAGTAACTCCAGTTATCTACACATGTTCCCGTCTTTACAGTAACCCAGTTATTTCGACCTGTCATTTACAGTAACCCTCATTAGTCTCTACCTGTCCCGTTATCACGTCTTTAACCCCAGTTATCCTACCTGTTCCTGTTACACTGTTAACCCAGTTATCTACCTGTCCTTCATTACAGTTAACCTACCAGTTATCCCCGTTATACCTGTCCTTTTACAAAGTAACCCAGGTATCTATACTGTCCCTTTAAAGTTATAACCCAAGTTATCACCTGTCCCGTACAGTAACCCAGGTTATCTACCGTCCCTTTACAGTAACCCAGTATCTACCTGTCCTTACAGTAACCCCAGTTATCCACTGTCCTTTACAGTAACCCAGTATCTACCGTCCCATACAGAACCCAGTTATCCAACCTGTCAGTTTACAGTAACCCCAGTTGATCTACCTGTACCTCTACAGTACCCCATTGATACTCACTACTGTCCCTTTACAGTAAACCCAGTTATCTACCTGTCCATTTACAGTAACCCCAAGTTATCTACCTGTCCCTTTACAGAACCCCAGTTATATACTGCCCTTTACAGTACCCCAGTTATTATCCCTGTCCCTTACAGTAAACCCCAGTATTCACCTGTCCCTTAACCAGTTACCACCACAGTTATATCTACTGTCCCTTTACAGAACCCCAGTTATCTACCTGTCCCTTACAGTAACCCAACTTATCCTACCTGTCCTTTACAGTAACCCAGTTCATTACCTGTCCTTTACATGTAATCCCACGTTACTACTGTCCTATAACATCACAGTTATTACTGTCCTTTACAGTAACCCAGTTATCTACCTGTCCCTTGTACAGTAAACCCAGTTATCTCTTACCTGTCCCTTCTGTTTACAGTAACCCAGTTATCTACTGTCCTTTACAAGTAAAGTGTTACAGTACCCCAGTATCTACACGTCCCATTTTACAGTAACCCGTTATACTTCGATCCTGGTTCCTTACTAGTACCCAAGTTACTCAACAGTACACCTTTACAGTAACCACTAGTATCTACCTGTCCATTACAGTAACCCCAGTTATTTACCTGTGCCCTTACATTAACCGCGTTCTCCCTCCCTTTACAGTAACCCCAGTTATTACCGTCTTTACAGTCAACCAGTGTGATCTGACTTGTCACCTAGTAACCCAGTATCTACCTGTCCTTTACAGTAACCCCGTTTATCTTACCTTCTTTAACCCCAGTTATATACAGTACCTTTCTTTTAAAGTAACCCCAGTTATCCACTGTAATCTACAGTAACACGACTAGTTTACCTTGTCCCTTTACCGTAACCCAGGATCTACCGTATACGTCATTTACTAGTAAATCACCCAGTTATCACCGTCCATTACAGTAAACCTCATTAACTGCTTTACAGATCCTACCAGTTTTCAACCCCACAGACTACCACTGTCCCTTTATTCAGCTAAACCCACGTTATCTACCTGTCCTTTTAAGTAACCCAGTGACTACCGTACTCATTTAAGTAACGTCCAGTTCCCACCTGTCCTTTACAGTACCCCAGTTATCTACCTGTCCCTTTACAGACCCCTAGTTATCGACCTGTCCCCTTTACAAGTAACCCCAGTTATCTACCTGGTCTACAAGTAACCCAGTATCAGTCTTTCCATAACCCAGTTCTTACTGTCCTTTACAGTAACCCCAGTTCTTATGTCCCTTATGAACAGTAACCCATCGAATCAGACAAACACTCTTACCGTTACACCCAGATACCCACCTGTAACATACTCTATCAGTTTTACTAACCACCAGTATCTTTTTCCATTATCCTTTGGCATTCTTACCGTAACCCAGTTCTATTTTCCACCTGTCCAGTTTTACAGTAACCCCCAAGTTTTCTCTACCGCTGTCCCATTACCGTAAACCCAGTTATCACTGTCCTTACAGTAACCCAGTTATCTACCTGTCCCTTTACAGTAAACCCCAGTATCCTACCGTCCCATTTACAGAACCCCAGTCATCTACTGTCTCTTTACAGTAACCCCAGTTATCTACCGTGTTCCCTTTACAGTAACCCAGATATAACCTGTCCCTTACAGTAACCCCAGTTATCTACATGTCCCATTTACAGTAACCCCAATTATCAACCTGTCCTTTACAGTAAAACCCAGTTTATCTACGTCCCTTTACAGTAACCCAGTTATCTACCTGTCCCTTTACAGTAACCCCAGGTATCTACCTGTCCTTTACAGAAACCCAGTTTCACCTGTACCTTTACAGTAACCCAGTCATTACATGGTCCTTACGTAACCCCCTTTCTATATGTCCCTTTAACCGTAACCCCTTTAGTCTTACCTGTCTCTAGCAGTATCCCAGTTATCTACCTGTCTCTTTACAGTTATCCCCCAGTTATCACCTGTACCTTTTCATTATCCCCAGTATCTACCTGTCCCTTACAGATCCCAGTTATCCACCCTGTCCTGTACAGTACCCCAGTTATCTACCTGTCACCTTTACAGTAACCCATTATCTACTGTCCCTTTAGAGTAACCCCAGTTATCCACCTGTACTGTACAGCTAGAACCCAGTTATCTTACCTGTCCATTTACAGCCTGAACCCCAGTTTGCACATGTCCCTTTCTAGTTACCCCAGTTATCCATCTGTCCCTTTACAGTAAAACCAGTTATCCACCTTGTCCCTTACAGTAAGCACCAGTTATCTACCTGTCCCTTTACAGTAACCCAGTTATCACCTGTCCCTTTACAGTACCCAGTTATCCACCACCCCACTGTCCCTTTACAGTATCCCCAGTTATCTACTGTCCTGTCGTATCCCAGTATCAACTGTCCCTTACGTAACCCAGTATCTCACCTGTCCCTACAGTACCCCGTTATATACCTGTCCCTTTACAGTCGTCTTTCCAGTCCATTACCATGTCATCGTTTTGTTCCCTTTACAGTAACCCAGTTATTCCACCTGTCCCTTTACATGTACCAGTTCCAACTGCCCTTCCAGTAACCCAGTTATCTACCTGTCCCTATTTTGTACAATAACCCACAGGTTATCTACCCGTCCTTTAGAGTAATCCAGTATCACCTGTCCTTTACAGTAACCCAGTTATAACTGTCCTTTACAGTAACCCAGTTATTACCTGTCCATTTACAGATAACCCCAGTATCCACCTGTCCCTTTAGAGTTTTAATACAGTATACATAATGTCCTTACAGTAACCCAGTATCCACCTCTGTACCCCTGCTACAGTAACCCCAGTTATCTACCTGTCCCTTTACAGTAGCCCCAGTTATCTACCGTCCTTACAGTACCAGTATCCACCTGTCCTTTACAGTAACCCAGTTATCCACCTGTCCCTTTACAGTAACCCCAGTATCCACCTGTCCTTTACAGTTACCCCGTTATCACCTGTCCCTGACAGTAACCCCAGTTATCTACCTGTCCTTGACAGTAACCCAGTTATCCACTTCCCTTACAGTAACCCCCGTTATTCTAACCTGTCCCTTATAAGTACCCCAGTTATCATCTGTCCCTTTACAGTAAACCCAGTTTATTACCTGTCCCTTTACAGTAACCCAGTTATCTACCTGTCCTTTCTAGTAACCCAGTTATCCCCACCTGTCCCTTACAGTATACCCCAGGTATCTACCTGTCCCTTTACAGTTTTCCCAGTTATCGACCTGTCCCTTTACAGTAACCACAAGTTATAACTGTCTTTACAGTACCCAGTTATCTACCTGTCCCTTAAAGTATCCCAAGTTATCGACCTGTCCGGTTCAGTAACCCAGTATCTACCCGTCTTTTCAGTAACCCATGTTATCACCTGTTCCCTTTACGTAACCCAGTGATATCCACCTGTCCCTTTACAGTAACCCGTGTTCTACCGGTCCCTTTACAGTATCCCAGTTATACACCTGTTCATTACAGTAACCCCAGTATCACCTGTCCGTTACAGTAACCCCAGTTATCTACCTGCCCTTTACAGTAATCCCAGTTATCCACCTGTCCCTTACAGTAACCCCAGTTATCCACCTGGTCCCTTTACAGTAACCCCAGTATCTACTGTCCATTTGACAGTTAACCCAGTTATCCTACCTGTCCCTTTACAGTAACCCCAGTTATCCACCTGTCCCTTTACAGTAACCCCGGTATCTACCTGTCCCTTTACAGTATCCCCGTATCTACCTGTCCCTTTACAGTAACCCCAGCTATCCACCTTCCTTACATAACCCCGTTATCTACCGTCCCTTTACAGTAACCCCAGTTATCGACCTGTCCCTTTACAGTAAACCCCAGTTCTCACCTGGCCCTTTTACCAGTAACCCCAGTTATCTACCTGTCCCGTTACAGTAACCCCAGTTATCTACCTGTCCCTTTACAGTAACCCCAGTTATCTACCGTCCCTTACAGTAACCCAGTTATCACGCACCTGTCCTTTACGTATCCCCAGTTATACTGTCCCTTTACGATCCCCTGCTTACAGTAACCCCAGTTATCACTGTCCCTTTACAGTTAACCCCAGTATCACCTGTCCTTTACCAGTAACCCAGTTATCTACCCCACGTAAGTAACCGTATCTACCTTCCTTTCAGTAACCCAGTTATCCACTGTCCCTTTATTAGGTACCCCAGTTATCCACCTGTCCCTTTATCAGTAACCCCGTTATCACCTGTCCCGTTACAGTAACAGTCATCCACCTGTCCTACAGTAACCAGTTATCACCTGTCCCTTTACAGAACCCCCAGTTATCTACCGTCCCTTTACAGTAAACCCCAGTTTCTACCTGTTCCTTTACAGTAACCCCAGGTATCTACCTGACCCTTTACAGTAACCCCAGTTATCTACTGTCCCTTTACAGTAACCCCAGTTATCTACCTGTCCCTTTACAGTAAACCCCAGTTATCTACCTGTCCCTTACAGTAACCCCAGTATCTACCTGCCCTTTACAGTAACCCCAGTTATCCACCTGTCCCTTTACAGTAACCCAGTTATACTACCGTCCCGTTTACAGTAACCCCAGTTATCTTAACCTGTCCCTTTACAGTAACCCCAGTTATCTACCGTCCCTTTACAGTAACCCCAGTTATCTACCTGTCCCTTTACAGTAACCCCAGTTATCACCTGTCCCTTTACAGTAACCCAGTTATATCTACCTGTCCCTTTTACAGTAACCCAGTTATCTACCTGTCCCGTACAGTAACCCAGTTATCTACCTGTCCCTTTACAGTAACCCGTTATCACCTGTCCTTCAGTACCCGTTATCCAGCCCTTACAGTACCCAGTTATCACTGTCCTTACAGAACCCCAGTATACCTACCTTTACAGTAACCAGTTACCACTGTCCTTACAGAACCCACCGTTTCTACCTGTCCCTTTACGTTATCCCAGTTATCACCGGTCCCTTACAGTAAACCCCAGTTATCCACTGTCCCTTACAGTAACCCCAGTTATCTCTACCTGTCCCTTACAGTAACCCCAGGTTACATGTCCTTTACAGTTACCCAGTTATCTACCTGTCCCTTACGTAGTAACCCCAGTATTACCAGTCCCTTTACAGTAACCCCTATACACCTGTCCTTTACAGTAAACCCAGTTATCACCGTCCCTTACAGTAACCAGTTATCTACCTGTCTCCTTTACAGTAACCCAGGTTATTCTACCGTCCCTTTACAGTAACCCCGGTTATCACCTGTCCCTTACAGTAACCCCAGTTATCTACCTGCCTTTACAGTAACCCCGGTTATCTACCTGTCCCTTTACAGTATCCCAGTTATCGACCTGTCCCTTTACAGTAACCCCAGTTATCCACCTGTCCCGTTACAGTAACCCCAGTTATCTACCTGTCCCTTTCAGTTAAACCCAGTTATCCACTTGTCCCCTTACAGTAACCCCAGTTGTGTACTGGTTCCCTTTACAGTATCCCAGTTATCCACCTGTCCACTTTACAGTAACCCCAGTTATCCACCTGATCCTTTACAGTTAACCCCAGTTATCTACCTGTCCGTTACAGTAAACCCCAGTTATCTACCTGTCCCTTTACAGTTACCCAGTTATCTACGGTCCTTTACAGTAACCCCAGTTAGTACAGTCCCTTTACAGTAACCCCAGTTATCCACCTGTCCCTTACAGTAACCCCCAGTTATCTACCTGTCCCTTTACAGTAACCATAGGTATCTACCTTCCTTTACAGTAACCCCGTGGTTATCTACCTGTCCCTTTCACAGTAACCCCAGTTATCTACCTGTCCTTTACAGTAACCCCATATCTACCTGTCCCTTTACAGTAAACCCAGTTACCAGTTACTACCGTCCCTTTACAGTAACCCCAGTTATCACCTGTCCTTTACAGTAACCCCAGTTATCACCTGTCCTTTACAGTAACCCAGTTTTATCCATGTCCCTTTACAGTAAACCCCAGTTTTACCTGTCCTTTACAGTAACCCCAGTTATCTACTGTCCCTTTACAGTTAACCCCAGTATTACCTGTCCCTTACAGTAACCCCAGTTATCTACCTGTCCCTTTACATTAACCCAGTTACTAACCTGTCCCTTTACAGTAACCACAGGTTATCTACCGGTCCCTTTACAGTAACCCCAGTTATTATACCTGTCCCTTACAGTAACCCAGTGATCTACCTGTCCCTTTACAGTACCCCAGTTATCTACCTGTCCCTTTACAGTAAACCCCAGTTATCTCTACCTGTCCCTTTACAGTAACCCCAGTTATCTGACCTGTCCCTTTACAGTAACTCCAGTTATCTACCTGTCCTTACAGTAAACCCAGTTACTACCTGTCCATTTACAGTTCCCAGTCATGTACTTCCTTTACAGAACCCCAGTATCTACCTGTCCCTTTACAGTAACCCAGTTATCTACCTGTCCTTTACCGTAACCCAGTTATCTACCTGTCCCTTTACAGTAACCCAGTTATCTACCTGTCCCTTTACAGTAGTAACCAGTATCTACCTGCCTTTACAGAACCCCAGTTATACCTGTCCATTTACAGTATCCCAGTTATTCTACCTCTCTTTACAGTAACCCAGTTATCTAACGTCCCTTACAGTAACCAGTATCTTACCGTCCCTTTACAGTAACCCAGTTTATCTACCTGTCACGTTACAGTAACCCAGTTATCATACCTGTCACCTTTACAGTAACTCCAGTTATTCTACCGTCCCTTTACAAGTAACCCCAGTTATTTACTGTCCATTTACAGTATCCCCAGTTATCTACCTCTCCCTTTTACAGTAACCCAGTTATCATACCTGTCCCTTTAACAGAACCCCAGTTATCTACCTGTCCCTTTACAGTAACCCAAGTTATCTACCTGTCCTTTAGTACCCAGTTATACCTGTCCATTACAGACCCCAGTTTCTACTGTCTTTTACAGTAACCCCAGTTATATACCTGTCCCTTACAGTAACCCAGTTATCTACTGTCCATTTACAGTAACCCCAGTTATTACCTGTTCCCTTTACAGCAACCCCAGTTATCTACCTCTCCCTTTACAGTAACCCAGTTATCTACCTTTCCATTTACAGTAACCCAGTTATCTACCTGTCCCTTACAGTAACCCAGTATACCGTCCATTTACAGTAACCCCAGTTATCTACTGTCCTTACAGTAAGACCAGTATCTACCTGTCCCTTTACAGTAACTCCAGTTATCTACCTGTCCCTTTACAGTAACCCCAATTATCCACCTGTCCGTTACATTAACCCCAGTTATCCACCTGTCCCTTTACAGTAACCCAGTTATCTACCTGTCCCTTTACAGTAACCCCAGTTATCCACCTGTCTCTTTACAGTAACCCAGTTATCTACTGTCCATTTACAGTAACCCCAGTTATCTACCTGTCCCTTACAGTAACCCCAGTTATCCACCTGTCCCTTACAGTAACCCCGGTTATCTACCTGTCCCTTTACAGTAACCCAAGTTATCCACCTGTCCCTTTACAGTAACCCCAGTTATCCACCTTTCCCGTTACAATAACCCCAGTTATCTACCTGTCCCTTTACAGTAAACCCAGTTATCCACTTGTCCCCTTACAGTAACCCCAGTTGTGTACCTGTCCCTTTACAGTATCCCAGTTATCCACGTGTCCCTTACAGTTAACCCCAGTTATCCACTATCCCTTTACATTAACCCCAGTTATCTACCTGTCCCGTTACAGTAACCCCAGTTATCTACCTGTCCCTTACAGTTACCCAGTTATCTACCTGTCCCTTACAGTAACCCAGTTATCACCTGTCCATTTACAGTAACCGTGTTATCTACCTGTCCCTTAAACAGTAACCCCAGTTATCCACCTGTCCCTTACAGTAACCCGGTTATCTACCTGTCCCGTTACAGTAACCCCAGTTATCTACCTGTCCCTTTACAGTTACCCCAGTCATCCACCTGTCCATTTACAGTAACCCCAGTTACACCGTCCCTTACAGTAACTCCAGTTATCTACCGTCCCTTACAGTAACACCAATTATCCAACCTGTCCGTTACATTAACCCCAGTTATCCACCTGTCCCTTTACAGTAACCCAGTTATCTACCTGTCCCTTACAGTAACCCCAGTTATTCCACCTGTCTCTTTACAGTAACCCAGTTATCTACCTGTCCATTTACAGTTACCCCAGTTATTCGTACCCTTTCAGAACCAGTATCCACTGTCCTTACAGTAACCCCGGTTAACTACCGTCCCTTACAGTAACCCCGTATCCACCATGTCCCTTACAGTAACCCCAGTTATCACTGTCCCCGTTACAGTAACCCCAGTTATCTACCTGTCCTTTACAGTAAACCCAGTTATCCACTTGTCCCCTTACAGTAACCCCAGTTGTGTACCTGTCCCTTTACAATATCCCAGTTATCAACTGTCCCTTTACAGTAACCCCAGTTATCCACCTATCCCTTTACATTAACCCCAGTTATCTACCTGTCCCGTTACAGTGAACCCCAGTTATCTACCTTTCACTTTACAGTTACCCAGTTATCTACCTGTCCATTTACAGTAACCCAGTTATCTACCTGTCCCTTTACAGTTACCCAGTTATCTACCTGTCCCGTTACAGAACCCCAGTTATCCACTGTCCATTTACAGTAACCCCAGTTATCTACCTGTCCCTTAACAGTAACCCCAGTTATCCACCTGTCCCTTTACAGTAACCCCCGGTTATCTACCTGTCCCGTTACAGTAACCCCAGTTATCTACCTGTCCCTTTACAGTATCCCCCGTTATCTACCTGTCCCTTTACAGTAACCCAGTTATCTACCTGTCCCTTTACAGTAACCCCAGTTATCTACCTGTCCCTTTACAGTAACCCCAGTTATCCACCTGTCCCTTTACAGTAACCCAGGTTCTTCTCCTGTCCCTTACGTATCCCAGTTATCACACCTGTCCCTTTACAGTAACCCAGAGTTATCCACCCTTCCCTTTACAGACCCAGTTATCTACCGTCCCGTTACAGTAACCCCAGTTATCTACCTGTCCCTTTACAGTGAACCCAGTTATTCACCTGTCCTTTACAGTAACCCCAGATCCACCTGCCACCTGTCCCTTTACAGTATCCCCAGTTATTTACCTGTCCCTTACAGTATCCCCAGTTATTACCTGTCCATTTACAGTAACCCAAGTTTCCACCTGTCCCTTTACAGTAACCCAGTTATCTACTGTCCCTTACAGTAATCCCAGTTATCTACCTGTCCCTTTAGAGTAACCCCAGTTATCCACCTGTCCCTTTACAGTTAACCCCAGTTATCTACCGTCACTTTACAGAACCCCAGTTATCTACTGTCCCTTTACAGTAAACCGTTATCTATGTCCCTTACGTCAGTATCTACCTGTCCCTTACAGTACCCAGTTATCTACCTGTCCTTTACAGTAACCCAGTTATCTACTGTCCTTTACAGTCCCAGTTACACTGTCCCTTTACAGTAACCCAGTTATCACACTGTCCCTTTACAGTAACCCAGTTAGTTATCAACTGTCCCTTTACAGTGAACCCAGTTACCACCTCTCCCTTTACAGTAACCCAGTTATTACCTTCCATTACGTACCCCCAGTTATTACCTGTCCCTTTATAGTTACCCCAGTTATCCACCTGTACTTTACAGTAACCCAGTTATCCACCTTTCCCTTTACAGTAGCCCCAGTTATTACCGTCCCTTACAGTTAACCAGTTATCCACCTGTCCTTACAGTAACCCCAGTTATCCACCTGTCCCTTTACAGTAACCCCAGTTATCTACTGTCCCTTAACAGTACCCCAGTTATCTACACCTGTCCCTTTACAGTAACCAGTTATATACGTCCCTTTTACAGTAATCCCAGTTATCTACCTGTCCCTTTACAGTAA
Source organism: Hymenochirus boettgeri (assembly GCA_019447015.1). NCBI lineage: Eukaryota > Metazoa > Chordata > Amphibia > Anura > Pipidae > Hymenochirus > Hymenochirus boettgeri. The sequence continues at coordinate 268,260,428 of CM033472.1, forward strand.
CCCCAGTTATCCACCTGTCCCTTTCAGTAACCCCAGTTATCCAACTGTACCATTACAGTAAACCCCAGTTATATCACCTGTCCCTTTACAGTAACCCCGAGTTATCCCACTTGTAACCTTTACATACCCCAGTTTGTACCTGTCCTTTACAGTATCCCAGTTATCCCCTGTCCCTTACCAGAACCCCAGTTATTCCACTGGATAACTGGGGTAACTGTAAAGGGACAGATGGATAACTGGGGTTACTATAAAGGGACAGGTGGATAACTGGGGTAACAGAGTGGTATTTATATTTAGGACGGTATTTATTTGCATAACCAATCAGAGACTGGATGCATAATGAAACCATGATGACATCGCTATGACATCAAAATTGTTGTTTATAGTACAAAACAACGAAAAGAAAATAAGTTATGTTTTTCAGATTAGAGGTGAGTGGAAGCACTAAGACATCTCTGCACATAAATTAGAAAAAAAATCCACCTGTCCCCTTACTAGATGGGGAAAAAAAATCTCATTTACACCCATGTTGTTTAACCTTTTTACCCATAATGCCTGCCTAAAGGTGGATCTAGAATTGATCTGAACCTGAATTTTTTTTTAATCTTTTTATGTTAAAGGAGAACTAAACTACAAATAGGGATCTTTATGTGTTTCTTAGAATAACATAGCAGACATTGTTTAAAGGGCAACTATAGTGAAAAAAAAACTTTGTCTGTATACAATGTATAGATCACTTAGTATAAGCTGCCTTACTTTCATGTTTCTGTGTGGCTTCGTTTCTTCACACTGGCAGAAGTTTGTACCAAGCTGTGCAGTCCCCCTCCCCTCTCTGTCTACTCCCCCTCAAGCAGTGACGGGCTGTATACAGAGTCCGAGCATTGTCAGTTGAAAGGACTTTAAATGAAGTGCTGACATCCTGTTGACCCCTCCCTTCCAGAGCTAGACTGCAAGCAATCAAAGTGTGGAATAAAGTAGCAATATGCTGAAGGGAGGGGCAGAGGGGGAGAGAGGAGGACAAGTGGTGCTGAGATTCTTTACAAGTAAGTTACTGAACTCTGCCTGTTCTCTAACTTTGCTAATTGTTATTTACTTTTTACCTAAAGTTCATATCTCTCCCCTGCTTAGCTGAGATCATAATCACTGAAGAGAGTCAGTGTAACAGCAGCTTGTAGTGAGACCTTCACAAACACAGTGACACTGCTTGTTGTCCTGTTACATTTCAGTTGCTTTAGTCTATATATTTCATAGATTGCACTGTGTGTCTTGTTTGGTATATAGTCTGTATTACTGTATTATATATACTGTATTAGTGTTCCATTTGAGTCACTGGTTTTGTATGTATATAAGATTTTTTGGGGGGAGGGGCTGTTTTATAGTGTGTTATGCTCATATTGCTGGGTTAATGGTTTATTGATTGTGTTTAGCACTACAGCATTTGACTATATGTTGCACATGGTACATATAGTGTGGGTGAGAGTGTGTGACAGTACTGCAGGGGAGCTTTGGATTGTGTGGGTGTGTGCCTTTGAGTGACAGATGAGGTGTAGCAGCTCCTACAAATCACAGCATATTCAAAGGCTTATATCTCGGGGACTATGTAGAATTTAAAGAAACTAAAGGTACCCTGGTGGATGGGATGACTTATAGGATACATTAGAAGAAATTAAAAAAAAACAATTTTCTCACTATAGTTGCCCTTTAAATACAAGGTTGTTAATATGGAATAGTTTGTGGATTATAGAATTATAAACATGAGTAAGAGACTAATGCAGTGTTGCTGTTCTATAGAGAGGAAATTATTATGGCTCAGATGTATTTATGGAAACAGAAGGTCTCAGTATAAGTCAAAACAGAGGATTGGACAGGATTCCCGGGTACGTGGAAGACTTGGTACTAGAATCCAGTTATATTTCCCGTAAATTCCATTATTGTTTGACAACCGGGATACCAAAGGAAAAATACAGATTCCTTAAAGGGTAACTAAACTAAAATATCAAACTGTTCACACTATAAAGGGTTGTCAGGTGTCCCTATACATCGTCAGGGTCGAACTCCCGTCCAAACACCGGCCCGGGCTGCACCACCCCGGAACGCCCATTCCCTGTCCATTGACGCCCTAACCCTACCTCCAGCCTGGGCCAAGCCCCTAACTCCGCCTGCCCCCAGCTCTGCTTGCCCACTATGACATCACAGTGACATCACGACCATGTCCCCTCCTGCTCGAGGAACCAAAAAAATCTGGCAACCCTGACACTACACCAAATTACAGGGAGACCTTACAAACTGTTACAACTAAAAACCCCGGTCAATAATTTGCCTTCCACGATCAGAAACCATGTGCAACCTCTAGTACCCAAAGAGGGATTCTTTTACATGCTCCCCACAAAGCAAGGAACCCAGAAAGACGCATTATCTCCGGTATTAGAACACTCACAGAAAACATATCTGGTTGGATTGAAAATATACTGAAACCTGTGGTACAAAATACATCTAGTAATATTCAGGATACTACACACTGTTATAAATATAACGTGACAGGGCACTATGCATAGATATGTATATAGCCTAAACGGCTTAGAGGGGCTTACAGAGCAAGGTTGAGAAAGCTCCGGACACATAAAGGGAGGAGCGAAATGCGTCCCACTTGCTTGTATCTCTGCATCTGACCTCTAAACACCACATGGGTGGCACCGACTACTAAAACGAACATGGACTGGTAGATAAATTGAGAATTGATCTGATTACATTAGAGAATATGTCTAAGCACATGTGGTTATAAATGACTGAGAATATTACTGCACATTAGAGAGGCGATAACCCTGAATGTCCTTTTAAATGGTTTTAATATATCTCTTCCGATATAACGGATTTTTAGTTGAACACAATAGAGTGTTGCAGCCTATAATCTTTTTTCTATATTTTGGGATTCTTACATAAACTGGCTGCCATTGATCATATTCGTGACATAACCAATCTAGCCACAATGGATGGAGAAGCTCTCTATACCAACATCCCCATGATGATGGTATTTCAGCGTGTCTGGGATATCTACCGAAACTGGATATACCTGCACTGCCAATTGCCATATGAATGGAATTTATACTCAACCACAATTACTTAACATGGCCCATCAGACCCATGGTTTACTTTCACTATGTAGATGGTATCCTGATCATCTGGACAGCAAGTACTGGACTTTCACCAAAGATGAAATGATTTCCCCCCCACCATTAAACTCAAAACCAACCATTCCCCAACCGACATAAGCTTTCTGGACACCACAATACAGGTTAAAGGAAACACAATACAAGTCTATGGACAGACTGTTATAATGTCAGAAAGTCTTTGTATAAAACAGCGTGCTTTACCAGATTCAGTATTGTACCATGCCCGAAGAAAAAGCCACTACCAAATGGTCAGCAGGGACAATCTACTGTCGCCCCAACTGTTCAGGTGTTTTCGACATATTGATGCCGCCGGCAAAACCCCCTCAGATACAAGGAAAGATCGGTCCGCATTCTCAGCCAATAAAACAGATTATTTTACATTTAAAGGTCACAGTAAGATGTAAAACTCAAGGTGAATAAACAACATTGGGCGAAGCTGTAATCACATTATAAACAGTTGTGTAAAGAGAACAGGAAACGGCCCAATGGATCCTTGGCAAAGAATGATGGGTAGAAAGCTTTGTCCCCCGTGACCATGACTAGTAATGTGGAAGAGAGAGGGGCTGGGATAGGGGTAACTGGTTGTAATGGAGTTTTAGAACATTGCTGTGGTTCCAACAGTAAAAAGCCGACCATGAAACAGATGATAGGAATGGATTTCTTACCGATGATTTATTTATTTCGGTGACTGCATAGTTCCCTTGTGACATCCAATTTGTTGTTTCTGATATCGATAGACCAGTTCCTGATAAGTTGATGCTAAAACGACCCTAAACAACAAACAACAGTAAAGGTCAAAGTTAAAAACAGAAAGTTACCGCGTCTTAACGATTACACCCAATCATAGGGGATCTACGGCTTCATAATGAGACGGTGGGCGGGTCCTGTCCAGATTCCATGTACACTGGTTGAGAGTTCCATGACCATATAATGTACGAGGCTCATTATACAGCTCATGGAACTCCAGGATGACTTCTAATATATCCAAATTACACGCATGTATTTGGTTGGAAACATAGAATTGGATTGGTCCTTTAAACAAGAGTACTGACTTTCCCTAGCATTCCAATTGGCAATATCCATACACACTACGCCTAAGGTAAACTTCCCCTTGGAACAGGACAGCGCTCTGAGCAAAGTGAAAGATGTTGGCGTTACCTGGGGGCACTTGGCTGCGCTGTAACAATCTCCGGCAGTGGCGAATGGAACTGGACGCCCATCGTGGGTTCGAGCAAACTGCAAATCGGTGGCTGCAACAAAGAGAATAAACTAAGAGCTAAATGACAAACACATTGTAATAATGATCAATACTGTCATTTGTCTGTTCCAGTGAGGTCGAACCCTGGTTTTGGAGACTACAATTCCCAGCATGCCTTGTTCGCAGACTACAACCAAGGCATGATGGAAGTTGTAGTTTCTAAAACATCTGGCATGCCAAAGCTTGACATCACTGCTTGCAGGTAAGTCACCCAGATGGCCCCATATTAGATTGATGATATCCGCCTAGTATCGAGAGTATCAATACTATTCCACAATGTACTCACTAATGATCTGCAAGGTAAGCAGGTCCAGCCTCACTTTACTGAAGGAAGAAAACCCAGCGGCCGTGTAATCTCTCTTACACTGACAATCTTCCCTTCTGCTTCCGTTATACGGACATTCCGTAGGGTTGTGTAACCTGCAAACACACACACACACAAACGTTATTGTCTGCCTGAATAGCTAGGGAGCAATGCCAAGCTGACCCTAATGGTGTTTAGTACAGTTGGGATTAAACAGACACAAACAGGGAGATTCAATAAAAGTTCTTATCATTTAAAATGGTGCTAATTTTGCCCCAACCAATCAGATGTTATTTAACATTTCAAAGCTAACATCTGATTGGTTGGGGCAAAATTAGCACCATTTTAAAACGATAAGAACTTTTATTGAATAACCCTGAAAATGTGGGGGAAAGAGGGTAATAAAAGCCTAATACATAAGTTAAGATATTATCTGCTATAATTTACCCTTAAAAATGCACGTGTTCTACTGTTTTTACCCAAGATCCTCTGCTTCTGGAAGCGCCTCCCTGAGAGCCAAACTTACTTAAAAATAACTTACCAGCAGCAAGGGATTGTGGGAAACAGGAAGGAAGCCATAATGATTTGATAGTGTTTGTTAGCACTGGTGGTGGTTCCGGCACCTACATCTGTAGCTTAGGGGTGGAAATGCCCTTTAAGACCTGCTACTGTATTTGTTGGCGTCTAATCCCAGGGCCAGCAAATGAACGATCAACTTTACCTGTAACCGAAAACTTCAGAAAAATTCTCCCTCTCGTCGGTTAACAGGGTGACATATTCTTTTGGACTGTCTGACCGCATCCCAGAGCAATATATCTGAAAATAACAGATCAGTTACTTACATTGTCTGCAATAAACCTAATAAAAAGAATGGAACGGCAGGAAAGGTCACCGTACCTTTAATACTTTTTCCTGGGTTATAATGTAGTGTTCCCCGTCCTCATTGGTCTGTTTCAACCTTTTAACTTCTTGGCAGTTCCTTGGTAAGTCACCTAGGTTTGATGAAAGGTGGAAAAGTAGAAGCATAAGGTCTTTTCTTCTACAACACTAAACTACAGGGCATAAGGTTAATGGATTAACATTGTGCAGGGTCCATACACATACCAGTGTTATTACATTTATAATTGTACAGTAATCATATTGTTAGTGGCAACCAACGGTCAAATCAGACCAAAAAACTCAGTCCTTTGGTATATTGGACATGCTGGGAAATTTGTTTATTATTAAAACAAGGGGCCAATTGTATGATAAAATTGCAACATGTATGGCCTCCTACTGACAAAACCCAGGGCTAAAATGGACGTCAGAATTCATTGCTTGCTTGGGGGCACCCACAGAGACGTGTAACAAACTTGCAGGGATTAGAATGGATAATGTACCCTCTGCTTTAAAATGATACAGATATCGATAGACACCTTGGAGTTTTGTTACCTTTATATCCTGTGAATATCCTACCTATATATGGTGCTAAGCTTTGCCATCAGTTATAATCAGTGTTTAGCTATGTCATCAGTTATAATCAGTGTTTAGCTATGCCATCAGTTATAATCAGTGTTTAGCTATGCCATCAGTTATAATCAGTGTTTAGCTATCATCATTATATCAGTGTTTGAGCTATGTCATCAGTTATAATCAGTGTTTAGCTATGTCATCAGTTTAATCAGTTTACTAGTGATAGTTAAATCAGTGTTTTAGCTATGCCATCAGTTTATAATCAGTGTTTTAGCTATTCCATCAGTTATAAATCATGGTTTTAGCTATGCCATCAGTTATAATCAGTGTTTAGCTATGCCATCAGTTATAATCAGTGTTAGCTATACTATCAGTTATAATCGTGCCGCTAAATCATCAGTTATAGTCGGTGCTTAGCTATGTCATTAGTTATAATCAGTGTTGAGCTATGTCATCAATTATAATCAGGTTTAGCTATACTATCAGTTATAATCTGTGCCACTAAATCAATCAGTTATAGTCGGTTGCTTAGCTATGCCATTAGTTTAATCAGTGCTTAGCTACTGTATGTCATCATTTATAATCATGTGTTAGCTATGTCATCATTTATAATCAGTGCTTAGCTATGTCATCAGTTATAACTAGTACTAAGCCTATGTCATCAGTATAATCAAGTGGTTAGCTATGTCATTAGTTATAATCAGTGCTTAGCTATGTGATCAGTTATAATCAGTGTTTAGCTATGTCATTAATTATAATCAGTGGTTACCTATGTCATCGGTTATAATCAGTGCTTAGCTATGTCATAAGTTATAACCGATGCTTAGCTACATCTATATCTGTTGTATTCAATTAGATCAACTGGACTTGAAATGTAGTTCTTGAAGACGTTTCGCTTGGTTTCTTTATTTTCACATAAATGGCAAAAGAAGTAGAAGGAAAGAAAAGAACACGAATACCAACAGTGAAGGGGAAAAGCAAGACAGGAGGAAGAACATGGTCATCCCATATGTAGCAGGGGTCTCCAAGAAATTAAGAAGAATTTTCAAAAAAACATCGTATCCCTGTCTGCTTTAAACCGACAACACACTGAGGCAGCAATTGGTACATCCGAAAGACCCAATACAAAAACACAAGAAAAGCGACATCATATATGCAGTGCAGTGCAGTGAAGAATGCTCTGATTTGTATGTGGGGGAGACCAAACAGCAACTGCATCAACGTATGGCCGCCACACAGAAGAGCCAATTCCTCGGGTCAGGACTCAGCGTGTATCTGCATCTTAAGGATAAAGGACATACCTTTGAAGATTGTAATGTTCATACTGGCGAAGGAACGTGACTGGTTCAAGAGAGGTGTTAGGAGGCCATTTATGTGAAATAAAGAAACCAAGCCTAAATAGAGGGTGGGGGGTTCGACACCAACTGTCTGCCATGTACAATGCTGTTTTAAAACCTTACTCTGGGCGTTCTATAACCCCTCTTAGCCACTATCTAATCACACCCTTAACACCTGGCTGTGATATGCTAATTGGGATTTTCCAGGGTACTAATTGCCACAGATTCTTGTACAAGTCATTCTGAATTGAGAAAGCCAGTCGGATGACTAGCGAAACGTCTTCAAGAACTACATTTCAAGTCCATTGATCTAATTGAATACAACAGATATAAGATGACCTGGATGAATGAGAACTTCACAAGCATACTTAGCTACATCATCATTCTATCAGTGGTTAGCTATGTCATCATTATAATCATGGTTAGCTATGTCTTAGTTATAATAAGTGGTTAGATATGTCATCAGTTATAATCAGTGCTTAGCTATGCCATCAGTTTAATCAGTGTTTAGCTATGCCATAATTTATAACTGATGCTTAGCTACATCATCATTCATAATCAGTGGTTAGCTATGTCATCAGTTATAATCAGTGGTTAGCTATGTCATTAGTTTAATCAGTGGTTAGATATGTCATCAGTTATAATCAGTGGTTAGCTATGTCATTAGTTATAATCAATGTTTAGCTATGTCATCAGTTATAATCAGTGTTTAGCTATGTCATCATATTATAATCAGTGTTTAGCTATGTCTTAATTATAATCAGCAGTTAGCTATGTGATCAGTTATAATCCGTGTTTAGTTATGTGGTCAGTTATAATCGGTGCTTAGCTATGTCATAAGTGTCACATGCCTCACAGAAACTTGTGAATCATAGGCAATACCTTTCCTTTAAAGTCTGTTGCAATAAAAGTGCTGACTTGTAGCCCCCACAATCTGTATGTGCACAGATAATATATACTCCACACACTGACAATATAATATAATACGGAACACTGACCACTAACACTGTATTTATTTATATTTAGTTATTCTTCCACAAATTTTTTAAGTAGAACGGTGACTATTTTAACATTGTAAACTAAGGCTAAACTTGGGTACGGATCCCAGATCATTAGTTTTTGTTGGCTGATCATTTAAACAGTACTGGAATTAAGGGAGGTCAATCTTACAGTCGTGGGATTGTAGCATGTCCTCTTCTCTTCAGGTCTCTGATCCATGTTTACACATTTGGCTTGGAAGATCGTCGTGTTGGCAGACATTGCACGGAACGCTGCATTATTCCCGGGCCACAGGTACCGAACACTGCAAAATCCGCACACACATCGCAGCCTGTTAAATCATGCACCTTTAAGAACTCACAATGAACCTTCAGTTCACCTTTAAAGGGAAACTATAACCCAAATTATGCTAATAAAATAAAAAGTCCCTTAATATGGGAGGTAGCAGTGACCATTCTGTATTTTATATAGGCAACTGCTGTTTTAAGAATTGGGTGGTAGGAATACTCCCATATTAGCAGACTTTGGAGGTAGGTCATCTTTCTTAATTCACATCCTTGTCTCTGTCTCTTCATAAAGCTAAGAAGTTAGACTTACTTTCCCCCCAATTTCCACTCTCCAGGAAGCGGATACAGGACATTCTCCCTGGTAACAGTTTGCACATTAGAAGGCGCTGGTCCAGGGCATTTGGCCAAGCTTTGGTAGCCATATTCATAATGGTCTTTTGATGGAAACCTCACTGCGGTCACCAGCCTCTGCCTGTAACCCTTTCCGCACGTCACAGAGCACTGTAAACAAATCACCTGGTTAGTTATCATCAGAAAGACGCAAATGATATAAACCACACGGAAATGCCATGGGATCCCCCCAATTCCTGTGCCTTCAAGAGGATAAAACTCACTGGTACCATCCCTGGGGACAGACTAGTCCAGCCCACTTGGGGTTTATCCCGTAATATATTACAATTCAGCAAGTGGACAGGAGATTATAATTTATAATAAATACGCAGTAGGTGAGTATAAGTATACAAATAAAATGATTTAAATGGTGGAACATGGGAACTCTATCCAGGAGACGTTACAATGTATTTATGTATGTAGATGTTTATTTATATGACGCCACTTGGGGGTGCAGCGCTGTACAAAATTAACGTATAAAAATCCACACAAGCGGGAAAAATAAATAGAAATAAATATATAATTGTGAATATTAATAAAAATACACGCTTGAACCGTGTGACAGGAGGAAAAAGGGTCCCTGCCCTGTAGAGCTACAATCTAATTAGGTGGGTAACATCAGATACATAGCGAAGGGTGGAAGTGCTAAAGTAATAACTGGTGCAGTGACAATGAACAATCCTACACTGTGCTGTGCTCTGAGAAGATCTTAGACCTGTTTAGAGAGAGGAAATAAAATTCCAGTGGATGGAGCCAGAGAAGAAAAAGGCTTAGGGCGAGTGAGTGGGGGTCTGTATAGGAGATGGTTTCTGTGATGGGTACAGGTACGGACAGGGACATTTGAGGACACTAGAGAGAGAGGTTTAAGGTGGGAGGAAGCATGTGAGTGGGGGGTTCGTATAGGAGAGTTCTGTGATGGGTACAGGGTACGGACAGGGACATATGGGGACACTAGAGAGAAAGGTTTAAGGTGGGAGGAAGCAGTGTGAGTGGGGGGTCTGTATAGGAGATGGTTCTGTGATGGGTACAGGGTACAGACAGGGACATATGGGGACACTAGAGAGAAAGGTTTAAGGTGGGAGGAAGCAGTGTGAGTGGGGGTCTGTGTAGGAGATGTTTCTGTGATGGGTACAGGGTACGGAAAGGGACATATGGGGACACTAGAGAGAAAGGTTTAAGGTGGGAGGAAGCAGTGTGAGTGGGGGTCTGTATAGGAGAGGGTTCTGTGATGGGTACAGGGTACGGACAGGGACATATGGGGACACTAGAGAGAAAGGTTTAAGGTGGAGGAAGCAGTGTGGTGGGGGTCTGTATAGGAGAGGTTCTGTGATGGGTAAAGGGTACGGACAGGGACATATGGGGACACTAGAGAGAAAGGTTTAAGGTGGGAGGAAGCAATGTGAGTGGGGGTCTGTATAGGAGATGGTTCTGTGATGGGTACAGGTACGGACAGGACATATGGGACACTAGAGAGAAAGGTTTAAGGTGGAGGAAGCAGTGTGAGTGGGGGTCTGTATAGGAGATGGTTCTGTGATGGGTACAGGGTACAGACAGGGACATATGGGACACTAGAGAGAAAGGTTTAAGGTGGAGGAAGCAGTGTGAGTGGGGTCTGTATAGGAGATGGTTCTGTGATGGGTACAGGGTACGGACAGGGACATATGGGGACACTAGAGAGAAAGGTTTAAGGTGGGAGGAAGCAGTGTGAGTGGGGGTCTGTATAGGAGATGGTTCTGTGATGGGTACAGGGTACGGACAGGGACATATGGGGACACTAGAGAGAAAGGTTTACGGTGTGAGGAAGCAGTGTGAGTGGGGGTCTGTATAGGAGATGGTTCTGTGATGGGTACAGGTACGGACAGGGACATATGGGGACACTAAGAGAAAGGTTTAAGGTGGGAGGAGCAGTGTGAGTGGGGGGTCTGTATAGGAGATGGTTCTGTGATGGGTAAGGATACGGACAGGGACATATGGGGACACTAGAGAGAAAGGTTTAGTGGGAGGAAGCAGTGTGAGTGGGGGGTCTGTATAGGAGATGTGTTCTGTGATGGGTACAGGGTACGGACTGGGACATATGGGGACACTAGAGAGAAAGGTTTAAGGTGGGAGGAACAGTGTGAGTGGGGGGTCTGTATAGGAGATGGTTCTGTGATGGTACAGGATACGGACAGGGAGATATGGGGACACTAGAGAGAAAGGTTTAAGGTGGGAGGAAGCATGTGAGTGGGGGGTCTGTATAGGAGATGGTTCTGTGATGGGTACAGGGTACGGACAGGGACATATGGGGACCATAAGAGAAAGGTTTAAGGTGGGAGGAAGCAGTGTGAGTGGGGGTCTGTATAGGAGATGGTTCTGTGATGGGTACAGGGTACGGACAGGGACATATGGGGACACTAGAGAGAAAGGTTAGGTGAGAGGAAGCAGTGTGAGTGGGGGTCTGTATAGGAGAGGGTTCTGTGATGGTTACAGGGTACAGACAGGGACATATGGGACACTAGAGAGAAGGTTTAAGGTGGAGGAAGCAGTGTGAGTGGGGGTCTGTATAGGAGATGGTGCTGTGATGGTACAGGGTACGGGACAGGGACATATGGGACACTAGAGAGAAAGGTTTAAGGTGGGAGGAAGCAGTGTGAGTGGGGGTCTGTATAGAAGATGGTTCTTGTGATGGTACAGGGTACGGACAGGGACATATGGGGACACTAGAGAGAAAGGTTTAAGGTGGAGGAAGCAGTGTGAGTGGGGGGTCTGTATAGGAATGGTTCTGTGATGGTGCAGGGTACGGACAGGACATATGGGGGACACTAGAAGAAAGGTTTAAGGTGAGAGGAAGCAGTGAGTGGGGGGTCTGTATAGGAGATGGTTCTGTGATGGGTACAGGGTACGGACAGGGACATATGAGGACACTAGAGAGAAAGGTTTAAGGTGGGAGGAAGCAGTGTGAGTGGGGGGTCTGTATAGGAGATGGTTCTTTGATGGGTAACAGGGTACGGACGGACATATGGGGACCTAGAGAGAAAGGTTTACGGTGGGAGAAGCAGTGTGAGTGGGGGTCTGATAGGAGATGGTTCTGTGATGGGTACAGGGTACGGACAGGGACATATGGGGACACTAGAGAGAAAGGTTTAAGGTGAGAGGAAGCAGTGTGAGTGGGGGTCTGTATAGGAGATGGTTCTGTGATGGGTACAGGTACGGACAGGGACATATGGGGACACTAGAGAGAAAGGTTTACGGTGGGAGGAAGCAGTGTGATGGGGGTCTGTATAGGAGATGGTTCTGTGATGGGTACAGGGTACGGACAGGGACATATGGGGACACTAGAGAGAAAGGTTAAGGTGAGAGGAAGCGTGTGAGTGGGGGTCTGTATGAGGAGATGGTTCTGTGATGGGTACAGGGTACGGACAGGGACATATGGGGACACTAAGAGAAAGGTTTAAGGTGAAGGAAGCAGTGTGAGTGGGGGTCTGTATAGGAGATGGTTTTTGATGGGTACAGGGTACGGACAGGGACATATGGGGACACTAGAAGAAAGGTTTACGGTGGGGAGGAAGCAGTGTGAGTGGGGGTCTGTATAGGAGATGGTTCTGTGATGGGTACAGGGTACGGACAGGACATATGGGGACCAGAGAGAAAGGTTTAAGGTGGGAGGAAGCAGTGTGAGTGGGGGGTTCTGTATAGGAGATGGTTCTGTGATGGGTACAGGGTACGGACAGGGACATATGGGGGACACTAGAGAAAAGGTTTAAGGTGGGAGGAAGCAGTGGTGAGTGGGGGTCTGTATAGGAGATGGTTTGTGTGATGGGTACAGGGTACGGACAGGGACATATGGGGACACTAAGAAGAAAGGTTTACGGTGTGAGGAAGCAGTGTGAGTGGGGTCTGTATAGGAGATGGTCTGTGATGGGTACAGGTACGGACAGGGACATATGGGGACACTAGAAGAAAGGTTTAAGGTGGGAGGAAGCATGTGAGTGGGGGGTCTGTATAGGAGAGGGTTTCTGTGATGGGTACAGGTCAGACAGGGACTATGGGGACACTAGAGAGAAAGGTTTAAGGTGGGAGGAAGCAGTGTGAGTGGGGTCTGTATAGGAGATGATTCTGTGATGGGTACAGTACGGACAGGGACATATGGGGACACTAGAGAGAAAGGTTTAAGGTGGGAGGAAGCATTTGTGAGTGGGGGTCTGTATAGGAATGGTTCTGTGATGGGTACGGGTACGGACAGGGACATATGGGACACTAGAGAGAAAGGTATAAGGTGGGAGAAGCAGTGGGAGTGGGGGTCTGTATAGGAGATGGTTCTGTGATGGGTACAGGGTACGGAGGGACATTGGGGACACTAGACAGAGAGGTTTAAGGTGGGAGGTAGCATTGTGAGTGAGTGTCTGTATAGGAGATGGTTCTGTGATGGGGTACAGGGTACGGACAGGACATATGGGGACACTAGAGAGAAAGGTTTAAGGTGGGAGGAAGCAGTGTGAGTGGGGGTCTGTATAGGAGATGTTTCTGTGATGGTTACAGGGTACGGACAGGGACATATGGGGAACCTAGCGAAAAGGTTAAAGGTGGGAGGAAGCATTGTGGAGTGGGGGGGTCTGTATAGGAGATGGTTCTGTGATGAGTGGAGGGCAAGGACATATGGGGACACAAAAATAATATAGAAGGACCAGCAGAGTGAAGGGATTTGAATGATAAGAGACGATTGTATACAATGCGCTGTTTAATGGGGACCGTATATATGTCGCACAGGGAAATTTAATTTCCTGTTTATTAGAGAAACTACTGTGTCAAAGTTTAGTATCTACTAAAGGGAGAAAGATGGGAAGCGGGAAGACCAGACAGCAGAAGTTACAATAGTCCAGGTGTGTTAGGATGAGAGCATGGATAGCATGCGGTAGTTAGAAGAGAGAGAAACCACCGATTTTCGATAGGAATTGACAATTAGCCCTAAGCAACACGCAGCACAGAAATAGAGAAAGGTGGAAAGGACCAGGTTCAGGTGGGAAAATAATTAGATTAGTTTTAAATAAAATTCAGTTTAACGGGGCATAACCACGTCGATCGCAGGGGCCGACCCGCTTGGGTATTCATGGCTGCTTCAGTCTATATCGTGTATGTTCGCTTTATTGTCCAAAACAGACCGAACGTCCGTTTCGCCGGACAAAGTGCCCATACATGTCACGCCTGTTAGCCAATACAGCTGTGCATACATCACGGGTCAGCCCCTGCGATTACACGTGTGTATGAGGCTTAAGGCATCGTTGCGCCATATAAACAACAGATTGATATAGTATACTATACTATACTATACTATTAAGGGTCGCACTCCAAAAATGTATTGGTGACCACACATCCAATCTCCATCTATGAGATGACAAGGAGACGGTCCATGTACATGTGAGCTTCTAGATATAGACATCCGTGCAGACAAAACCATCTGAGTGTCTATGGGAACATTAGCGAAGTATAAAATACCCAGTAACATTCTGCTTGGAAGATTCTTGGGAAAATACGTTTAGATGAATGACCTCGGGGGGCAACGGGAATTTTATTTTGTGGACTGTACGGACGGAGGTGAGTTGACCTTGAATACTCAAATAGGTACAATGCCACCCCCCCATGCAGTAATGGGACAGTCCAACATCTTTAATAAGCTGCTTATAATTAGGATTTACCCCTAGATCCCAATATTATCAAATATTCCTATTAATAATCGGTCTATAAATCCTCCACTACCTGAGCTAAACTACAATTCCCAGAACCCGAGTTGTTCGGTCTCCACGCCCAAACCGCGTGCGTCCCTTCTACACCAGGTAACGACTGTAATACCTCCGACCATTCGCCGTTATCCACAGTTATTCGCACGACTGTGCGTTGCACTTTTTCCACCTCTGATGGTCGCTTGTCGCCATCGCAGAGAAGTCGCGACACTTCCTCTATCGTGATTCAGACATACGATCTTCCTGTAGCGCACGCCTTGATCGCAACTCTTACTGCACTAAAAATAACGGATTTGGATCTTATTAGGAACAGACTGACGGATACGACTCAAATCACTAACATTTCCCCCCCTATCATAGAACGTAATGGTAAAGTGAGATCCAAGGGGAATTAACCACAATGAATAACCAAACCCTGGCAGGCCGACAAACGGCGATAATCACCCATGTTTATACGTTCGGTCGTGTTCGTTAATGAAGGATTGAGACAAATCTGAAAGCATCATTGACTGGACAGATCACTTAATGTCAAGAACCTTACACACGATAGATTGTCTGCAATGGTCATTGCCGTTTCGTCTAACACGGGAAAGACGAGAGACTAAGATCATCGGAGATGTAAACTTTGTCTCCCGCCCAAATGATTGAAAGTTCTAGATCATAAAACAGAAAGGTACGTTGGAGATCGAAATGATTTAACATTATTAATAATATTCAGGTGAACAGATCACTTCTGCCTTTCATAGATCCTATTATATTTTACTAACAGTAAAAAAATCATTTTCACACAAAAAAAAAATCCTGACAGATCTTTAGATCTCCCCCAGACGCTAGACCCATGAATGAATGAGATTCCCTTGGCTGTCTCCACTGAACATGTGCGAGCTTGTAAAAGAGCTTGGAGAGCGGGCTGTTTGTGTGTTTGGGGTGATTTATATATATAATTTTTCATTTGTGAACATAATACGAACTAGCATGCTATTGCTTTACTGCTTTCTAGTTCTGTATTTGTTTTATTCTGACCACTGCACAGTTTGCTGTAATTATCAGCTCAGTACACAGGGAAACCAAGACGAGAATGAGGACAGTATAATTACGTGGGAGGTTCCTTTAAAATAAAAAAATTGCAAGAATCCAATTAAACATCTAGGGCCTGATTCAATAAAATGTTTGTGAGTGATTTTAATCTCCATCAACCAATCAGGTTCTCTTACTGCAGAACCCAGTAAAAGGCTAACATCTGATTGGTCCGCTGCAATTAATTGCAGATAAACTTTTACACTTTTTATTGCATCACCCCCCCCCTTAAAGTAATAAAAAATAGGGTTTGTGCGGATTTCCCCCTGAGCCCTGCCACCAGGAATCTAATAAATTACTGAAGTCACTGACCGTACAGTAACATTTATAACACACACACATGCAGTGCTGTTGCTTACCACCGGGTCAGTAGTGCTCTGCTTAGCGCTGCAAACACCCCCACTGCATAACAGACTTGAGATTAATTATATTGTTCGCAATGAGCTGCATATGTTTAGCAGTTTAATGGATATTACTCCGTTATATATTTGCTGTAAATGTTTTGGTGTTTTTTCCCCTGGAAACTTCACAACATAACCATTATCTGCTTGATTAAACGCTTCAAAATCGTCCCACGGATACTTACCAACTCATTTCACATTTTTTATTTGGCTTTTTAATCAACGATAAAATAAAATCATATCCCTCTTTCCCTGAGCCCGAAAGCTTTTAAACCCCCAGATATTGTTTACAATGCAACTTCCTCATCCTGCAATGGCTTCTGCTCTACACAACTTGTTTTTAAAATCCAGTTTAACAGAGCATCTTACTTCTTATCTAGAATCAATCACCCAGGACCCTTACGAAGAAAGAATTCAGGAGAAATTCAGAATTCACCCGCAACCGCAGCGTTATAATACGACCACTAGATGGCAGATTTGGACTTGTGTTAGGTAAAAAAAAGAAAAATTGCAGATTTAGGAGTGATTTCTTTGGGATGTAGGCGAAGCTTTCTTGGGTGCTATTTTTCATTAATAAAAGCTAAAACATATGACAGGCAGTTACATGCTGAGAAAAGCGTGTGAAGACAATTCCCAGTTTTCCAAGAAGGCGTTAATCCACAGCGCAAATAAGGGGAACATTTGGACAGAGAGGGGCGTAATAGTGTCAGAATTTCAAATCCTGGAGATAGATCATGTAGTGGTTGCTGTTAGATTTTCTGTTTATTAATCTGTCCTAGATAAACCAATTGGCCTCTAAGCATGGATTATGTGCAACGAATTATCCCACTAACGTAATAGAAAGGTAAAACACTTAGCTGCAAGCTGCTATTTCTCCACTCACCGAGGCTCCCCTATAAACAGTGCAGTGTCAGTGTCTGGACCACCTTAATTCCAATGTCCAC
The DNA here is from genome assembly GCA_019447015.1 of Hymenochirus boettgeri. Classification (NCBI taxonomy): domain Eukaryota; kingdom Metazoa; phylum Chordata; class Amphibia; order Anura; family Pipidae; genus Hymenochirus; species Hymenochirus boettgeri. The sequence goes on from CM033472.1 coordinate 268,277,764, forward strand.
TCAGAACGCCTTTGATTGGTCATGCGGCTGAGAAAGAGAGGACACTGGAATTTTGCATTTATGCACCGATTTTCTCGAGAGCAGTTTAAAGGTCAAGTCTGTATGGCACTAGAGGTGAATTAGTGGAATGTCCACCCTAAGGACGGCCACTCTTACTGCATCCGTTTTTGAAGCACATGCGATACACCATTTTTTGCGATCGTATTCAATCCCAAAAACGAATGTTTTGCAATTGCTGAACAAAACCCACGGATAAAGCATGTAGAACTGCGCAATATGAGGTTTCGCATTTCATGCCCCCCATTCCCGCGTGTTGTAGTGTGACCTAGCCAAAACAAACATTCTTTCTCCCATAATGAGAGTTGATATATACAGTTTTTTCAAAACAAATTACAGTTTTTAACATCTTAGTTCAGAAATCCCCCAGTTACTGCCACCTCCCTGCAGATACTAGCCCCCTCCCTAGCAGTTTACTGCCCCTAACCTGCAATATACTCCCCAACCTGCAGATACTGCCCCCAACCTGCAGATACTGCCCCCAACTGCAGATACTGCCCCCGTCCTGCAGATACTGCCCCTCCCTGCAGATACTGCTCCACCACATCCCTGCAGATACTGCCACCTCCGCAGATACTGCCACCCTCCTGCAGTTACTGCCCCTAACCTGCAGATGCTGCCCCCCTCCCTGCAGATACTGCCCCCTCCCTGCAGATACTGCCCCTCCCGTGCAGATACTGCCCCCTCCCTGCAATACTGCCCCTCCCTGCAGTTACTGCCCTTCCCTGCAGATACTGCCCCTCCCTGCAGATCCTGCCCCTCCGCATACCCTCCTGCAGATACTGCCCCTCCCTGCAAGTTTTTACTGCCCCATCCCTGCAGGTACTGCCCCCTCCCTGCAGGTACTGCCCCCCTCCCGCAGGTACTGCCCCCTCCCTGCGAGTACTGCCCCCCCTGCAGGTTACTGCTGCCCCTCCCTGCAGGTACTGCTCCCTCCCTGCGATACTGCTCCCTCCCTACAGTACTGCCCACCTCGCTGCATTCTCCCACCAACCTGCAGTTACTGCCCCCTCCCTCAGATACTGCCACCTCCCTGCAGATACCGCCACCCTCCCTGCATACTGCCACCTCCCCTGCAGATACTGCCACCTCCCTGCAGATACTGCTCCTCCCTCAGATTCTGACCCCTCCTGCAGATACTGCCGCCCTCCCTGCAGATACTGCCCCCTCCCTGCAATAACTCGCCACTCCTCCCGCAACTCCCCCTCACTGGCAGATACTGCCCCACCTACAGTTACTGCCGCCTCTCCCTGCAGATACTGTTTTCCTCCCTGTAGTTGCTGTTCAAAATCCTGAAGTTACTGCCCCCTCTCTGCAGGTACTGCCCCCAACCGTGCAGTTACTCTGCCCCCTCACTGCAGATACTGCCCCCAACCTACATTACTGCCCCTCCCTGCAGATACTGTGTCCTCCTGTAGTTGCTGTTTCAAAATCCCTAAAGTTACTATTGACGCCCCAACCTGCAGATACTGCCCCCACCCTGCAGATACTGCCCCCTCCTCTGCAGATACTGTCCCCTCCCTGAGATACTGCCACCCTCCCTGCAGTACTCGCCACCTCCTGCAGAGATAACTGCCCAAACCCCCTGCAGGTCTCTGCCCGCTACCTTTATATCCTGTGAATATCCTACCTATATATGGTGCTAAGCTTTGTCATCAGTTATAATCAGTGTTTAGCTATGTCATCAGTTATAATCATGTTTAGCTATGTTATCCCTTGTTATATCAGGTGGTTTAGCTATGTTTAGCTATGCCATCAGTTATAATCAGTGTTTAGCTATACTATCAGTTATAATCAGTGCCGCTAAATCATCAGTTATAGTCGGTGCTTAGCTATGTCATTAGTTATAATCAGTGTTGAGCTATGTCATCAATTATAATCAGTGTTTAGCTATACTATCAGTTATAATCTGTGCCACTAAATCATCAGTTATAGTCGGTGCTTAGCTATGCCATTAGTTATAATCAGTGCTTAGCTACTGTATGTCATCATTTATAATCAGTGTTTAGCTATGTCATCAGTTATAATCAGTGCTTAGCTATGTCATCAGTTATAACTAGTACTAAGCTATGTCATCAGTTATAATCAGTGGTTAGCTATGTCATTAGTTATAATCAGTGCTTAGCTATGTGATCAGTTATAATCAGTGTTTAGCTATGTCATTAATTATAATCAGTGGTTACCTATGTCATCGGTTATAATCAGTGCTTAGCTATGTCATAAGTTATAACTGATGCTTAGCTACATCTATATCTGTTGTATTCAATTAGATCAACTGGACTTGAAATGTAGTTCTTTTTTGTTTTTAAAGATTGGATATGCCATTTAAACTGCTGCTGCACTTACCTAAAAAGCAATTCGATTTGGCTGGCTCACCCTTCTTAATATCAAAAAAGTTGGGCTATACCAACAGGTAAGTAAGAAGGTTTGCACTCCCTGAAACCTTGTGCCATATTCAGGTGAGTATATTCCATATCAAAAAACGCAGGGGGCACAAACTTGAAGATTAAATCACAAATTACATGCAGGTACACCTGCATGTGAGCACTTAAATTAAAATGAAATGAAAATTTGTGTGATTTTTATATCAAGTGTGCCCCCTGTTTTTTGATATGGCCCTCATCCTCCTCTCTTCCCCAGCTGGGAAGAGACAAAACTTACAGTGATCGGATCAAGAAAAAAAAGATATTCGCTATTAAAAAAAAATTTTAGGCCACCATATGAACTTATTTATTAGGGCTTCTCCTTGAAAGCAACTTTTTTGTATCAGCTGGTTAGGCAAGGATGGAATCTCACCAACATAACAATACCGTCCTAACCAATTACCATAATGAAAGGTTAGTGTATTAATGAATGTTTAGCTGTCCACCCCCTATGTTCAAACATGTATTGAAAACTCTTTTGTCCTCTGTGTTGTTGTAAAGGTATGCACTGTAGGGATCTCTGACAAGTCAGAGCCAAGAAAATATAAATCCTTTACTACTATTGATTGTGGGGGATAATTGAATGTATTATTAAATATAATTGTGGAGAGGAGAGGTAAATAAAGGATTTTGATGATCTATGGCCAAAACCTTGGTTAATCCGATTAAGGGAAAGCAAGTAAGTAATCAGTCACAAGTTCCACTTCACCCAAATAGACTTTGTCTCATGTCTCTCAAGATGTTAAACATCCATGGATCCATTGGAATGAACTGAGATGGTCACTGTAAATTATAACACAAATGCAGGTGCATAGCGTTTGTAGAACAGTTAGGTGGAATGTAGCGGAAGGGGAAAACACAAACATCTTCTTAGAATGTGTGAAATGTCTTTCATGTGTATGAATGGAGGAGAAGTCATGGGTGTGGGAACGTTGATCATTGAAGTTGAAGCAACCAAAGGCATAGTGGAAACCAACGGGAAGCTATTTTAATGCTCCTACTAATTTATTAAGTAAAAGTTGAACCTAAATGGAGCCCCTTAAACATATAAACTATCTCTACAGCTTTTGCCCCTATATATTTAAAGGTCTCCATTAGGAAGTCTTCCTCGTTAAACTTCCAGTATTAATCTTTCTTTGACGGTGTAGATACAGGTTCACCCATATTGAAAGTACATTGTGTCTATTTTATTGTATTAATTTGTTAGTGTTGGTTAGGTCTTCTGACTTTGATTTACGTATATGGTTCTTGAGCCTAGCAAATCTAAAGTAATTTATTTTATATGCATGAGGCCAATTGCTTTGGATCGACTAGTTGACTAGATTGAAAAATACTATTTAAGAAAAAACTAAATGGAAGGTGAACACTCTTTATAAAACTTACCTTCTCCTGAACAACAATTATGTTCCTGCTACCTCCTCTAATTCCGAGCAACACCCATTTTGGTTTTTTAAGTAAGCCTCCTGCAGCAGATGGCCAGCCCTGCTCATGCTTGGCAAGGGTGCACATAAGAGAAAGAAGAAAACTTTCCAGAAGACTCAGTAGAGTCTTCACGTAAGTTATGTTGAGTTTCCTGCCACAGTTAAAGTATAACCATTGGAGCAACACAATTATTTCTTTGTAATGTGTATTACAGTGTTTTGAAAGGGAATAAATTCTGCTTAGTAGCAAACAGATAGAGATGATCATTTAGAGATTTTATTCCCGTTTTTGTCTTTTAATCACCCTTACAGAGCAAAGACAACAGCTAACCCCAGATACAGAGAAATCTTCTCACCGGGAAACATAACATGTTTTCAGCTGTTTGTTGAAGTTTTAAAAAATGGCCTGTTGTAGAAAAGCCAGTATCCTTTGTATAACAAAACTGCTAAAATCAACGAAACGCGACCCATTACGAAGAACAAAAGCGCTTCCTGTCCTATCCTCGGTATGTAGAAAGAAGTGATGGGTGGTTGCGGGGGAGAACAGGATGGTTGATTACCATGTTTGCTAATCCTCCAAAATTACGTTTTTTTAACACTTATGTCCATAGTAAGTATACAAAATTAACCATGACTTTTCTCCTATGGCAATCAGTAGCTTACAAAGGTCTTGGCTTTCTCTATATGGCAGCCAGTAGCTTACAAAAAGTCCTTGGCATTCTTCTTGGCAGCCAGTAGTAGCTTACATAGGTCCTTGGTTTCTTCTATGGCAGCAGAGTAGCTTACAAGTCATGCTTTCTCTATGGACAGCAAGTAGCTTAAAAGGTCCTTGGCTTTTCGTCTATGGCAGCAGTAGCTTACAAAGGTCCTGGCTTTCTTCTATGGAAGCCAGTTAGCTTACAAAAGTCCTTGGCTTTCTTCTATGGCAGCCATAGCTTACAAAGGTATTAGCTTTCTTCTTATGGCCGCCAGAGCTTACAAAACGTCCTTGCTTTCTTCTTATGGCCAGCAAGAGCTCCAAAGGTCATGGCTTTCTTCTATGGCGCCAGTAGCTTACAAAGGTCATTGGCATTCCTTATATGGCAGACAGTAGTTACCAAAGGTCTTTGGCTTTCTTCTTATGGCAGCAAGAGTAGCTACAAAGGTCGTGGCTTTTTCTTCTATGGAGCCAAGTAAGCTACACAGGGTTCCTTGGTTTTCTTCTATGGCAGGCAGCCCAGTAGTAGCTTTCAAAGGTCCTTGGCTTCTTCTAGGCAGACAGTCGCTTACGAATGTCCTTGCTTCTTTCTATGGCAGCCAGAGCTTACAAAGGTCCTTGGCTTTCTTCTATGGCAGCCAGTAGGAGGCTTACGAAGGTCCTTGGGCTTTCTTCTTCTATGGGGCAGCCAGTAGATTAAAAAAACGTCCTTGCTTTCTCATGGCAGCCAGTAGATTACCAAAAGGTCCTTGGCATTCTCTATGGAAATAGCCAGTAGCTTACAAACGTCCTTGGCTTCTTCTATGGCAGCCAAGTCAGTCCAGGTTGCTTACAAGGTCCTTGGCTTTCTTCAGGCAGCCATAGCTCGTACAAAGTCCTTGGCTTCTTTATGGCAAGCCAGAGTAGTTAACAAATGGTCCTGCTTTTCTTCTATGGGCAGCCAGTAGCTTACCAAAGATCCTACATTACCGTGGTGCTAATCTCCACATTACGTTTTAAACACTTATGTCCCATAGTAAGATTACAAATTAACATGACTTTTCGATGGCAATCAGTAGGTGGCTTCACATTCTCTTGGCTTTCTCCTATGGCAATCCGTAGCTTACAAACATCCTTGGATCTTCATATGGCAGTCGTAGTGCTTGGTGACATTCAGCAGAGAAGGGAGGGTCGTCCAAGGTCACTGATGATGGGAAGTGGGGAGTTGTTTAAAGAAAGAATAACCGCAAGCAATAGCAATATTTTACTAAAATGCTGCCTTCATTCAGTATCTGATTACAGCATTGGCATGTGAATGAAATTTAAGGGAATTTATTTTAAAAGACTAAATTAGTAAAGTTTTAAAAACTATGCACAAACTCATAAAAATACTTAGATTTTAAACATAGACTTATGTTAAGTGCTTTATGGTTGGTCCAAAATGAAATTTTTAATTGGGAATTCCTTATGTAGGTGGGTGCTTACCACGTCCATCGGGAAAACGCACCTTATGTGGAGATTTACAATTAAAAGTCTTACGTTTAAAAATGGTGCTAATTTGCCCCACCAATCAGATGTTGCTTTAAATGTAAACCATCTGATTGGTTGGGGGCAAAATTAGCACCATTTTTAACAAAAGAAATTCATTAATCTCCCTGTTTGTTCCTTTGGGATATTCTGCGAATGGGGAATTTTAATCACCACTCTTTGGGTTGGTTATGCCTGTGCAAATAGTTTGACGGTTGTTCTAGATTCTTTAAACCTGACCTCGTTTAGATAATTGTTGGCCAAAGCAGCTGAATAACAACATTTAGGCCAAAACAACTACTAGTGTGTGTTGGGAGGAGGGAATATTTAAAGGGCATGTCCACCCTTAAAAATTGTTTTTTAATATGAGTTCCCCAATGTCCCCAGCCCCACCGCATATATTTTATTTTCCAAAAGCCCCCCAAATCTTACTTACATCCCTTGTTCCTCCGCAGCACGCCAGCCCTCTGCTTGCGAGAAGCAGCAAGAGGGGCGGGACCGGCAGTCGGTCTGTGATGGGCTGAGCGGCAGCCAATCACGGACGCGGTTGCGCGTCAATCGTGCAGCGGAGGAAAGAGGAGAGGTAAAGTAAGAGTTTGGGGAGCTTTTGGAACATAAAAAATATGCGGTTGGGCTGCCAGACTGGGGGAAGGAGGGAAACAACATAATTTAAGGGGAGTTATGCTATAGGGGGGGGGATAGTAGAACGGGAGGGAGAGGGGAGGGAGAGGGAGGGGGGGGAGGGAGAAGGCTGCAGTACGGCATGCAAAATACTACCGGAGGCAAGTTAGTTAGGCAGAGTCCTGCTAGCCTCCTGGTGGCAGTTTTTGGGGACTTAGGAGGGGTCTACAGGAGAACCCTATGAGCTGGGATGTGAGGTTAAGGATACACTAAAACTACATGGTGGGGCAATTACTGGGGGGGATGATAGTTTTGGGGGGTGGACATGCCCTTTAAGAGAGACATTTATAATGGTTTGGTTCGCCTGTACTTTTATCCTGCCACATAGTACAGTTGACAGGCTGAACGCCACTACATAGCTGACTGTCTGTATGGAACTTACTTGATAATCTTGGTTGGAGGGATTTGCTCTAAATTAAGAGCATGTAAGATCACCCTTTCGCCAGAAGTTTTCAGCTTCAGGTTAGGAAAGGTTTCTTTCAGTGAGAACGGTGAAACGTGGAAATGTTCTGCAGCAGCAGATGTTGGGTAATGGCAAGTTCACTGAATAGCTTTAAAAAAGGCCTGGATCTGGTATAAGTTTCTAAAACGAAAAAAATATGAGAACTAATGGTATTAATACATTAACGTGCGTTCTGGTTGGTACAGGGATCTATATAATATTGAGAACTACTGGTATGAACATATTACTTGTAGTTCTGGTTGGTGGTACGGGGGGATACTAGATAATAATTGAGGAATTATGGTTATTGATACATAACTGTAGTTCTGGTGGTACGGGGCCCACCCCGGGAGGGGGATACTATATAATATTGAGAATTATGTATTAATACATATTACTGTAGTTCTGGTTGGTACAGGGATACTATTATACTATTGAGAATACTGGTATTAATACAATATAATGAGTTCTGGTTGGTACAGGGATAATTTACTATATAATAGTGGAGAATTAGCTGGTATTAAAACATATACTGTTAGTTTGGTTGGTACAGGGATTACTATATAATATGAGAATTACAGTATTAATACAATATTTGTAGTTTTCGGTTGTACAGGATTACTATATAATATTGAGAATACAGTATAATACATTATATTGTAGTTCTGGTTGGTACTAGGGAACTATATAATTATATGAGAATTACTGGTAATCTAATACATTCTACTGTAGTTCTGGTTTTGGTTGTACAGGGATATAATAATATTGATAATTATGGTATTAATAAATATACTGTTAGTTATGGTTGGGGTACCAGGATACTATCAATATTGAGAATCACTAGCTATTAATACATATATGAGTTTGGTTTGGTACAGGGATACTATATAATATTGAGAATTATGGTGTAATATGCAATATAGATCTGGTTGATACAGGGATACTTTTCCGATTGGACGTTTGGGTGGTCAGAAGGAATATTTTTTCCCACATTTTTAGCTGTTTTTTTTTTTTTTCATTCCTCTGGATCAACTGTTAGGTAGGAGTTGTAAAAAAAAAGGAGGGTGAATAGGTGGGGACTTGTAGAGGTATGTCTTTAGTCAACCTTTAATTTATACTAATTAAATTAATACTATGCCAGGATCCTCCCGGATCGAAATCAGCAACAGATTTTTCACCCCCAACAAAAAATAGCTTGTGTTGTTACCCAGGCCTATAACATGAGTACAGCCCGGGTTTGTTCCACACCTGGTTTTTTTTTTACTTGTTGTTGAGGATAGGAATATAAGCGGAGAAAAGCTTTTCGTTATCTTACAACATTCCCTTAGTGATGCTTGAGTGCTCTTTTCTGCATCTTTGACTGGGCAAAGTCTCCTTAGACTCAGAAATATTTTTGTCTGTTTGATGCCACAAACATAGTTTGGTGTTATATGTAACATTGCTGTGATAGTGAAAGGGTGTTATTGTATTATTATTAAACACAAATATGTGGTGGGGGGGGTTGGGGGACCGGCGGGGGGTGGGGGGTTTGCTCTAAAAATTTCCATTATTATTGTATTAAAATGGCCTATTATAACTAAGTTAATCTTATCTTATTTTAGACCACACCCATTCAATTTTGCAAACCGACTACACCGATTTTACTGTGTAATAAGTAGTTGGGGTTTTGCAGAAATTGGATGGTGTATGTAAATGCGAGATATCGGGCCAAAAAGGCATACCTATGGACTGGACCTGTCGGCCTGGTACTTTTGCCGCCCAATGACAGGTGAGTCATCCGAGACCTTTGCTAGTGGATAGAGGATCGGTCGAAGCTAATAAATTTGCAGGTGTGTGTTGGGAACTAGAGATGGGCAGAACCTTTCGAAGTTCGGTCCGGTTTTCGAAATTTCAAACTATAATGGAAAGTTTGGGAAAGTTTTTGAGAAAGGAACCAATTAAAGGTCATAGGAGTTCAAATAGTTTGTTTGAATGGGGGTTCTAATGGAAAACAATTAAAATATCAAAGGGTAACTTAATGTAAATGGCTGTGGGACCTGGGAATGGTCTAGGAAACTGTTTGAATATCCAGGACTTCGAAAACTCGATTTACTCTCACGTCGCTACTTTCGAGCTACCGCGGTCGATACATTAGATAATTATCCAATGAAACGACTCACGGATCAAAAAAATCGATATTACTTGAGTATTGGTCTTTAATAGACATTTTACTTGCGGATTAGATAGTTCGATATTTACTGCGTATAGGGGATAATGAGACATTTACTAGCGGGATTCGAGAATGCGATATTTACCGCCTATTGGTATAATAGACATTTTACTCGCATATCGATATAGTTCGATATTACTCGCGGAATTGGTATAAAAGACCATTTTACCTCGGCATATTCGATAGTCGATATTTTCTTAAGGCCCTTATTGTGTATAATAGAACATTTACTCGCGGATTCAAGGAATTAGGATATGCGATATTTACTCGCGTATTGGTATAATCGACATTTTACTCGCGGTTCAAGAATTGAGATAATTCGATATTTACTCGCGATTGGTACATACTAGACATTTTACTTGCGGGGGGATTCGAGAATTTGATATTTACTTGCGTATTGGAAATAGACCTTTACCGGCATATTCATAATCGAAATTTTACTCGCGTATTGGTTTAATAGACATGTACGCATATGCGAAAATCGATATTACCGCGTATTGGTATTATAGACATTTTACTCACAATATTCGATATTCGCTATTTACTCGCGTTATTGGTAAATAGACATTTAACCGCGGGGATGGTATTCGAGAATTCGGATATCTTGCTCGCGTATTGGGTATAATAGGGACATTTACTTCGCGGATGGATTTCGTAGGTCGATAGTCTACTCGCATATATTGGTATTAAGAGACTTTTACTCGCGTATTCGAGAATTTGATATTTACTAGCGTTTTGGTTATAATAGACATTTTTTACTGCGGATTCGATAATTAGATGTTTACTCGCGTCGTATGGTAGAATAGACATTTTAATCGCTATTATTCGAGATTCGATATTTACTCGCGTATTGGTATTGTAGGACATTTTACTCGCTTTATTCGATAATTCGAATTTACTTGCGTATGGTATAATAGACATGTTTTAACTCGCGGATCGAGGAATTTCGATATTTACTCGCGTATTGTTTATAATAGATATTTACCGCATAGTGATTAGTAGTTCGATTATTCACTCGCGTTTGGTATAATAGACATTTTACTCGCGGTATTCGATAATTCGAATTTACTAGCGTTTATTGGATATAGAAATTTGCTCGCGAATTCGATCATCAATAATTTACTCGCGTATTGTATAATAGACATTTTACTTCCATTATTGCGTGCCTTCGAACATTCTATCATAATATCGAAAATATCAAAGTCCGAGGAAATCTGGGGGGTCCGGGGATATGGGAGAGTTTTGTTCCAGTCCGTTCAACTGGAATAGGCATCCGTCATTACTCCAATATTAACTGGCTTTGGTTTAAACGACATCGTCCCCCCCAGGTTAATATTCATAAGTACCCAATCAAATTTAAAGCATCATTGCACCGAACGAGTGGAACCGTGTATTAATTCCATCTTCCAACCAGCTCCAGAGACATGGATTAAATCCCAGTGACAACTAGGAGAATATAAACCCAAAACCATGAAAACTAAAACAAACCAGTGGGCGAGATTTCTCTTTTTTAATTTGTGATTTGGTTCCTGTTGTCGGTGACCAATTACACAGATCTTCTTGTTTGATTGCAGGTAGCCTCTATTATAAGGATCCAAAAGCATGGGAATTTAATTAATTTGCTGTTGTAGGTGAAATTCAGCCGCTGAATCCAACGATGAAACAGTACATGATTAATCACATTATCTGGACTTTCTGAGTTTATGTTTTAAAGGACATTATACTCACATCCTCCTCATTCCTTATCCCCCACTCGCAAAAGTACCCAGGGTGACTACCTCAAAACGTAAGTCCTCACCTCGGGTACTTTAAAAAGCCTGCACTACTCACTTGTAATTCCTCGTCGCTCCGGTCGATTCCTCCCAGTGCATGAGTGAAAAGGTCGAGAAACAGCAATGGGAAGACGTTGCTCTGCAAGAAGGCATGTTCTTTCCCATTGGCTTGCATCACCTGGACTGTCACTGACAGTGCCGTGGGGAGGGATCGGATGAGTGATGAGGGAGAACAAGTGTAGTGCAGGGAAAGTTGATTAAAGGGCCAGAGGGAGGACTTGCGTTTTAGGTCAACCAACCTGGGCCACTTTGCAGGAATGGATCGGGGGGGGAGGAAATGGTAAGTATAATTGTCTTTAATCACCATAACAAGGTCCCCAAATTTCTGGGTGTTCTGCCTTGTATTAACAGTAACAATGTGTATTTTACCCATAGGAAGGTCGTCTATCTCATTCAATGGCCAGACAACCTTGAAAAATTTCTGCATATGGCAGGCAATATCAGAACATTGCCAGATGACAAGCCTCCATCGCACCACGACACAGCTGTATTATCACCAGCGGTCAGCAAGTGGTTATTCATCCTGCTGAGTTCTTATTGATAACGTGCGGCCCGTTATCCTTTCTTTAATTAAAAACCTCGCAGTCTGCAAACACAGGCTAAGCGAGTAGTGACCCATAAAAAAGCTCAGTGGGGAAAAATCATAAATAATATTTCCTGATCAAAATGGTAATGTTCAATGAGTTCACCACATTTTGAAAATTCGGACTTCATCTTCAGAGTCCTTGTTTGAATGTTTAATTGACTCTAAAAACGAGTTGTTTGTTTCCCTTAGGTTGCGTTCCTTACTTTCTTTCCATAAAACTACATCTGTTTTGTTTTCAGACAGGATATTTGTAGAAAGAGCCCAAGAAAAATGTGACACTTTACCGGTAGGTCATAATGCATTTATGTTTATTTTTTCTTGCGTTCATTCAGGCAGTTTTTCCAAAACAAAGGATTTCCAAAAAATATTCACAGTAAGATTGGGGGATATAAATCAGAGAGTCTAAGGGCAGTCTAGCCTACTGTACCACTTCAGACCATCCCATAAGGATCACAGTCAGATTCGGGGATTTAAATAGCAGCATCTAAGGAGCAATCTAGCTCTGTACCACTTCCGAATTCTGCATAGGAGATCACCGTCAGAGTGGGATAAATCAGCAGCTGTCTAAGGAAGGAGCCAATCTAGCAATCAGCTCTGTACCCACTTCCTGCATCACATAACGAGATCACAGTCAGATTGGGGATAAATAAAATAAGAATCAGCAGCGTCTAAGGAGCAATCTAGCTCTGTCCCACTTCTGCATCTCTAGGAGATTCACAGTCAGATGGGAATAAAATCAGCAAGGCAGTTCTAAGGACAGTCTCAGCTCTGTCCACTTACTGCATCCCATAAGAGATCACGTCAGATTGGGGATTAAACTCAGCAGCAGTCTTAAGGGAGCATCTAGAGCTGGACATTCTCATCTCATAGGAGCATCACAGTCAGATGGGGGATAACATCAGCAGACAGCAGCAGTTAAGGAGCAATCTTAGCTCTTTGTACCACTTCCTGGCATCTCATAGGGATCACAGTCAGATTGGGAAAAAGCCAGCAGTCTAAAGGAGCAATCTAGTCTGTACCACTTCCTGCATTCTCATAGGAGATCACAGTCAAGATTGGGGATAAATCAGCAGAGTCTAAGAGCAATCTAGCCTGTACCACTTTCCTGCATTATAGGGAGATCACAGTCAGATGGGGATAAAATCAGCAGGCAGTCTAAGGAGCAATCATAAGCTCTTGTCCCACTTCATGCATCTCATAGGAGATCACAGTCAGATTGGGGATTAAAGCAGCAAGCAGTTAAGGAGCAATTAGCTCTGACCACTCTGCAATCTATAGGAGATCACAGTAAGATGGGGATAAATCAGCAGCGGTATTAAGGAGCAGTCTAGCTCTGGACCACTTCCTGCCAATCCCATAGCTGTCCAAAAGTGATTAGTGGCTTTCTCTTTGATGTCATCCCAATCAGGAAAAGTTCTGTAGTAAGCTATGTAGCCACTAGGAATAGCTACCGTTCTACCTTAGGCTAGGTACACCACTATACAATCTTTCCTCCTGACCGACCGTTCGAGGCCTTTTGGCCACGGGCAAAAAGAAGCTGCGTCTGACAGGCGGTGATCGTTGTGATTTTCCACCTGTAGATTTGGATGATGAACGGTCGGCAAATCGGTCACGGTCTGGGGAAAGAGGGTCCCTGCCCTGTAGAGCTTACAATCTAATTAGGTGGGACATACAGTATAATAGCGAAGGGTGGAAGTGCTAAAGTAATAACTGGTGCAGTGCTATTACAATCCTAACTATGCGTCTGTGCTCTGAGAAGATCTTAGACCTGTTAGAGAGAGGGAATAAAATTCCAGTGGATGGAGCCAGAGAAGAAAAGGCTTGAGGGCAGTGAGTGGGGTCTGTATAGGAGATGGTTCTGTGATGGGTACAGGGTACGACAGGGACTATGAGGACACTAGAGAGAGAGGTTTAAGGTGGGAGGAAGCAGTGTGAGTGGTGGGGGTCTGTATAGGAGATGGTTCTGGTGATGGGTACGGGTACGGACAGGGACATATGGGGACACTAGAGAGAAAGGTTTAAGGTGGGAGGAAGCAGTGTGAGTGGGGGTCTATAGTAGATGGTTCTGTGATGGGTTACAGGGTACGACAGGGACATATGGGGACACTAGAGAGAAGGTTTAAGGTGGGAGGAAGCAGTGTGAGTGGGGTCTGTGTAGGAGATGGTTCTGTGATGGGTACAGGGTACGGAAAGGGACATATGGGGACACTAGAGAGAAAGGTTAAGGTGGGGGGAGGAAGCAGTGTGAGTGGGGGTCTGTATAGGAGATGGTTCTGTGAGGGTACAGGGTACGGACAGGGACATATGGGGACACTGAGAGAGGTTTAAGGTGGGAGGAGAGCATGTGAGTGGGGGTCTGTATAGGAGGATGGTTCTGTGATGGGTAAAGGGTACGGACAGGGACATATGGGGACACTAGAGAGAAAGGTTTAAGGTGGGAGGAGCGAAGCAGTGTGAGTGGGGGTCTGTATGTATAGGAGTGGTTTGTGATGGGTACAGGGTACGGACGGGACATATGGGACACTAGAGAGAAAGGTTATAGAGGGTGGAGGAAGCATGTGAGTGGGGGTCTGTATAGGAGAGGTTCTGTGATGGGTACAGGGTACGGAACAGGGACATATGGGGACACTAGAGAGAAAGGTTTAGGTGAGGGAGGAAGCAGAGTGTGAGTGGGGGTTGTATAGGAGATGGTTCGTGATGGGTACAGGGTACGGACAGGGACATATGGGGACACTAGAGAGAAAGGTTTAAGGTGGGAGGAAGCAGTGTGAGTGGGGGTCTGTATAGGAGATGGTTCTGTGATGGGTACAGGGTACGGACCAGGGACATATGGGGACACTAGAGAGAAGGTTTAAGGTGGAGGAAGCAGTGTGAGTGGGGGTCTGTATAGGAGATGGTTCTGTGATGGGTACAGGGTACGGACAGGGACATATGGGGACACTAGAGAGAAAGGTTTAAGGTGTGAGGAAGCATGTGTTGAGTGGGCGGGTCTGTATAGGAGATGGTTCTGTGATGGGTAAGGGTACGGACAGGGACATATGGGGACACTAGAGAGAAGGTTTAAGGTGGGAGGAGCAGTGATGTGATGGGGGGTCTGTATAGGAGATGGTTCTGTGATGGGTACAGGGTACGGACAGGGACATATGGGACACTAGAGAAGAAGTTAAGGTGGGAGGAAGCAGTGTGAGTGGGGGGTCTGTATAGGAGATGGTTTGTGATGGGTACAGGATACGGACAGGGAATATGGGGACACTAGAGAGAAAGGTTTAAGGTGGAGGAGGAAGCAGTGTGAGTGGGGGTCTGTATAGGAGATGGTTCTGTGATGGGTACGGGTACGGACAGGGACATATGGGGACACTAGAGAGAAAGGTTTAAGGTGAGAGGAGAAGTGTGAGGGTGGGGGTCTGTATAGGAGATGGTTCGTGATGGGTACAGGGTACGGACAGGGACATATGGGACATATGGGAACTAGAGAGAAAGTTTTAAGGTGGGAGGAAGCAGTGTGAGTGGGGGGTCTGTATAGGAGAGGGTTCTGTGAGGGTACAGGGTACGGACAGGGACATATGGGGACACGAGAGAAAGGTTTAAGGTGGGAGGAAGCAGTGTGAGTGGGGGTCTGTATAGGGATGGTCTGTGATGGGTACAGGGTACGGACAGGGACATATGGGGACACTAGAGGAAAGGTTTAAGGTGGGAGGAAGCAGTGTGAGTGGGGGTCTGTATAGGAAGATGGTTCTGTGATGGGTAAGGGTACGGACAGGGACATATGGGGACACTAGAGAGAAGAGGTTTAAGGTGGTGAGGACAAGTGTGAGTGGGGGGTCTGTATAGGAGATGGTTCTGTGATGGGTCAGGGTACGGACAGGGACATATGGGGACACTAGAGAGAAAGGTTTAAGGTGGAGAGAAGCTAGTGTGTGGGGGGTCTGTATAGGAGATGGTTTGTGATGGGTACAGGGTACGGACAGGGACATATGGGACACTAGAGAGAAAGGTTTAAGGTGGGAGGAAGCAGTGTGAGTTGGGGGTCTGTATAGGAGATGGTTCTGTGATGGGTACAGGGTACGGACAGGGACATATGGGGACACTAGAGAGAAAGGTTTAGGTGGAGGAGAAGCAGTTGTGAGTGGGGGTCTGTATAGGAGGAGATGGTTCTGTGATGGGTACAGGGTACGGACAGGGACATAGGGGACACTAGAGAGAAAGGTTTAAGGTGGAGAGGAAGCAGTGTGAGTGGGGGGTCTGTATAGGAGATGGTTCTGTGATGGGTACAAGGGTACGGACAGGGACATATGGGAACTAGAGGAAAGGTTTAAGGTGGGAGGAGGAAGCAGTGTGAGTGGGGTCTGTATAGGAGATTGTTCTGTGATGGGTACAGGGTACGGACAGGGACATATGGGGACACTAGAGAGAGAAAGGTTTTAAGGTGGAGGAAAGTGTGTGGGGAAGCGTGGTGAGTGGGGGGGTCTGTATAGGAGATTGTTCTGTGATGGGTACAGTTGAAGACGTTTCGCTTGGTTTCTTTATTTTCACATAAATGGCAAAAGAAGTAGAAGGAAAGAAAAGAACACGAATACCAACAGTGAAGGGGAAAAGCAAGACAGGAGGAAGAACATGGTCATCCCATAGTAGCAGGGGTCTCCAGAAATTAAGAAGAATTTTCAAAAACATCGTATCCCTGTCTGCTTTAAAACCGAACAACACACTGAGGCAGCAATTGGTACATCCGAAGACCCAATACAAAACACAAGAAAAGCGACATCATATATGCAGTGCAGTGCAGTGAAGAATGCTCTGATTTGTATGTGGGGGAGACCAAACAGCAACTGCATCAACGTATGGCCCAGCACAGAAGAGCCAATTCCTCGGGTCAGGACTCAGCGTGTATCTGCATCTTAAGGATAAAGGACATACCTTTGAAGATTGTAATGTTAACATACTGGCGAAGGAACGTGACTGGTTCAAGAGAGGTGTTAGGAGGCCATTTATGTGAAATAAAGAAACCAAGCCTAAATAGAGGTGGGGGGGTTCGACACCAACTGTCTGCCATGTACAATGCTGTTTTAACACCCTACTCTGGGCGTTCCTATAACACCTCTTAGCCACTATCTAATCACACCCTTAACACCTGGCTGTGATATGCTAATTGGGATTTTCCAGGGTACATAATTGCCACAGATTCTTGTACAAGTCATTCTGAATTGAGAAAGCCAGTCGGATGACTAGCGAAACGTCTTCAAGAACTACATTTCAAGTCCAGTTGATCTAATTGAATACAACAGATATAAGATGACCTGGATGAATGAGAACCTTCACAAGCATACTTAGCTACATCATCATTCATAATCAGTGGTTAGCTATGTCATCAATTATAATCAGTGGTTAGCTATGTCATTAGTTATAATAAGTGGTTGATGATATGTCATCAGTTATAATCAGTGCTTAGCTATGCCATAGTATAATCAGTGTTTAGCTATGCCATAAGTTATAACTGATGCTTAGCTACATCATCATTCATAATCAGTGGTTAGCTATGTCATGTTATAATCAGTGTGTTAGCTATGTCATTAGTTATAATCAGTGGTTAGATATGTCATCAGTTATAATCAGTGGTTAGCTATGTCATTAGTTATAATCAATGTTTAGCTATGTCATCAGTTATAATCAGTGTTTAGCTATGTCATCAGTTATAATCAGTGTTTAGCTATGTCATTAATTATAATCAGCAGTTAGCTATGTGATCAGTTTAATCCGTGTTTAGTTATGTGGTCAGTTATAATCGGTGCTTAGCTATGTCATAAGTGTCACATGCCTCACAGAAACTTGTGAATCATAGGCAATAACTTTCCTTTAAAGTCTGTTGCAATAAAAGTGCTGACTGTAGCCCCCACAATCTGTATGTGCACAGATAATATATACTCGCACACACTGACAATATAATATAATACGGGAACACTGACCACTAACACTGTATTTATTTATATTTAGTTATTCTTCACAATTTTTTAAGTAGAACGGTGACTATTTTACATTGTAAACTAAAGGCTAAACTTGGGTACGGATCCCAGATCATTAGTTTTTGTTGGCTGATCATTTAAACAGTACTGGAATTAAAGGGAGGTCAATCTTACAGTCGTGGGGATTGTAGCATGTCCTCTTCTCTTCAGGTCTCTGATCCATGTTTACAATTTGGCTTGGAAGATCGTCGTTGGTCAGACATTGCACGGAACGCTGCATTATTCCCGGGCCACAGGTAACCGAACACTGCAAAATCCGCACACATCGCAGCCTGTTAAATCATGCACCTTTAAGAGACTCACAATAGAACCTTCATTTCACCTTTAAAGGGAAACTATAACCCAAATTATGCTAAATAAAATAAAAGTCCCTTAATATGGAGGTAGCAGTGACCATTCTGTATTTTATTAGGCAACTGCTGTTTTAAGAATTGGGTGGTAGGAATACTCCCATATTAGCAGACTTTGGAGGTAGGTCATCTTTCTTAATTCACATCCTTGTCTCTTCCATAAAGTAAGAAGTTAGACTTACTTTCCCCAATTTCCAACTCTCCAGGAAGCGGATACAGGACATTCTCCCTGGTAACAGTTTGCACATTAGAAGGCGCTGGTCCGGGCAGTTGGCCAAGCTTTGGTAGCCATATAAATGGTCTTTTGATGGATAAACCTCACTGCAGGTCACCAGCCTCTGCCTGTAACCCTTTCCGCACGTCACAGAGCACTGTAAACAAAATCACCTGGTTAGTTATCATCAGAAAGACGCAAAGATATAAACCACACGGAAATGCCAATGGGATCCCCCCAATTCCTGTGCCTTCAAGAGGAAAAACTCACTGGTAACATCCCTGGGGACAGACTAGTCCAGCCCACTTTGGGTTTATCCCGTAATATATTACAATTCAGACAAGTGGACAGGAGATTATAAGTTTATAAATATAAGCAGTAGGTGAGTATAAGTATACAAATAAAATGATTTAAAGGTGGAACATGGGAACTCTATCCAGGAGACGTTACAATGTATTTATGTATGTAGATGTTTATTTATATAGCGCCACTTGGGGGTGCAGCGCTGTACAAAATTAAGTATAAAAATCCACACAGCGGGAAAATAAATAGAAATAAATATATAATTGTGAATATTAATAAAAAATACACGCTTGAACCGTGTGACAGAGGAAAAAGGGTCCCTGCCCTGTAGAGCTTACAATCTAATTAGGTGGGTACATACAGATACATAGCGAAGGGTGGAAGTGCTAAGTAATAACTGGTGCATGACAATGTAACAATCCTACACTGTGTGTGCTCTGAGAAGATCTTAGACCTGTTTAGAGAGAGGGAAATAAAATTCCAGTGGATGGAGCCAGAGAAGAAAAAGGCTTAGGGCGAGTGAGTGGGGTCTGTATAGGAGATGGTTCTGTGATGGGTACAGGTACGGACAGGGACATTGAGGACACTAGAGAGAGAGGTTTAAGGGGGAGGAAGCAGTGTGAGTGGGGGGTTGTATAGGAGATGGTTCTGTGATGGGTACCGGGTACGGACAGGGACATATGGGGACACTAGAGAGAAAGGTTAAGGTGGGAGGAAGCAGTTGAGTGGGGGGTCTGTATAGGAGATGGTTCTGTGATGGGTACAGGGTACAGACAGGGACATATGGGGACAAGAGGAAAGGTTTAAGGTGGGAGGAAGCAGTGTGAGTGGGGGTCTGTGTAGGAGATGGTTCTGTGATGGGTACAGGGTAACGGAAAGGGACATATGGGGACACTAGAGAGAAAGGTTTAAGGTGGGAGGAAGCGTGTGAGTGGGGGTCTGTATAGGAGGGTTCTGTGATGGGACAGGGTACGGACAGGGACTATGGGGACACTAGAGAGAAAGGTTTAAGGTGGGAGGAAGCAGTGTGAGTGGGGGTCTGTATAGGAGAGAGTTCTGTGATGGGTAAAGGGTACGGACAGGGACATATGGGGACACTAGAGAGAAAGGTTTAAGGTGGGAGGAAGCAATGTGAGTGGGGGTCTGTATAGGAGATGGTTCTGTGATGGGTACGGGTACGGACGGGACATATGGACACTAGAGAGAAGGTTTAAGGTGAGGAAGCAGTGTGAGTGGGGGTCTGTATAGGAGATGGTTCTGTGATGGGTACAGGGTATGGACAGGGACATATGGGACACTAGAGAGAAAGGTTTAAGGTGGAGGAAGCAGTGTGAGTGGGGGGAGGTTGTATAGGAGATGGTTCTGTGATGGGTACAGGGTACGGACAGGGACATATGGGGACACTAGAGAGAAAGGTTTAAGGTGGGAGGAAGCGAGTGTGAGTGGGGGTCTGTATAGGAGATGGTTCTGTGATGGGTACAGGTACGGACCAGGGACATATGGGGACACTAGAGAGAAAGGTTTACGGTGTGAGGAAGCAGTGTGAGTGGGGGTCTGTATAGGAGATGGTTCTGTGATGGGTACAGGGTACGGACAGGGAATAGGGGAACAAGAGAGAAAGGTTTAAGGTGGGGGAAGCAGTGTGAGTGGGGGGTCTGTATAGGAGATGGTTCTGTGATGGGGGAAGGATAGGACAGGGACATATGGGGACACTAGAGAGAAAGGTTTAAGGTGGGAGGAAGCAGTGTGAGTGGGGGGTCTGTATAGGAGATGGTTCTGTGATGGGTACAGGGTACGGACAGGGACATATGGGGACAATAGAGAGAAAGGTTTAAGGTGGGAGGAAGCAGTGTGAGTGGGGGGTCTGTATAGGAGATGGTTCTGTGATGGGTACAGATACGGACAGGGAGATATGGGGACACTAGAGAGAAAGGTTTAAGGTGGGAGGAAGCAGTGTGAGGGGGGTCTGTATAGGAGATGGTTCTGTGATGGGTACAGGGTACGGACAGGGACATATGGGACACTAGAGAGAAAGGTTTAAGGTGGGAGGAGCAGTGTGAGTGGGGGTCTGTATAGGAGATGGTTCTGTGATGGGTACAGGTACGGACAGGGACATATGGGGACACTAGAGAGAAAGGTTTTAAGTGAGAGGAAGCAGTGTGAGTGGGGGTCTGTATAGGAGAGGGTTCTGTGATGGGTACAGGGTACAGACAGGGACATATGGGACACTAGAGAGAAGGTTTAAGGTGGAGGAAGCAGTGTGATGGGGGTCTGTATAGGAGATGGTGCTGTGATGGGTACAGGGTACGGACAGGGACATATGGGGACACTAGAGAGAAAGGTTTAAGGTGGGAGGAAGCAGTGTGAGTGGGGGTCTGTATAGAGATGGTTCTGTGATGGTACAGGGTACGGACAGGGACATATGGGGACACTAGAGAGAAAGGTTTAAGGTGGGAGGAAGCAGTGTGAGTGGGGGGTCTGTATAGGAGATGGTTCTGTGATGGGTGCAGGGTACGGAAAGGGAATATGGGGACACTAGAGAGAAAGGTTTAAGGTGAGAGGAAGCAGTGTGAGTGGGGGGTCTGTATAGGGATGGTTCTGTGATGGGTACAGGGTACGGACAGGGACTATGAGGACACTAGAGAGAGAAGGTTTAAGGTGGGAGGAAGCAGTGTGAGTGGGGGGTCTGTATAGGAGATGGTTCTTTGATGGTACGGGTACGGACAGGGACATATGGGGACACTAGAGAAGAAAGGTTTACGGTGGGAGGAAGCAGTGTGAGTGGGGGTCTGTATAGAGATGGTTCTGTGATGGGTACAGGGTACGGACAGGGACATATGGGGACACTAGAGAGAAAGGTTTAAGGTGAGAGGAAGCAGTGTGAGTGGGGGTCTGTATAGGAGATGGTTCTGTATGGGTACGGGTACGGACAGGGACATATGGGGACACTAGAGAGAAAGGTTTACGGTGGGAGGAAGCAGTGTGAGTGGGGGTCTGTATAGGAGATGGTTCTGTGATGGGTACAGGGTACGGACAGGGACATAGGGGACACGAGAGAGAAAGGTTAAGGTGAGAGGAAGCAGTGTGAGTGGGGTCTGTTAGAGAGATGGTTCTGTGATGGGTAAGGGTACGGACAGGGACATATGGGGACACTAGAGAGAAAGGTTTAAGGTGAGAGGAAGACAGTGTGAGTGGGGGTTGTATAGGAGATGGTTCTGTGATGGGTACAGGGTACGGACAGGGACATATGGGGACACTAGAGAAGAAAGGTTTAACGGTGGGAGGAAGCAGTGTGAGTGGGGGTCTGTATAGGAGATGGTTCTGTGATGGGTAACAGGGTAGGACAGGACATATGGGGACAATAGAGAGAAAGGTTTAAGGTGGGAGGAAGCAGTGTGAGTGGGGGGTCTGTATAGGAGATGGTTCTGTGATGGGTACAGGGTACGGACAGGGACATATGGGGACACTAGAGAGAAAGGTTTAAGGTGGGGGAAGCAGTGTGAGTGGGGGTCTGTATAGGAGATGGTTCTGTGATGGGTACAGGGTACGGACAGGGACATATGGGGACACTAGAGAGAAAGGTTTACGGTGTGAGGAAGCAGTGTGAGTGGGGGTCTGTATAGGAGATGGTTCTGTGATGGGTACAGGGACGGACAGGGACATATGGGGACACTAGAGAGAAAGGTTTAAGGTGAGGAAGAAGCTGTGAGTGGGGGGTCTGTATAGGAGAGGGTTCTGGATGGGTACAGGTACAGACAGGGACATATGGGGACACTAGAGAGAAAGGTTTAAGGTGGGAGGAGCGTGTGAGTGGGGGTCTGTATAGGGATGATTCTGTGATGGGTACAGGTACGGACAGGGACATATGGGGACACTAGAGAGAAGGTTTAAGGTGGGAGGAAGCAGTGTGAGTGGGGGTCTGTATAGGAGATGGTTCTGTGATGGGTACAGGGTACGGACAGGGACATATGGGACACTAGAGAGAAGGTATAAGGTGGGAGGAAGCAGTGGGAGTGGGGGTCTGTATAGGAGATGGTTCTGTGATGGGTACAGGGTACGGACGGGACATGGGGACACTAGACGAGAGGTTTTAAGGTGGGAGGTAGCAGTGTGAGTGAGTGTCTGTATAGGAGATGGTTCTGTGATGGGGTACAGGGTACGGACAGGACATATGGGGACACTAGAGAGAAAGGTTTAAGGTGGGAGGAAGCAGTGTGAGTGGGGGCTGTATAGGAGATGTTCTGTGAGGGTACAGGGTACGGACAGGGACATATGGGGACAACTAGCGAGAAAGGTTTAAGGTGGGAGGAAGCATGTGTGAGTGGGGGGGTCTGTATAGGAGATGGTTCGTGATGGAGTGGAGGGCAGGAACATATGGGGACACAAGAAAATAAATATAAGAAGGAGCAGCAGAGTGAGGGATTTGAATGATAAGAGACGGCATTTGTATACAATGCGCTGTTTAATGGGGAGCCAGTATATATGCGCACAGGGAAGATTTAATTTCCTGTTTATTAGAGAAACATGTGTGCAAAGAGTTTAGTATCTACTAAAGGGAGAAAGATGGGAAGCGGGGAAGACCAGAACAGCAGAAGGTTACAATAGTCCAGGTGTGTTAGATGAGAGCATGGATAAGCATAGCGGTAGTTAGAAGAGAGAGAAACCACGGATTTTCGATAGGAATTGACAATTAGCCCTAAGCAACAGCAGACAGAAATAGAGAAAGGTGGGAAAGGACCAGGTTCAGGTGGGGAAAATATTAGATTAGTTTTAATAAAATTCAGTTAACGGGGCATAACCACGTGCGATCGCAGGGGCCGACCCGCTATGGGTATTCATGGCTGCTTCAGTCTATAATCGTGTATGTTCGCTTTATTGTCCAAAACAGACCGACGTCCGTTTCGCCGGACAAAGTGCCCATACATGTCACGCCTGTTAGCCAATACAGCTGTGCATACATCACGGTCAGCCCCTCGATTACACGTGTGTATGAGGCTTAAGGCATCGTTGCGCCATATAAAACAACAGATTGATATAGTATACTATACTATACTATACTATTAAGGGTCGCACTCCAAAAATGTATTGGTGGACCACACATCCAATCTCCATCTATGAGATGACAAGGAGACGGTCCATGTACATGGTTAGCTTCTAGATATAGACATCCGTGCAGACAAAACCATCTGAGTGTCTATGGGAACATTAGCGAAGTATAAAATACCCAGTAACATTCTGCGTGGAAGATTCATTGGGAAAATACAGTTTAGATGAATGACCTCGGTGGGCACGGGAATTTTATTTTGTGGACTGTACGGACGGAGGTGAGTTGACCTTGAATACTCAATAGGTACAATGCCCCCCCATGCAGGTAATGGGACAGTCCAACATCTTTAATAAGCTGCTTATAATTAGGATTTACCCCTAGATCCCAATATTATCAAATATTCCTATTAATAATCGGTCTATAAATCCTCCACTACCTGAGCTAAACTACAATTCCCAGAACCCGAGTTGTTCGGTCTCCACGCCCAAACCGCGTGCGTCCCTTCTACACCAGGTAACGACTGTAATTACCTCCGACCATTCGCCGTTATCCACAGGTATTCGCACGACTGTGCGTTGCACTCTTTTCACACCTCTGATGGTCGCTTGTCGCCATCGCAGAGAAGTCGCGACACTTCCTTCCTATCGTGATTCAGACATACGATCTTCCTGTAGCGCCACGCCTTGATCGCAATCTTACTTCGCACTAAAAATAACGGATATTGGATCTTATTAGGAACAGACATGACGGATACGACTCAAATCAGCTAAACATTTCCCCCCTATCAATAGAACGTAATGGTAAAGTGAGATCCAAGGGGAATTAACCAAAATGAATAACCAAACCCTGGCAGGCGACAAACGGCGATAATCACCCATGTTGTATACGTTCGGTCGTGTTCGTTAATGAAGGATTGAGAACAAATCTGAAAAGCATCATTGACTGGACAGATCATTAATGTCAAGAACCTGTACACACGATAGATTGGGCTGGCGCAATGGTATTGGCCGTTTCGTCTAACACGGGAAAGACGAGAGACTAAAAGATCATCGGAGATGTAAACTTGTCTCCCGCCCAAATGATTGAAAGTTCTAGATCATAAAACAGAAAGGTACGTTGGGAGATCGAAATGATTTAACATTATTAATAATATTCAGGGTGAACAGATCACTTCTGCCTTTCAATAAGATCCTATTATATTTTACTACAGTAAAAAATCATTTTCACACAAAAAAAAAATCCTTGACAGATCTTTAGATCTTCCCCCTAGACGCCAATGATGAATGAGATTCCCTGTGTCTCCACTGAACATGTGCGAGCTTGTAAAAGAGCTTGAGGAGCGTGGCTGTTGTGTGTTTGGGGGTGATTTATATATATAATTTTTCATTTGTGAACATATATACGTAACTAGCATGGCTTATTGCTTTACTGCTTTCTAGTTCTGTATTTGTTTTATTCTGACCACTGCACAGTTTGCTGTAAATATATCAGCTCAGTACACAGGGAAACCAAGACGAGAATGAGGACAGTATAATTACCGTGGGAGGTTCCTTTAAAATAAAAAATTGCAAGAATCCAATTAAACATCTAGGGCTGATTCAATAAAATGTTTGTGAGTGATTTTAAATCTCCATCAACCAATCAGGTTCTCTTACTGCAGAACCCAGATAAAAGGCTAACATCTGATTGGTCGCTGCAATTAATTGCAGATAAATTTTACACTTTTATTGATCACCCCCCCCCCTTAAAGTATAAAAAAATAGGGTTTGTGCGGATTTCCCTGAGCCCTGCCACCAGGAATAACTAATAAATTACTGAAGTCACTGACCGTACAGTAACATTTATAACACACACACATGCAGTGCTGTTGCTTACCACCGGGTGGTCAGTAGTGCTCTGCTTAGCGCTGCAAAACACCCCCACTGCATAACAGACTTGAGATTAATTATATTGTTCGCAATGAGCTGCATATGTTTAGCAGTTTAATGGATATTACTCCGTTATATATTTGCTGTAAATGTTTTGTGTTTTTTTCCCCTGGAAACTTACACAACATAACCATTATCGCTTGAATAAACGCTTCAAATACGTCCCACGGATACTTACCAACTCATTTCACATTTTTTATTTGGCTTTTTAATCAACGTAAAATAAAAATCATTCCTCTTTCCCCTGAGCCCGAAAGCTTTAAACCCCAGATATTGTTTACAATGCAACTTCCTCATCCTGCAATGGCTTCTGTTCTACACAACTGTTTTTAAAATCCAGTTACAGAGCATCTTACGTCTTATCTAGAAATCAATCACCCAGGACACTTACGAAGAAAGAATTCAGGAGAAATTCAGAATTCACCGAACAACGCAGTTATGAATACGAACCACTAGATGGCAGATTTGGACTTGTGTTAGGTAAAAAGAAAAATTGCAGATTTAGGGAATTTTTTGGGATGTAGGCGAGGCTTTCTTGGGTGCTATTTTCATTAATAAAAGCTAAAACATATGACAGGCAGTTACTTGCTGAGAAAAGCGTGTGACAGACAATTCCCAGTTTCCAAGAGGCGTTAATCCACAGCCAGATAAGGGGACATTAATGGACGAGAGGGGCGTAATAGTGTCAGGAATTTCAAATCCTGGAGAATGAGTCATGTAGTGGTTGCTGGTAGATTTTCTGTTTATTAATTGTCCTAGATAAACCAATTGGCCTCTAAGCATGAGATTATGTGCACAGAAATATCCCACTAACGTAATGAAGAAAGGTAAAACACTTAGCTGCAAGCTGCTATTTCTCCACTCACCGAGGCCTATAAACAGTGCAGTGCAGTGTCTGGACCACCTTAATTCAATGTCCACTCAGAACGCCTTTGATGGTGTCAGCGGGCTGAGGAAAGAGAGGACAACTGGAATTATGCATTTAGCACCGATTTTCTCGAGAGCAGTTTAAAGTAAAGTACTGTATGGCACTAGAGTGAATTAGTGGAATGTCCACCCTAAGGACAGGCCACATACTGCGATCCGTTTTTGAAGCACATGCGATACACCATTTTTGCGGATCGTTCTCAATCCAAAACGAAATGTGTTGTTGGAATTGCTGAACAAACCCACGGTAACAAGCATGTGAAACGGCAATATTGAGGTTTCGCATTTCATGCCCATACCGCTGGTGTTGTAGTGTGACGTAGCCAAACACAACATTCTTTCCATAAGGTGAGAGTTGATAATACAGTTTTTCCAAACAAATTACAGTTTTAAATCTTTAAGTTCAGAAATCCCCCAGTACGCCATCCTGCAGATACTGCCACCTCCCTCTGCAGTTACTGCCCCTAACTGCAATACTGCCCCCAACCTGCAATGATACTGCCCCCACTGCAGATCCAACACTGCCCCCAACCTGCAGATACTGCCCCTCCCTGCAGATACTGCGCCCCTCCCTGCAATACTGCCCACCTCCCTGCAATACTGCCACCTCCCTGCAGATACTGCCAACCTGCAGTAATACTGCCTAACCTGCAGATACTGCCCCCTCCACTGCAGATACTGCCCCTCCCTGCAGATACTGCCCCCTCCCTGCAGATACTGCCCCTCTGCAGATACGCCCCCTCCCTGCAGTTACTGCCCTTCCCTGCAGATACTGCCCCCTCCCTGCAGATACTGCCCTCCCTGCAGATACTGCCCCTCCCTGCAGATACTGCCACCTCCCTGCAGTTTACTGCCCCCTCCCTGCAGGTACTGCCCCCTCCCTGCAGTACTCCCCCTCGCAGGTACTGCCCCCTCCCTTGCGGTACTGCCCCCTCCTCGCAGGTACTGCTCCCCTCCCTGCAGGTACTGCTCCCTCCGCAGATACTGCTCACTCCCTACAGTTACTGCCCCCCTCGCTGCAGATTCTCCCACCAACCTGCAGTTACTGCCCCCTCCCTGCAGATACTGCCACCCTCCCTGCAGATACCGCCACCTCCCTGCAGTATGCCACCCTCCCTGCAGATACTGCCACCCTCCCTGCAGATACTGCCCTCCCTGCAGATTCTGACCCCTCCCTGCAGATACTGCGCCCTCCCTGCAGATAACTGCCCCCTCCCTGCATACTCCCCCCCCTCACGCAGATACTGCCCCCAACCTACAGTTACTGCCCTCTCCCTGCGATAACTGTTTCCTCCCTGTAGTTGCTGTTAAAATCCTGAAGTTACTGCCCCCTCTCGGCAGGTACTGCCCCCAACCTGCAGTTACTACTGCCCCTCACTGCAGATACTGCCCCCAACCTACAGTTATACTGCCCTCTCCCTCAGAACTGTTGTCCTCCTGTAGTTGCTGTTCAGAAATCCCTAAAGTTACTCACCAACCTAAGATTACTGCCCCCAACCTGCAGATACTGCCCCCGACTGCAGATACTGCCCCCTCCCTGCAGATAACTGTCCCCTCCCTGAGATACTGACCTACCTGCAGATACTGCAAACCCCTCCCTGCAGTTACTCGCCCCTACCTGCAGATACTGCCCCCTCCCTGCGATACTGCCCCTCGCCTGCAGTATACGGCCCCTCCCTGCAATACTGCCCCCTCCCCTGCAGATACTGCCCCATCCCTGCGACGCTACTTGCCCCTTCCCTGCAGATATCCCTCGCTCGCCCCTCCCTTCAGATACTGCCCGCCCTGCAGATTACTGCCCCCTGCCGCTATGCACCGATCCTGCAGCCGTCCTGCCTACGCCCCCTGCCTGCATGTACTGCCCCTCCCCTGCAGGTATGCCCCCCTGCTGCCTGCAGGTACTGCGCCCCATCCTGCAGGTTACTGCTCCCCGTCCCTGCAGGTACGCTCCCCTCCCTGCAGTTACTGTCCCTCCGCAATACATGCCCTTACAGTTATGCCCTCGCTGCAGATTCTCCCACCAACCTGCAGACTTCTATGCCCCCTCCCTGCAGACTCCACTCCCAATACGCCACCTCCCTGCCAGATACGCCACCTCCCGCAGATAACTGCCACCTCCCGCAGTACTGCAACAGCGATACTGTACTCCTCCTGAGATTCTGACCCCCTCCCTGCAGATACTGGCCCCCTCCCTGCATGATACTGCCCCCTCCTGCAGATTACTCCCCCTCACTGCAGATACTGCCCCCAACAACAGTTACTGCCCTCTATCCCTGCAGATTACTGTTCCTCCTCCCTGTAGTTGCTGTTCCAGAATCCTGGAATTTACTGCCCCCTCTCTGCAGTACTGTCCCCCAACCTGCAGTTTACTGCCCCCTCACTGCATACTGCCGCCCAACCTACAGTTACTACTGCCCCCCCCCCCCCCCCCCTCTCCTGCATATACTGTTTCCTCCTGTAGTCTCTGTTCAGCAAATCCTAAAGTTATACTGCCCCCTCTCTGCAGGTACTGCCCCTCTCTGCAAGGTACTGCTCCCTCCAGCCCAGATAATGCTCCCTTCCTGCAAGTTATACTCCCTCCCTGCAGGCACTGCCCTCGCATCTTCCCTCGGCAGATACTGACCCCTCCCTGCCAGATACTGCACCCATCCACTGAGCAGAGTACTGCCCCCATCCCTGCAAGTCCTCCCCAACCTGCACCCACTCCACTGAGGTTACACTGTTTCACTCCTGCAGTTATCCTGTTTCAGAAAATACCCTGAAGTTACTGCTCCCTCTCTGCTTACTGCCCCCTCCCTGCAGGTACTGTTTCCTTCTGCCAGTTACTGTCAGAAATCCCTGAAGTTACTGTCCGCTCTCTCGCAGTTACTGCCCCCTCCCTGCAGGTCCTGCTTTCTCTACTGCGTTACGTTCAGAAATCCCTGAATTACTGCTCCTCTCTGCGTTACTGCCCCCTCCCTGCAGTTAGACTCCTCCCTGCAGTACTGCTCCCCCCTAAGATACTGCCCCCCACCTGCGTTAACCGCCCCCTTCCTGCAAGTACCTGCCCTCCCCACCTGCAGGTTACTGTCCCCTTCCTGACCACGACAGTTCATCCAGTCAGGTTAAAAATATTTTTTGGTGCAATGACTCATCCATTCATTAGAAGACACATGATTGCGAAAAACGTACCAACATTTGGGGAAAATGAGAATTGGACGCGTCGCAGCAACAGTATTGCTGACTAAATACTAGTCAGTCTGGTGTTGAAATATCCCTTGTGTGGTACCTAAGCACTCTCGGTCTAACGGAATGCTGAAACCAGATCTGCTTGGTTGCTATATTACCTACATAACGACCGTGAACAAGTTAAACCACTTTAAGGAAAACTATACAACACAGCCAAAACTGGTCCTCCGTCTAAGGGCAAAACAAATCATATTCAAAGACCATTATCTGATTGTTTGACTGTTGCAATATATAGGTTGAGATGTCCCCAGCTAATGACATTGGTTTTTCGCTTCCTCTTGATCCCCTGCATACAATTTTAGGGAGGTCCAACACAGCAACCACAAAGCTGCAGTACGTGTCCTCTTTCTAAGGGGTTGAACACTCACACGTTAGCTCCGCTCCCACCTTTCGTAACACTTAACTTAACAGACACCCACTTCAGGGCAAATCCTATAACTAAAACCCTTTTGTGTAAGGATCCATTCACAGAATCATGAGAGGCATCAGTAACTCTAAAGTCTGTTCTATGTCCCTTACATTAACTAAAAGGACCAACACCGATCCTTCTTTATATAAGAAGCAAGTAGTAGTGTCCTCAGTAACTTAAGGTTTTAGCAATTTGCTTCTCAAATCACTTTAAAGTAGAACTAGAGTGCATATTACAGTTGCAAAACCTTTTAAAATGAAAGGTACAGGTAAGGGAGACCAGGTAATGTTTAGGCCAGGTTCTATTGGTGCCTAAAAGAGGGGTTGGTTTTAAGTTAGTTTTGAAGGTATTAAGGATGGTGAGTGCGGGACAGGAGGGAGAAGTTCCGAGCAGAGGGGCCAAGCACGAGTAATAGTCCTGACTGCGAGCATGGGAGAGGTGGACCAGGGTAAGATGAGAGGAGGGTATCGTTTGCGAAGCGGAGGTTGCTCCTGTGACACGTATCGCTTTCAGCCTCTGAGATATATGGAGGGTCTTTATTGGATAGTGCTTTATAGGCTAAGGGAAGCAGATGAATTGGAATTCCCTTTGCGTGATGGCAACCTGGAGGACCGAAAGCGAGAGAGGTAGTAGAAGAAGCGAGACAGAGAAAATGAGGATGCGGGCAGCAAGTTGTGCCAGGCGTGTGTTTTTGGTTAAAACCACACGGAGTGTGTTTGCAGAGTCAAGCGGGATATGACTAGGGCATTGGGACTTATTTTCGAGAGGAAAGGGTCGAATGCGGGAGATGTTTTTTGAGTTGGGCAGCCGACAGGAGTGTGCAAGAGAGATGACAATGAAGTTTGAAGGAAATTGGATACTAGCGTTCATTCCGCAGGCAGCGGACATGAGGAGATGGGAAGGGTTGTGTGTTTAATATTAATGTAAGGACTAGGGAGGGGAAACAATCGTGAAGTGTGGGAAAAGGACAAGTTAGTCTGTCCATGTTTTAGTTTAGGAAGTGGGAGGAAATGAATGTCAAGAGTTGGCCTAAGCGGCAGTCGGGGGACCTGGATGTCAGTGTAGGGGGGGACGGGGCAGAGATGTAAAATTTGGGTATGTCGCTCATACAGGGTCCTGGAACCCAAATAACTAATGAGTTCTCCAAGGCCATCAGGTGTAGATGAAGAAAAGAAGAGGACGAGTTACCAAGCCTGCGGGACCCCAACACGGAGTGGGCGAGGGTGGAGCTAATTCCAGCGTGGAAAACACTAAATGGCTCCTACCAGAGAGATAGGAGGATAGCCCAGAAGTCGTGTTTCTCCCTAGGGTCTTTTAGCCGGGCGGCCCAACCGCGCGTTCTACTTTTTCATGCCACCCGGCTTGGAAAAAATTCTTGAGAGAACATAACATTAAAAGAATTTAGTATGTCGGGTTTAATGGTGCCAATAGTTTCAGTAAAAACTCCTGCCAAACTGCCCAGTCCCAGACCCATTTTTTACACGTTGTAATTCATTTTAGCACACATTTAAATAGCTTTTTCCAAGATCCCCAAGGCCCCAAAAAGGGTTTGCACAGTGCTTGTGCTGCCAATTACATGGGTTAACCTTCAGATGTGTGGAACTATGCAATACTGCAGATGTTACACACTACAACTCCCTGCATTCTACAACACGGAATTGCCGGCTACTTTTCATGTCACCCATCTGGAAAAAAATTTTGGGGAGACACTGAAAGTGCAGGTCTGGATACCCTAAGGAGGCCAGGATCTGAAGAAGTAGAGGGTGATCGACGAGTATACAAAGCAAGAGGAACAGATCCGTGATGGAAGTTTCCAATGGGTTATCATTAAAAGTTTTGTATGTAAAAATGGTGCTAAATTTTGCCAAACCAATTTCCAAATGTTTAGGGCAACAATTAGCACATCAACAATAAAAAGCTTTTATTGACATCTCCATGATAATTTCTATAATAGTGGCAGCACAAAGACAACTGCTTCTTCGCCCAGCTCTTTTCTGATGCTTCAGCACTATCTTTAATACAAGAAGGCCTCAGGACCACTAACTGGCAAATTAAGGAAAACTGTACTGTGCACTGTGTGTAGCTTCCTCAATAACTATTATGGGAAAGCGGAATAATCATCCTTCTTCCCTGCCCAGGTACTTTTCATTTTTAAAAAGTGAATTTCACAGGACATTTGTCCTTTAATACAGACAGTATGCTAATATTTAAAATGATAGTAGTTACCAAAGTTCCAGCACAACCAATCGGGTGAAATTGTCTCCAGATCTACCTCACAACGGTTACCCGTAATTCCCTTTACGTTATTTCGAAAGCGTTGGCATTTCCCTATAATAACTCTAGAATAGCCGATCGGCCTTGGGCTGTGGTTCTCTGTTACATCTTCATTGATGTAGCCTTTGGTTTCCACAGAAGCCACTTTACTTTGGCAAGCCACGTTGATGATAGCTAGTTTTTCCACGGAGCTGTCCTAAGCTCAATAAATCTGTCCCGGATAAATACGCAAAAAATTTCTGAAATTTCTCACCACCACTCAAAGTTTATCAGGGTCCGAGAGAGAAGACATTTATTTCTGACAAGGTGTCTGGCAAGATAACCGCAAGAATAACTTGACTTTAAGGAAATTGTAAAAAAACACGAAGATTCTTTTCTAGGACGGGTGAGTTCTAGAATCTATTCAGTTGATTCTTAAGCTTGGCACCCACATTAACAGTAACACTGTAAGATTCGGTCTGCCATTCTTTCAAAGATAAGATAGCACACAAGCGTATTCCTCTATACGCAGTGTATACACAGTGTAGGGACGAAACATTCGGGAATAGCTGTCCACCCCTATACTTTATTACAGGGGCCAACTACGGTCTGCAGGAAATTTTCCAAGATGGCAACACAGGATCCTGACTGCAGTGAAGTTCGCCCAGATTGGAAAGCTTGTTGTGGTGATTTGGTATGGTCGATACTCAAAGTATCTTCACCTTCTATCCATGTGTGGTACCCAGCGTTAGATTTATTTTCCTGTAATTGCAGATAAAATTAAATTAATAAAAACTAAATTTTTTTAAGAGGGGGCAGCACTTCCAATTGTTTACTATTTTGCACATTTTTAAACAGGTGGAGAAAAAATATCCCAAACTCTCCTCTTCTTCCCCTTGTAATTTACTGTAGACCCTGAGTGTTAAATAGAACTTATATAAATAACTGGTATGATCCAGAGGAAGACAAAAAAACCAAAAAAAACCCACCAGAATTAAAAAAAAAAAATTTCTTTCCCTGACTCCAAGTGGTAATTGGAAAATATCCTGATCATTCTACTTTCGCATGCAATAACCAGTTAACTTGTACATTCTTGTTTGACAGAAATCTCCAGGTCTTCGATTGACAAAGTATCCAATGAACCTGCCTATAAACAACGTCCATGGAAGACGTTCCATAGCGTTACGCGTTCTCCCCGAGCTCACTCCAGTAATAACCCTTTCCCACTTACCTTTATGATCAATACCAGAACTTGTATACGTCCTTGTTTGGTGCAGAATCATCCAGCCCTTTATTAAACTGAGCGCGTCGAACATGACCCCTACACAATCGCTTGCCACTGGAAGCATCAGTGGTCGCGATGAAGTTAAGGTTACGCGCATACTCACAGTGAAAAAACCCTTTCCCAACCTACTTATGTATAATACAAAGTAATTGTAGGCATTCATTGTTTGTGAAACTAATCCAGCTTTTTTAAACTGACCAATGACACTGGCCATAACACACGTCCATGGGAAGACAGTTCCATCAGCTTTACCGTTCTCACAGTTGAAAACCCCTTTTCCTAACTCTACTTTTATTATCAATACCAGTAACTTGTAACAGTCCTTGTTTGGCAGGAAACTCATCACTTTTTATTAAACTGGACCATTTGAACCGCCATAACAACGCGTCCACTGGAAGGTACCCCCAGTTTTGGTGTGGGTCATAGCTTTACGACCGTTTCTCCAGTGAAAAACCCTTTCCCACAACTCACTTATGTAATCAATACCAGTAACTTGTAACATTCCTTGTTTGTAGAAACTATCCAGCCTTTTTTTATTAAACTGACATGAACCTCATAAACAACGTCCACTTGGAAGACAGTTCCATGGCTTTTTACCGTTCTCACAGTGACAAACCCTTTCCCCAACTCTACTGTTTTATGTATCAATACCATAGTAACTTGTAAACATTCCTTGTTTGTAGGAAAACTCATCCAGCTTTTTATTAACTGACCAATAACCTGCATAACACGTCCAACTGGAAGACAGTTCCCATAGCTTACACGTCTCTCACAGTGAAATACCCCTTTCCCACTCTACTTTATGTATCAAGACCAGTAACTTGTACACATTCCTTGTTTGCAGAAGAAATACATCCAGCTTTTTATTAAACTGACCATTGAACGCTCCATACAAATTCCACTGGAAGACTTCGCATAGCTTTACCGTTCTCTCAGTGACCAGAACCTTTCCGAACTGAAGAATAAAGTTATTTTCTCTCGTCTTAAGAGATGTCCTGTGGTCCTTCCATGTCTATGGTCTCAATCCATTCTCTTTCATATTCAAGCTCCTCCCAATCCCCTTATAATGTAGTTGGCCCTTCTCTGTAAACCCTTTCCATTTCCAGATGTCCCTTTGGTAAAGGATTCACAAATTGGGGCATGACATGTTCCAATGACAGTACCAATGCTTTGTAAAGAGGGAGAATAAACATTTTCCTCCCTTGAATCTATGCCTCCCTTTATACAAGACCAATACCATGCTGACTCTGGCTGTTGTCGCTGGCACTGCTTGCTTTCTTTAAGTTTGTTAATCCCACCAAAACTCCAAGATCCCTTTCCAAACAGGGATTACTTAAATACAGAGCCATTTATAACTGATAAGTAGCCACAAGGATTTTAAGTCCAAAAGCACTCACCTTACATTTTCAACATTGAATTTCATTCCCTTAATGCAGCCAATGTATAACTCATCTAGATCCCCCTGTAAACAAATTTGAACATTCTCCTCTAAGTTTTAATGGTCGACAAGTTTTGGTGTCGTCAGCAAACACAGAAACCTTGCTGACAATACCCCACTTATTCCAAATACATTATAAATGATTAAATAGAGCGGCCCAACACAGAACCATGTGTCCCCCACTTAGCCTTTAGTCGCATAATGATGAAGCCCACATTACATTCTGAGTTAAATTTAAGGTATAAACTGCAATGTAAATTAGTTGTAAATGGCTCATGGACATGGGAAATGGTCTGGGGAACACGTAATAAACACAAACTTTTCTTCTTCATGCCCAGCTATTTTCAGGCCTTCCTCATTCATTCTTGATAATTTCATTATTTGGAATCGAGGGTTCACGATTCAAGAATCGAGGGTTTACCTTCTTCAATATTTGTTCTTCCAAAATCCGCCTGTTATTCGTCATATTCTAATATTTGGTTTGAAAATTCATCAATACATGATTAGATTGATTACTTGGTTACTAAATACATAACTAATAACTAGTGGGCCAGGATGTTGGCCTGGGCCCTACCTTAGCCTTTGCCGTGGTCACCCATGCCATAAACAAGATCAATTTTCCGTTGACAGCCAGGAAAAGAATCAACACAAATGCAAAATGAATAGACCTTCTCACCCTGCCATGCTTTTTGACTTTACAATTGTCCACTGCTGACAATTAACAGAAACAGTCATAAGACTTACGGAGAAACCCTTGGCTTAATTATCTTGCCCATTCATTATGCAGAGGAATGTGGTTTACCCAGAAGCCGTTCTTTTTCATGCATTTTATTTTTGCTAGCTGCTAAATATGTGATATTGTGAAACAATGATCTATCTGGTTTAGAACCAGTTAATTTGATATCCTTTAAAGGGACTGTTTCCACCCTATAAAGACATCGTTTGGGGGGGTGTATAACAGCCATTAAAACTACACACGTATATACTGTAATACATTTTACTAAGTACCGGGGTGATGATCTACATCCGCTAGGTCCCCTCCACCTTTGGCTTAACCTTTTATATCATAGCAGTTTCTTCTACGTTTAGCCTAGCCGGGCCGATGCAGCCCAAACCCCTGCTTGCAGTCTGGGGCCTGACCAATCGAAGACTGCAAAAATAGAGTGTCTTTCCCATTGGTCAATTCCTGGATTCAGTTGATGCCCACCTGTGTCTTGGATGCAGAACATCAGAAAAAGGATAAAAGAGGTTGCTAGCTAGGCAGAATACGCAGTATTGTAGAGAAAACACGGTTGGACAGAAAGGGTTAATAAACATAAAGGATTCCTTCAATAGGAAACATCTGGAAGGCATTCTAATGCGTGATGGGAACAGTAGCCTACCATTAGAGAGGTTGTAGTTGGCTTCAAGGTTACATAAACTTTTTATGGGCTAATGGAATTCTGATTCCTTGGCTGGTGCCAAAGCAACAGGTTGTACGCAAAGAGCATAGTACCACCAGACATTTAAATAGCAGCCTGGATTCCATTCAGACATATGGAAGATCGGGACTATTACGACCCGTCATGGCTTGCACAATTATTATTTCATCTCTGACGATCCTCTCCAACCTGTAAAGCCAAGCGCCTTGTGGGAAAGGATCATCTGCGTTTTTAGCTGTCTCTGGGGTGGGCGCCAGTGTCAC
The DNA here is from genome assembly GCA_019447015.1 of Hymenochirus boettgeri. Lineage (NCBI taxonomy): Eukaryota > Metazoa > Chordata > Amphibia > Anura > Pipidae > Hymenochirus > Hymenochirus boettgeri. The sequence goes on from CM033472.1 coordinate 268,314,701, forward strand.
ATCTTTCTCCTCCTCGACCTTGTCACAGCTGTTTACAGGGTGACCTGCCTGTGATCTCTCTCTAAAGTTAAGCAAGATCAGAAATCTATTGTTTTTGTCTTGTTGCACGGAGGGCTGGGAACATTTTCATGTTTTCTCCCCCCCGTCCACTGACTCTTTTCTCTCTCCACATTTCCCCCAACACTTGTTGATTAACTTCATAAAATAAAATTAGAATGTCATCGTATGCAGATTCTAGTCTCACCATGGCTCTTGGATTCTTCTACCCACAACCCCCTATGCCTGCTCTTGTATCTTTTATACCCCGTGGACCCAGTTCAGAGTCTTTTAAACTGCTTCAGTCAGTCCGTTTCACTATATGTCCCCTCGTAGCACATGCCCTCTTTCCACTGAAGATCTGTAAATCAGGCAGTAGTAACCCCTATACTAACCCACTATTCAACCTCCATGCCCCATCTGGATTTTTCCCGTCCTCCATTTTAAACACGCCAAGGGGACGTACGGACAGGGACATATGGGGACACTAGAGAGAAAGGTTTAAGGTGTGAGGAAGCAGTGTGAGTGGGGGGTCTGTATAGGAGATGATTCTGTGATGGGTACAGGGTACGGACAGGGACATATGGGGACACTAGAGAGAAAGGTTTAAGGTGGGAGGAAGCAGTGTGAGTGGGGGGTCTGTATAGGAGATGGTTCTGTGATGAGCGTAGGGTACGGACAGGGCCCCCCAAAACTTAGGTTTCATTTTGTTTAAAATGTTTAATGATGTTTTCAGACAGAGAAATTATACTTACAATCTCCACGATCCACCGCCTTGGGTCTCTGCTACTTCCTGGTAAGGCAATTACTGCCGTGACAGTGATTTCACGATTAATGGCTGACTGCCATTACAGTGACACTTCGCAAGAGCTATTTTTCCCCTTCCTCCCTCTATTCAACCTGAGGGCGGGCAAAGTGGGAGCAGAAAAAAGAACAGACCCAGGGGATGCTTACAATTATTAGATGTGTCATTAGCTCTTTTCGTTTGAATAATCACCACCTATACACCTGACTGACCCCGCCCCATGTTAACCATATTCATTTGGCAAGTTTGCTAAATCGGTTTCACCCCTCTCCTCATAAATGGTATGGCCACCCCCCTAATAAAGAACATTCAAAATGGTGCTAATTTGGGCCCCAACCAATTCAGATTTTATTTAACATTTACTAATCTAATAATGGGTTGGGGCAAAATAGCACCATTTTAAAACGATAAAGAACTTTTATTGATTCCTCCCTTTAGTTTTTTGGTTTGACGTTAGGGCCCCCCAAACCCTATGAGGCTAATTTTATTTGCTTAAAATATATTTAAAATTGAATGTTCCCATGCAGGGAAATGATACAAGATCTCTACGATCTCCCCCCAACAGATCCCCCCCAACACGAACACGGCTTGCTGCTTTCTTCCCTCTCCACTCTCCCCTGGGCTGCTGCTCTTCCATCTGCTGCGCTAACCTGCCTTTCTCAGTCAAGAGAGCAGTGCAGGCTCGTCTTGCAGTACTGTGCGGAGAGGGGTCAAAGGAGTATCGTGAGGCAAGGGAGGATAGATACAAAATGGAAAGAAAAGAGGGGAAGGGAGAAAGAGAAAGGAAAGAACAGAATATAACAAAAACTGCAACGGGTGCAGGTGTGCAGTACTGCTGGGCAGTGGTACAATGTGGCAGTATCATGACCATGAGGGAAGTTGGGCCAAATGAATCTGGCAGGACATGTGAAGATGGCAGTAATCTGGAAGGGTGGAAGGTGCAGGTTAATGGGTGGGGGGGGGGCCAGGGTGAAATAGTGCAATAAAGTGCAGGGCTAGAATTGGTGGGGGCATAATAATAACGGGATGTGACAGTAGAAGTTGGTGGAGGGATGCGCGTGGAGGGGGGGGAGGGACAGTTTAGGGGAAATGTTACCTATTGGCATGAACAAGGGAGCAAACTACACATGCGTAAAGGGGGTGAAACATAATCTCATGACAAAGAGGAGAGGGGCGAATAACTGTATTTGGGGCAGTATCTCAGTGAGGGGGCAGTAACTGCAGGTTGGGGGCAGTACCTGCAGAGAGGGGCAGTACTTCAGGGATTTCTGAACAGCAACTACAGGGAGGAACAGTATCTGCAGGGAGAGGGCGTAACTGTAGGTTGGGCAGTATCTGCAGTGAGGGGGAGTATCTGCAGGGAGGGGGCAGTATCTGCAGGAGGGGGCATTATCTGCAGGGAGGGGTCAGAATCTGCAGGGAGGAGCAGTATCTGCAGGGAGGTGGCAGTATCTGCAGGAGGGGTGCAGTATCTGCAGGGAGGTGGCGGTATCTGCAGGAGTGGGCAGTATCTGCAGGAGGGGGGCAGTAACTGCAGGTTGGTGGGAGAATCTGCAGCGAGGGGGCAGTAACTGTAGGGGAGAGCAGTATCTGCAGGGAGGGAGCAGTACCTGCAGGGAGGGAGCAGTACCTGCAGGGAGGGGGCAGTACCTGCAGGGAGGGGGCAGTACCTGCAGGGAGGGGGCAGTACCTGCAGGGAGGGGGCAGTACCTGCAGGGAGGGGGCAGTAACTGCAGGGAGGTGGCAGTATCTGCAGGGAGGGGCAGTATCTGCAGGGAGGGGCAGTATCTGCAGGGAGGGGGCAGTATCTGCAGGGAAGGGGCAGTAACTGCGGAGGGGGCATATCTGCAGGGAGGGTGCAGTATCTGAGGAGGGGGCAGTATCTGCAGGGAGGGGGCAGTATCTGCAGGGAGGGGGGCAGTATCTGCAGTTAGGGCATAACTGCAGGGAGGGTGGCAGTATCTGCAGGGAGTGGCAGTATCTGCAGGAGTGGCAGTATCTGCAGGGAGGGGCATTATCTGCAGGGAGGGGGCAGTATCTGCAGGTTGGGGGCAGTATCTGCAGGTTTGGGGCATTAATCGGGCATGTTTGCCACCTCCCTGCAGTTACTGCCCCTAACCTGCAGATACTGCCCCCAACCTGCAGATACTGCCCCCAACCTGCAGATACTGCCCCCTCCCTGCAGATACTGCCCCTCCCTGCAGATTACTGCCACTCCTGCAGATACTGCCACTCCCTGCAGATACTGCCACCCCTCCCTGCAGTAGTTACATGACCCTAACTGCAGATACTGCCCCCCTCCCTGCAGATACTTGCCCCCTCCCTGCAGATACTGCCCCCTCCTCAGATACTGCCCCTCCCTGCAGATACTGCCCCCTCCGCAGTTACTGCCCCTTCCCTGCAGATACTGCCCCCCTCCCTGCAGATACTGCCCCTCCCTGCAGATTACTGCCCCTCCCTGCAGATATGCACCTCCCTGCAGGTACTGCCCCCTCCCTGCAGGTACTGCCCCCTCCCTGCAGGTACTGCTCCCTCCCTGCAGGTACTGCTCCCTCCCTGCAGATACTGCTCCCTCCCTACAGTTACTGCCCCCTCGCTGCAGATTCTCCCACCAACCTGCAGTTACTGCCCCCTCCCTGCAGATACTGCCACCTCCCTGCAGATACCGCCACCTCCCTGCAGATACTGCCACCTCCCTGCAGATACTGCCACCTCCCTGCAGATACTGCTCCTCCCTGCAGATTCTGACCCCTCCCTGCAGATACTGCCCCCTCCCTGCAGATACTGCCCCCTCCCTGCAGATACTCCCCCCTCACTGCAGATACTGCCCCCAACCTACAGTTACTGCCCTCTCCCCTGCAGATACTGTTTCCTCCCTGTAGTTGCTGTTCAGAAATCCCTGAAGTTACTGCCCCCTCTCTGCAGGTACTGCCCCCAACCTGCAGTTACTGCCCCCTCACTGCAGATACTGCCCCCAACCTACAGTTACTGCCCTCTCGGCCCCCTCCCTGCAGATACTGCCCCCTCCCTGCAGATACTCCCCAACCTCACGCAGATACTGCCCCCAACCTACAGTTACTGCCCTCTCCCTGCAGATACGTTCCTCCCCTGTAGTTGCTGTTCAGAAATCCCTGAAGTTACTGCCCCCTTCTGCAGGTACTGCCCCCCAAACCTGAGTTACTGCCCCCTCCCCCTCACTGCAGATACTGCCCCCAACCTACAGTTACTGCCCTCTCCCTGCAGATACTGTTTCCTCCCTGTAGTTGCTGTTCAGAAATCCCTAAAGTTACTGCCCCCTCTCTGCAGGTACTGCCCCCTCTCTGCAGGTACTGCTCCCTCCCTGCAGATAATGCTCCCTTCCCTGCAGTTACTACTCCCTCCCTGCAGGCACTGCCCCCTTCCCTGCAGATACTGCTCCCTCCCTGCAGATACTGCCCCCTCCCTGCAGATACTGCCCCCTCCCTGCAGATACTGCCCCCAACCTGCAGTTACTGCCCCCTCCCTGCAGGTACTGTTTCCTCCCTGCAGTTACTGTTCAGAAATCCCTGAAGTTACTGCTCCCTCTCTGCAGTTACTGCCCCCTCCCTGCAGGTACTGTTTCCTCTCTGCAGTTACTGTTCAGAAAGGCCCCCTCCCTGCAGATACTGCCCCCTCCCTGCAGATACTCCCCTGCAGAACCCCCCTCACGCAGATACTGCCCCCAACCTACAGTTACTGCCCTCTCCCTGCAGATACTGTTCCTCCCTGTAGTTGCTGTTCAGAAATCCCTGAAGTTACTGCCCCCTTCTGCAGGTACTGCCCCCAACCTGCAGTTACTGCCCCCTCACTGCAGATACTGCCCCCAACCTACAGTTACTGCCCTCTCCCTGCAGATACTGTTTCCTCCCTGTAGTTGCTGTTCAGAAATCCAAAGTTACTGCCCCCTCTCTGCAGGTACTGCCCCCTCTCTGCAGGTAATGCTCCCTCCCTGCAGATAATGCTCCCTTCCCTGCAGTTACTACTCCCTCCCTGCAGGCACTGCCCCCTTCCTGCAGATACTGCTCCCTCCCTGCAATACTGCCCCCTCCCTGGAGATACTGCCCCTCCCTGCAGATACTGCCCCCAACCTGCAGTTATATGCCCCTCCCTGCAGGTACTGTTCCTCCCTGCAGTTACTGTTCAGAAATCCCTGAAGTTACTGCTCCCTCTCTGCAGTTACTGCCCCCTCCTGCAGGTACTGTTTCCTCTCTGCAGTTACTGTTAGAAATCCATGAAGTACATGCTCCTCTCTGCAGTTACTAACCCCTCCCTGCAGGTACTGTTTCCTCTCTGCAGTTACTGTTCAGAAATCCCTGAAGTTACTGCTCCCTCTCTGCAGTTACTATTTGTCGCACGGACTGTGCGTTGCAACTTTTCCACCTCTGATGGTCGCTTGTCGCATCGCAGAGAAGTCGCGACACTCCTTCCTATCGTGATTCAGAAATCGATCTTCCTGTAGCGCACGCCTTGATCGCAACTCTTACTGCACTAAAAAATAACGGATATTGGATCTTATTAGGAACAGACATGACGGATACGACTCAAATCAGCTAAACATTCCCCCCTATCAATAGAACGTAATGGTAAAGTGAGATCCAAGGGGAATTAACCCAAAATGAATAACCAAACCCTGGCAGGGCGACAAACGGCGATAATCACCCATGTGTATACGTTCGGTCGTGTTCGTAATAGAGGATTGAGACAAACTGAAAGCATCATTGAATGGACAGATCACTTAATGTCAAGAACCTGTACACACGATAGATTGTCGGCTGCAATGGTCATTGGCCGTTCGTCTAACACGGGAAAGACGAGAGACTAAAAGACATCGGAGATGTAAACTTGTTCTCCCGCCCAAATGATTGTGAAAGTTCTAGATCATAAAACAGAAAGGTACGTTGGGAGATCGAAATGATTTAACATTATTAAAATATTCAGGGTGAACAGATCACTTCTGCCTTTCAATAAGATCCATTATATTTACAACAGTAAAAAATCATTTTCACACAAAAAAAAAAAATCCTTGACAGATCTTTAGATTCTCCCCTAGACGCCAATGAATGAATGAGATTTCCCTTGGCTGTCTCCACTGAACATGTGCGAGTTGTAAAAGAGCTTGGAGAGCTGGCTGTTGTGGTTGGGGGGTGATTTATATATATAATTTTTCATTGTGAACATAATATACGTAAACTAGCTGGCTATTGCTTTACTGCTTTCTAGTTCTGTATTTGTTTTATTCTGACCACTGCACAGTTTGCTGTAAATAATATAAGTCAGGTACACAGGGAAACCAAGACGAGAATGAGGACAGTTAATTACCGTGGAGGTTCCTTTAAAATAAAAAAATTGCAAGAAATCCAATTTAAACATCTAGGGGCTGATTCAATAAAATGTTTGGAGTGATTTTTAATCTCCATCAACCATCAGGTCTCTTACTGCAGAACCCAGTAAAAGGCTAACATCGATTGGTCGCTGCAAATTAATTGCAGATAACTTTTACACTTTTTATTGCATCACCCCCCCTAAAGTATATAAATAGGGTGTTGTGCGGATTTCCTCCTGAGCCCTGACACCAGGAATAACTAATAAATTAAGTCACTGACCGTACAGTAACATAGTTAAAACAAAACACATGCAGTGCTGTGCTTACCAGGGTGTCAGTAGTGCTCTGCTTAGCGCTGCAACCACCCCACTGCATAACAGACTGATAATTATATTGTTGCAATGAGCTGCATATGTTTAGCAGTTTAATGGATATTACTCCGTTAATATTGCTGTAAATGTTTTGTGTTTTTTCCCCTGGAAACTTCACAACATAACCATATCTGTTGAATTAAACGCTTCAAATACGTCCCAACGGATACTTACACACTCATTTCACATTTTTTATTTGGCTTTTTATCAACGAAATAAAATATTCCCTTTTCCCTGAGCCCGAAAGCTTTTAAACCCCCAGAGTATTGTTTACAATGCAACTCCTCATCTGCAATGGCTTCTGCTTCTACACAACTTGTTTTAAAATCCAGTTACAGACATCTTACGTCTTATCTAGAAATCAATCACCCAGGACACTTACGAAAGAAGAATCAGGAGAAATTCAGAATCACCCGAACGCAGTTATGAATACGACCACTAGATGGCAGATTTGGACTTGTGTTAGGTAAAAAGAAAATGCAGATTTAGGAGGATTTCTTTGGGATGTAGGCGAAGGCTTTCTTGGGTGCTATTTTTCATAATAAAAAGCTAAAACATATGAGAGGCAGTTACATTGCTGAGAAAAGCGTGTGACAGACATTCCAGTTTTCCAAGAGGCGTTAATCCACAGCCAGATAAGGGGACATTAATGGACGAGAGGGGCGTAATAGGTCAGGAATTTCAAATCCTGGTAGATGAGTCATGTAGTGGTTGTGGTTAGATTTTCTGTTTATTAATCTGTCCTAGATAAACCAATTGGCTCTAAGCATGAGTATAGTGCACAGAATTATCCCCACTAACGTTAATGAAGAAAAGGTAACACTTAGTGCAAGCTGCTATTTCTCCACTCACGAGGCTCCCTAAACAGTGCAGTGCAGTGTCGGACCACCTTAATCCAAATGTCCACTCAGAACGCCTTTGATTGGTCATCGGGCTGAGGAAAGAGAGGACACTTGGAATTAGGCATTAGCACCGATTTCTCGAGAAGCAGTTTTAAAGGTATAAAGTACTGTAATGGCACTAGAGTGAATTAGTGGAATGTGTCCCACCCTAAGGACTAGGCCACCATACTGCGATCCGTTTTTGAAAGCACACTGCGATCACCATTTTTTTGCGGATCGTATCAATCCCAAACCGAAATGTTGTTGGAATGCTGAACAAAACCCACGGCATAAAGCATGTGAAACGCGCATATTGATGGTTCGCATTTCATGCCCATTACCGCGTGTTGTCAGTGTGACGTTAGCCAAAACAAACATTCTTCCCATATGTAGAGTTGATTAATTACAGTTTATTCCAAACAAAATTACAGTTTTGAAATCTTTAAGTTCAGAAATCCCCCCCCAGTTACTGCCACCTCCCTGCAGATACTGCCCTCCCTGCAGTTTACTGCCCTACCTGCAATATGCCCCAACCTGCAGATACCCCAAACTGCAGATACTGCCCCAACCTGCAGATACGCGCAACCTACTTGCAGATACTGCCCTCCTGCAGATACTGCCACCTCCCTGCAGATACTGCCACCTCCCTGCAGTTACTGCCCTAACTGCAGATACTGCCCCCTCCCTGCAGATATGCCCCCTCCCTGCAGATACTGCCCCTCCCTGCAATATGCCCCTCCCTGCAGATACTGCCCCTCCCTGCAGTACTGCCCCTTCCCGCAGATACTGGCCCCTCCTGCAGATACTGCCCATCCCTGCAGATAATGCCCCTCCCGCAGATACTGCCACCTCCCTGCAGTTAGCCCCATCCTGCAGGTACTGCCCCCCCTGCAGGTATGCCCCTCCCTGCAGGTACTGCCCCCTCCTGCAGGTACTGCCCCCTCCCTGCAGGTACTGCTCCTCCCTGCAGGTACTGCCCCTCCCTGCAGATACTGCTCCCTCCCTACAGTTACTGCCCCCTCGCTGCAATATCTCCACCAACCTGCAGTACTGCCCCCTCCCTGCAGATACTGCCACCTCCCTGCAGATACCGCCACTCCTGCAGATACTGCCACCCCTGCAGTACTGCCACCTCCCTGCAGAACTGCTCTCCCTGCAGATTCTGACCCCTCCCTGCAGATACTGCCCCCTCCCTGCAGATACTGCCCCCTCCCTGCAGATACTCCCCCTCACTGCAGATACTGCCCCAACTACAGTTACTGCCCTCTCCCTGCAGATACTGTTTCTCCCTGTAGTGCTGTTCAGAAATCCCTGAAGTTACTGCCCCTCTCTGCAGGTACTGCCCCCAACTGCAGTTACTGCCCCTCACTGCAGATATGCCCCAACTACAGTTACTGCCCTCTCCCTGCAGATACTGTTTCCTCCCTGTAGTTGCTGTTCAGAAATCCTAAAGTTACTGCCCCCTCTCTGCAGGTACTGCCCCCTCTGAGGTACTGCTCCCTCCCTGCAGATAATGCTCCCTTCCTGCAGTTACTACTCCTCCCTGCAGGCACTGCCCCTTCCTGCAGATACTGCTCCCTCCCTGCAGATACTGCCCCTCCCTGCAGATACTGCCCCTCCCTGCAGATACTGCCCCAACCTGCAGTTACTGCCCCTCCCTGCAGGTACTGTTTCCTCCCTGCAGTTACTGTTCAGAAATCCCTGAAGTTACTGTCCCCTCTGCAGTTACTGCCCCCTCCTGCAGGTACTGTTCCTCTCTGCAGTTACTGTTCAGAAATCCCTGAAGTTACTGCTCCCTCTCTGCAGTTACTGCCCCCTCCCTGCAGGTACTGTTTCCTCTCTGCAGTTACTGTTCAGAAATCCCTGAAGTTACTGCTCCCTCTCTGCAGTTACTGCCCCTCCCTGCAGGTACTGTTCCTCTCTGCAGTTACTGCACCCTCCCTGCAGTTACGACTCCCTCCCTGCAGGTACTGCTCCCTTCCCTAGAGATACTGCCCCCCACCTGCAGTTACCGCCCCCTTCCTGCAAGTACTGCCCCCCACCTGCAGTTACTGTCCCCTTCCTGCCACGACAGTTCATCCAGTCAGGTTAAAAATATTTTTGGTTGCAAATGACCATCCAATTCATAGAAGACCACATGATTAGCGAAAACGTACCAACATTTTGGGGAAAAGAAGATTGGACGGTCGCAGCAACAAGTATTGCTGACTAAAATACTAGTCAGTCTGGTTGAAATATCCCCTTGTGTGTAACCTAGCCCTCTCAGGATCTAACGGAATGCTGAACAGATCTGCTTGGTTGCTATATTACCATAACGACACGTGAACAAGTTAAACCACTTTAAGGAAAACTATACAAACACAGCCAAACTGGTCCTCCGTCTAATGGCCTAAAACTTCATATTCAGAAGACCATTATCTGATTGTTGACTGTGCAATGATATAGGTTGAGATGTCCCAGCTAATAGAATTGTTTTTCGCTTTCCTCTTGATCCCCTGCATAATTTAGGGATGTCCACACTAGGCCACCATAAAGGCTGCAGTACTGTCCTCTTTCTAAGGTTTGAACCACTCCACGTAGCTCCGCTCCCACCTTTCCGTAACACTTAACTTAACAGACCCACTTCAGGGCAAATCCTATAATTACCTTCTGTGTGTAGGATCCCATTCACGTATTCATGAGAGGATCCAGTAACTCTAAGTCTGTTCTATGTCCCTCTACATTTAAAAAGGACCCACACCCGAATCTTCTTTATAAGAAGCAGTAGTAGGTCCTCAGTAACGTTAAGGTTTAGCAATTTGCTTCTCAAATACTTAAAGTAGAACTAGAGTGCATATACAGTTCAAAACCTTTTAAAATGAAAGGTAACAGGGTAAGGGAGACAGGTAATGTTTAGGCCAGGTTATATGGTGCCTAAAGAGGTGGGTTTTAAGGTTACGTTTGAAGGTATTAAGGGATGGTGAGTGACGGACAGACGGAGGAAGTTCCAGAGCAGAGGGGCAGCACGAGTAAAGTCCTGAATGCGAGCATGGGAAGAGGTGACCAGGGTAGATGAGAGGAGGGTATCGTTTGCGAAGCGGAGGTTGCGCCTGGGACAGTATCGCTGGTTCAGCTCTGAGATATATGGAGGGTCTTTATTGGATAGTGCTTTATAGGATAAGGTAAGCAGCATGAATTGGATCCTTTGCGTGATGGGCAACCAGTGGAGGGACCGACAGAGAGGAGAGGTATTAGAGAAGCGAGAAGAGAAATGAATGAGCCGGGCAGCAGAGTTGTGCCAGGCGGTTGTTTGGTAAACCACACAGGAGTGTGTTGCAGTAGTCAAGCCGGGATATGACTAGGGCATGGACTTATTTCGAGAGGAAGGGTCGAATGCGGGAGATGTTTTTGAGTTGGAGCCGACAGGAGTTGGCAAGCGAATTGACATGGAGTTTGAAGGAAAGATTGTGATCTAGCGTTATTCCCAGGCAGCGGACATGAGGAGATGGGGATATGGGTGTGTTGTTAATATTAATAGTAAGACTAGGGAGGGGAACAGATCGTGAAGGTGGGAAAAGGACAAGTTCAGTCTTGTCCATGTTTAGTTTGAGGAAGTGGGAGGACATGAAGGCAGAGTTGGCACTAAGGCAGTCGGGGACCTGGGATGTCAGTGTAGGGGGATCCGGGGCAGAGATGTAAATTTGGGTATCGTCCGCATACAGGTGATACTGGAACCCAAATGAACTAATGAGTTCTCCAAGGCCATAGGTGTAGATGAAGAAAAGAAGAGGACAGAGTACCAAGCCTTGCGGGACCCCCACAGGGAGGGGGCGAGGGGTGGAGCTAATTCCAGAGTGGAAAACACTAAAGGTCCTACCAGAGAGATAGGAGGATAGCCAAGAAAGTCAGTGTTCTCCCTAGGGTCTTTTAGCCGGGCGGCCCACCCGGCTACTTTTTCATGCCACCCGGCTGGAAAAAATTCCTTGAGAGAACATTTAAAAGAATTTAGATGTAGGTTTAATAGGTGCCAATAGGTCAGTAAAAACTCCTGCCAACACTGCCCAGTCCAGACCCATTTTTTACACTTGTAAGATTATTTTAGCACATGTTAAATAGCTTTTCCAAGATCCCCAAGGCCCCAAAAGGGTGGCACATGTGCTTGTGCTGCCATATTACATGGGTTACCTTCAGATGTTGTGGAACTGCAACTCCCTGCAGATGTTGACACACTACAACTCCCTGCATTCTACAACCACGGAATGCCGGCTACTTTTTCATGTCACCCATCTGGAAAAAATTTCTGGGGAGAACACTGAAAGTGCAGTGTCCTGGATACCTAAGGAGGCCAGGATCTGAAGAAGTAGAGGGTGATCGACAGTATCAAAAGCAGAGGACAGATCAGTGAGGGCAGTTTCCATGGGTTATTCATAAAAAGTTTGTATTGTTAAAAATGGTGCTAATTTTGCCCAAACCAATCAAATGTTAGGGCAAAATTAGCACCATCAACAATAAAAACTTTTATTGAATCTCCCTGATAATTTCTATAATGAGTGGCAGCACAAAGAAAACTGCTTCTGCCAGTCTTTCTGAGTGCTTCAGCACTATCTTTAATACAAGAAGGCCCAGGACACTAACCTGGCAAATTAAGGAAAACTGTACTGTGCACTGTGCTGTAGCTCCTCAATAAACTAATTATGGGAAGCGGGAATAATCATCCTTCTTTCCCTGCCCCAGGTACTTTTCATTTTTAAAAAGTGAATTTTTACAGCATACTTGTCCTTTAATTACAGACTAGTATGCGAATATTTATAAATGATCGTATTACCAAAGTTCCAGCACAACCAATAACGGGTGAAATTTGTCTCCAGATCCTCACAACGGTTAACAGTAATTCCCCTTTACGTTATTTCGAAAGCGTTGGATTTCCCTATAACTCTATGAATAGCCTATCTGTCCTTGGGCTATGGTTTACTCTGTTACATTCTTCAGTGGATGTAGCCTTTGTTTCACAGCAAGCCTACTTACTTTGGCAAGCACGTTGAATGATAGATAGTTTGTCCAACGGAGCTGTTCCTAAGCTCAATAAATCTGTCCGGATAAATAATGCAAAAAATTCTGAAATTTCTCACCAACCCACTCAAAGTTTATCAGGGTCCGAGAGAGAGACATTTATTTCTGACAATGTGTCTGCCAAGATAACCAAGATAAACTTGACCTTTAGGAAATTGTAAAAAACACTAAGATCTTTCTCAGGACGGGTGAGTTCTAGAATTATTCCAGTTGATTCTTAAGCTTGGCACCCACAGTAACAGTAACACTGTAAGATTCTGTCTGCCATCTTTCAAAGATAAGAGTACACACAGAGCGTATTCCCTATACGCAGTGTATACACAGTGTAGGGAGAACATTCAGGACTAGCTGTCCACTCCCTATACTTTATTACAGGGGGCCAACTACGTCTGCAGGAAATTTTCCAGATGCAACAAGCGATCCTGATGCAGTGAATGTTCGCCAGAGTTGGAAAAGCTTGTTGGTGATTCTGTCGGATCCTAAAGTATCTTCACCTTCTCATCCATGTGTGTACCCAGCTTTAGATTTATTTTCTATGTAATTGCAGATAAAATAAATTGAATAAAAACTAAATTTAAAGGGGCAGCACTTCCAATTTTTACCTATTTTGCACATTTTTAAACAGGTGGAGAAAAATATCAAACTCTCCTTCTTCCCCTTGTAATTTACTGTAGACTGATGGTTAAATAGACTTAATATATATAACTGTATGATCCAGAGGAAGACAAAAAAAACCACAAAAAAACCCACCAGAATTAAAAAAAAAAATCTTTCCTGACTCCAAGTGGTAATTGGAAATATCCCTGAATCAATTCTACTTTCTGCATCAATACCAGTAACTTGTAACATTCCTTGTTTGCAGAAACTCATCCAGGTTTCTATTGAAAATATCCAATGAACCTGCCATAACAACGTCCACTGGAAGACCGTTCCATAGCTTTACCGTTCTCACAGTCACAAACCCTTTCCCAACTCTACTTTATGTATCAATACCAGTAACTTGTAACATTCCTTGTTTGTAGAAACTCATCCAGCTTTTTATTAAACTGACCAATGAACCTGCCATAACAATGTCCACTGGAAGACAGTTCCATAGTTTTACCGTTCTCACAGTGAAAAACCCTTTCCCAACTCTACTTTATGTATCAATACAAGTAACTTGTAGCATTCCTTGTTTGTAGAAACTCATCCAGCTTTTTATTAACTGACCAATGAACCTGCCATAACAACGTCCACTGAAGACAGTTCCATACTTTACCGTTCTCACAGTGACAAACCTTTCCAACTCTACTTATATATCAATACCAGTAACTTGTAACATTCCTTGTTTGAGAAACTCATCCAGCTTTTTATTAAACTGACCAATGAACCTGCCATAACAACTCCACTGAGACAGTTCCATAGCTTTACCGTTCTCACAGTGAAAACCCTTTCCCAACTCTACTTTATTTATCAATACCAGTACATGTAACATTCCTTGTTTGTAGAAACTCATCCAGCTTTTTATTAAACTGACCAATGAACCTGCCATAACAACGTCACTGGAAGACAGTTCCATGCTTTACCGTTCTCACAGTGACAAACCCTTTCCCAACTCTACTTTATTTATCAATACCAGTAACTTGTAATTCCTTGTTTGTAGAAACTCATCCAGCTTTTATTAAACTGACCAATGAACTGCCATTAACAACGTCCACTGGAAGACAGTTCCATAGCTTTACCGTTCTCACAGTGAAATACCCTTTCCCAACTCTACTTTATGTATCAATACCAGTAACTTGTAACATTCCTTGTTTGCAGAAACTCATCCAGCTTTTTATTAAACTGACCATTGAACCTGCCATAACAACTTCCACTGGAAGACAGTTCCATAGCTTTACCGTTCTCTCAGTGACAAACCCTTTCCGAACTTGAAGAATAAAGTTATTTTCTTCCAGTCTTAAGAGATGTCCGTGTGTCCTTTCACATGTTCTATCGGTCTCTTATCCAGTCTCTCTTCATATTCAAGCTCCTCCAATCCCCTTATTAATTTAGTTGCCCTTCTCTGAACCCTTTCCATTTCCAAGATGTCCCTTTTGTACACAGGATTCCAAAATTGCACTGCATGTTCCAAATGAGACATTACCAATGCTTTGTAAAGAGGGAGAATAACATTTTCCTCCCTTGAATCTATGCCTCCCTTTATACAAGACAATACCATGCTGGCTCTGGCTGTTGCCGCCTGGCACTGCTTGCTTTCTTTAAGTTTGTTATCCACCAAAACTCCAAGATCCCTTTCCAACAGGGATTCACTTAACACAGAGACAAAGTTTTGTGTCATCAGCAAACACAGAAACCTTGCTGACAATACCCACTTCCAAATCATTAATAAATAGATTAAATAGAAGCGGCCCCAACACAGAACCATGTGGCCCCCACTTAGCACTTTAGTCCATAATGATGAAGCCCCATACATTTCTGATTAAATTTAAGGTATAAACTGCAATAGTAAATTAGTGTAAATGGCTCAGGGACCTGGGAAATGGTCTGGGGAACACGTACATATAACCAAACCTTTTCTTCATGCCCAAGCTATTTTCAGGCTTCCTCATTACATTCTTGATAATTTCCATTATTTGGAATCGAGGGTTCACGCATTCAGAATCGAGGGTTTACTTCTTCAATATTTCTCAAATCCGCCTGTATATTCGATCATTTCTAAATATTTGGTTTTGAAAATTCATCAATACATGATTAGATTGATTACTGGTTACTAAATACATAACTAATAACTAGTGGGCCAGGATGTTGGCTGGCCCTACCTTAGCCTTGCCCGTGGTCACCCATGCCATAACAAGGATCAATTTTCCGTGACAGCCAGAAAAGAATCACAAAATGAAATGAATAGACCTTCTCACCCTGCCATGCTTTTTGCTACATTTCCACTTGCTGACCACTTAACACCTAAAAGTCATAAGAGCTAAGGAGACACTTGGCTATAATTATCTTGCCATTCATTATGCAGAGGAAGTGTGGTTTTACCCAGAAGCCTTCTTTTTCATGCCATTTATTTTGCTAGCTGCTAAATATGTGATATTGTGAAACAAATGATCTATCTGGTTTAGAACCAGTTAATTTGATATCCTTAAAGGGCATGTCCACCCTATAAAGAATCTTTGGGGGGGGATAACAGCCATAAAACTACACCGTATATACTGTAACATTTTACTAAGTACCCAGGGTGATGATCTAATCCGCTAGGTCCTCCACCTTTGGCTTACCTTTTATCATAAGCAGTTCTTCTAGTTTAGCTAGCCAGGGCCGATGCAGCCCAACCCCCTGCTTGAGTCTGGGGCCTGACCAATCGGAAGACTGCAAAAATAGAGTGTCTTCCCATTGGTCAAGTTCCTGATTCAGTTGATGCCCACTGTGTCTTGCAGAACATTCAGAAAAAGTGTAAAAGAGGTTGCTAGCTAGGCAGACATACAGCAGTATCTTTTAGAAGGAACACGGTTGACAGAAAGGGTTAATAACATAAAGGAATTTCCTTCACTAGGAACATCTGGAAGGCATTTCTAATGTCTGTGATGGGAACAGTAGCCTCACCATTAGAGAGGTTGTAGTTTGGCCATTCAGAGGTTACATAACTTTCTATGGGCTGAATGGAATTCTCTGATTTCCTTGGCTGTGCCCAAAGCAACAGGTGTACGCAAAGGAAGCATAGTACAGACAGACATTTAAATAGCAGCCTGGACATTCCATCAGACATATGGCAGATCGGACTATTCGTACCCGTACATGGCTGCACAATTGATTATTTCACTCCTGACAGATCCATCTCCAACCTGTAAAGCCAGCAGCATTGTGGGAAAGGCATCATCCTGCAGGTTTCTATGTTCTCTGGGGTGGCGCCAGCTGTCCACATCTTTCTCCTCCTCGACCTTGTCACAGCTGTTACAGGGTGACCTGCCTGTGATCTCTCTCTTAAAGTTAAGCAGTCAGAAATCTATTTGTTTCTTCTTGTTAGCACGGAGGGCTGGAGAACACTTTTCCTGTTTTCTCCCTCCCCCGTCCACTGACTCTTTTCTCTCTCCACATTCTCCCCAAACCTTGTTGATTACTTCATAAATAAAATAGAATGCATCTGTATGCAGATTCCTAGTCCTCACCATGGCTCTTGGATTCTTCTACCCACAACCCCCTCTGCTGCTCTTGTATCTTTTTATCCCGTGACCCAGTCAGAGGTCTTTTAACTGCTTCAGTCATGTCCGTTCACTATATGTCCCCTCGATCCCATGCCCTCTTTCCTACTGAAGCTCTGTAATCAGGCAGTAACCCCTATACTAACCCACATATTCAACCCTCCATGCCATCTGGTATTTTCCCTTCCTCCTTTAAACACGCCCAAGGGGAAACCTATAATCAGGAAAGTCTCCCTTGACCCTAATTGCCTTGCTAACTCCCGCCCGGTCTCTCTTCTACCGATAGACTCTAAGCTACTGGAATGTCTCGTCTTATCCCGTATCACTAATTTTCTTCATTCTCATAACTTACTGGACCCCTCGCAATCAGGGTTTTGTCCTGCGCACTCCATGGAGACGGCCCTGTGCAAAATGACCTTCAGGCTGCAAAAGCCAAAGGTCTCTTTTCTATTCTCATCCTTCTCGACCTCTCCTCTGCTTTCAACACGGTTGATCATTCCCTCCTAACGCAAATTATCCTCCTTGGGCATCCGGAATGAAGCGACATCCTGGCTACGATCCGACCTCTCTAACAGAACCTACTCTGTGTCATATGATAATAAAACATCCTCTCCGGTTCCTTTCAATGTGGGGGTTCCTTAGGGCTCTGTTCTTGGACCCCTCCTGTTCTCCCTCTATACTATTTCCCAATCACGCCTAGACTATTGTAACCTTCGAGCTTTCTGGTCTTCCTGCTTCCCATCTTTCTCCCCTTCAGTCAAAACTTAAATGAAAACAAAATATTTCGCATTTAGTTTTATTAAAGAACGGAAGGAAAAGGAGCTGTCTTACCTCTCGTTCTTCAATAAAACCTGCAGGTAAGTAGTTTAGCTTCTCTCCTGGCTCCTGCAGGTTTTATTGAAGAATGTCAGGGAAGACACAGCTTCTTTACCTCCCGTTCTTTAATAAAATTAAATGGCCTTTTTTTTTATTTCCAGTGGAGATAGCTACATTATATACAAAAACTTTCTCTTAAAAAATATTTCACTTGAAAAGTGAACGATTCCTTTAAAGTATTGATCGAAGACCAGGAGGTTAAGAAGCAGTCTCCGACCTCCCTGGGAAATATAGACTTAAAGTCAAAAGTTTTTTTTGGGGCACTATAAATTTGCCCTTTTAATAATAGGTGAGTTGTAAAAGATTTGCCTTGTCCTGTATCTAAACCCTGCCATACACTGACCTGTTTTCAATTCGACTGATTTATAAAAATATTTTACAGTTGAATCACTTTGAATTTGATTCCCTCTTTGCATTCCATTGAAGGAAAGTGAACACTATCGGGTGCAGAATTGAAATCAACCAGGTCAGAAAATCTCTTTCAATTGTATCTGATGGTTTTTGAGAAATTCGATGGATTTATGTTGTTGTGTGTATTTAAAGGACAACTATACTGGTAAAAAAAAAAGTAAAAGTACCTGGGGCAGGGAATTAGGATTAATTATTCCTGCTGTACTTCCCAAAATCACTTTGTTGAGGAGCTACATCACGTACAGTTTTCTTTCATCTGCCAGGTTAGTGTCCTGGGCCTTCCTGTATTAAAGATAGCGCTGAAGCACTCTGGAGGACTGGAAAAGCCATTTTTTTCCTTTCTGCCTCTCCTCATAGAAATGATATTGGAAGGTAAGAATTACCAATCCAATTTCTCTGCCCCAGGTAGTTTAAATTTGAACTGTTTTTGAAAAAATGTTTTACACACTATAGTTCTCCTTTAATAATTCTACAATAATAAAAAAGCTTGTCAACTAAATAAACTGTTAGTCCATAGAAAAAGTATCACATTACTCTTATTTTATACTATTAATAATTCCCAGAATTCACGACTTGTGAAGTTTAAACTGTTTATTTTACTGTAAAGTCCAGGAAACGTTGCTATGAATTGACATTATAAATAATATAAATAACAATAAATAACAACTAAGTCCACAAACAGATCCCAGATCCTGATGGTCCAGGTTTCCATGTTTTGGTACAGGATTGTAATGTTATAGAATATCTGTTTGCTGAAAGTTTATTGAATATTTCACTGATTGGGTATTACAAGATGAGAAGCTGCTGGGATTGGAGCCCAGAATCCCCACCTGTCCTATAACAAGCCAGCATAGGGGGGCCCTGGACAATGTATATAAACAGATGTTTATATGATGGTAGGGCAGATTATTTAAAACCCAACCCCCACCCTGTCCTACAGGACAACACTTGGGAAAAATAGAACCTACACATTTATCCTGTAGGAAGATTCTGGCACATCTGCTCTGCTCGACTTCCAGCTCTTTAAAGTACAACATCCTTATAAATGATGCTTGCAAGTCTTCCAGGAAAGAGGATTAATTGGAACCCCCCCCCATACAAGGCCCACAAGCAATCACAGTCTCTGGCTTTGTATTTAGCTTTTCCCCTGTGGGGCCTTTACTAGGCTTTCCCAAAAGAAGCTCCTGATACTTCATGATTGTAACTTGATCTTGATTTTTCTTACCCTGTCCGTAGACCAAAGAAAATATCCAAACCCGAAGGCATTTATGTATTTAATATCCAAACCCGAAGACATTTATGTATTTAATATCCAAACCCGAAGACATTTATGTATTTATATTCCAAACCCGAAGCACATTTATGTATTGAAATCCTCCAAAACCCGAAGACATTTATGTATTTAATATCCAAACCCGAAGACATTTATGTATTTAATATCCAAAACCAGAAGGAATTTAGGATTTAATATCCAAACCCGAAGGCATTTATGTATTTAATATCCAAACCCGAAGACATTTATGTATTTAATATCCAAACCCGAAGACATTTATGTATTTAATATCCAAACCCGAAGACATTTATGTATTTAATATCAAACGCCGAAGGCATTTATGTATTTAATCTCCAAACCCGAAGGCATTTATGTATTTAATATCCAAACCCAGAAGGCATTTATGTATTTAATATCCAAACCCAAAGACATTTATGTATTTAATATCCAAACCCGAAGGCATTTATGTATTTAATA
Source organism: Hymenochirus boettgeri (assembly GCA_019447015.1). NCBI lineage: Eukaryota > Metazoa > Chordata > Amphibia > Anura > Pipidae > Hymenochirus > Hymenochirus boettgeri. The sequence goes on from CM033472.1 coordinate 268,334,402, forward strand.
TCCAAACCCGAAGGCATTTATGTATTTAATATCCAAACCCGGACTTTATGTATAATTCCAAACCCGAAGACATTTATGTATTTAATACCAAACCCGAAGGCTTTATTATTGAAAAAGCTCCAAACCCGAAGACATTTATGTATTTAATATCCAAACCCAGAATGCATTTATGTATTTAATCTCCCATACTTGATTAACGCTGAGGATTTAATTCTTTTTCACATTTTTGACCTAGTTGCCCTTTTTTTTTGGCTGAATAGCCAGCGGCCTTCCACGGAATTTACTATCAGTCATCTGATTTATATCAAAAGCAGACAGAAGCCATGCTGAGCGTTAACCTTGGCTCTCAGACAAAAATCTCTGAACGCATTCAGCTTCAGATCACACACCTCAGATGAGAAACACGAGCCCCCCCCATTGGCGTCACACTGAGCCCCTTGCTTTTTGCATGTTTTTAATATTGCTAAAGCTTTACCCACCCCAGTCAACTTACGTCTCGCCATTCCTCTGCCTTCCAAGAGTACACAGGACAGCTGGCTATCTGGCAGTGCTGCTCGGACGAGGGTCTCAAACGCTGATTACACTCCGAGTCTCTGGTCACTTTGTGGTTTCCGGTCTGACAGTGAACCAATCGGCGTTGGACTCCTCTACCGCAGGTTACCGAGCACTGTGCGAGACAAGGAGCCTTGTAAGTTATTTAGTTTACAACAATCAATTAAAGGGCATGTCCACCCCCCAAAACCAACTTTGGGGGTAAGGTAGGTAACCCCTGCCCGCCCCAAACCGCAGGCATATTTCTTTAAAAAAGTCCCCCGAATTTTACTTACTCAGCCTTCTCTCCCGCCACGAACTGATCCGGCCTTCTGCTTGCAAGCATGGGCGGGACCTCAGCTGCGTCTGTGATTGGCGGAGAGCCACCCAATCACAGACGCGGGTGACGTCATGTGAAGCGCTGCGGGAGAGATAGCTGTGTAAGTAGAATTCGGGGGACTTTTTTAAAGAAACTTGCCGGTGGTTGGGGGAGGGTAGGGGTTACCTAACTTACCCCCAAAGGATTTCCCGCTAGATGCAGCGATTGCTGAGGATGGATCCGGATGGTGGGAGGGGGGTACTGGGCATGCGCCAGACCTTGATGAGGACGAGGAATCAGCGTGGATATGAAGCCTCACAGACAGCCTGGACTCTTCAGTTTCCTGGACTTGAAGAGGAATATCCATACCAACCATAAGGAGCAGAGGTGTAAGGTAAGGTTTATTTTAAACTACAAAGTGGGGGTAGTGGGTTAAATGATAGTTTTGGGGGTAGACATGCCCTTTATTGTTTACTGCCTTCCATGTTCTGTAAAGAATTATAGCGATCCTGTAAATGCCATCAATACAAGAGTGTGTATTCATCAGGCGTGTAACTCATTAGTACACCTGATAAAGGGCACTAGTGTTTTCATTTTAGTTACCATCTTCGTTAATGCGTTATGTGTGTAAAATCATTGTTCAAGATGAAATAAGAACAGGAGAAAGCGTTTAGATTCAACATTGACATCTAAACAAAGTGTTTTGTCAGCTGTCGTTCCCCCAATGTCCCCTGCCTGGCCAATTGTTTTTGTGATTGTAGGTCAATGACAAATAAAGATTGGGCCAGGCGGTTTTCCTTATGTTATGCGAATTGTTATAGATTACGGGGGAAAAAGTTGTTTTTAGGATTTAGTGGTCCTTTAATGGACTAATCAATCCTAAAAACAACTTTCCTACCCTTTATGAATGTATGTATAGTTTATTTATATAGCGCCACTTGGGGAAGGAGCAATGTATCAAAATAAAAAAAAAAGTCCCACAAGAAAGGCAAAAATAAAAGTACATTCATAGTTCAGTATAAAAAAATTACTATATAATAACTATATAAGTGCTGGAGGCTAGCCACAAGAGGAACGGAGGTCCCTGCCCTGTAGAGCTTACAATTTAGTTAGAAGGTTAACATACAGATACAAAGGAATGGGTAGAAGTGCAATAGTGAGACTTCCGTAGAGCAAATTAAAACATATACTGTGCTGGTTACTAGGTAGGTAGGATGTAAGGGTAGATTTATCATATATAGATATATAGATACCATATACTGTGCTGGTTACCAGATAGGTAGGATGTAAGGGTAGATTTATCATATATAGATATATAGATACCATATACTGTGCTGGTTACCGGATAGGTAGGATGTAAGGGTAGATTTATCATATATAGATACCATATACTGTGCTGGTTACCAGATAGGTAGGATATAAAGGTAGATTTATCATATATAGATATATAGATACCATATACTGTGCTGGTTACCGGATAGGTAGGATGTAAGGATAGATTACACAATGAGCAAGTATTCATATCTCCCATTTTGCTTTAATTTTAAAAGTATTGAGCTTTAGACATTTTGCAGACCTTGCGGCTTTCCGTCTCATTTTTCATGTGTCAGGGAACCCGAAAGTTCCAAGCCCTGCAAATTAATTTTAAAGTTAAAGCAAAGTGGAAGGTAGGAATACTTGATCTTACCACCCAAACATTGATACAGTTTGGGCGAGGGGTAGGTCACTTCTCCAGTAGGATTAAATAAAGAGAACAAATTAGAAGGAATTGAAAATAAGACAAAAATAATTGATGTCCACAGATTCACTATACAGGATACAGTTAAACTATCAATCTAAGAAATGCCTAACTAGACTTGATTTCCTGGTCTTTACTAGGGGGATCTGCAACCCGTTTAAAATGCAGCTGGAATATGTTAGTGGGATGCAGGGAGTTGCAGTTTACCTACAGCAAGAGGACATAAAAACACACCCCTTCACTGAATATAGAGGAATATATATATGTATGGTAGGCTCAGTAGACAATCAGACCCAGCTGTACTTCCCTGTGCTACATTGTAACAGTGATTTATACGGAATACATTAAATCACCAATTTAACCTCAGAGATAATCATTTATTTATATAGAACAGACAAGAAACTTGCTTGTAACTGCGTGTTGACAGGGAATGTAGAATATTTATATGGTACCATTGTCTTTTATGTCCCCCTTTGAATCTTGTTAAAATTAGGGAAAAGCTATTTAAACTTCATTTTAACTTTATTTAAACTTCATTTATCTTTACATTTTTGGTGTAAAACGGAAAGGGCATGCTGATTTTCTGATAAGGTATCATAAATTGAGCACTTTAATGAGAAATGATATGTCCTTTAATTACTTTCACTTCTACTACTGCCTCTGTATAGCACAGGGGGATATTAAGCAGCTAATTGGATGATCCCGCTCACTCTCCACAGAAAATTACACTGAGCATGTCAGAGATCATTGATCTAGGGGTGGGGCAGTCACTGCAGGAATTTTTGTATGAAAATAAAAAAATGAAACAAGTGCATATCTAGGGTTAGGAATTATTGGCAGTTTGTGTGCATTAAGTCAGCGAAAATGCTTTTTACAGTGTAGTACTCCATTAAGACGCAATACCTTATGGATCAGGCCCTAGTGCTCATTATAGTTTTTACTTACAGTGAAAAGGGTGCCTGTATCGGGCCCCTAGCCTCAGAAGGGCCACCATCATAAATTAAAAGTAAAGTTTTATGTATTATTTTATGGGGGTTAATTGAAAGATACCTTTGCACAGGTTTAACTAATGATCTAATGTAAAGCCACAAGGGAAAGGCCAAGCGATGTAGGTTCTTATCCTCCTTAAATGGTCTTTTTAAAGGGCCGGCGGGAACATTTAAACTATTGACTGGATTTTGTGCGGCTGCGTTGGGAATTTATATAAAAACATCCTATAGCCTCATCAACATGACCAGTCATACAGGTTTATATATCCGTTAATATATCTTTAATGTGTGGCATTTCCAGTTTACAAATTTGCCCACTGGTGGGTGCTGTTTCATTATAATCAATGCAATGAATTTCCATCTGAATAAACATACGATATCCTAAAACCTTCTCTATTCAGGGTAACGGATATTTCCCTTTCATTGTTAATATTTGATAAAATCTATTCCCTATAGTTTTTTTTAAAAACAGGAAAATAAAATTAAATGGGAAATTAGAGCAAATTGCACATGTTGCAGTGAACGAGTTAAAGGGCTTGTACATCCCTCTGAATTAAAGACGATTCCTAACAGCAAAACATATACAGGCTGGGAACACGTTTTTATAATTGTGTAAGGAGGAAGTTGACCCTGCGTTAATCTGTACCAGATGGGCTCCATCTTAAACGTTAAAGTCATCAGAACTTTATATACTCCTGGGATCATATTCCAAATAGGTAAGGAGGGTTCTGTATAAGAGGGATCTCCAAAAAACTACAACTCCCAGCATTCTCTATCTGCCTTCTGCTGTTGTAGCGTGTGAGTTGTAGGGGCTGATGTAATACAAGTTGCAAAAGTCTTACTGTTAATTTGCAACAACCAATCATATGTTATCTCACAGCAGAAACCCAATTAAAAGCTAACATCTGATTGGTTAATGAAAATTAATAGCACGGACAATCTTATTGCATCAGCCCCGCAGTTTTTAAACATCCGAAGATCCGAATACCAAGCTGTATAAAACTTTCTTTCCCACGCAAACCACCTATAGGTCACTGGTCAGTATAGACAGATATCAGTATGGCAGCTTAAAAATAAAACAAACTGCCATGCCACTTTTACTTACACAGGTCAGATCACCCAAACCGACGCTGCCTTAAATCACTAGAATACGTCCCAGCATGGGATCCCTTTAACAAGTGACTGATCTACAGATCCTGGCTAAACGTACAGGCTGTGTGTAATAGGACGAGGTGTTTAGATTCTCGTTCTATATAGAAAAGGCAGCAATTAATAAATATATCCTATCAAATGTTAGCTTTTTAATGGTCGATTGAAGTTACGGTAGACAAAATCTGATGAGAAATAAACAGCACAAGAGAATCTCTGCACACACAGTGACAATATAAAATATATAGTGGAAAATATAATGCACCCCCAACTGTAAATTATAAGGATATTAGTCACGAGGAGTTCCGTGACCATATAAAAGAACAAGGCTGTAGGCCGAGTACCTTTTATACAGGGCACGGAACTCTAAGGTGTCTAATATCCTTATAATTTACAGTTGGGGGTGCATTATTTATTGTAACCTACATCTTTGTGGCTTCTGGTTTCCTTCTCCTGGAACTGTAATTATAAGGCTATAATCTTACAGTTCTTCCCATAGAAATCCACTACAGGGGTAGGTTACATACAGATATTCACAGCGGTTATAACGCTCCCTAACCTAGGAGACTGTCATAATCTTCCCCCCTGACCTATTACAGCGATGCCCTGTCCCTTACTCTCACCTTGCACTGGACATAACAATGGGTAATGATATCGCACACTTGTTATAACTAGGAAAATGAATTTCGCCTTTCGTGAATAATTTATATCATTAGACATGATGCTGCGGATCGTTAACAAGCTTCTATTTATCGGTATATTTATAATTAGGAATTCCCACTCAAATATTCAGCCCTGAACATTTCAAAGGGCCTCTACAGCTTAACGATGACTTCATAGCTGTAAAATGAGATCTACCACAAGGTTTCAGACAACGTCCAATGATACGGGAATGCAAAAAAAGGGTCTCACCTACGGCAATTACGTATGAATACACCATTGGGATCTATGGGAGAGTGTGCATGTGTGACCAGGAGGTGGGGGGCTTGAATAGAAAATTGCATTTAGAGATGTCCGAACTTCGCAAAATCCACGAATTTTCGAAAAAAAAAATCGTAAATCCGCAAGCGGACCCATTAAAATAAAAAAATCCTCGAAAATACGAGAAATCCTCGTAATTTCTAAAATTTTCAAAAAACGCGGTTCGGAAAAGTTCGGGAGGCGGAAAACCCGCGATATCCGCCGTTCGCGAACGAGGTAAATCCGCTGCGGATCCGGATCCGCGAACTGGGCCATCACTAATTGCGTTAGGGCGCTATATATGTGTATATGTGTGTACAAATATATATAGCAACAAAATTATAACTAAATATTGGGAGTAGCACCGGGGCAATAACAGTTTAGGGGAGTGCGGTTATTTGGACAAACAACTTAGCTTTATGGGCCAATAGCTGCATTAAGTTCATTTTAAGGAGTTAGTTGTCCTGTGTTCCTTTAAGGTGAGGATGGTGCTCAGTTTATTCTTTAGATCCCTCCCTGCTGTTCTGTCCAACTGGGTGACCAGCCATTGACCTCTCTCTCTACGCAGTCATAAACTACATTTTTAATTATTAGGAGGGAGAACTCAGGAAACTTTATGTAGCCTTATTTCCATCGTAGTTCTCCTTTAGTAAGAAGTGACTAGATGCAGTATATGATTGATGGGACGTACCTTCTCCCACTCTCCGGGTTTCCATTTTGCACATTTTCCTCCCCTGCACTTCTTCTGTATGTTGGGTTTGGCCAAGTGTTTACAGTTTTCAGGTTCTGTGTTCCCCCTGTCCTTGGATACACAGGACACCGATCTGGACCGTACACCCCGTCCACAGGAGACCGAACACTGGAACCGTAAAGAGATATCGGTTACAAAATAAATAAGAGGTTTTACAAAAACATTTGCAGAATGGATACAACATTATTATAATTCTACACCATGAAGATAATTACTGCCCTAAAACACTATAGATTGTGTAGTTTATTCACATCATTCAAACACTGGTCAATTGTCAGTTACCTGCCCCCAACCCCAACTGATATATTTTGTACTTTATTACCTGTATTACTAACCAGATATTTAGGGATAATTATTATCCCCATTCTGGCAGTGTAAGCTGGCTCCTCCCTCCATGCTGTCAATCAAGGCTTTTACTACTGACTCACAGCCAATAAATGACTGCTATTTTCCCTACTGCCTCTTCTGCACATGCTCAGGCTAATATAAGCTCATTGAGCAAAGGGAGGAGGAAGATACCTTTGCTAGAAGTAATAGAAGTTATAATTAAATATCTGGTTACAGTGTAATAAACTGGTAAAAATAACAGTTGGGATTGCGGGCAAATAACTGACAAGTCACAGTTTTGTGTTTTGTTTTAAGGGTGGACAAGTCCTTCAAACTGGTTACACAAATGGCCGATAACAAGCAAATCGTATTGATTCCATCTGTAATGGGATTGGTCTTGACAGAGAATTTCTATCCGACGCTCGTATGATATTGTAATATCGTGGCATAGTCCGACTGCGTTCTTTGCGTCTAGACTCCATGGCCACCAAAACACTCCTGTACATGTAGTTGGAGGACTACTCCCAGCATTCCCACATAAAGAATTTACAGTTTACAAATGCTGATAACATTAACTGCATCGTCCAATCACACGACAATCTGGTTACTGTACGTAGCAGGTCACATGACAAACAGATACTAATATATAAAATATTGAGTGCTGGAAATTTCCACTAATAAATGCAAAATTGTCTGCATGCGTGTATCCATGCGTGCAGACAAACCTGCATGTGTGGTTACACAGATAAACCACTTCAATCAAACGCCAAAATGCTAGCAGAAATTAATCTAGGATTGGAAAGGGTTAATGCAAATTCACAGACGGGACAAATAATTCTCCTGAATGCTAAGCTGTTCCTAAACTAGAACTGTGACATCAGAAAAGGAAGGAAAACCAGTCAGGTTGGTAGATCACCAGAACCCTTCTGATTGGTGGACAGATGTCCATAGACTGCAAGCACAGAGATTATGGAGGAGACAAACAATGGCTGCCTCCATAACACAACATAAAAGTTAAAGATATCTGGAAAAGTTAGAAAAAAATAATAATTAACATATATTGCAAAAGTACTCAGTACAGCACTTTCTGCAAATTTCCTTTCATTTGAAACCACAGTTCCCCTTTAATTCATAATAGATAATAGAGCAGCCCTTTAATTGAAGGTTTGTCCCGACCAACTGTTCTTCACTGGCCAGTGTCGTTGGCATGAATTACTGTCTGTTGCAGGGAAAGTTGCCATGGTCGTCAGCCCATAGGGGACTGTCCCCGATTCTCTAGCACGTCCAATCGTCAGACGTCGACTTAATATTATGTAATACACAATGGACATACCGTAATCACTTCTATAGGCAGTTTTTGGGTTAGTTCTCCTTAAAATGATGTCCCTTTCAGACAAAGCAAAAAAAGCCAAAAAAACACAAAAACTGTATTAACTAAAAGTTTAAAGGGCAAGGCCACTTAATCCAACCCTTTCTTAACAGGTTCAGTGCACATTTTTCAGTTCTGACCATTTCTGGCATACGGCTACAAACCATGTTCACTTTCATTCTTGGTTTGATTGCTCTAAAAGATTTTTGGAATCAAAAGAGTTTCGCAACCATGAAAGATATTAAACATGACAGCTACTTGTAGGAAAAAGGTCTTGCGCTCAGCATGACATCCAACACAAAAAAAACCCCACTAACGATTACACAGAGACCATAAATGATGCTATCGGCAAAACGCGTTGGTTGGCTCTGATTAAAGGCGACTATTCTACTTTTTGTAGCAGAAGTGAAGGGAAAAAAAACAGAGATCAAAGGGAAATGATGTGATAATTCGTTGATTGTCTACTTCTATTCATATTGATGGGGATAATGACTGCCGTGCTTTTATCACTAAAAGAATGTTATTTGTTATGGTCAGTAAACCACATTATTTCATAGGCAAATACAATGTTCCCAGAGATGAAATCTAATTAGATATGTCAGAGCTTTCATATCTAAACTGTGCTTCAGCCTGAATAAGTAATCATTAAATATATTGGGTACTGACGCGAGAGGGACAATTAAAATCCAATCGAATGTGGCTCGTGGGGAAATCTACAGTTCTTCTCTGGACGTTCGGTTTGGAAGTTTTTTTAGAAGATGCCAAGAAGGAACATTTAAGCTTAAAGAAGATTTATCTCCCTTTGGTTTTTAATCCGAGGAGACATGACAACAGACACAGCTATGTTCTCAGGAAGGATGACCAAGCTATTCTGAGAACCAAGACGGGCCTAGTTTTTTTTCTCTGCAGAGTTCCAAAGACATTTCTGACTCCCCCTTGGTGTGGGGTGGCAGATTTGAGATCTAGTTACATTGTACAACCTCCGCCTCCATCCAGAATATCATTAGAGATTCTGTTAAGCTGTGGAAGCGAGCGAAACCTGATGGATCAATCATTAAAGTAGAAGGCATCATATGAATAAAGACTTTCATCCTATTAGAAGTCACCTTACAATCATATTGCGGACATTGCCAATGGACTTAGATGTACGACAACCTGCAAGATGTTTGCAATGAGGACTCAGGTATCATTCGTGACAAGAAGAAAGGACGAGGTCATTTCATTTAATCACAGGAGATCGGCCCCTTCCACAATGTGAGAGCAAATTTTGTTATGTTGTTAATCAGTTTTTGTGGTAATCTATGTAGTGATCTACTTGTTCTTTGAACATAATTCTCTGCCTAGTCTTATTGATACATAGACGTAGAAGATACTGTATTTACTCCCTTCACTCACAGCAAGGACAACAATTCTATCTAGGGGTCATGAAGATTGCTCTGTGCAGAATCCCTAAGCTATGTTAGATGGTAGAATACCTACTGGTTGGAGGTTGGATGGTGCTTTCTCTGGCTGAAGGACTCAAGGACAGGATGAAGATGTTCTTCTGAGTAAGTTATATTGTAGAAATAACCTTGTGTAAGGAGAAGGAATGTCCATCTACCTGCAGCTTTCCCATTCCTAAATAACGTGTGTGTTACTGTGATTCTAACTAAATCTGAATGTGTGTTTGCTAAGCCTCTGTGCGTTGCAGTGTCAGACTGGGGCCTACTAGGAAATAATAGACCACAGACCCACCAGCATGTATTAAATGATGGATCCTCTCACTAATTTCTCCTTTTCTTAGTTATGTCCATGTATTATCCCACTCATGCTGTCTCCTTTGTTTGTCCAGAGACTTTTAAAAATGTTCATGATTCAGTGGGTGCCCCCTGGTGACTAGGCCCATTGAGGTTTATCTTGGTGCCTTGGTAGGCTAGTTTGCTCCAGTTTTCTTGGAAATTGTAGGGTGAATTCTATTACAGAAGAGTGTTGGGTTAAGTTAAATGGTTTACAAGGAAAGGCCCAGTCTCTGGAGACAGGGACCATTTTGGAGCGTGTAGCAAATGACAGGATAATCCTGGATGTTATGTGTGATAGAGGAGGGTGGTATGTTAAAGACAAGTAGTAGCCGAATAAAAGAAGAGTAGGGGGACAGGGTGCGTAAGTCCTTAAGGGTCATGAATGACACGTTCGTCTCCGGGATAACAGTGATAGGTTGATCAGATCACAGAGAGGTAACTGGAAAAATATTGGAGAACCTTTAGTAGACACCACAGAGACTGGGATAACACAGGTTATAGAAGGGTGAACTTCTACCAGGAGAAGATAATTGTACTAGTGTTTCCTAAAGAACTGTAGTGCAAATGTCAATGCATAAGGACACAATATCTCCTCCCTCTGTGCTCCTACAAATCCATTCTTCCCTTTCCACGTCCCCCCTCAGACCAGTAACCCATCACGACTAGCAAGATGGCCAGGTAAGAGTCATACAGGACCCACACATCTTTTAAATAAAGTTGTATAAGTGCAACTATCCACAATATTTACAGCTGGTTTCTCTTGTGCTCCTAACCCAAGGCTGCACTCGCCCTTTCTAGCTTGAATATCCAGTACCTACGTGTTTTTGTCAAATTAAAGGGATACAGCAAATTAAAGGGATACAGCATGGGTGGGTGACTATATTTTGTTTAATGACATGCCTAGCACAAAATGAACACAAAAACACTTGTAAATTTATTTATTTACAAAAATATTGCTATCACAGACACCAATGCGACTATGTTTCCGTAAAGCATATACAGTTCTAAAATGGCATCCCGTACTATGCACAAGCCCTTCAATAATATGTCTCAATAAAGACCCAATAAAGCCAAAATTGGTCCACAGGTGGCGCTCTGGCTCCGCACTCAGCTGCTGTAATTCTCTAAAATATCAAGAGATGGTGCGGAATTCACTAGAAATGCAACAGAAACGTAGACCTTACTCAGGGGCTACAGTTATGTCTCTTCCTGCCTTATATGACTCTAGGGTGACACCTTTTATATGGAAAGAGACAAGAATAAAGAGCAAAGATAACACTCAAAACAATGTTTATTCTAGCAAATAACCAGATCCTTCCTTTTCCCTTTAGATCCCGAGCTGTGATTTGCATGTGCTCGCCATATGCTGGAAACGTGCCCTAACTCTGAGGAGTAAATCTTTATTTACGAGGTGAGAAATGCACTGTGTACATCACACACATTTTCTTTGTTTTACATACAAATATACAAGAAGAAGATAGGGGAATCTTAAAGGGGAAATGTGGTCTCCAAACAAGTCGATTTTAAATGAAAGGCCAAGTTCCTACCTTTAAAATGAGCAATCAACCACCTCTCTACATGCTGCACAGCCCAAGATATGAAGAAATCACTGATCAGAAAGTTAGGGGGTGGGAGGTTCTGAATCTGCGGTCACAATACTAGTTCCTCCTCTAATCTGCGGTTGGCACATGCTCAGTGCAGGGGAAAGCAGAAGAAACAAGGAAAAGATCGAGTTACAATGACTGAAGGATCAGTGGGAGGGCCACAGAGGGTTTCAAGGGGACTGCAATGGGAGGGGCCATGGGGGCCCATGAGGAGAAAGAGACACAAGGAAGAGGGAAGCGTCACATGGTTTCAGAGCAGGAAGTGAAGGGGATCTGTTGATGCTGTTACCATATCACACGTAAAAATGTAAATATCTTCAAAACTTTGCAAAAATAATAATGAAAGTAAATTGCAAAAATACTAAGGAAAGCAATTCCTGTCAATTTACTTAAAGTCATTTTTGGACCACAGTTACCCTTTAATGGAGAACTATATTGTTGGTATAAGCTAATGTTTAATTGAGGTTTTCTAATTATTCTATGTTTTGGATGGGTGACACTTTATTTAAACACCCTTTAATATAGCAATATGGGGTTTCCTCGCAGGTGTAATTTGCAAAATATTGGCACGATCAGTCTTTGCATTGTGTAAATATTCAATAACGTGACAGCAGTGTAGAGGGCTAAAGCCTGCTTTCTGCGAAAAGCATTATTTACAAAAGGGATGTTTGTTGATGAGTAATCCAGTTATTGTTGCATCTGAACTTTAACTTATTGCACAATACCCGTGTTAGTTAGATGATACTGTCAATGGGAAGGAGTCTCCAAATGCAGGTCTGCACTGGTAGGAATAACTGTATCTGTGCCACATAGAGACGGATAGTGCAACCCAGCTTGTTCTCAGTTTGACACTGCTCTCTACTGCCCCCTATATTTGCACTGTTCACCTGATGAATCAATACTGTAAGTTTATACAGAGACATATAAAGCCTGCTAATTTTATTTATTATGAATGACTTTGTATTATGTAGAAAACCTAGACATAATATACATATACTCTGCATACAACTACAGAATGACACATAAGAATGGTAAGCCCCTTTATTGAGATGTGAGATATATGATTGGTTATTACCATGCACACATTAAATATCACTCGTCTTGTGATGTGTGTCAGAAATCAATAAAATTGACAGTTTTTGCTCCACTTTCCCTTTAGCACAGGAAAGATACCAGGTAAATGATTGGTGAATTCCCGTCTCCCTTCTTAGGTGAAGCAAACTGAGCATATCAGAGCTCACTGAGCTAGAGGAAGAGGCAGCAATTGTAGGGATTTCTGTATTGTATCTTTGGATAGGAATGTGCTTTGCATGATGGGATAATAAACAGCACTGACTGCAACACTTGCTGTATGTCCATGGGGGTTGAGAAGTCACTGTAAAATTGGTTTTGGCACAGTCAGCTTAACATTGTCTACACAACACTGAGATTTTAAAAGGTGAGTGTCTGACTGGGCAGCCATAAAACATCCAGTTCTGAGAATAGTTAACATAAGGGACTAATATCCCTTTATGGCATTCTTCAGTGCATCTGTGCTTTGTTATGGAGGGAACTGCTTGCATCGCTAAAACATTACTTTCTGATATTACCCAGCATCTTGATTATATCAGCTATTACAGAACTACATTTCCCAGCTGCCACGGGGCCTTTAAATTTGCAGCACCAACTCAGTTTAGTTTTATTGTATATGAACAACATTAATATTGGAAACATTAGGGTGGCATTTCCAGTTAGATAGAGAATTCACACAGCACGGAGATGAACATTCATATACAATTTATACAACAGAGGGCAACAGTAGATTATATCCTTATTATGGTCCCAGCAGATTGCATCATTGTAATCATTATATGACAAAGACTAAAGGGGGCCATATACATGTGATTACAATGGCATGCTGGCCAATTGCATTGCACTTTATCGGCAATATACACAGGCCCTCACATATATAATGTATAACGATTGGTTGGGCATGTGCCAATACACAGGCCATTTGGATTGTCTCAGCAATTTTGTCCCCATTCATACAAATGAACAAATATAATAATAAACCCAATGGGAATCATACAAACACTGGATGCAAATAAACAAGTAAAATATGAAAATAAACTTTACTCAACAGGTCTTTGTCTCTGCAGGTCCCTGTCTACTTCCTGTCTGTGTAGGTCCGTGTCTATTTTCTCTCTGTGCAGGTCTTTGTATTTCCTGTCTGTGCTGGTCCCTGTCTATTCCTCATCTGTGAAGGTCCCTGTCTATTTCCTGTTCCCGCTAGATGCAGCGATTGCTGAGGATGGATCCGGATGGTGGGAGGGGGGTACTGGGCATGCGCCAGACCTTGATGAGGACGAGGAATCAGCGTGGATATGAAGCCTCACAGACAGCCTGGACTCTTCAGTTTCCTGGACTTGAAGAGGAATATCCATACCAACCATAAGGAGCAGAGGTGTAAGGTAAGGTTTATTTTAAACTACAAAGTGGGGGTAGTGGGTTAAATGATAGTTTTGGGGGTAGACATGCCCTTTATTGTTTACTGCCTTCCATGTTCTGTAAAGAATTATAGCGATCCTGTAAATGCGATCAATACAAGAGTGTGTATTCATCAGGCGTGTAACTCATTAGTACACCTGATAAAGGGCACTAGTGTTTTCATTTTAGTTACCATCTTCGTTAATGCGTTATGTGTGTAAAATCATTGTTCAAGATGAAATAAGAACAGGAGAAAGCGTTTAGATTCAACATTGACATCTAAACAAAGTGTTTTGTCAGCTGTCGTTCCCCCAATGTCCCCTGCCTGGCCAATTGTTTTTGTGATTGTAGGTCGATGACAAATAAAGATTGGGCCAGGCGGTTTTCCTTATGCTATGCGAATTGTTATAGATTACGGGGGAAAAAGTTGTTTTTAGGATTTAGTGGTCCTTTAATGGACTAATCAATCCTAAAAACAACTTTCCTACCCTTTATGAATGTATGTATAGTTTATTTATATAGCGCCACTTGGGGAAGGAGCAATGTATCAAAATAAAAAAAAAAGTCCCACAAGAAAGGCAAAAATAAAAGTACATTCATAGTTCAGTATAAAAAAATTACTATATAATAACTATATAAGTGCTGGAGGCTAGCCACAAGAGGAACGGAGGTCCCTGCCCTGTAGAGCTTACAATTTAGTTAGAAGGTTAACATACAGATACAAAGGAATGGGTAGAAGTGCAATAGTGAGACTTCCGTAGAGCAAATTAAAACATATACTGTGCTGGTTACTAGGTAGGTAGGATGTAAGGGTAGATTTATCATATATAGATATATAGATACCATATACTGTGCTGGTTACCAGATAGGTAGGATGTAAGGGTAGATTTATCATATATAGATATATAGATACCATATACTGTGCTGGTTACCGGATAGGTAGGATGTAAGGGTAGATTTATCATATATAGATATATAGATACCATATACTGTGCTGGTTACCAGATAGGTAGGATTTAAGGGTAGATTTATCATATATAGATATATAGATACCATATACTGTGCTGGTTACCAGGTAGGTAGGATGTAAGGATAGATTACACAATGAGCAAGTATTCATATCTCCCATTTTGCTTTAATTTTAAAAGTATTGAGCTTTAGACATTTTGCAGACCTTGCGGCTTTCCGTCTCATTTTTCATGTGTCAGGGAACCCGAAAGTTCCAAGCCCTGCAAATTAATTTTAAAGTTAAAGCAAAGTGGAAGGTAGGAATACTTGATCTTACCACCCAAACATTGATACAGTTTGGGCGAGGGGTAGGTCACTTCTCCAGTAGGATTAAATAAAGAGAACAAATTAGAAGGAATTGAAAATAAGACAAAAATAATTGATGTCCACAGATTCACTATACAGGATACAGTTAAACTATCAATCTAAGAAATGCCTAACTAGACTTGATTTCCTGGTCTTTACTAGGGGGATCTGCAACCTGTTTAAAATGCAGCTGGAATATGTTAGTGGGATGCAGGGAGTTGCAGTTTACCTACAGCAAGAGGACATAAAAACACACCCCTTCACTGAATATAGAGGAATATATATATGTATGGTAGGCTCAGTAGACAATCAGACCCAGCTGTACTTCCCTGTGCTACATTGTAACAGTGATTTATACGGAATACATTAAATCACCAATTTAACCTCAGAGATAATCATTTATTTATATAGAACAGACAAGAAACTTGCTTGTAACTGCGTGTTGACAGGGAATGTAGAATATTTATATGGTACCATTGTCTTTTATGTCCCCCTTTGAATCTTGTTAAAATTAGGGAAAAGCTATTTAAACTTCATTTTAACTTTATTTAAACTTCATTTATCTTTACATTTTTGGTGTAAAATGGAAAGGGCATGCTGATTTTCTGATAAGGTATCATAAATTGAGCACTTTAATGAGAAATGATATGTCCTTTAATTACTTTCACTTCTACTACTGCCTCTGTATAGCACAGGGGGATATTAAGCAGCTAATTGGATGATCCCGCTCTCTCTCCACAGAAAATTACACTGAGCATGTCAGAGATCATTGATCTAGGGGTGGGGCAGTCACTGCAGGAATTTTTGTATGAAAATAAAAAAATGAAACAAGTGCATATCTAGGGTTAGGAATTATTGGCAGTTTGTGTGCATTAAGTCAGCGAAAATGCTTTTTACAGTGTAGTACTCCATTAAGACGCAATACCTTATGGATCAGGCCCTAGTGCTCATTATAGTTTTTAACTTTAGGGTACAGTGAAAAGGGTGCCTGTATCGGGCCCCTAGCCTCAGAAGGGCCACCATCATAAATTAAAAGTAAAGTTTTATGTATTATTTTATGGGGGTTAATTGAAAGATACCTTTGCACAGGTTTAACTAATGATCTAATGTAAAGCCACAAGGGAAAGGCCAAGCGATGTAGGTTCTTATCCTCCTTAAATGGTCTTTTTAAAGGGCCGGCGGGAACATTTAAACTATTGACTGGATTTTGTGCGGCTGCGTTGGGAATTTATATAAAAACATCCTATAGCCTCATCAACATGACCAGTCATACAGGTTTATATATCCGTTAATATATCTTTAATGTGTGGCATTTCCAGTTTACAAATTTGCCCACTGGTGGGTGCTGTTTCATTATAATCAATGCAATGAATTTCCATCTGAATAAACATACGATATCCTAAAACCTTCTCTATTCAGGGTAACGGATATTTCCCTTTCATTGTTAATATTTGATAAAATCTATTCCCTATAGTTTTTTTTAAAAACAGGAAAATAAAATTAAATGGGAAATTAGAGCAAATTGCACATGTTGCAGTGAACGAGTTAAAGGGCTTGTACATCCCTCTGAATTAAAGACGATTCCTAACAGCAAAACATATACAGGCTGGGAACACGTTTTTATAATTGTGTAAGGAGGAAGTTGACCCTGCGTTAATCTGTACCAGATGGGCTCCATCTTAAACGTTAAAGTCATCAGAACTTTATATACTCCTGGGATCATATTCCAAATAGGTAAGGAGGGTTCTGTATAAGAGGGATCTCCAAAAAACTACAACTCCCAGCATTCTCTATCTGCCTTCTGCTGTTGTAGCGTGTGAGTTGTAGGGGCTGATGTAATACAAGTTGCAAAAGTCTTACTGTTAATTTGCAACAACCAATCATATGTTATCTCACAGCAGAAACCCAATTAAAAGCTAACATCTGATTGGTTAATGAAAATTAATAGCACGGACAATCTTATTGCATCAGCCCCGCAGTTTTTAAACATCCGAAGATCCGAATACCAAGCTGTATAAAACTTTCTTTCCCACGCAAACCACCTATAGGTCACTGGTCAGTATAGACAGATATCAGTATGGCAGCTTAAAAATAAAACAAACTGCCATGCCACTTTTACTTACACAGGTCAGATCACCCAAACCGACGCTGCCTTAAATCACTAGAATACGTCCCAGCATGGGATCCCTTTAACAAGTGACTGATCTACAGATCCTGGCTAAACGTACAGGCTGTGTGTAATAGGACGAGGTGTTTAGATTCTCGTTCTATATAGAAAAGGCAGCAATTAATAAATATATCCTATCAAATGTTAGCTTTTTAATGGTCGATTGAAGTTACGGTAGACAAAATCTGATGAGAAATAAACAGCACAAGAGAATCTCTGCACACACAGTGACAATATAAAATATATAGTGGAAAATATAATGCACCCCCAACTGTAAATTATAAGGATATTAGTCACGAGGAGTTCCGTGACCATATAAAAGAACAAGGCTGTAGGCCGAGTACCTTTTATACAGGGCACGGAACTCTAAGGTGTCTAATATCCTTATAATTTACAGTTGGGGGTGCATTATTTATTGTAACCTACATCTTTGTGGCTTCTGGTTTCCTTCTCCTGGAACTGTAATTATAAGGCTATAATCTTACAGTTCTTCCCATAGAAATCCACTACAGGGGTAGGTTACATACAGATATTCACAGCGGTTATAACGCTCCCTAACCTAGGAGACTGTCATAATCTTCCCCCCTGACCTATTACAGCGATGCCCTGTCCCTTACTCTCACCTTGCACTGGACATAACAATGGGTAATGATATCGCACACTTGTTATAACTAGGAAAATGAATTTCGCCTTTCGTGAATAATTTATATCATTAGACATGATGCTGCGGATCGTTAACAAGCTTCTATTTATCGGTATATTTATAATTAGGAATTCCCACTCAAATATTCAGCCCTGAACATTTCAAAGGGCCTCTACAGCTTAACGATGACTTCATAGCTGTAAAATGAGATCTACCACAAGGTTTCAGACAACGTCCAATGATACGGGAATGCAAAAAAAGGGTCTCACCTACGGCAATTACGTATGAATACACCATTGGGATCTATGGGAGAGTGTGCATGTGTGACCAGGAGGTGGGGGGCTTGAATAGAAAATTGCATTTAGAGATGTCCGAACTTCGCAAAATCCACGAATTTTCGAAAAAAAAATCGTAAATCCGCAAGCGGACCCATTAAAATAAAAAAATCCTCGAAAATACGAGAAATCCTCGTAATTTCTAAAATTTTCAAAAAACGCGGTTCGGAAAAGTTCGGGAGGCGGAAAACCCGCGATATCCGCCGTTCGCGAACGAGGTAAATCCGCTGCGGATCCGGATCCGCGAACTGGGCCATCACTAATTGCGTTAGGGCGCTATATATGTGTATATGTGTGTACAAATATATATAGCAACAAAATTATAACTAAATATTGGGAGTAGCACCGGGGCAATAACAGTTTAGGGGAGTGCGGTTATTTGGACAAACAACTTAGCTTTATGGGCCAATAGCTGCATTAAGTTCATTTTAAGGAGTTAGTTGTCCTGTGTTCCTTTAAGGTGAGGATGGTGCTCAGTTTATTCTTTAGATCCCTCCCTGCTGTTCTGTCCAACTGGGTGACCAGCCATTGACCTCTCTCTCTACGCAGTCATAAACTACATTTTTAATTATTAGGAGGGAGAACTCAGGAAACTTTATGTAGCCTTATTTCCATCGTAGTTCTCCTTTAGTAAGAAGTGACTAGATGCAGTATATGATTGATGGGACGTACCTTCTCCCACTCTCCGGGTTTCCATTTTGCACATTTTCCTCCCCTGCACTTCTTCTGTATGTTGGGTTTGGCCAAGTGTTTACAGTTTTCAGGTTCTGTGTTCCCCCTGTCCTTGGATACACAGGACACCGATCTGGACCGTACACCCCGTCCACAGGAGACCGAACACTGGAACCGTAAAGAGATATCGGTTACAAAATAAATAAGAGGTTTTACAAAAACAATTGCAGAATGGATACAACATTATTATAATTCTACACCATGAAGATAATTACTGCCCTAAAACACTATAGATTGTGTAGTTTATTCACATCATTCAAACACTGGTCAATTGTCAGTTACCTGCCCCCAACCCCAACTGATATATTTTGTACTTTATTACCTGTATTACTAACCAGATATTTAGGGATAATTATTATCCCCATTCTGGCAGTGTAAGCTGGCTCCTCCCTCCATGCTGTCAATCAAGGCTTTTACTACTGACTCACAGCCAATAAATGACTGCTATTTTCCCTACTGCCTCTTCTGCACATGCTCAGGCTAATATAAGCTCATTGAGCAAAGGGAGGAGGAAGATACCTTTGCTAGAAGTAATAGAAGTTATAATTAAATATCTGGTTACAGTGTAATAAACTGGTAAAAATAACAGTTGGGATTGCGGGCAAATAACTGACAAGTCACAGTTTTGTGTTTTGTTTTAAGGGTGGACAAGTCCTTCAAACTGGTTACACAAATGGCCGATAACAAGCAAATCGTATTGATTCCATCTGTAATGGGATTGGTCTTGACAGAGAATTTCTATCCGACGCTCGTATGATATTGTAATATCGTGGCATAGTCCGACTGCGTTCTTTGCGTCTAGACTCCATGGCCACCAAAACACTCCTGTACATGTAGTTGGAGGACTACTCCCAGCATTCCCACATAAAGAATTTACAGTTTACAAATGCTGATAACATTAACTGCATCGTCCAATCACACGACAATCTGGTTACTGTACGTAGCAGGTCACATGACAAACAGATACTAATATATAAAATATTGAGTGCTGGAAATTTCCACTAATAAATGCAAAATTGTCTGCATGCGTGTATCCATGCGTGCAGACAAACCTGCATGTGTGGTTACACAGATAAACCACTTCAATCAAACGCCAAAATGCTAGCAGAAATTAATCTAGGATTGGAAAGGGTTAATGCAAATTCACAGACGGGACAAATAATTCTCCTGAATGCTAAGCTGTTCCTAAACTAGAACTGTGACATCAGAAAAGGAAGGAAAACCAGTCAGGTTGGTAGATCACCAGAACCCTTCTGATTGGTGGACAGATGTCCATAGACTGCAAGCACAGAGATTATGGAGGAGACAAACAATGGCTGCCTCCATAACACAACATAAAAGTTAAAGATATCTGGAAAAGTTAGAAAAAAATAATAATTAACATATATTGCAAAAGTACTCAGTACAGCACTTTCTGCAAATTTCCTTTCATTTGAAACCACAGTTCCCCTTTAATTCATAATAGATAATAGAGCAGCCCTTTAATTGAAGGTTTGTCCCGACCAACTGTTCTTCACTGGCCAGTGTCGTTGGCATGAATTACTGTCTGTTGCAGGGAAAGTTGCCATGGTCGTCAGCCCATAGGGGACTGTCCCCGATTCTCTAGCACGTCCAATCGTCAGACGTCGACTTAATATTATGTAATACACAATGGACATACCGTAATCACTTCTATAGGCAGTTTTTGGGTTAGTTCTCCTTAAAATGATGTCCCTTTCAGACAAAGCAAAAAAAGCCAAAAAAACACAAAAACTGTATTAACTAAAAGTTTAAAGGGCAAGGCCACTTAATCCAACCCTTTCTTAACAGGTTCAGTGCACATTTTTCAGTTCTGACCATTTCTGGCATACGGCTACAAACCATGTTCACTTTCATTCTTGGTTTGATTGCTCTAAAAGATTTTTGGAATCAAAAGAGTTTCGCAACCATGAAAGATATTAAACATGACAGCTACTTGTAGGAAAAAGGTCTTGCGCTCAGCATGACATCCAACACAAAAAAAACCCCACTAACGATTACACAGAGACCATAAATGATGCTATCGGCAAAACGCGTTGGTTGGCTCTGATTAAAGGCGACTATTCTACTTTTTGTAGCAGAAGTGAAGGGAAAAAAAACAGAGATCAAAGGGAAATGATGTGATAATTCGTTGATTGTCTACTTCTATTCATATTGATGGGGATAATGACTGCCGTGCTTTTATCACTAAAAGAATGTTATTTGTTATGGTCAGTAAACCACATTATTTCATAGGCAAATACAATGTTCCCAGAGATGAAATCTAATTAGATATGTCAGAGCTTTCATATCTAAACTGTGCTTCAGCCTGAATAAGTAATCATTAAATATATTGGGTACTGACGCGAGAGGGACAATTAAAATCCAATCGAATGTGGCTCGTGGGGAAATCTACAGTTCTTCTCTGGACGTTCGGTTTGGAAGTTTTTTTAGAAGATGCCAAGAAGGAACATTTAAGCTTAAAGAAGATTTATCTCCCTTTGGTTTTTAATCCGAGGAGACATGACAACAGACACAGCTATGTTCTCAGGAAGGATGACCAAGCTATTCTGAGAACCAAGACGGGCCTAGTTTTTTTTCTCTGCAGAGTTCCAAAGACATTTCTGACTCCCCCTTGGTGTGGGGTGGCAGATTTGAGATCTAGTTACATTGTACAACCTCCGCCTCCATCCAGAATATCATTAGAGATTCTGTTAAGCTGTGGAAGCGAGCGAAACCTGATGGATCAATCATTAAAGTAGAAGGCATCATATGAATAAAGACTTTCATCCTATTAGAAGTCACCTTACAATCATATTGCGGACATTGCCAATGGACTTAGATGTACGACAACCTGCAAGATGTTTGCAATGAGGACTCAGGTATCATTCGTGACAAGAAGAAAGGACGAGGTCATTTCATTTAATCACAGGAGATCGGCCCCTTCCACAATGTGAGAGCAAATTTTGTTATGTTGTTAATCAGTTTTTGTGGTAATCTATGTAGTGATCTACTTGTTCTTTGAACATAATTCTCTGCCTAGTCTTATTGATACATAGACGTAGAAGATACTGTATTTACTCCCTTCACTCACAGCAAGGACAACAATTCTATCTAGGGGTCATGAAGATTGCTCTGTGCAGAATCCCTAAGCTATGTTAGATGGTAGAATACCTACTGGTTGGAGGTTGGATGGTGCTTTCTCTGGCTGAAGGACTCAAGGACAGGATGAAGATGTTCTTCTGAGTAAGTTATATTGTAGAAATAACCTTGTGTAAGGAGAAGGAATGTCCATCTACCTGCAGCTTTCCCATTCCTAAATAACGTGTGTGTTACTGTGATTCTAACTAAATCTGAATGTGTGTTTGCTAAGCCTCTGTGCGTTGCAGTGTCAGACTGGGGCCTACTAGGAAATAATAGACCACAGACCCACCAGCATGTATTAAATGATGGATCCTCTCACTAATTTCTCCTTTTCTTAGTTATGTCCATGTATTATCCCACTCATGCTGTCTCCTTTGTTTGTCCAGAGACTTTTAAAAATGTTCATGATTCAGTGGGTGCCCCCTGGTGACTAGGCCCATTGAGGTTTATCTTGGTGCCTTGGTAGGCTAGTTTGCTCCAGTTTTCTTGGAAATTGTAGGGTGAATTCTATTACAGAAGAGTGTTGGGTTAAGTTAAATGGTTTACAAGGAAAGGCCCAGTCTCTGGAGACAGGGACCATTTTGGAGCGTGTAGCAAATGACAGGATAATCCTGGATGTTATGTGTGATAGAGGAGGGTGGTATGTTAAAGACAAGTAGTAGCCGAATAAAAGAAGAGTAGGGGGACAGGGTGCGTAAGTCCTTAAGGGTCATGAATGACACGTTCGTCTCCGGGATAACAGTGATAGGTTGATCAGATCACAGAGAGGTAACTGGAAAAATATTGGAGAACCTTTAGTAGACACCACAGAGACTGGGATAACACAGGTTATAGAAGGGTGAACTTCTACCAGGAGAAGATAATTGTACTAGTGTTTCCTAAAGAACTGTAGTGCAAATGTCAATGCATAAGGACACAATATCTCCTCCCTCTGTGCTCCTACAAATCCATTCTTCCCTTTCCACGTCCCCCCTCAGACCAGTAACCCATCACGACTAGCAAGATGGCCAGGTAAGAGTCATACAGGACCCACACATCTTTTAAATAAAGTTGTATAAGTGCAACTATCCACAATATTTACAGCTGGTTTCTCTTGTGCTCCTAACCCAAGGCTGCACTCGCCCTTTCTAGCTTGAATATCCAGTACCTACGTGTTTTTGTCAAATTAAAGGGATACAGCAAATTAAAGGGATACAGCATGGGTGGGTGACTATATTTTGTTTAATGACATGCCTAGCACAAAATGAACACAAAAACACTTGTAAATTTATTTATTTACAAAAATATTGCTATCACAGACACCAATGCGACTATGTTTCCGTAAAGCATATACAGTTCTAAAATGGCATCCCGTACTATGCACAAGCCCTTCAATAATATGTCTCAATAAAGACCCAATAAAGCCAAAATTGGTCCACAGGTGGCGCTCTGGCTCCGCACTCAGCTGCT
The DNA here is from genome assembly GCA_019447015.1 of Hymenochirus boettgeri. Classification (NCBI taxonomy): domain Eukaryota; kingdom Metazoa; phylum Chordata; class Amphibia; order Anura; family Pipidae; genus Hymenochirus; species Hymenochirus boettgeri. Next base: position 268,358,164 of record CM033472.1, read on the forward strand.
GTAATTCTCTAAAATATCAAGAGATGGTGCGGAATTCACTAGAAATGCAACAGAAACGTAGACCTTACTCAGGGGCTACAGTTATGTCTCTTCCTGCCTTATATGACTCTAGGGTGACACCTTTTATATGGAAAGAGACAAGAATAAAGAGCAAAGATAACACTCAAAACAATGTTTATTCTAGCAAATAACCAGATCCTTCCTTTTCCCTTTAGATCCCGAGCTGTGATTTGCATGTGCTCGCCATATGCTGGAAACGTGCCCTAACTCTGAGGAGTAAATCTTTATTTACGAGGTGAGAAATGCACTGTGTACATCACACACATTTTCTTTGTTTTACATACAAATATACAAGAAGAAGATAGGGGAATCTTAAAGGGGAAATGTGGTCTCCAAACAAGTCGATTTTAAATGAAAGGCCAAGTTCCTACCTTTAAAATGAGCAATCAACCACCTCTCTACATGCTGCACAGCCCAAGATATGAAGAAATCACTGATCAGAAAGTTAGGGGGTGGGAGGTTCTGAATCTGCGGTCACAATACTAGTTCCTCCTCTAATCTGCGGTTGGCACATGCTCAGTGCAGGGGAAAGCAGAAGAAACAAGGAAAAGATCGAGTTACAAATGACTGAAGGATCAGTGGGAGGGCCACAGAGGGTTTCAAGGGGACTGCAATGGGAGGGGCCATGGGGGCCCATGAGGAGAAAGAGACACAAGGAAGAGGGAAGCGTCACATGGTTTCAGAGCAGGAAGTGAAGGGGATCTGTTGATGCTGTTACCATATCACACGTAAAAATGTAAATATCTTCAAAACTTTGCAAAAATAATAATGAAAGTAAATTGCAAAAATACTAAGGAAAGCAATTCCTGTCAATTTACTTAAAGTCATTTTTGGACCACAGTTACCCTTTAATGGAGAACTATATTGTTGGTATAAGCTAATGTTTAATTGAGGTTTTCTAATTATTCTATGTTTTGGATGGGTGACACTTTATTTAAACACCCTTTAATATAGCAATATGGGGTTTCCTCGCAGGTGTAATTTGCAAAATATTGGCACGATCAGTCTTTGCATTGTGTAAATATTCAATAACGTGACAGCAGTGTAGAGGGCTAAAGCCTGCTTTCTGCGAAAAGCATTATTTACAAAAGGGATGTTTGTTGATGAGTAATCCAGTTATTGTTGCATCTGAACTTTAACTTATTGCACAATACCCGTGTTAGTTAGATGATACTGTCAATGGGAAGGAGTCTCCAAATGCAGGTCTGCACTGGTAGGAATAACTGTATCTGTGCCACATAGAGACGGATAGTGCAACCCAGCTTGTTCTCAGTTTGACACTGCTCTCTACTGCCCCCTATATTTGCACTGTTCACCTGATGAATCAATACTGTAAGTTTATACAGAGACATATAAAGCCTGCTAATTTTATTTATTATGAATGACTTTGTATTATGTAGAAAACCTAGACATAATATACATATACTCTGCATACAACTACAGAATGACACATAAGAATGGTAAGCCCCTTTATTGAGATGTGAGATATATGATTGGTTATTACCATGCACACATTAAATATCACTCGTCTTGTGATGTGTGTCAGAAATCAATAAAATTGACAGTTTTTGCTCCACTTTCCCTTTAGCACAGGAAAGATACCAGGTAAATGATTGGTGAATTCCCGTCTCCCTTCTTAGGTGAAGCAAACTGAGCATATCAGAGCTCACTGAGCTAGAGGAAGAGGCAGCAATTGTAGGGATTTCTGTATTGTATCTTTGGATAGGAATGTGCTTTGCATGATGGGATAATAAACAGCACTGACTGCAACACTTGCTGTATGTCCATGGGGGTTGAGAAGTCACTGTAAAATTGGTTTTGGCACAGTCAGCTTAACATTGTCTACACAACACTGAGATTTTAAAAGGTGAGTGTCTGACTGGGCAGCCATAAAACATCCAGTTCTGAGAATAGTTAACATAAGGGACTAATATCCCTTTATGGCATTCTTCAGTGCATCTGTGCTTTGTTATGGAGGGAACTGCTTGCATCGCTAAAACATTACTTTCTGATATTACCCAGCATCTTGATTATATCAGCTATTACAGAACTACATTTCCCAGCTGCCACGGGGCCTTTAAATTTGCAGCACCAACTCAGTTTAGTTTTATTGTATATGAACAACATTAATATTGGAAACATTAGGGTGGCATTTCCAGTTAGATAGAGAATTCACACAGCACGGAGATGAACATTCATATACAATTTATACAACAGAGGGCAACAGTAGATTATATCCTTATTATGGTCCCAGCAGATTGCATCATTGTAATCATTATATGACAAAGACTAAAGGGGGCCATATACATGTGATTACAATGGCATGCTGGCCAATTGCATTGCACTTTATCGGCAATATACACAGGCCCTCACATATATAATGTATAACGATTGGTTGGGCATGTGCCAATACACAGGCCATTTGGATTGTCTCAGCAATTTTGTCCCCATTCATACAAATGAACAAATATAATAATAAACCCAATGGGAATCATACAAACACTGGATGCAAATAAACAAGTAAAATATGAAAATAAACTTTACTCAACAGGTCTTTGTCTCTGCAGGTCCCTGTCTACTTCCTGTCTGTGTAGGTCCGTGTCTATTTTCTCTCTGTGCAGGTCTTTGTATTTCCTGTCTGTGCTGGTCCCTGTCTATTCCTCATCTGTGAAGGTCCCTGTCTATTTCCTGTCTCTGCTGGTCCGTCTATTTCCTGTCTGTGCTGGTCCTGTCTATTCCCCGTCTGTGCGGTCCCTGTCTACTCCTCATCTGTGAAGGCCCCTGTCTATTCCTCATCTGTGAAGGCCTGTCTATTCCTCATCTGTGAAGGTCCCTGTCTTATTTCCTGTCTGTGCCGGTACCATTCATTCCCTGTCTGTGCTGGTCCCTGTCTATTTTCTGTCTTTGCGGGTCCCGGTCTATTCCCTGTCTGTGCCGGTACCATGTCTATTCCCTGTCTGTGCTGGTCCCTGTCTATGCTGGTCCCTGTCTATTCCCTGTCTGTACAGGTCCCTGTCTATTTTCTTTTTGCGCAGTTCCCTGTCTATTTCCTGTCTGTGGATGTCCATGTCTATTTACGTTCTATGCTGGCCCCTGTCATTTCCGGTCTATGCAGGTGCCTGTCTATTCCTGTCTGTGCCGGTACCAGTCTATTCCCTGTCTGTCTGGTCCCTGTCTATTTTCTGTCTTTGCGGGTCCTGGTCTATTCCCTGTCTGTGCCGTACAGTCTATCCCTGTCTGTGCCGGTACCAGTCATTCCTGTCTGTGCTGGTTTGATCTCCATGTCTATTTACGTTCTATGCTGGCCCCTGTCTATTCCGGTCTATGCAGGTGTCTGTCTATTGCCTTCTGTGCAGGCAGGTCCCTGTCTATTTCCTGTCTGTGCATATCCCTTTCTACTTCCTCACATTCTAAGGAAAATATAAAAATTACTGTACTAACAGTCCTGTCATTTCCTTTCCTGTCTGTGCAGGTCCCTCTCTATTTCCTGTCTGTGCAGGTTCCTGTCTATTCCCTGTCTGTGCAGGTTCTTGTCTGTGCAGGTTGCTGTCTATTTCCTGTCTGTGCCGATCCCTGTATTCCCCATCGATGCAGGGCCCTGTCTATATCCGGTCTGTGCAGATCCCTGTCTATGCAAGTCCCTGTCTTCCCTGTCTGTGCAGATACCCGTCTTCCCTGTGTGTGCAAGTTCCTGTCTATTCCCTGTCTGTGCAGGTCCCCATCTATTTTCTGTTTGTGCAGGTCCCTGTCTATTACTGGTGTATGAAGATCTCTGTCTATTTCTTGTCTGTGCAGGTCCCTGTCTATTTCCTGTCTGTGCAGGTCCCTCTCTATTTCCTGTCTGTGCAGGTCCCTCTCTTTTTCCTGTCTGTGCAGGTCCCTCTCTATTTCCTGTCTGTGCAGGTCCCTGTCTATTCCCTGTCTGTGCTGGTCCCTGTCTATTCCCTGTCTGTGCTGGTCCCTGCCTATTTCCTGTCTGTACAGGTCTCTGTCTATTTTCTTTTTGTGCAGGTCCCTGCCTATTTCCTGTCTGTGGTTGTCCCTGTCTATTTCCTTTCTATGCTGGCCCCTGTCTATTTTCGGTCTATGCAGGTGCCTGTCTATTTCCTGTCTGTGCATATCCCTTTCTACTTCCTCACATTCTAAGGAAAATTTAAAAAATAACTTTACTGAACAGGTCCCTGTCTATTTCCTGTCTGTGCTGGTTGCTGTCTATTTCCTGTCTGTGCCGATTCCTGTATTGCCCATCGATGCAGGTCCCTGTCTATATCCAGTCTGTGCAGATCCCTGTCTATGCAGGTCCCTGTCTTCTGTCTGTGCGTGTTCCTGTCTATTCCCTGTCTGTGCAGGTCCCCATCTATTTCCTGTTTGTGCAGGTCCCTGTCTATTACCGGTGTATGCAGATCCATGTCTATTTCCTGTCTGTGCAGGTCCCGGGCTATATCCTCTATAACAATTGCCAAGTGTCTAAATGCGGAATTTCCCTAATGGCTCCTCTAAACGTTCATTTTAAATATACCCTGGGTATACAATTCATCATCAACCTACATTAACAGCAACACCTATAGGATCTACTTCAATCCTATAAAGCAAAAACTTCATTACAACTGGCCCTTTAATTATTGTTAGTGATAGTAAAATCCTTGGGGTAGGCACACACAAACCAACCATTTCAATCAACAGACTGTGCACCAGGCCTTATAGTCATGGTAACCAAAATCCTGACTTCTCAATTACAACAACAAAAAAAATAGTGGCGTCCCTCTCCAGCTGGTGACACACAGGGATATTGAACCAGGTAATTTATCAGACTGAAATATTGGCCTCTGTATACCGGCCCAACCTTATGATAGGTTGCCAAATACGCCAATTATCAGTCACTATTTATTTACTGCTTGTTATCATGAGATTTTTTGACCGGCTAAGTTTTGTGGTAGGGCGGTCTTCACCAGAGCAAATGAAATCCAAATCCTCACATGAAGGGGACAATTTATCATCTAAAAAAATATCTCTCATATAATTAATAATAAATCTGTTTCAGTCTAAAATCTCATGGCAACAATTTATCAGTTAGTATTTACATATTTACTTACAATGAATGGAACAAAGGTCTGGTTGATACGACGGAGAACGTTTGAGTCAACACAAGACTCCTTTTCAGATATGTCTTCGTATAATAAAGAATTAGATTTTATTGTTATTCTCAAGTCTCGTCTAGGCCCTGGAATTGTTTGGTTAAGGCTGTAAAGAGAGATACTCAACGATGCAGGTAAGTGATTAACATAATTTGCTTCTCCCTTTAATACTCTAGACAGCAGAAGCCTTTCAACCTTCTCTATTTCTCCTTCACTTCTAAAACAAGGTCCCGACAGCCCTAAAATCCTTCACACTTCATTTCATGGCTCTTTCTTCCAGCCGATAGGTAATTAGCATTTGAAAATTTCCGGAAGCACCTCAATGGCACCCAAGCCTGACAATGAATTGTTTGAAAATACAATACAACGGGAATGAGGATAAAGTAAAGCTGGGTGGTCCGACATTATAACGGGGGGCTCTAGAACCAAAAGAACCACTCAGGTCCATTATAGGAGTGGAGGGGGAGGGGTGTAGGAGTGTAATAAAATAAAGAAAAGCTTTAGAAAATGATAATTATAGCGATTAACCTCATGAGGGTCCTTAGGAGATTAACATCTACTTAACCTTTCGTTCTCCTATAAGGACAAGTTTGGGAAAACTCACAACTAACGAATCTACATTCAGCAAACTTGCACTAAAATTATATAAAATAATAATAATATAAATAATAATAATATCAGGAATTTAATTGTGTGTTTGGTTTAAAAAGGGGAGAGGTGAGTTGTAATTTGGGAACATTTAGAATAGAATGCCAATAAGGTAATTAATCGGGTACTCCAAATATATGAAGAAAAAAAAAAATGAAAGGACAACTGTGCAGATGTTGCTCCATCCACCCCCCAAGGCCCAGGGCTTAACCAATGGAAAGACACATTCTGGAAGAATCCCCATTGGATAGATTTCAGACTGAGGTGGGGCAGAGGTTAGACAATACTGTTAAGTGACAATGTTTATTCGGATGTCCTAGGAAATAATATTTCCCTAGACTATCTGCATCATTGGGACATTAGGTGGTAGAGGCAATCTCATATAATGCTAAACTAACATTTATTCAATATAAATACTGCTGAATTTGTGTATTTCTGCAGATATTGAATAAAAATGTTAAAGTTTTCCAATATAAGAGATTGTCTGTACCATTTATTTCTACTATTGTGTGTCCTGTTTGGTCCAGTTTGGTGGGATGTGTCTGATTTTGCCCGGCTATCTACTTTGTCTTCTTCCTATTTGTTGCCTGCAGGTTATACAGATCAGAAGGGCTGAGGGCGAACAGGTGCCATAGTGTTATTTTATTTTCCTTAATTAAGCTTTACTGTATGCATCCATTGTATGTTACATTTAAAGGGGAAAGTTGAAAGCCAAGCAGTTGCTGGAGAAGTCAAAGCGACCCAGGTTTGTCAAACATTGAATTTTTGGAGGCTGGGTAAGTATGTTGTCTGCCCAATAGTTTGTAATTTTAGTTCTCCTTTAAAAATGACAGGTGATGGGATGTTTCCTTGATAATTAAGGATAAGCTTTTTGTTAAAAAGCTGCTCTAATAAATGTATTGATAAAAGTAATTAAAAGGTTCAAGGTTAACCCACGACAACTAATCAGATGATGTCTAACTGCAGTAACAAGCTAAAATCTGGTTGGTTGCAGCATTTGCATGTCCTTATGACATCATTAATAGTGTTTTACCATCGAATGGATAATAAAAAGACTTTATAAAATGATTACAAGAGAAACAAGGGACATTGACCTCCATGAATATCGTAGGGGCTGATTATTTTCTATTATTTTTGATGTGTACCCTATTTAAAGGGTAAATACTAGTCTGCACACTTCAATATTCTCAATAACCTTTGCTTGTGAAGAGGGTCCCAGGGGTCTCACAAATATCATATGTACTCAAGTACCATTTATATTAAAGGGTAATAAAACAAATCCATATTAACAAACATGGTTCTACGTTATATAACACAATTCTACATTTTAAAGACAGGCAGGGATGATTCTGGCTCTATAATCAGATGTAGAGCAATGTATAGATCATTAAGAAAGCGTTGAATGCTTTTCGTTTTCAGCACTGGGGGTCAGCTCTCAATGTAAATGGTCACACTTACTGGCATTTGCAGAGGGAAGTAATAAGGGTCTCTTAATTTTAAATCTGGAACAATAGGTGCTTGTTTATCATGTAAAATCCCACTGATGGAACTACCCTGGCCATTGCTCCACAATGCATCAGCTCTGTGTGCGATATAAAGTGCAGCAAAATTGATGCTTTACAGCTCTCCTGAGTTCGATTCCACCCTTGGACACATCTGCAAGGAGTTTGTATGTTCTCCCCGTGCTTATGTGGGTTTCCTCCAGGCACTCCCACAATCATAAAGACATACTGATTGGTTGTATGAGTCAAATAAATGTATTTAGATTGTAAGCTCTTCGGGGCAGGGCTGGATATGAATGCATACATGTAATTGTAAAGCGCTATATAAATCCTCGATAAATAAAACCAAGAGCTCACTGACCCAGCAATAGGTATGAACCTGAAACATGGCATTTTACATCCACCAATACCTACTTCTGGGTAAGTAAATAATACACAACTTCCCCTTACCCCATTTTATTTAAAATGTGCGCCGTAATAAAAAACTTTACGAATTCGGGAGAGGCTAATCAGATAAAACCTCCAGCCAATCAAAACATTCGAACATTGTCAGGCCTTTAGCAAACAGCCAATCAGAATATTTGAAATGTCCACAATTTTGATCTAAGCAGATCAAAACCAGCAAAGCCACAGAGTTAAACGACGAAGGAGAGAATGAACTCAAATAAGGCAAAGAAGATCTTCTCTGCAAAAAGACAGAGGCCCCATAAAGGGAAGGTTAGAAGATACAGATGCATAAAGGTCATGCTGAAAAGAGTTGGAATCTTTTGTGAACTTTTACTTCCTATTGTCAGGGCCCCTTTCATTCCCCATAATGGTCACGAATCACGAAGCAGCTATTACTCTGGTGGTGTGATTGCTGGTCCCATTGCCTGGGGGGAATCTCTCTGTTCGTTGGAAGAAATAAATTCAGGATGCACTAAGCAAATTTTCTGGGAAACTTATTAGCATCAAAGGCAGCGATCCTCTGTATATTCCACTAAAACAGGGCAGAATGTTTAGAGAAGAGCTACGGCTTGGCTTTTCTGTCCAGATAAACAGTCATGCAATGTTTTAAAGTTAAACAAGCATGCTACTAATGCAGTCAGCATGGCAGATCCCGCATATATGTATAAATAAGCCCGCAGAGGAAAGCAGTGCTCAGGTTACAGAATAACCTGCGTCCGTATATAAATACTGGGTGGGAAATAGATTAATGTGCCGTACTCGCTGCACTTTAGCTCCTGTGTTTACTAAACTTTCCATTCATAAGGGACATGGAGGAAATGTATGTTCATTAGATAAACCCTGTAAATACCAGCGGATTTAGGGTTACTCAGGGTGAAAAATGGTTTTAGCAGATCCTGACCCTGATAGGTTGGTCTGGAGCACATGTACTTACCAAACTGGTGAGCAAAACGTTAGGTATTATTATTACTGGGGATCTAAGGTAAATCCAGCAGGTAAATGGCTGGAACGGTGATTTAGAGGGTATATGGTTAAAGTTGCGTAATAAAAGTTCTTATTGTTTAAAATGGTGCTAATTTTGCCCCAACCAATCAGATGTTAGCTTTTAAATGCTAAATAAGATCTGATTGGTTGGGGCAAAATTAGCACCATTTTTAAAATCGAAATTCCGTGAAATTCGGGAGTTCCGAAAGTTTCGTTGGGACTTCGAAACCCTCAGATTCGATTCGAACCCACATTACATCTCTAGTCTATGTTTAAAGGTTAAAAATCAATCTTTTCTGAAGCTAGTTACAGACTTGCAACCATTCTCTGTTTTTTCCACCTTAGGGATTAAAAAAAAAAAAGTATTTTCAGGCTCCCGACTAGCTCAGAAATGATTAGAAAGTTTGGGGGTGGGGCTTATGATGCAGCTATAAGTGGGCATGCTCCAAGAGATTTGGAAGTTGATGTCACAGTTTACAGTGCCCTTTACACTGCTGTAACTTCAGATTGACAGCAGCTAGAAGCATGATCCTGCAGTCATTTTAAAGGTAGGTGAGCTCTTTTTAATAGAAGCCACATGTATGTAGACAAAAGTTCCCCTTTAAAGATTTTTGGTATGGACAAGGGTAACGTATCCTACTCCTCCATTTGGCAACTTGCAATCGAAAATATATTAAAATAATAATAAAAAAAAAACCCAAAACAATGTGTGTTTTATTATCATAAATACAAAATGTGCCCCTTTCATTAAAGTATAAGAATTTGAAATCCCTTGGACTCTGGTCTCTCGTTCTATATGGTCAAGGAACCTTTATACATTCTTATGTTACAATGCCAGGGGTACATTAGCCGATAGATCGATAGAGAGAGACAGATGGACAGAGTTAAGCTACAAATACACGAGCAGATGTTCTTCCAATCGAGTGCAATGATCGGAAATTTGACTTTAACTTGAAATCTATGAAGAGATGGGGACTATAGATGGGGTAAACCTTTCCTCCTGCCCAATCTTCATTTTTCTAATAAATCTCTCAACATTGTGGAGTGGTTGATCAGGAAAAACGTTTTTTGATATATTTAGAGTGATTTGATCAAACAGATCGCTCAAAATGTCGAGCCAGTGTATGAGGGGCTTAAGATACATGATGGATGATAGATAGATAGATGATAGATAGAAGATAGATAGATAGCTGATAGATAGATAGATAGATAGATAGACAGACAGATAGGTAATAGATATATATATATAGATAGATAGGTGAAAGATAGATAGATAGATGATAGATAGAAGATGGATAGACAGGTAATAGATATATAGATAGATAGATAAAAGATAGAAGATAGATAGATAGCTGATAGATAGAAAGATAGACAGATAGATAAGTAATAGATATATAGATAGATAGATAGGTGATAGATAGATAGATAGCTGATAGATAGAAGATAGATAGATAGATGATTGATAGCTAGATTGATGGATAGATAGATAATAGATGGATAGATAAAAGATTGATAGCTAGATAGATGATAGGCAGAGATAGATAGATAAAAGATAGATAGATGGCTGATAGCTAGATTGATGGATAGATAGACAGATGATAGACAGAGATAGATAGATAGATAGATAGATAGATAGATAGATAGGTGATAGATAGATAGATAGATAGAAGATTGATAGATAGATGATAGACAGAGATGGATAGATAGATAATAGATGGATAGATAAAAGATAGATAGATGATATAGATATATAGAAGATTGATAGCTAGATTGATGGATAGATAGATGATAGACAGGGATAGATAGATAGATAATAGATGGATAGATATGCTTGTGAAGGTTCTCATTCATCCAGGTCATGGTATATCTGTTGTATTCAATTAGATCAACTGGACTTGAAATGTAGTTCTTGAAGATGTTTCGCTAGTCATCCGACTGGCTTTCTCAATTCAGAATGACTTGTACAAGAATCTGTGGCAATTATGTACCCTGGAAAATCCCAATTAGCATATCACAGCCAGGTGTTAAGGGTGTGATAGGATAGTGGCTAAGAGGTGTTATAGGAACGCCCAGAGTAAGGTGTTAAAACAGCATTGTACATGGCAGACAGTTGGTGTCGAACCCCCCCACCTCTATTTAGGCTTGGTTTCTTTATTTTCACACTTTATTTTTACACTGAGGCAGCAATTGGTACATCCGAAAGACCCAATACCAAAACACAAGAAAAGCGACATCATATACGCAGTGCAGTGAAGAATGCTCTGATTTGTATGTGGGGGAGACCAAACAGCAACTGCATCAACGTATGGCCCAGCACAGAAGAGCCAATTCCTCGGGTCAGGACTAAGCCGTGTATCTGCATCTTAAGGATAAAGGACATACCTTTGAAGATTGTAATGTTAACATACTGGCGAAGGAACATGACTGGTTCAAGAGAGGTGTTAAGGAGGCCATTTATGTGAAAATAAAGAAACCAAGCCTAAATAGAGGTGGGGGGGTTCGACACCAACTGTCTGCCATGTACAATGCTGTTTTGACACCTTACTCTGGGCGTTCCTATAACACCTCTTAGCCACTATCTCAACACCCTTAACACCTGGCTGTGATATGCTAATTGGGATTTTAGGGTACATAATTGCACAGATTCTTGTACAAGTCATTTGAATTGAGAAAGCCAGTCGGATGACTAGCGAACGTCTTCAAGAACTACATTTAAGTCCAGTTGATCTATTGAATACAACAGATATGAGGATAGATAAAAGATTGATAGCTAGATTGATGGATAGATAGATGATAGACAGAGATAGATAGATAATAGATGGAAGATAAAAGATTGATAGCTAGATTGATGGATGATAGATGATAGACAGAGATAGATAGATAGATAATAGATGGAAGATAAAAGATTGATAGCTAGATGATGATAGATAGATGATAGACAGAGATAGATAGATAATAGATGGACAGATAAAGATTGATAGCTAGATTGGAAGATAGATAGATGATAAGACGAGATAGTAGTGGATGGATGATACATACATAGATAGGTGATAGATAGAAGATAGATAGATAATAAACAGATTTAGATACATGATAGACAGTATATGAGATATATAATATATATATAATATATATATAGCTAGATGAATATACATAAATAATAGATATAGAAAAATTTAAAATGATAGACAGAGATAAATAGATAGATGATAGATAAGAGATAGATACATGATAGATAATAGATAGATATAGATAGATAAATAGAGAAAGAGAAAGACAGACAGATAGATACAGGATAGATAAAATGATAGACAGAGATAGATACATGATAGATAAATAGCAAATAGATGGTTATCTACTCACAATACTAAATCTAGCCTATAATAAAGTAATGTAACTGGTTAATGGAATGATTGGGTTGGCCTATTAGTAGTCTGATGAGGGAACGGTTAAAACCATTTGAATTATTCTAGTTGGAAGCCTTTCACCAATAACGGACAGAAGGACACATCCTTATTCACGGAGACCCAAGCACAGCTGGCATATTAAGATAATTAGCTCTGTGCCAGCTATCGTCCTTCCTCAGTCCAATGAACTCATAGGTCAGGGGTAGTATCACATATTGACATTGGGGCTGGTGTAGGCTGAATGACAGCTCTGGGACCCTGGCCCAAATGTTCCAACACTAACCTACCACGTCGGCTCCACTGATAGAGACATAAATAATCTAATTGGTTTAACCATAAGAAGGGGTTTTATTAATTTTCATTTCAACGGAAGGTCTTTGTCTCGTCTAAAACAGGCAAAAAACTACTATAAAAACTACTATAAGCTGCGTCTTACCTCCCGTTTTTTAATAAAACGGTCAGGAGCCGGGAACGAAGGTAGGTACTTACCCGATCGCTCGCTCCTCTGCAGCTCCTCTGACAGGCCCCGACGGACTTTGTACGATATGCGCAAACTAGGCCGACAAACTAAATGCAACTTTCTAGAGAATAATCTTTCAATGTGCCGGTGTTTGGGGAGAAAATCTTCACATTAGGATTAAAAAAAAAATAAGTTTAGTTCTCCTTTGTGAACAAGGGTAGGTGAACAGTAACACTAACTCCTCCCAGTAATCTACGGATGTTTAATTTATCTGAACCAATCATTGCAGTGCACAAACTTCTCTTCTGCACTCTGATGGCCCAAGACTAATTTAAAGGGATAATACATTCAGAGTTTCTGGCATCACTTTGATCAGTGACAATGGCCCTATTTTAAGGTCTGTTGCCTAAATGAATTTAGAACTTTGGTTTTGAGTTTGCTTTTAGGTAGTTAAAAAAAACATCTTGTCACATTCTATTTCCTTTAATGGTTGCCAGAGAACTTCATAAAGGTCAACGTTATGTATATAAAGATTGAAATACACTGGAAAAATAAATACACTTGACTACATAACGAGACAGTGTGATTGGTTAGACCGAGCCTGGTTCATTTCTCTAGTGTTTCCCCTGTAATTAATACATGTACCTGAATTCCAAACCACGGAATTTACCCTGTCGCTGAATTTTCCGCCTGATTGCTTAAATTCATATTTAAGGGTTAAATCAGTTCCCACTGCCGCAGGGCCACATTCCCATGACCAGAATCCCACCCACGGAGGTTTACATACTCAGTACACAAGATCATAAAACTTATAAAAAAAAAAATCCGTTTAGGTTTCCTTGATTGGATGACTACAGAGCTTAAAAGGAGTGCGAAAGGGGGGGGGGGGGCATTCCGTCCTGACTCCAAACGGCAATCGGAAAGTATCCCTGGATCAACCAGAACTACAGTATATGTATTAATACCAGTAATTCTCAACATTATATAGTATCCCTGTACCAACCAGAACTACAGTATATGTATTAATACCAGTAATTCTCAACATTATATAGTATCCCTGTACCAAGAATAAAGAAAAAAGTCCTCTGCACTCGTACTAAGTGTGGGTGCTCACTCCTCAAAAAAATCCAACCCTTGATGGATTCCTCACCTGAGGAAGGGGGCACGTATCCCCCAAAACGTTGTGAGATGTTGTTTGGTCTATATTGAATAAAGTTACGGTTTGGAGTGCCACCCTTGCTTCTTCATTATTCTCGTATACCTGTACCAACCAGAACTACAGTATATGTATTAATACCAGTAATTCTCAATATTATATAGTATCCCTGTACCCACCAGAACTACAGTATATGTATTAATACCAGGAATTCTCAATATTATATAGTATCCCCGTACCAACCAGAACTACAGTATATGCATTAATACCAGGAATTCTCAATATTATATAGTATCCCCGTACCAACCAGAACTACAGTATATGCATTAATACCAGCCTGGACTTTGTACGATATGCGAAACTAGGGCCGCAAAACTAATTCGCAACTTTCTAGAGAATATCTTTCAATGTGCGCGTGTTTCTGGGGAGAAAATCTTTCACATTAGGATTAAAAAAAAAATAAGTTTAGTTCTCCTCTGTGAACAAGGGTAGGTGAACAGTAACACTAATCCCTCCAGTAATCTACGGAATAGTGTTAATTTATCTGAACCAATCATATTTGCAGTGCACAAACTTCTCTTCTGCACTCTGATTGGCCCAGACATAATTTAAAGGGATATACATTCAGAGTTTGCGCATCACTTTGATCAGTGACAATGGCCCTATTTTAAGGTCTGTTGCCTAAATCTGAATTTAGAACTTTGGTTTGAGTTTGCTTTTAGAGTGTTAAAAAAAACATCTTGTCACATTCTATTTCCTTAATGGTTACTGCCAGAGCACTCATAAAGGTCAAAGCTTATGTATATAAAGATATGAAATAACACTGGAAAAATAATACACTGACTACGTAACGAGACACGTGTGATGCGTTAGACCGAGCCTGGTCTCATTCTAGCTAGTGTTTCCCGTAATTAATTACATGTACCGAATTCCAAACCACGGAATTTACCCTGTCGCTGAATTTGCCGCCTTGTGCTTTAAATTCATATTTAAGGGTTTAAATCAGTTCCCACTGCCGCAGGGCCACTTCCATGACCAGAATCCCACCACGGAGGTTTACATACTCAGTACCACAAGATCATAAAAACTATAATAAAAAAAATCCCGTTAGGTTTCCTTGGATCTGATACAAGAGCCTTAAAAGGAGCGAGCGTGGATTTTAGATCGTTAATGTCGGTGAAGTGTCTGCCATTAACGCGCGGCACTAAACAAACAAAGAAAAAAAAATATAACCTAAGGGGTTGGCCACACTTACGCATGTTGTTTTGCTCGTTTGCATTCCGCTGATTTCCGTGAGCCACCATTTGCGTTTCATAATATTACACTACAAAAACGAGAAACCGGCGCAACGCGCGACAATGCACAGAAATCGCACACATGAGCGTTACGCCACTGCTGTGAGCGATTAATGGTTGTAGTGGGGCTAAGCATTAGGCCTGGCACACACAGATTACTGATCCCGGGGTTAATAGTCTTGCTGGTGGTGAGATAGACGGACATGTCCAGGGACCACGCTCACACTGCGCCGCACATGCAATCGAACACGGAATCTCACGCGATTCCATCGCATTTGCGCGTGCGAGGTTTTCGCTCTTGAGATCGAAATCGCAGCAAGTGCACTCAAAAATGTCCATCACATGCAGCTGCGTATCGCAAACAGATGCGCAATCGCATCGCACCCGAAAATGTGCCGCAATTCCTGTATTTGAAAAAAATCACAAGCGCAAACGCCAGAAAAACCGTGTAGCGTGGCCTAGGCCTAAGGCTGAGGCCCACCACATCGCACAAATCGTGATTACGCGTGCGGTCCTGGTGCATTGTCGCACGTCTTTGCCGTTTGAGATGCGATTTTGCAATTTAGATAGAATATAGAAACTACGTGCATTGTGGCAAAAAGGTGATCCAAAATTGAGAAACAGAGCGCAATCGACATTGGAAATCGTTGTGAGTTTTTTTGATTCTATTACCGCAATTTCCTTCTAACAAATCAGATGCGCAATCGCAAGAGAAAATGGGGTGAAAAACTCGTTAGTGTGGCCAGCCCAAGTTATTATGTTAGAAATGTGCTTTGCCTATAGGGAGGTTAAGGTAACAAGAAGTGGGGACACTGAATAATGTGTAGAATCTGCATTGTTATGCACTGAACATTAACAATTAGAATTGTTTAGTGCCAATGTCAATTATATATTAGATGTGTGCCTGGACAATTTTATAAAGTGTAGACCCCCTAAAGTGCAGAGCCCCCAAATGGGGAATTAAGGCACCAATGGTGATTTTTATGGTATAAAAATACAAGTTACTCCTGATTATCCCTAAATCTCCTCCACAGTTCTAGATAACTGCACGAGACACCAGCTGTTGTCCTTGATACAAGGAAAGTTTCACTTCCTTGTCTGCACTGTCTTGTGACAAACGTGTTATAAACCCCACTCCCAAAAAAATCAAACTTCTTCAGGTTTGCGGCTTGCTGCTTTAAGATTTAGTAAAGTTCCCTTTAAGCAACAAAACTTGCAAAAAGCAGTGTAAATTTCCAAGGATCCGAACCCATTCTACAGAGCTAAATATTTAGATGGGGAAAATGACTTTCATCTGCACTGAAGCTTAACTGCTAAACTCTATGGAAAATTTATTTCTGTGGAAACACAATGTTTAAAAACAGGTCTCAGCAAACTGATTGCCTGCTGGTAAAAGATCGATATTTCCAAGCAAATGATACCAATTAAGAATGGACTTGGGTGGTCAGAGGATCAACCCAATGTCCTTACTCTAGTAGGTGGAGAACATTAGTTAACCAGGGAGATATTACTGTATCATCCCAATCTTCTCTGTCAAATTACCTGAGAGATACGAGGATAATGGGGTTGTATCAGTGACAACCTTTAAAGGAATAGTAACTACCAAAGTGAACTATTCCTTAATGCATTGTGATTTGAAGACCAGGAAGGTAAGGAGCCTTTCCATATGTCTTCAATCAAGGCAATTGGAGCCAGGAACAAACTTACCTGTTACGCGCATCTCCCCAGCAGCACTGAAATTCCCGACTGCTTCCAGGTTCTGTACAGCTATAGCGAGCATATCGTGCATGCGCGCTATAGCTGTTCAAGAGCGCCATGGACCCGTCAGTGCTGCTGGGGAGATCATGTAACAGGCAAGTTTGCTCCAAGTTCGTTCCTGGTTCACCTTTCCTTGATTGAAGAACGGAAGGTAAGACATAGCTCCTTATCCTCCCGGTCTTCAATCAATGCATTAAAGGAATAGTTCACCTTGCAGTTAACTGTTCCTTTAGGCTCCATTCACGCGGTCGATTTGAAGCAAGACGCCCTACCAAGAAGAAGGTGACGCTTCGACTTCTGACGATAATCAAAAACGTCTGCCTGTCCATTGGCAGATCACTGACGATGCCCAAAACAGTGAACCTGTGCGATATATGGATTGCCGAAACAACCGCCCGATGTCGCCTGCTTGTTAGGAGAGCAACTGTGAATGGAACTTTACGATCCATAACTAACGGTACAATAGTATCAAGATCGTTAATGTGTGAACATTATGGATTCTGATGAATAATAAGGAACAAAGCATTGAACTAATATCACACACTGCAAATTTCTGACCGACAAAGAAATGGCCATGACATTTCCCCAAGTCACCACCAAAGAACCATGAACGTGTCACTAATGGTCCCCATTGTATCTTCTCTGCCCACAGCACTTGCCTGAAGAGTCAAGAGTCAGGCGGAATGTAGGAGCTAATATCTCCACCGACTTGCCAACAATATCCGATTGTTGATTTAAGGATAACCAGGTGTGGCAGTAGAGAAATCTTGAGTTTTGAAATGATTTATGGAAGTGTTCAAAGTCACCCAGTGGTCCCAGAGACGAAAGTAAAAGACGCCGAACATTGGATTGCCATTAAGAAGTTACGAGATACAGAGATGGCAAAGCGTTAATTAACTTCTTCAGAAACGGCATTCAGTAGTTAAATCACCGAGTGGATCGACATCTTCATTATTCACAGAAAAGAAAGGCTAGAAACCGTTGTTTATTAACCAAGAAACCCAATTCACATTTTGTTCTACAAGATGAAGTTCGTTAGGTCACACCTAGACTAAACATTTTACCATTTTTGATCTTAGAACTGATGCATGGTATGGCACATACAGCAACTCCCTGCCACTGTCAATCTTGCCTATAGGGCTTTAAAGGCCTGAGAGTTGATGCTAAAAACACACCAACACAAAAAAATTTTTTTATACGGAAATATGTGTAGGGTATCTCTGCTGAGTTTCCTCTGTCGTTTATCGATAGGATGACCTATCAGACTGAGGGTTAGAAGACGGGCATTAGCGTCTAATAATTAGTTTCCCTATTTGCCAGAGTAAGCTGCCCCCTCCCTATATACATCAATCAAGGCTGTGAAAACTGACATCACAGCCAATGACAGACTGCTGTTGCTGGTTTCTCTGCCACATGCTCAAGCTTAAAAAAGCTCACTGAAGCACGGGAGAAGGCAGACACTTTTGCCAGAAAGGAGAATAGAACTTTCATTCAGTATCGGGTTACAAATACAGTAAAAGATAACTAAAATAACCAGCAAGAAATAACTAACCAGTAGTAACCAGTTTTTATGTTTTTGTGTGTTAAGTGTGTTTATTACCTTTAAAGGACAACTCCACCCTCATAAGAACATATTTTAGAAAGAATTGCCTCTTTATAATATGTTGATATATCATAGTTTGTCCTATGAATTCATTACTGTATGCCTGCTATGCCTTGGATGCCTCAGGGAAACTGAGCAATTAGAAACCTGTACTGAGCCTGTACTGAGCCTGGGCATGCTCAGAAGAGGCAGACAAGATTAACATTCATCATTGGCTGTTGATGTCAACTGAAATCCATATGACAGTTACTAACTGAGAACAGAAAGTAGAACAGGGAAACAGGTCATGTGCAGGATTCGGTAGACTTATATTTCACATTTCAACATTACGGTTTAGGTTTTGGGGGGTGACTTACGTATGTCTAAGTTTTCATTTAGGCGGACTGCCCTTTAAGGCAGTGTTCCTCTCAATAAGTAAGGTACCTCTGCACACCGTCCACCTGGGGGTCCCACTCCTCCGAATAGTCCAACCCTTAATGGACATTATCAATGACGAACAGCAAAGAAGCAGAGAGGTCGCACTCCAAAGTAAATTAACTTCAATTTATGTAAACAACATATATCACAACGTTTCGGGGGAAAACATGCCCCTTCCTCAGGTGACCTGAGGAAGGGGCATCTTTCCCCCTACACGTTGTGATATATGTGTGGTTTACAATAAATTGAAGTTTAATTTACTTTGGACGTGCGACCCTGCCTTCTTTGCGCTGTTTCCAGTTTCCTCCAACCTGTTATCCTTGCAGAACCCTTGAAACAATTTCAAGGGCAAGCAATAAATAAATTCTTAATATGTTATTAGTTTTTTTCTTTCGAATCATCATAAAACATAAATCGTAAAATATAACAAATAGATCAATAATAGGTCTAGATTTTATTTTCTTCAATGCAACTCGAATAGTCATCACAAAAGTGGACTGTACATTTCCAATCCCTGGTAGGACCAACAGGTGTCCAGGGACTAGTTGAGAACACTGGTTAAGAGTTTGCCACTGGATTGACGTTAAGAAAAATCTTGTATAGAGATTTGCAATGTCCATTTATAATGAGCACACCTTATCAGGTGCGTAACTAGGAATCACTGGCCCCCCAGCAATACTATTATGGGCCCCTATCTGTGCTTCGTCCACAGTGTTTTTGTCATATATATCTGTCATATGAAATAAAAAGATGGGCCCCTTGGCCCCCCCTGTAGTTATGCCCCTGCACTTACACTAGAACCACCTCTCAGGAAGACATTGCTAAAGTTTTCAGTACATCTGCTATTTTATGCCTGGGCCCAGTTGGCCAATCAGTCAGATCAAGTCAAATCTCTGAAGACTGATATCTCTGAACTCTGATCTAGTTCTGGAAGCACAACGGAATGAATGCCTTAAGGACAACTATACTAGTTACTGTAACACTGTTAATGTTTTAAAATGAAAATTACCTTGGGCAGAGAGTTAGGGTTGGTTACTCCTGCTGCCCACTATAATTGAGGAGAGAAGCATGTGCAGTTTTCATCTGCCGTTAGTGTCTTGGCTTTCCTGTATAAAGATAGTGCTGAAGCAATGAGGAAGCCTGGCAAGAAGCAGTTTTCTTCTCGTGCTGGGCGCCTTACAGAAATTATATTGGGAGGTAGGATTAACCACCCCAACCTCCGTTTTATCAATTCCCAGAATTAGAACCAATCAAAATAAAACTTAAATATATATAATTCATTTTTAAAAAAGAAATGTCCTGAAAATACTGGAAACAATCTGTAATTCCAATTTATTAATATTATTTGACACATCACAAATGTGAGGAATACTTATGTTCTACCAAGCTCCAGGGACCGGTAGTCCACACGGCATCTGAAAGAGCAACTATGTATTGCACTGTTCGCGATCTGGGGGTTTATCAAGAACTTCACAGCTGAGATCGTTGAATATGTCTCCATTGGATCTTTGACACACCACTTGTCTTGTTCTGTCCGGTTCACATTTTTTGACACTAAAACAAAATCACAAATTGAATTAGAGGAATAGTATCTTTTCCTGTGGTCAGTCAAATTGTTTAGCCAGAAATCTCTTTAGAACATTTGGAGGGCCAAGTTCTCTTCCATTCTGAAAAAGGTATCTGCCGCCTCCTCTGTCATTGAGCTATTTAGAGGCTTGAGCATGTGCAGAGGATACAGTAGCGGAAAGAGGAATCCACCATGGCTGTGATGTCATAAGTCACGCCTTGATTGACTAAATTTATTTTTTATAAACGTTTTTTTTGCGTCTGGAATGTGGAAGCTTTTCTCTCCAGAAACATATATTGTGAGATTCCTCTCTAGTAATGCTGTATATTATTGTAATTATAATTGTGGATTTACGGTATATAGCGCCAACGTCTTCCGTAGCGCTTTACAATTACATGTATACATTCACATCAGTCTGTCCGAAGAGCTTACAATCTGAAGAGATTTTTGACACATACAACTTTTTATAATTGTGGGGGAAAACCGAGTGCCCGAAGAAACCCACGCCAGCACGGGGAGAAACATACAACTCCTTGGCAGATGGTCCAAGGGGGATGGAATCGAACTCAGGACTTCTTGTGGAGAAGAGTAGCATACACTGAGCTGGGCAGAACTTCCATAATCCACCTTTGGTTTTGGTGGAAGGTGATCCCTAGTACCGACGGAATAAGGAAGGAATAAGGAGGAGACTACACCTGCTGATTTTTGTGATAATGTGTGCTGTCTATTGGGACAATGTTGTCTGGCAACTTAGTTCCCTTTAAGGCTGGAGATTCCCTTAAGTACTTTATTAACTTTGTAAGATAGATAAGTATCATTCAGTATCCCGATTAGCGGTTCCCAACATGAACGTACCTCTCCCCAGCTTCCAAACGCCCATTGTGGGATGATCCGGATTTCACAAGACCTTGTTCAACAGGTTTCATTTTGTCTTCACAGTTCACTTGCTGGATAACCATTTTCATCTTGGACACACGACAACTCTACGTTGAAATCCACCGGCCAAGTACTGGAGCACTGTCAAAGGAAATCACCACAATGGATTAATCGCTATTAAAGTAAAATATACAATCTCCTGCCATGTTAATATTCCCTTCTGCCCCTTGACATGCAAAATGGTAAAAAAAACCTGACCAAAAACTTTATTTCCGACTATCTAGTGATGTCCAATCCTACATCATCCCACCTCTAGAAATGATAAGGAAATTCATATAGAAATAAAGGTAACCCTTACAAGGCGACAACTTTTTATATACAAGTCTAGTGTTCTGATTGGCTACTACTGCCCTCGGTCCTTCAACCAAAAAAACCCCTTGTTTCTATTGGCTATGAGCTATTCCAGTACTGTATTCTTAGAGTTGGAGAAAAGTGGTTACAACAGACATCACTGCCCCTTATTTAGCTGTTTATCTCTAGGTAGAGATAGCATTATTTCATATCTACTGGGTCGCATTACCACACTTTTTGGTTAAGCTAAACATTTCCAATAAATCTTCCAAAGAACAAAGAAAAACGCCAACACTTACCGCGCACCCATGGTCCAATTCTCCACTGGTTGCCTCCCTGTCCGTGTGAACGACCGCGAATTTTGGTTTAAAATGGCTAACGTTGGATTGGATCGCGCTCTTTGATCCACATTTGGCAAGGGTTGGACAGGCCTTGTGTAGTGGTGGTTTAAATATTGACAAGGGGACATGGAGCACTCTGCGTCAGTAGCTGGTATATCATCAGTATCACATCGCTTTGGTCAACTGACTGTTCGAAGGAAATACCACACAAATAACTTGACGCGTTGCCTTTCCTTGTCCACACGTCACAGAACACTGGAATTATTGTACAGAGAGCGCTGGTCATATTTGCAAATCTACTGCAGATAGGTTATTGAGAGCTGATTTTATTATTGCACCTGTGTGGCCCCATCCACCCTAAACCAATGTATTGGTTTTTGTTGACCCCAGGAGAGGGACTATGTTGAAAAGAAAAGTCATCAATGTAGGTTTGTTTTATCTTTCAGATAAATTAAAATGATGGTAATTAAAGATGTTAATATTGTCAGCACCATCATTTTTCACAGCTTGCACTTGATCTGTGATCCCAGGCTGCTCAAGGTAACAGAACAGGCTTTTATTAACCCTAAATTGTTTGGAGACCACAGTTCCTCTACTAAATACCAATACAAAGAGATAAAACTCTCCACTCAAGAACTCCACTCCAGCGCTTTCCATCGTCCACAGGGGGTCACAGTCACATCTTGGCGACGGTTTGGGCAAATGGGAGCAAGCAGCTTCATCTGCTACAGATCCTTGTTCATCGCGACAGCTGACGTATCTCATTCTTGTCCCTTCCCATGTTGCAGAGCACTGGGGAAAATGTTGAAAATAATGTGAACTTGGTTGGACCCTAGTGCCACTCTAGTATCGAAGGCCCCCTAGAGTTCATTAATGCACCAGCCAACTCCAAAAAGATCCCTACATCTACATCACCTCTAGTGCTAAATCACTACATCTGCACATTATTCAGCAATAAGGCCGATTGATATTTAGGATGTAAAACTGAATCTGATACATTGTCCAATGCTTTGTAAATGATGAACTTACAGGTGTCCAAGACCCGAATCTCCACTGAGTCCTGCTGTGCACAATTTGTTTGATTTCCGGAATACTCGGACACACATCGGTTTCACAGTCCGTAAATAGAACGTTGGCTTCATTAGGCTATTAATTATAATTAACAACATTCTGATTCCCAGTCAAGTCAATGCCCTGCAATATTTGTATTAGTCATTGCTGGCTAAGGTTAACATTGTGACCAACTGGAAATAAAACAAACTGTAGTTTAATTAAACGGATCCTACAAAAATCAATTAAAGGGCAAGTCACCCCCAAACTTAAATCCACCATACATAGGCCACTTCCCCTTGTGTAGAACAAAAACTCCCATTTTTGTGTAGTGTTTGTAGTTTTCTAGTACGGCCGGTGGTAAAGTTTCAGAAAGCAAGCAGTAGGAGGCGGAGAGGTTGCAAAAGGTTTCCGCCTTTACCTTTCCTCTGAGAGGTTTCTGGCAGGGGAGCCCCCTCCTCCCACCAGGTCCTTTACGGCTGCTTGGTGCCTGCGATTAAAAGCTATTTTCTGTGTGTATGGCACCCCAGCCCACACCCAACCAGATTTAGGTAGAAAAAAAAAGCCTCAGAAACATACTTACAGAACTTTTTTCCCTGCATAGTGGCAGCCGCATCTGTGATTGGCTTCCAGCTAACCAATCACAGGTGTGGCGGCCAGTCCTGCCCCCTCTGCCTGCTTCCGGGAGCAGAGCGCATAGGGAAGAAGGTCTGTAAGTATGTTTCCTGGACTTTTTTTTTAGAAACCTAAAATTGTTTGTGGCATGTCCACAAAACACAAACAAACAACAAAAAAAACAGGGACTTGTCGGTTATCTAACCGCAACCCCAACTATTGTACCAGTTTATTACATGTATTTGTACCAGATATTAAGATACATTCTTTTTCCTTTCTGGCAAAAGTATCTGCCTCCTGCCTCTGCTCAATGAGCTTTTTAAGCTTAAGCATGTGCAGAGGGGCAGGTGAAACAGCAGTCAATCATTGGTTGTGATGTCATTGTTTATGCTGGTACCTGAGTGTCTGTCGGTCGAGTGGCTGCGTTGCAATCAGTGTCATCAACCACCGATCCGTAGGCTCCGACCACACATTTCACTGCTCGCATCTGGTATCCTGGGCCGCAGGCTGCAGTGCACTGGAAGGACACAATATGGAGGATTCGCAGAGTATAATTATCTTAGAATGGAATCAGATCACAGGTCAAAATCCACTGGACTCATACACAATCTGTAGCTAAAAATAACGTTATTACAATGTCAACAAGCAAAGTCTTACAGATCAGTTTTGGATTAAACTGATAACGATTAAAAGGCCAAACTGCAAACTCTGTATGTAGGTTAACATGGTTTCTATATCCCTTTATATAAAAGCAAAAAAGGAAAAAGAGAGCAAATCAGAAGGTTATTTTGGGGACTGCCTCCATTTCCCCTTCTCAAACCATTTTCAAGAGGTAAACTTGATATTGCACACCATTGAATCCTCATTCACCAACTACAGATCATTACTAGGCTAAATAAAAACAAAAATCAATCAAGCACAGTTGTTTGGGCTCTAGGACAGCTGTGTTTATCACATTTCTTTTAAAGGCAAAACCTACCCCCTTCCCTTTGGCTGCACCCAGTATGAGGACATAAAATTCTAAGTCACCCTGTGAGTACAGCTGGTAGTTTGAAAACGTAACTTGAAGCAGCTGTGCTGGTTTCACAAAAGTCAAAGGATCGGTGATTTAATATCACCTGCAAATAGTTGCCACGAACACTCACACAGATGAGAGATTTACCGAGAGACATAAAAACTTGGCTAACGTCAATTTAAAGGGTCACTATACTCACTTAAACAACTTTACATTACCTAAAAACTACAAATTGAGAGAAGTAAAATGGTGGTATCACATATTTATCTGTGTTGCTTTGTCATTAAATTATTAATGTTTAGTGAGTGCTCCTAATTCCCCCCACCCTCCCTTACTCACTGCCTCTTGTAGTGTTGCGACACTTATAAGTTCTGCACACTCACCATGGACACTGCTCTGCTACACATCTCCCCCTCCCTCCCCCTTCTTACTTTTCTCTGCTGATTCTTTTAATTGTTGCAGAAAGTGTGCTGGCAGGCAGCTAAAGATCCCAGTAAGAGGTCAGGGATGGGACATATTATAATATCTGATTCTGGAGTGACAGAAGCACGAAATGATTATCAGAATCTACAGCTCAGATTAAAAGTCTGAAAAAAGGTTGGTGCAGTGGGATCTGCTGGATCTAATGTTAATTTTAGAAAATTCTATTTCTAGAGTAAATACCCTTTAAATTGTGCCCCCCCCTCCCAAGTGTCCCATAGATTGTACAAAATGAACCATAGTTCCCTCTTTACACACCATTACATAAACACTGGAAAGAAGACACAGGCTGTAATCTGGTATATTTGCTATTAAGACTAAACAAGGTTTACCTGCCCCCAAGATCCAACCTGCCATGAAGCACAATCTTGCTGTGACAGGTCTGCACAGGCAGGGTTTTGTTTCCGCTTCACAAAATCTGTCGGCCAGTCGATCCTCTCCAAACTGGCACCAGATCTGTCTGTGCTTTTGTCCCTTTCCAAGGTCACCAGACACTACATAAAGAAAAAGGGAAGGAGTTACAAACAGCAAAGACAAAATGGCGCCCAACACGTAACCACAAAAAAAAAAAAATTAAAGTAAAATCCTCAAAATGCCATTTCCCATATGAATAGGGAAATAAACCTGGCAAAGGCTCTGATCAGTCATAATTTACTTCTTAATTTATTGGGATGTCTTCATGTTACAACTGAAAACAACTCAAACCACAAGTCTAAAATCTTTGGACCATCTTAATCTTGACTTTAATGTTGTATGACAGACACTAAAAAATACAAACAAAGCAACATAGGATATATCCTAATAATACACAAGAACCATCAATATCCTTTAAGCCATATAAACGGTGCTTTGTTATGTCATCAACAGAGATGGCCGAACTTCTGAAAGGTTTTTTTGAACTTTAGAAAACGGACCCAATAAAGTCAATGGGAGTCAAATAGTTCGAATGAAATACAATTAAAATATCAATGGTAACTTAATGTAATGGCTGTGGGACCTGGGAAATGGTCTGGGGAACACGTTCCAATATCCAGGACTTTCAACAAAAAAAAAAGATTTTATTCTCACACGAGCTACTTTCGAGCTCCCGCATTCGAACATTCGATAATTATCCCATAAACGATTCGAACATTCGATAATTATCCCATAAACGATTCGAACATTGGATAATTATCCCATAAATGATTCTAACATTCGATAATTATCCCATAAACGATTCGAACATTCGATAATTATCCCATAAACGATTCGAACATTCGATAATATCCCATACACTATTCGAACATTCGATAATTACCCATAAACGATTCGAACATTGATAATTATCCCATAAACAATTCGAACATTGATAATATCCATAAACGATTCGAACATTCGATAATTATCCCATAAAACGATTCGAACATTCGATAATTAGCCCATAAACGATTCGAACATCGATAATTAGCCCATAAACGATTCGAACATTCGATAATTATCACAATCAAACGATTCGAACATTCTATAATTATCCCATAAACGAATGAACATTCGATAATTATCCCATAAACGAATCGAACATTCGATAATTATCCATAAACGATTTGAACATTCGATAATTAGCCCATAAACGAATTCGAACATTCGATAATTATCCCATAAACGATTCGAACATCGATAATATCACATAAACGATTCGAACAATCGGTTGATTTTCGAATTCGATAATTATCTAAAGTTCGAAAGTCCAAGAAATTGGGTCTGGGATAGTTTGAAAGTCCAAGTCGTTTGAACTCAGGTTTTAGTTTCTAGTCCATCTCTAGTCATCAATTATAATTTTCCTAAAATCCCATAGGGAAGAAATATGTAAATAATATCATTATAAAGTGCTATGAATATTGCATCTCGCTAGATCTCCACTGCTTTATCTCAGCAACCAAAATGGAGTGCTGGATCTATATAGCCGCCTGTAAATGAGATCATAATAGATAATGTAAACGCTATTATAAAATTATATAGCATGGGGACTCATACTATTATATGGTTCAGAACTCTTATGTATAATAGATTTAATTGTTGGTACTTACAGGGGTGCTCCTACCAAGAGCAATGTGAACAATTGCTCGGGGGGTGCACCTCTGTGGTTTACTAGAAGGCAGCAGTTAGTGCAGAGCACTAGTTCACCAGTCTGTGTTAAGTCAGCCCTCAGTCCACCAGTCTGTGTTAAGTCAGCCCTCAGTCCACCAGCCAGTGTCAAGTCAGCCCTCCAGTCCACCAGCCAGTGTCAAGTCAGCCTCAGTCCACCAGCCAGCACACTATA
This sequence comes from Hymenochirus boettgeri, assembly GCA_019447015.1. NCBI lineage: Eukaryota > Metazoa > Chordata > Amphibia > Anura > Pipidae > Hymenochirus > Hymenochirus boettgeri. The sequence continues at coordinate 268,385,630 of CM033472.1, forward strand.
CCATCTCCACAAGCCACACCCACCTCCACAAAACAAGCCCAAATTTCCCCAACAAAGCTGCGCCAACTTTACAGGTGGCATTCAAAAGTTGTTTCAGATGCCAAAAATCCTAGGAACAGCCCTGGGTACTTCATCTGACCACTCCCAGTCTTCCACTGCGGACAAATGAACTCACTGCATCTCTGCTCCCGTCGTTTTTCTTGCGGCCCACACTTGCTCTCGTCCAGAATATCGTGCAAAGCGTTAGCAGATGGCTTTCCTCCTTCTCGCCCCTGTACACAACTTTTAGAGCACTGAAAGTTCACCGGGAAGGGTTATTTTCTAAGAGAACATTCAGTCCCTTCCGTACATATTACATTTCCGTTTTAATTAAAAGCCAAGAACAAAGAATTTTTGCATGAGCAGAGCATTGAAATGAATATATGTACATATCTTCAGATTTGTTCTGCAGCCGTTCAACATTACGTCCCTGGTATACACTGACTAATGTTCTACACTATTCATAAGAAGAGACATGGGCTAAAAAATTTAAAGGGGACATTAAACCTTAATAACTTTAATATTCTATATACTACAGAAGGGAAAAGTAATTTATAATAACCTGTAAATATGCAGGCAGTGGAATTCAAACCTAGCTTGGATATCATTTTTTTATTATTTGTAATTTTGAATGCAAACTTTAAAGATTGCTAGTGTGTGAGAAAACAGAGCAAAGTGGCTTAACCCTTAGAGGTCAGAAATTACTAATTAAAACAAATATTTTAGATTAATCGACTAAAAATGTTGAATGTCAATCGGGCCTGAAAAATCAACCACTGTATACAAGCCACATCTGCCTCTTCCCTAGCTTGTGAGCTTGAGCATGCTCAGTGTAATCAAGCAGGAATAGGGAGAGGAATTAATCAATAAGATACTTTGTATCAACCTGTTCTAAAGGGAGTGATGAATGAAACTGAAAGTAAAGGGAGGGCTGCAGTAAAAGATTTCAAACAGTTATGTCTTTAGTTAGGAATTACAAGAAAGACAAAAGTGACATCATTTTTGGACTCCAAACCAAGGAACACTTGTTGTGAACTCCTCCTTTAAGCTACTTCAGTCTAGGAAATTATTTATTAAAAAACTTGCCCTTTAGTCTCACAATAGAACTCTTTGATTTGCCGTTTACGTTTTATAGACACGCTAAGTCTTTAAGTCAATACTAAATTCTGACCAAGGAGAGTATCGCCATCGCCTGTGTTACAGTCTCCGGAACATTTTTCTTTATTGAGCAGTTTCTGTAGATGGCTGCCGAATCGATCGTCCACCTTTTCGGTTTTGCCGTCAGCCCTGCTGTATTTGGCGCAGTGGATATCAAGAGTTCGGTATCCCAAACCGCACTGTACGGTACAATTCGCTCTTCCTGGCCACGTGCCACTGCCCAAGGAAAATAACCCGATGGAGTGTTTTCCCTTACTGAACAATATATGGGTGGTACACACACAAGGCAACCTCAGCCCGACAGTAGAATTGCTGTTGCAGAAAATTTTTGCCCGAACCAATCGATGTGCTTATTTATTGTCGGATCTGATGAAAATGACCAAACCGGCCAATCATCATTTGAACATACTGACCAAATGGCTGATGCTGAACTAAAACCAACCAACTACTTTGGACCCTAAGTAGGTGCTGAGATGTGCCCTTTCTACATCCTATTGAGTCCTCTAAGGGTTCCTCTATGGCATTCACTTATGGGCTTTGACAGATACAGTCCTTATTCTGATGTTTATGCTACATGTAGAATGATAACAATATACAAATAGGTAGTGCCACACAGAATTAGTGAAAAGGGTCCTTAACCCATTTATTTAGTGCAACAAAGATAACGTTTCGAGGGACATGCCATCCTCATCAGATGATGATGATAATGAAGGGTGATAGGTCCCCGGAACGTTATCTTGTTGCACTAAATAAATGGGTTAAGGACCTTTTCACTACTTCGTGGGCACCTGCTACGATTGGAAATACTTCAGCACACGCTAGTGGTCAGTGTGTGCATTTGTCGCTTCGGACATGTAGAATGATGCCTGGGTCAGGTACACGGCAAGGGTGACCCCCCATAAGTAGTGGATGAAGTTGTGAACCAGATAAGCAATCTCAGTATAAATACCTTACTTCACATTCAGAGTTACACGGCTCAGTTACTGGTTCCGGCTGAGGAATTTGATCGCATCTTGATCGGAGACAACCAGCTGGTCAGAATCCCGGATACACACAGGTTTCTGCTTTCTTCCCCTGAGCCAAAGAAAATGGAGAATAAAGATTATAACAGGGAAACAACATTAAAAAAAACTTCTACTGAACATTAACTAGTAGTCCCGGACTTTATTCAGGGATTCTTCATCTATCTAAATGCCCTAGCTGTGTCAATATGACCAAATGGGGTTTCCAAAGGAACGTTCGCTCCATTCAACCAATGACGTGCTTTACTCATAAGTGACATACACACAAGGCTGATTGATTGCAAACTGGGAATATTACCTGTGGATATAGAGTTATATCAAGCCTATAAAGTGAACAAGAGACCAAAGATTGACTTCTAATATTCTCTATAGCTTGGAACATCCTTACCTGCTACTATATAATGATCCCCCATTATCCCATTAGTGCATCCATGCTATAAACGCTGAAACGCGTAGAGCTGATTGGCGTTTAGTTACAGCAGGTTCCCCAACATTAAATCCCCAGCTTAAGCATTTGCCCCTGAGAGTATATCCTATCTTTTCAGTCTTGGGTGGTCCTGAAAACCAGAAAACATCTGCTTTGAATAACACCGACACAGCTAGGTGATACATGTAGCTCCATGGTTCTGTAATGTTAATTTTGATGGATGTCCTAGTAATATACTGTGGGTTGGTGGTGGATGACAGTCTGGAAATCTTCTAATACCTGTATTAAGTGCGTAATTAGTAAAGATTTGCATAAAACCTACTAAGGTTATAATGGTCACAAAATGAGAAAATAATTCAATTAAAACACAGATTTGAAGAGTTCCGACTAGTCTGGCCTGACTGTAAAGGATGAACAAAGAGAAACCAAAGAGAACTGGTGTAGAGTTGTATTTGAAACATGTCTCTTCTCTTTGTGATTTCATTGAAGAATGCAGCATCTAATGCACTCAATATTAACACTAATACATTTAAAGAGAACTAATCTTAGTTTTTTTAATCCTAATGTGAAAGCTTTTCACCCCAGATAACTAAACATTGTAAGACTTCTCTAGAAATGTATCTTACAAAGCTGCATTTAGTACATGTAAGTAATAGATTCTGTAACTAGAAGGTTTCCATATTGTTGTTGGCAGTACAACCCACAGCCCATGTAGTCATCTAAGAGCCGCGCCCCCTGACCCCAGGATTCACTGTCTCTATGCACAGAGTTTTCCATACAAATGTCTACAAATCAAAATGGAAGTATCTGTAAAGACTTTGAACGCTGTTTATTACCCTGTAGTTTATTTTCCAGTCAGTGTCTGGAGATTTTAGTTCTCGTTTAACCAAAGCGAGTAGCATTACCACAGAGAAACATGTCCACATACCAAAGAAATGTCCACATGTAGATACAATAGAAACACAAACTCACATGTTCCCAAAGTTGTGCTAGATAACTCAGCAACTCGAAGTTGGGTATCTTGTTCAAAGGAAGACTTCTCTTCACTGTTACACCTAATCCCAAAGAAAGATCCTAAAAAGACTTTCTTATCTTCCATAAATGTGTTTAGGAAGCTGGAACCAGGTATTTAAATTATTGTGACAGTTAATTAGGTGTAACTTAACTAACTCAACTAATGGTTGATTCAGAGGAAGCCCCCCCCCACCCCCCAAAAAAAACAGCTTAAAAAAAAGGGTTGTGTGTGTGTTCCTTCCTAACTCCAAATGGCAATCGAGAAGTATCCCTGTACCAACCAGAACTACAGTATATGTTTAATACCAGTAATTCTCAATATTATATAGCATCCCTGTCCAACCAGAACTACAGTATATGTATTAATACCAGTAATTCTCAATATTATATAGTATCCCTGTACCAACCAGAACTACAGTATATGTATTAATACCGTAATTCTCAAATTATATAGTATCCCTGTACCAACCAGAACTACAGTAATGTATTAATACCAGTAATTCTCAATATATATAGTATCCCTGTACCAACCAGAACTACAGTATATGTATTAATACCAGTAATTCTCAATATTATATAGTATCCCTGTACCAACCAGAACTACAGTATATATTAATACCAGTAATTCTCAATATTATATAGTATCCCTGTACCAACCAGAACTACAGTATATTTATTAATACCAGTAATTCTCAATATTATATAGTATCCCTGTACCAACCAGAACTACAGTATATGTATTAATACCAGTAATTCTCATATTATATAGTATCCCTGTACCAACCAGAACTACAGTATATGTATTAATACCAGTAATTCTCAATATTATATAGTATCCTGTACACACCAGAACTACAGTATATGTATTAATACCAGTAATTCTCAAATTAATAGTATCCCTACCAACCAGAACTACAGTATATGTATTAATACCAGTAATTCTCAATATTATATAGTATCCCTGTACCAACCAGAACTACAGTATATGTATTATCCAGTCATTCTCAATATTATATAGTATCCCTGTACCAACCAGAACTACAGTATAGTATTAATACCAGTAATTCTCAATAATTTAGTATCCATGTACCAACCAGAACTACAGTATATGTATTAATACCAGTCATTTCAATATTATATAGTATCCCTGTACCACCAGAACTACAGAATATGTATAATACCAGTAATTCTAAAAATATAGTATCCCGTACAAACCAGAACTACAGTATATGTATTAAATACCAGTAAATGAAAACATCGTATCCGTCTGCTTTAAACCGAACAACACACTGAGGCAGCAATTGGTACATCCGAAAGACCCAATACCAAAACACAAGAAAAGCGACATCATTATGCAGTGCAGTGCAGTGAAGAATGCTTTGATTTGTATGTGGGGGGACCAAACAGCAACTGCATAACGTATAGCCCAGCACAGAAGAGCCAATTCCTCGGTCAGGACTCAGCCGTGTATTGCATCTTAAGGATAAAGGACATACCTTTGAAGATTGTAATGTTAACTACTGGCGAAGGAACGTGAAGGTTCAAGAGAGGTGTTAAGGAGGCCATTATGTGAAAATAAAGAAACCAAGCCTAAATAGAGTGGGGGGGTTCGACACCAACTGTCTGCCATGTACAATGCTGTTTTAACACCTTACTCTGGGGTCCTATAACACCTCTTAGCCACATCTAATCACACCCTTAACACCTGGCTGTGATATGCTAATTGGGATTTTCCAGGGTACTAATTGCCACAGATTCTTGTACAAGTCATTCTGAATTGAGAAAGCCAGTCGGATGACTAGCGAAACGTCTTCAAGAACTACATTTCAAGTCCAGTTGATCTAATTGAATACAACAGATATACCATGACCTGGATGAATGAGAACTTCACAAGCATACAGTATATGATTAATACCAGTAATTCTCAATATTACATAGTATCCCTGTACCAACCAGAACTACAGTATATGTATTAATACCAGTAATTCTCAATATTATATAGTATCCCTGTACCAACCAGAACTACAGTATATGTATTAATACCAGTAATTCCAATATTATTAGTATCCCTGTACCAACCAGAACTACAGTATGTATTAATACCAATAATTCTCATATTATATAGTATCCCTGTACCAACCAGAACTACAGATATGTATTAATACCAGTATTCTCAATATTATATAGTATACCCGTACCAACCAGAACTACAGTATATGTATTAAATACAGTAATTCTCAATAATATAGTATCCCTGTACCAACCAGAACTACAGTATATGTATTAATACCAGTAATTCTCAATATTAATATAGTATTTTTTTTGCGCACTCCTTTTAAGGCTTGTAGTCATCCAATCAAGGAAACCTAAACGGATTTTTTTTTTTATAAGTTTTATGATCTTGTGGTACTGAGTATGTAAACCTCCGTGGGTGGGATTCTGGTCATGGGAATGTGGCCCTGCGGCAGTGGGAACTGATTTAACCCTTAAATATGAATTTAAGCAATCAGGCGGAAAATTCAGCGACAGGGTAAATTCCGTGGTTTGGAATTCAGGTACATGTATTAATTACAGGGGAAACACTAGAGAAATGAACCAGGCTCGGTCTAACCAATCACACGTGTCTCGTTATGTAGTCAAGTGTATTTATTTTTCCAGTGTATTTCAATCTTTATATACATACGTTGACCTTTATGAAGTTCTCTGGCAACCATTAAAGGAAATAGAATGTGACAAGATGTTTTTTTTAACTACCTAAAAGCAAACTCAAAACCAAAAGTTCTAAATTCATTTAGGCAACAGACCTTAAAATAGGGCCATTGTCACTGATCAAAGTGATGCCAGAAACTCTGAATGTATTATCCCTTTAAATTAGTCTTGGGCCATCAGAGTGCAGAAGAGAAGTTTGTGCACTGCAATGATTGGTTCAGATAAATTAAACATCCGTAGATTACTGGGAGGAGTTAGTGTTACTGTTCACCTACCCTTGTTCACAAAGGAGAACTAAACTTATTTTTTTTTTAATCCTAATGTGAAGATTTTCTCCCCAAACACCGGCACATTGAAAGATTATTCTCTAGAAAGTTGCATTTAGTTTGTCGGCCTAGTTTGCGCATATCGTACAAAGTCCGTCGGGGCCTGTCAGAGGAGCTGCAGAGGAGCGAGCGATCGGGTAAGTACCTACCTTCGTTCCCGGCTCCTGACCGTTTTATTAAAAAACGGGAGGTAAGACGCAGCTTATAGTAGTTTTTATAGTAGTTTTTTGCCTGTTTTAGACGAGACAAAGACCTTCCGTTGAAATGAAAATTAATAAAACCCCTTCTTATGGTTAAACCAATTAGATTATTTATGTCTCTATCAGTGGAGCCGACGTGGTAGGTTAGTGTTGGAACATTTGGGCCAGGGTCCCAGAGCTGTCATTCAGCCTACACCAGCCCCAATGTCAATATGTGATACTACCCCTGACCTATGAGTTCATTGGACTGAGGAAGGACGATAGCTGGCACAGAGCTAATTATCTTAATATGCCAGCTGTGCTTGGGTCTCCGTGAATAAGGATGTGTCCTTCTGTCCGTTATTGGTGAAAGGCTTCCAACTAGAATAATTCAAATGGTTTTAACCGTTCCCTCATCAGACTACTAATAGGCCAACCCAATCATTCCATTAACCAGTTACATTACTTTATTATAGGCTAGATTTAGTATTGTGAGTAGATAACCATCTATTTGCTATTTATCTATCATGTATCTATCTCTGTCTATCATTTATCTATCCTGTATCTATCTGTCTGTCTTTCTCTTTCTCTATTTATCTATCTATATCTATCTATTATCTATCATGTATCTTCTCTTATCTATCATCTATCTATTTATCTCTGTCTATCATTTTAATATTTTTCTATATCTATTATTTATGTATATTCATCTAGCTATATATATATTATATATATATTATATATCTCATATACTGTCTATCATGTATCTAAATCTGTTTATTATCTATCTATCTTCTATCTATCACCTATCTATGTATGTATCATCCATCCACTACTATCTCGTCTGTATCATCTATCTATCTTCAATCTAGCTATCAATCTTTATCTGTCCATCTATTATCTATCTATCTCTGTCTATCATCTATCTATCATCATCTAGCTATCAATCTTTTATCTTCCATCTATTATCTATCTATCTATCTCTGTCTATCATCTATCATCCATCAATCTAGCTATCAATCTTTTATCTTCCATCTATTATCTATCTATCTCTGTCTATCATCTATCTATCCATCAATCTAGCTATCAATCTTTTATCTATCCTATATCTGTTGTATTCAATAGATCAACTGGACTTAAATGTAGTTCTTGAAGACGTTCGCTAGTCATCCGACTGGCTTTCTCAATTCAGAATGACTTGTACAAGAATCTGTGCAATTATGTACCCTAAAATCCCAATTAGCATATCACAGCCAGGTGTTAAGGGTGTTGAGATAGTGGCTAAGAGGTGTTATAGGAACGCCCAGAGTAAGGTGTCAAAACAGCATTGTACATGGCAGACAGTTGGTGTCGAACCCCCCCACCTCTATTTAGGCTTGGTTTCTTTATTTTCACATAAATGGCCTCCTTAACACCTCTCTTGAACCAGTCATGTTCCTTCGCCAGTATGTTAACATTACAATCTTCAAAGGTATGTCCTTTATCCTTAAGATGCAGATACACGGCTTAGTCCGACCCGAGGAATTGGCTCTTCTGTGCTGGGCCATACGTTGATGCAGTTGCTGTTTGGTCTCCCCCACATACAAATCAGAGCATTCTTCACTGCACTGCGTATTGATGTCGCTTTTCTTGTGTTGGTATTGGGTCTTCGGATGTACCAATTGCTGCCTCAGTGTAAAAATAAAGTGTGAAAATAAAGAAACCAAGCCTAAATAGAGGTGGGGGGGTTCGACACCAACTGTCTGCCATGTACAATGCTGTTTTAACACCTTACTCTGGGCGTTCCTATAACACCTCTTAGCCACTATCCTATCACACCCTTACACACTGGCTGTGATATGCTAATTGGGATTTTCCAGGGTACATAATTGCCACAGATTCTTGTACAAGTCATTCTGAATTGAGAAAGCCAGTCGGATGACTAGCGAAACATCTTCAAGAACTATAGCAATGTATAGGAACTATAGTAATGTATAGGAACTATAGTAATGCACAGGCACTAAAGTAATGTACAGTAGAGTGTGATGTATTAGATGAGATTAACCTAGAGTCATGCAGAACTTAATCATACAAACACCTAAACTTTACGCTCCAGACATATGGCAGATAATTACAGACATCCACATTAATCATTGGAAATATTTCAAGGACAAGTAAACATTAAAGCATTTACATTTATATGATACAAACACTGGGGGAGAAAAAATAAGTAAATAAGGAGGTGAAAGAGGGGAGGGGGTTAAAACGGGGATGTGATTGGATAAATCCTGTGAATGGTAATTTAGATCACAGTTGTTGTTAAGAGTTGTTGGAGCTGCAGAATTCAGCACTTCCTATGGTAGTCCTGTGCTTGGGGGTGCCACCTTCCTGAGAAAGCTTGTTATTTTGCCTCATGAACAAGTCATTTATTTTACCTCTGGGTCTGGACACAAAGGGGCTTAGACCTACATACCACATCAGGTCCCTAAGGTTTGTAGGTACACCACTGTTTAGTTGTTAGTTCTCCTAAAGAAAAACTAATAGTAAAATGTTAATCTTTACCAAAAAAGGCAATAACACTGCACCATGGATTGTTCCTTTAATGCTTCTTTAAATGTTTCTTATTTTCCAAAGGTTAAAAACCAGTATCAGTCAGCTTCACCGATGCCACACTTGCAAATGGACTGAGTCAGAATCCAGGGAGCTAGTCTACATGTGTACCTGCTGTCCTCATTGTCTTTTGCTAGTCAGTGTGGCACAACTGATTGGTGCTAAATATCACAAGGTCACCAGCCCCACCAGCTCTATAGCTCATGAAATAGGAAACCTTGAGGAGAGTGTTAAATTGTTTCTTTATTTCAGCTTTACTTCTCCTTTAACATGTAGCCTATATGAACAATCCCCTATTTATCAAAAACTACCCAGCAACCCACATAAAGGCTAATGTAGTTTGCAGGGCATTTGTCTGGTCACTGTGGCTTGATGTCTAAACACAACTGGAATTCCCCTGTGAACTGATAGGAACCGAAGACTGCAATGTAGGCAGAATTGGAAAAGAGAACAGAATCAATACAAGACAAGTATCTAAAACTGGCGACAATGGTGTTATCAAATTAAATACAAAATCAAAGCAATGACAGTCATCTTGGCCAGAAACACAGACCATGAGTATAGACGATCTGGTCCAATATTTACTAAAATAAAACAATACAGACAGTGGCCCAGGTCAGTAAAATCTAATGACAATGGTAGATTTCTAAATTTGGGTACGCACTACTTATTCCGAATTCCGGAAGCTGAATAAAACATCAGATCCGACTGAGTACATGCTTAATTATTGCAGCATAGATGCTAGAACCATTTTATATGATTTTATATAATGAGATAATTTTTATTTTATTTTATTTGTTTGCATTTATTTATACCAGGAAGTGTTTGGGTAAGTGGATTGGAAAGAGTTTTTGGTTTTTAATCTTTTGATAAATGTTTTTTACTATTGATGTTTAACAATCTTAAAGGACGATTATACTCACTTCTCCCTTGTGCCTCTTTCTCCATAGCTGCACAGTACCCAAGGTGAGGAACTAAATCGCTAAGTCCTCACCTCTGGGTACTTTACTAACTCAAAATCTCCCTCAGCGCATTGCTCCTTCTCTCTTCCCCTGTAAGTGACAAATCGCAATGCAGCCAATGGGAAGACATGCTCTGTACCCACCTTAAGGGACACAGAAAACACAAAACTATTCTCTGACTTTAAGATATAAATTTTAACTTTACTCCCCTGTGGGCCAGATTTAAACAGACATATTTTATAATAAACTGAAAAAATGTAACTAATCAAGTAACTTGTAATACGCTGTAAAAAAAATAGCATTTATAAATCCTTATATTTTCCCTCTGTAAAATAAGCCAAATATCAATGTCAAGTCTACATTTTACATCTGAGACATGCCTTAATAGAAAAAGTTGTGAATGTGATTTTAAAACAGTTGCTTTGAGGAGATAAAGCAGAAAGTCACGGTACTCAATAGATTGGAACATCCACACATCCTTTGTGAAACTGAACATAGCTAAAAACACTCCCACGTTTTGTGGTTACCAAAGTACAACCGACAAGTATTCTGTGCAAGTTATTTTGCAGGAATACACTGCATGAATATACACTAAACCTTTACTAAAACAAAATGTAATCAGAACATCAATGTATCTTAACAAGGCTCTTAGCTTGACTCTAGTCTATTGGGATAGCGTTACCAGATCTAAATCAAATAATAATAACTGTTACATAGTAATGGTAATTTGCCCTATCTAACAGTTGATCCAGAGTAAAGCAATCATTAAGGATCCCTGGATCAACCAGAACTATATGTCAGGTTTCCTCAAAGGGTGTGTGCGTGTCGGGGCACACGGTGTTACTTCAAAGAGCCCGAACTTTGCCTTTTTGCCTTTGGTAGTGGAAATATTTTCACCAGAATAACTTACATTTTTGTTATTTTGTACTTTGAGAATATACATTACAGTAAAATTATAACACAGTTAATGTAGTGTGACTTCATACTACATTAATTTAAATACAATATACACTGCAAAGTGTATAAAATACGGATTATTACAACTTTAAGGTCATATTAAGAATATAGATGTGCCTCGAGAAACATTTGCATTGGCAAGTGTGCCACGGTCGGAAAAAGTATGGGAACCACTGCTATATGTATAATAATACCATATATATACCATATAATAATGTATATATATAATACCAGTCATTTTCTATATTTGTGTATCCAGGACACTCCTAAAGCTATTTAATAAACTAGTAAACATGCTTGTCTGCCATATTTGTATTTCATTTCTTGAATAACAGATTTCTATAAATAATCAATGGTAACCCTTTTGTGTAGAGGATAGCTGAGCAAGGTCCATGGTACTACGGATTTGTCTTGGACAGGCTTTTTACCAAGTGTTTTGCAAATGTGTAAAATGCTGGGGAAAATCCATGTCCGAAGCAACATGGAAACTAGGCTTAAGGCAAACAGCACACAGGGGCAGAGCTACTCCCCACAGCCCGCTCACAGTGTTCAGTGCCGCTAGGGCGGCCCCCAGCATTGGCTGGGTTGGGCACCCCAGAGCTATTCTTTACCTCCCATTCTTCATTTAATTTATTAAAGGAATAGTTTACGTTCTCAGTGAAATATTCCTTTAAACAGTGGCTAATAATTATCCCCTTTGCAAATGTAAAGCCCAGTAATATAAAATGTAAATTAAAATGAATGTTAGCAATTGATATATTTATTCTATCCTGTACATTAAATATGTACAATATTTTCATATACAGCGCATCTCAGAGATTAGAGTCGCGTGGCAATTTTAATTCTGTATTACAAATTAGATTGAGAGTAATGTGTTATGTATTTACATTTCCATGTATTGTGTATATTTCATAACAGATTCTGCAGATCTTTACAATTCTATCAGGTCCTTCCCCGCAGAGATCTATGTACTAAGTATGTCTGAGGTAGCTCCCAAGTTGATTCTAGGGTGCTCAGTGGCGTAACTACCACCCTAAGACCCCTGCAGTCACAGAGGAGAGAAGTCTGTGTCGTTGTAGAGCAGTATAAGCTTCAGATAAAAGAGGAACATGAACATAACAAGAAGTTACTTTGGGGGCCCACAAGTTCTAGTTGTGCCCCTGAGGCGCCTGTGTAATTATGTTTGTTAAATTACTTGGATTGTGGACAAGGGACGGGGATAGAGTCATGACTGGACATTTTCTGAACAATTGACTTATTTATTATTGGAATTCCATATTGACATGGACCACTGGACAATGAGGTTAATCTGTATACACACGCATAAGGGTTGTTTGTGTGGAATCCATCTTTTAAGTACTTTTTTACTATGCTCTGGTTCAACGTCTATGTGGTAACCTGACAGCAAATATACTTAAAATATAATGAAACCTGATTTAATATATCTCATTCATATATCAGTCACATATCAATTTTAGGGTTTTAAAGAGTCAAAACTCAAAAAGTAATTGGCCGTTCCAATGCCCATGCTGGAAGGAAAAGAACCCTGAGGTAATTTTGCATTGCACAATGCAACAAAAGAATGCTGGGAGTTGTCGTTTCTAAACATCTGGAGTGCCAAGGTTTAATATCCCTGTATTAGTGTAAGGAAATATTATGCTGTAGCAATTTATCATAAATAATGACTCCCAAATATAACAGGAAATACTCTATAACAAATGGTCATTCTTCTGATTTACCGTTACATTTCACCCTTAACATAGAGCATTAAAGATAGCAAAGAACAACACAATGGTATTTTTCAATGTATGTTTACAAGCACACATGGGCTCATTGGAAAATGAGTAGGATATGATTATAACCAATTGCTTTATTGAGACGTTTGATGTCTTTGGCATTTTGGAATCATGGCCAATTAAAGCACATGGATATTTGTTGGCCACCAATGTAATGTGAATTTGTCTGAAGATGTCCCTTTGGACTGGATAAAACAGAATGAATTACAATATTCTAAAAGCATTTACATTCACACCTTGATAACTATAGACCTGTATGTTTGCTGGAGGAGCATGGTTATAAGGCAATTAAACCTATATACCGATTTCTAAAAAGAAAACATGTAGGCTCAGTATATCCAAACCTGCTAGCTTGGAGTGCCCAAATGTAAACTAGTTTATCTTAATCATGACCAACTTTGTCTGTCTATTAACATGTGTTAATGTATATATTAGGTTGCTTGCAGCACAATGTAGTCATTAAATCCAACACATAAATGTCAAAAGCGCATAGATACAAGTGATAAAATGTTAACACCCCTAATTAAATTTTATTTCTCTCCTAAGTAATGTTTTTCATCAAACAGCATGAAACCCGTCTTGTGTTTGAACCACAGTTTATTTAAAAAGGTTAACGAAATTGGCTGCAGTGATAAGTTTATCTCTGATCACAACTGAGTCATACAGAAAATACTCCTACAAGCATTGACCTTTTCTACATACCCACGCTGAATAAGTCTTCATTTATAGAACGTATATATCCTTATTTTAGAAGAATAAATGCACGCTTAAAGTGAGAGTACAGCTAAAAGTATATATAGTGGAAGGAATCTCTGCAGACAATTTTTATCTTTTTAATTCAGGCTTATGCTCATTATTTATTGCTAGTTAAAATTAATGCATTGCATCAACTTCAGTTTCTAAATAGGCATATTTATGGTTAATAGATTTTAATTTAAAAAATGTTACGGGGCATTATATGGAAAGCTGTAATCTGAAAGAATATAGTCTTAACGTTTTAATGTGGTTTTAAGACTATCAGGGAGATTCAATAAAAGTTCTTATCGTTTAAAATGGTGTTAATTATGCCCCAACCAATCAGATATCATTTAATATTTGAAAGCTAACATCTGATTGGTTGGGGTATTTTAAACAATAAGAACTTTTATTAACCCTGCATATCTGTTGTATTCAATTAGATCAACTGGACTTGGAGTTTAGTCCTTGAAGATGTTTCTCTAGTCATCCGAATGGCTTTCTCAATTCAGAATGACTTGTACAAGAAATAAGAATATGGTCATCCCATATGTAGCAGGGGTCTCCGAGAAATTAAGAAGAATTTTCAAAAAACACCGTATCCCTGTCTGCTTTGTTCCGAACAACACAATGAGGCAGCAATTGGTACATCCGAAAGACCCAATACCAAAACACAAGAAAAGCGACATCATATACGCAGTGCAGTGAAGAATGCTCTGATTTGTATGTGGGGGAGACCAAACAGCAACTGCATCAACGTATGGCACAGCACAGAAGAGCAAATTCCTTCGGGTCAGGACTCAGCCGTGTACCTGCATCTTAAGGATAAAGGACATACCTTTGAAGATTGTAATGTTAACATATTGGCAAAGGAACGTGACTGGTTCAAGAGAGGTGTTAAGGAGGCCATTTATGTGATAATAAAGAAACCAAGTCTAAACAGGGGGGGGTTCGACACCAACTGTCTGCCATGTACAATGCTGTTTTGACACCTTACCCTGGGCGTTCCTATAACACCTCTCTTACACCCACTATCCAATCACGCCCTTAACACCTGGCTGTGATATGCTTATTAGGATTGTCCAGGGTACATAATTGCCACAGATTCTTGTACAAGTCATTCTGAATTGAGAAAGCCAGTCGGATGACTAGCGAAACGTCTTCAAGAACTAAACTTCAAGTCCAGTTGATCTAACTGAATACAACAGATATGTCTGTGTACTGGAAAAAATAGTATTCAAAAAGGATACTCATTCACAACCTGACAATTTCAAACCTGTAAGGATAACATCAATGGTGGAGAAGATACAGAGAATTTGTTGGATTTTGTCTCTAGAAGGACAGACCTTGTAAGTAGTCAGCGTGGATTTATGAGAAATGAGCGTTAATTCTATGTTAACATTTAGAAGTTTACCCTTTATTGGGGGACACATCTGTGCTGATCTGCAATATTCTGTCTGTCATTTCTAAAGATCCCTCTACACACAGGCCAGAGCGTTCCCCCTCTGTAAAGCATGGGAGACGACCATGGGCAAGGTAAATTTTCGGGCATTTCCAAACGATTGCGGGGACGACGGTGAACATTTATCTCGGAAGCCCTAGGAAATGTGCTGCACACTAACGGTGAACGTCTGTCTGTCTTGGGAAGCCCTAGGAAATGTGCTGCACACTAACGGTGAACGTCTGTCTGTCTTGGGAAGCCCTAGGAAATGTGCTGCACACTAACGGTGAACGTCTGTCTGTCTTGGGAAGCCCTAGGAAATGTGCCACACACACTAACGATAAAGGGAAGATACAGTCGTATCTGATGGTGTTGTCGCTTTATCGTTAGTGTGTGTACCCACTTTAAGGCATCATTCAGTCTATTCAGTGCTGTTTTGGAATTTTGCATGAAAAAAGCACGTCTTGGAAATAGACAGGATTCTGAAAAGGGCAACTAAATTAAAAATAAGCTTTACTAAAGCTGGCAATACACTATTTAATACGGTATGTTAAAACAGATTAGACATTTGTTTTGACAAAAATTTATTTTGCTTTCATGTCTTTTTTCCAGCAGTACTTACCTGAAACATTTCTGTGACGTTTTCTGGACGGATTACACGTTGCTAATTATAACCTCAATACTGGAGAGCAGTCTGGAATTTGAATTAGATCAAGTGAAGGAATCTCAGTGAACACTACATTGGGGACACCAAGGTGCACAGGAGCAGCCAGAGATCTTTCAAATGATAGCGCATATTGGAAGGCTAGTCCAGTTATGTTGTCCAATTGTGGCATGACATTACATTAGCAGCCCTGACCCAAACAGTAGCAAAGAGTGTCCCAGAGGGAAGTAGCTCCTCTGCCAACTAAGTCCTTCCCCCGACCCTAATCAAGGGTAAGAGCTGGATATCCAAGGGGTTCCTGAATATCCTGAATATCATAGATAGTGGTGAATTTAATGCATCACCAACAGTTAAGCCACACCCTCTTTTAAAGGCAAATCACATGTTAAAGTATACATTCATTATATTTTTTTTGCCCCTAGATTACTGTATGAATTTTGTATAGAAATGTAGATTGTAAGCTCTTTGGGGCAGGGATCTCATCCCTAATGTGTCTAGGCATGCTGCGCTTATCCATATATGTATGAAATTGTATTTAATTTTTATTTATCTGTATAATTGCACTTATCCCCTTGTTTGTATACTCTGTATTTTATAATGTACAGCGCTGCGTAGCCAAGTGGTGCTTTATAAATAAAATTATTCCATACATACAAACATACATACATACATACATACATACATACATAATGCTTCCTTTTATTTTAAAATGTAAAAAGTCACCAAGGAGTTAACCATATAAAGGCATAGGCTATCACTATTCAATTAGTTACATACCTGTAACACTTTTCATGTTTGTATCTTGGCTCCCGGTGTTTTAATCCCCTTTCAGACTGACACCTCTTGCATTTTATTTCCTCAAGAGGACATAACTGCAGAAAACTAAGCCAGCAGAAAGGGGGGATTCTGGGCACCGTTAATAAGTGTAAGTAAGCAAGTTTAGAAGCCATTTAAAGATAATTATTGTGGAAAATATCTTGGGGGTGCTTAAAATTACGTTTAGAGGGTGGATATGACCTTTAAGCCCCATGCAAAAGATTTTTATTTTAATCACAGGCAGTGATTCTTTGAAACATTGCATATCAGCCAATCACAGAAGCCGCTGCTGGTCCGGCCCCTTCTGCAGCTTCCATGCACGGAAAAGGCACGGGAGCTAAGTAGAAGAATGCGGAGGGAACAAAGACTGGTAAGTTGGGTTACCTGCAGCTTTTAAAACTCAGAACCTTGTGCGGTCAAGGTTTTGGAGGACAATTAGCCTAATACTAAAATTGTGTGTCGGCGGTGGACATACCCTTTAACGTTGTTCTTTAACTGTCAGGATTTAGAAAAGTATAACAAAAATGACAACAATCTAACATGATAAACAATATCGCAACAGGATTTAATCAGGAAAAAAAGTGTTTAATTTGGCAGCTTGTAAACATTTTCAACTGAAAAGAAAATACTTAAGAGACTTATGTGTGAGAGCAAACATTCTTATTTTTTATTTAACTGATGTATGGTGTGTCTGGACCTATTGCAGTATCAAATGTCTGGCACTTTCCTTAGTAGACTTATCTTTAGATCCTTTGGCATGGTAAAGGTTCATGTAAACACGTTATGTCATATTATTTCTTGCTTTGCTTGCAGAGCTTTTCGTTCTTGGAAAGAGGTAAAAAGTAACCATAGAATTTGGCTGCAACAAAACAACCGTGATCCAAAATCTCCAACTTGTACAAGGGGATAGTGCTGGTTTCTGGGAGATGGATTCACTTTTCCAATTATCTTAATGATTCTATTTTCTGACAATCTGTTAAATGGAATGATATATGTTCCGTGTTGAACACCACAGCTGAGAACTCTTGACCTAAAGGATTCGGCCTTAAAATAAACCTGTCCTAGGGTGTGTGGGTCTATTTAAATCAGTACAACCCAAATATGCTAACGTTGCTTGTTTAATAATGTGTTACAAACATATAAATAAAATCTAATAGTGCCTAGGCTGAGGGTCTAAACCGCTAGGTCTTCACCCATCTCATTACTCACTGCACTTAATGGACAAGCCCAACCCTCAAATGAGAAATTGTATATATATCCCCAAAACAATAGTTTTTAAAAAAAAAAACTAAGATACAAGACTGACCTGAAATTCTACATAATCAGAGAGATGTATTAAAAGTTTTTTTTTTGCCCCAACCAATCAGATCTTATTTAACATTTGAAAGCTAATATCTGATTGGTTGGGGCAAAATAGTACCATTTTTTATGATAAGGACTTTTATTGAATCTCTCCTGTAACCTCTCTTTCTGCTTCCTTCACATCACAGCCAATGACTGAATGATATTACCCTGGCCACCTCCTCTGAGCATTTGCAAGCTTACAAGCTCACAAAGGTTGGAAAGTAGGTTTAACCCCTTTTGAGAGGCAGGTGGAAGGAGGAGAAAAACATTTTGCTGCATTAACAGGTTAGTCCTGCATCTTTCAGCTTTCAAAATATTGCAGTTTTGGGGTTCGGAGGAATCATTTACCTATACACAATTCTATATATGAGGGGTGGAATTGCCCTTTAATCTGTATTGGTTGTTTCTTAAATGGACACTATACTGAAAAAAGGACTTTGCCTCATCTTAATCTATAATTTAATACATGTAAGTAGCACTTCCTCTGATTTGCGCTTGTTGCTGCATGCCTTCAATTTTTGGGGGGGATTTTGTTTAGGAGCAGTATCCCCTCTCCCTCTTTTAACCACTCCCACTTCCATCCGACCTGACTTTTTCCACACATATCAACTGTCAAGCCTACACACAGCATTCCAATTGTTAAACCTCTGTCACCATTCCAGCTACAGTAAAACAACTCAAAGAACAATAGATTTTGAGAGCAAGGAACTTGATTGACAGCTGAAATATAAGAAGTTTTAGGTTGGATATCTAAAGAAATAGGGGGCAGATCAAAATATGAATGATACAGTGGTGGTTGGGAAGAATTATAGTTTCCAGTTATGGTCAATTTAAAATAACCTATTTTTTCGGTGTAGATGCCCTTTCTAGACATGAAAATGCAAATTCTATTACTCCAACTCAGGAAGCGAAGATGAAGAGAGGAGATGGCAGGAACTGGTTTTCTTTCCTTTTGGTAGAACTGAAGTTGGTTTTAGTTTATGATGGTGCCCTAACCTGTCCAAAGGAAATACTCCAGAACCCCAGACAGCGTTGACTGTTGGCATGTTGATGAGATATTTTCCTGCAGTTCGCAGTCTCTGTTTTATTATGCAGAATTTGGTTCCTTTCACCTTGTGGCTGATCTAGAATAGGAAGGAACTGGGCAGATGCCGGTAGTATAGATAGTTTAAGGAATATTCTAGAGAAATACAAATTGTTTTGTAGTTTAGATCCTTCCATGACTGTAATACTGTACTGTAATAGACAGTGACATCATACCAAGCGTATATACTATTTACTGATGTAATACACAGGGCTTAGTGACATCGTACCAAGCGTACATACTATTTCCTGATGTAATACACAGGGCTTAGTGACATCGTACCAAGCGTACATACTATTTACTGATGTAATACACAGGGCTTAGTGACATCGTACCAAGAGTACATACTATTTACTGATGTAATACACAGGGCTTAGTGACATCGTACCAAGCGTACATACTATTTACTGATGTAATACACAGGGCTTAGCAACATCGTGCCAAGCGTACATACTATTTACTGATGTTATACACAGGGCTTAGCGACATCGTACCAAGCGTACATACTATTTACTGGTGGGGGGGTTCGACACCAACTGTCTGCCATGTACAATGCTGTTTTGACACCTTACTCTGGGCGTTCCTATAACACCTCTTAGCCACTATCCAATCACGCCCTTAACACCTGGCTGTGATATGCTAATTGGGATTTTCCAGGGTACATAATTGCCACAGATTCTTGTACAAGTCATTCTGAATTGAGAAAGCCAGTCGGATGACTAGCGAAACGTCTTCAAGAACTACATTTCAAGTCCAGTTGATCTAATTGAATACAACAGATATAGATGGATAGATAAAAGATTGATAGCTAGATTGATGGATAGATAGATGATAGACAGAGATAGATAGATAATAGATGGATAGATAAAAGATTGATAGCTAGATTGATGGATAGATAGATGATAGACAGAGATAGATAGATAATAGATGGACAGATAAAGATTGATAGCTAGATTGATGGACAGATAGATGATAGACAGAGATAGTTAGATGGATGGATAGATACATACATAGATAGGTGATAGATAGAAGATAGATAGATAATAAACAGATTTAGATACATGATAGACAGATATATGATATATATATATATATATATATATATATATAGCTAGATGAATATACATAAATAATAGATATAGAAAAATTATAAAATGATAGACAGAGATAAATAGATAGATGATAGATAAGAGATAGATACATGATAGATAATAGATAGATATAGATAGATAAATAGAGAAAGAGACAGACAGACAGATAGATACAGGATAGATAAATGATAGACAGAGATAGATACATGATAGATAAATAGCTAAATAGATGGTTATCTACTCACAATACTAAATCTAGCCTATAATAAAGTAATGTAACTGGTTAATGGAATGATTGGGTTGGCCTATTAGTATGTCTAGATGAGGGAACGGTTAAAACCATTTGAATTATTCTAGTTGGAAGCCTTTCACCAATAACGGACAGAAGGACACATCCTTATTCACGGGAGACCCAAGCACAGCTGGCATATTAAGAATAATTAGCTCTGTGCCAGCTATCGTCCTTCCTCAGTCCAATGAACCATCATAGGTCAGGGTAGTATCACATATTGACATTGGGGCTGGTGTAGGCTGAATGACAGCTCTGGGACCCTGGCCCCAAATGTTCCAACACTAACCTACCACTGTCGGCTCCACTGATAGAGACATAAATAATCTAATTGGTTTAACCATAAGAAGGGGTTTTATTAATTTTCATTTCACCGGAAGGTCTTTGTCTCGTCTAATAACAGGCAAAAAACTACTATAAAAACTACTATAAGCTGCGTCTTACCTCCCGTTTTTTAATAAAACGGTCAGGAGCCGGGAACGAAGGTAAGGTACTTACCCGATCGCTCGCTCCTCTGCAGCGTCCTCTGACAGGCCCCGACGGACTTTGTACGATATGCGCAAACTAGGCCGACAAACTAAATGCAACTTTCTAGAGAATAATCTTTCAATGTGCCGGTGTTTCTGGGGAGAAAATCTTTCACATTAGGATTAAAAAAAAAATAAGTTTAGTTCTCCTTTGTGAACAAGGGTAGGTGAACAGTAACACTAACTCCTCCCAGTAATCTACGGAATGTTTAATTTATCTGAACCAATCATATTGCAGTGCACAAACTTCTCTTCTGCACTCTGATTGGCCCAAGACTAATTTAAAGGGATAATACATTCAGAGTTTCTGGCATCACTTTGATCAGTGACAATGGCCCTATTTTAAGGTCTGTTGCCTAAATCTGAATTTAGAACTTTTGGTTTTGAGTTTGCTTTTAGGTAGTTAAAAAAAACATCTTGTCACATTCTATTTCCTTTAATGGTTACTGCCAGAGAACTTCATAAAGGTCAACGTTATGTATATAAAGATTGAAATAACACTGGAAAAAATAAATACACTTGACTACATAACGAGACACGTGTGATTGGTTAGACCGAGCCTGGTTCATTTCTCTAGTGTTTCCCCTGTAATTTAATACATGTACCTGAATTCCAAACCACGGAATTTACCCTGTCGCTGAATTTTCCGCCTGATTGCTTTAAATTCATATTTAAGGGTTAAATCAGTTCCCACTGCCGCAGGGCCACATTCCCATGACCAGAATCCCACCCACGGAGGTTTACATACTCAGTACCACAAGATCATAAAACTTATAATAAAAAAAAAATCCCGTTTAGGTTTCCTTGGATTGACTACAAGAGCCTTAAAAGGAGCGAGCGTGGGATTTTAGATCGTTAATGTCGGTGAAGTGTCTGCCATTAAACGGGCACTAAACAAACAAAGAAAAAAAAATATCAACCTAAGGGTTGGGCCACACTAACGCATGGTTTGCTCGTTTGCATTCCCGTGATTTCCGATGAGCACGCATTTGCGTTTTCATAATATTACACTACAAAAACAGAAACACGGCGCAACGCGCGACAATGCACAGAAATCGCACACATGAGCGTTATCGCCACTGCGTGAGCGATTTAATGCGTTGTAGTGGGGCCTCAGCCTTAGGCCTGGCACACACAGATTACTGATCCCGGGTTAATAGTCTGCTGGTCGGTTAGATAGACGGACATGTCCGAGGGCACGCTCACACTGCGCCGCACATGCAATCGAACACGGAATCTCACGCGATTCCATCGCATTTGCGCGTGCGATTTTTCCTTCTGAGATCCGAAATCGCATGCAAGTGCACATAAAAATGTCCATCACATGCAGCTGCGTATCGCAAACAGGTGCGCAATCGCATTGCACCCGAAAATGTGCTGCAATTCCTGTATTTGAAAAAAATCACAAGCGCAAACGCAGAAAAACCGTGCTAGCGTGGCCTAGGCCTAAGGCTGAGGCCCCACCACATCGCACCAAATCGTGATTACGCGTGCGGTCCTGGTGCATTGTCGCACGTTCTTTGCCGTTTGAGCATGCGATTTTGCAATTTAGAATTATAGAAACTCGTGCATCTGTGCAAAAAAAAGTGATCCAAAATGGAAACGGATGCGCAATCGCATTGGAAATCGTGTGAGTTTTTGCATTACCGCAATTTCCATTCTAACCAAAATCGTATGCGCAATCGCAAGAGAAAATGGGTGAAAAACTCGTTAGTGTGGCCTAGCCCAAGTTATTACCTGTTAGAACTGTTGCTTGCCTATAGGGAGGTAAGGTAACAAGAAGGTGGGGACACTGAATAAATTGGTAGAAATCTGCATTTTATGCACTGAACATTAACAATTATGAATTGTTTAGTGCCAATGTCAATTATTATTATTAGATGTGTGGCCTTGGACAATTTTATAAAGTGTAGACCCCCTAAAGTGCAGACCCCCAAATGGGGAATTAAGGCACCAAGGTGATTTTTATTGGTATAAAAATACAAAGTTACTCCTGATTATCCCTAAATCTCCTCCACCTTCTAGGATAACTGCACGAGACACCAGCTGTGTCCTTGATACAAGGAAAGTTTCACTTCCTTGTCTGCACTGTCTTTGTGACAAACGTGTTATAAACCCCACTCCCAAAAAAATCAAACTTCTTCAGGTTTGCGGCTTGCTTGCTTAAGATTTGTAAAGTTCCCCTTTAAGCAACAAAACTTGCAAAAAGCAAGTGTAAATTTCCAAGGATCCGAACCCATTCTACAGAGCTAAATATTTAGATGGGGAAAATGACTTTCATCTGCACTGAAGCTTAACTGCTAAACTCTATGGAAAATCTATTTCTGTGGAAACACAATGTTAAAACAGGTCTCAGAACTGATTTGCTGCTGGTAAAAGATCGATATTTCCAAGCAAATGATACAATTAAGAATGGACTTGGGTGGTCAGAGGATCACCCAATGTCCTTACTCTAGTAGGTGGAGAACATTAGTTAATACCAGGGAGATATACTGTATCTCCCAATCTTCTCTGTCAAATTACCTGAAGAGATACGAGGATAATGGTGGTTGTATCAGTGCAACCTTTAAAGGAATAGTTAACTACCAAAGTGAACTATTCCTTTAATGCATTGATTGAAGACCAGGAAGGTAAGGAGCCTTTCCATCTGTTCTTCAATCAAGGCAATTGGAGCCAGGAACAAACTTACCTGTTACGCGATCCTCCCCAGCAGCACTGAAATTCCCGACTGCTTCCAGGTTCTGTACAGCTATAGCGAGCATTATCGTGCATGCGCGCTATAGCTGTTCAGAGCGCCATGGACCCGTCAGTGCTGCTGGGGAGGATCATGTAACAGGCAAGTTTGCTCCAAGTTCGTTCCTGGTTCCACTTTCCTTGATTGAAGAACGGAAGGTAAGACATAGCTCCTTATCCTCCCGGTCTTCAATC
The DNA here is from genome assembly GCA_019447015.1 of Hymenochirus boettgeri. Lineage (NCBI taxonomy): Eukaryota > Metazoa > Chordata > Amphibia > Anura > Pipidae > Hymenochirus > Hymenochirus boettgeri. The sequence continues at coordinate 268,409,727 of CM033472.1, forward strand.
AATGCATTAAAGGAATAGTTCACCTTGGCAGTTAACTGTTCCTTTAGGCTCCATTCACGCGGTCGATTTGAAGCAAGACGCCCTACCAAGAAGAAGGTGACGCTTCCGACTTCTGACGATAATCACACACGTCTGCCTGTTCCATTGGGCAGATCACTGACGATGCCCAAACAGCTGCACATGTGCGATAATTGGCCGAAACAACCGCCCGATGTCGCCTGCTTGTTAGGAGAGCAACTGTGAATGGAACTTTACGATCCTAACTAACGGTACAATAGTATCAAGATCGTTAATGTGTTATACATTATGGATCTGCTGATAAATAAGGAACAAAGCATTGAACTAATATCACACACTGCAAATTTCCTGACCGACAAAGGAAATGGTCCATGACATTTCCCCAAGTCACCCAAAGAACCATGAACGTGTCACTTAATGGTCCCCATTGTATCTTCTCTGCCACACGCACTTTGCCTTGAAGAGTCAAGAGTCAGGCGGAATGTAGGAGGCTATATCTCCACCGACTTGCCAACAATATCCGATTGTTGATTTAAGGATAACCAGGTGGCAGTAGAGAAATCTTGAGTTTTGAAATTGATTTATGGAAGTGTCTTAAATGTCACCCAGTGGGTCCCAGAGACGAAAGTAAAAGAGGAACATTGGATTTGCCATTAAGAAGTTACGAGATACAGAATGGGCAACGGTTAATTAACTTCTTCAGAAATCGGCAGTTAAATCACCGAGTGGATCGACATCTTCATTATTCACAGAAAAGGCTAGAAACCAGTTTGTTTATTTAACACAAGAACCCAATTCACATTTTGTTCTACAAGATGAAGTTTGGTAGGTCACACCTAGACTAAACATTTTACCATTTTTGATCTTAGAACTGATGCATGGTATGGCACATACAGCAACTCCCTGCAACTGTCAATCTTGCCTCTAGGGCTTTAAAGGCCTGAGAGTTGATGCTAAAACACACACACAAAAAAATTTTTTTATACGGAAATATGTGTAGGGTATCTCTGCTGAGTTTCCTCTGTCGTTTATCAGATAGGGATGACCTATCAGACTGAGGGTTAGGAAGACGGGCATTAGGTCTAATAATTAGTTTCCCTATTATGCCAGAGTAAGCTGCCCCCTCCCTCTATACAGTCAATCAAGGCTGTGACAACTGACATCACAGCCAATGACAGACTGCTGTTTGCTGGTTTCTCTGCACATGCTCAAGCTTAAAAAAGCTCACTGAGCAGCGGGAGAAGGCAGACACTTTTGCCAGAAAGGAATAGAACTTATCATTCAGTATCGGGTTACAAATACATGTAAAAAGATAACTAACCAGCAGATAACTAACCAGTAGTAACCATTTTTTTTGTGTGTTAAGTGTGTTTATTACCTTTAAAGGACAACTCCACCCTCATAAGAACATATTTTAGAAAGAATTGCCTCTTTATAATATGTTGATATATCATAGTTTGTCCTATGAATTCATTACTGTATGCCTGCTATGCTTCTGGATGCCTCATGGAAACTGAGCAATCTAGAAACCTGTACTGAGCCTGTACTGAGCCTGGGCATGCTCAGAAGAGGCAGACAAGGGATTAACATTCAGTCATTGGCTGTGATGTCAACTGTCAAATCCATAACTGACAGTTACTAACTGGAAGAACCAGAAAGTAGAAACAGGGGAAACAGGTCATTGTGCAGGATTTCAGGTTAGACTTATATATTTCACATTTCAAACTATTACGGTTTAGGGTTTTGGGGGGTGATTTACCTGTATGTAAGTTTTCATTTTAGGGCTGGACTTGCCCTTTAAGGCAGTGTTCCACTCAACCCTGTTATCCTTGCAGAACCCTTGAAACAATTTCAAGGGCAAGCAATAAATAAATTCTTAAATATGTTTATTAGTTTTTTTCTTTCGTAATCATCATAAAACATAAATCGTAAAAATATAACAAATAGATCAATAAATAGGTCTAGATTTTATTTTCTTTCAATGCACTCGAAGTCATCACAAAAGTGGACTGTACATTTCCAATCCCTGGTAGGGACCAACAGGTGTCCAGGGACTAGTTGAGAAACACTGGTTTAAGGTTTTGACCACTGGATTTGCGTTAAGAATAAATCTTGTATAGAGGATTTGAATGTCCATTTTATAATGATGCACACCTTATCAGTGGCGTAACTAGGAATCACTGGGCCCCCCAGCAATACTATTATGGGGCCCCTATCTGTGCTTCGTCCACAGTGTTTTTTGTCATATATATCTGTCATATGAAATAAAAAGATGGGGCCCCTTGGCCCCCCTGTAGTTATGCCCCTGCACCTTACACTTAGAACCACCTCTCAGGTAAGACATTGCTAAAGTTTGTCAGTACATCTGCTATTTTTATGCCTGGGCCCAGTTGGCTCAAATCAGTCCAGATCAAGTCAAATCTCTGAAGACTGATCATCTCTGAACCTCTGATCTAGTTCTGGGAAGCACAACGGAATGAATGCCTCTTAAAGGACAACTATACTATTAACTGTAACACTGTTAATGTTTTAAAAATGAAAATTACCTTGGGCAGAGAGTTAGGGTTGGTTACTCCTGCTGCCCACTATCATTGAGGAGAGCAAGCATGTGCAGTTTTCATCTGCCAGGTTAGTGTCCTGGGCTTTCCTGTATTAAAGATAGTGCTGAAGCACTGAGGAAGCCTGGCAGAAGCAGTTTTCTTCGTGCTGGCGCTCCTTACAGAAATTATATTGGGAGGTAGGATTAACCAACCCAACCTCCGTTTTATCCAATTCCCAGAATTAGAACCATAAAATAAACTTAAATATATATATTCATTTAAAAAAGAAATGTCCTGAAAATACTGGAAACAATCTGTAATTCCCAATTTATTAATATTAATTTGACACATCACAAAATGTAGGAATACTTATGTTCGTACCAAGCTCCAGGGACCGGTAGTCCACACGGCATCTGAAGGACAACTATGGGTATTGCACTGTTCGCGATCTGGGGGTTTATCAAGAACTTCACAGCTGAGATCGTTGAATATGTCTCCATTGGATCTTTGACACACCACTTGTCTTGTTCTTGTCCCGGTTCCACATTTTTTTGAACACTAAAACAAAATCACAAATTGAATTAGAGGAATAGTATCTTTTCCTGTGGTGCAGTCAAATTGTTTAGCCAGAAATCTCTTTAGAACATTTGGATGGGCCAAGTTCTCTTCCATTCTGAAAAAGGTATCTGCCGCCTCCCTCTGCTCATTGAGCTATTTAGAGGCTTGAGCATGTGCAGAGGATACAGTAGCGGAAAGAGGAATCCACCATTGGCTGTGATGTCATAAGTCACAGCCTTGATTGACTAAATTTATTTTTTATAAATCGGAATGTGGAAGCTTTTCTCTCCAGAACACCTATATATTGTGAGATTCCTCTCTAGTAAGTTGTATTATTATTGTAATTATAATTGTGGATTTACCGGTATATAGCGCCAACGTCTTCCGTAGCGCTTTACAATTACATGTATACATTCACATCAGTCTCTGTCCGAAAGAGCTTACAATCTGAAGAGATTTATTTGACACATACAACTTTTTATAATTGTGGGGGAAACCGAGTGCCCGGAAGAAACCCACGCCAGCACGGGGAGAACATACAAACTCCTTGCAGATGTGTCCAAGGGTGGAATCGAACTCAGGACTTCTTGTGAAGAGTACTGCATACACTGAGCTGGGCAGAACTTCCATAATCCACCTCTTGGTTTTGGTGGAAGGTGATCCCTAGTACCGACAGGAATAAGGAAGGAATAGGGGAGACTACACCTGCTGTATTTTTGTGATAATGTGTGCTGTCTATTGGGACAATGTTGTCTGGCAACTTTAGTTCCCCTTTAAGGCTGGAGATTCCCTTTAAGTACTTTATTAACTTTGTAAGGATAGATAAGTATCATTCAGTATCCCGATTAGCGGTTCCCAACATGAACGTACCTCTCCCCAGCTTCCAAACGCCCATTGTGGGCATGATCCGGATTCACAAGACCTTTGTTCAACAGGTTTCATTTTGTCTTCACAGTTACTTGCTGGATAACCATTTTCATCTTGGCACACGACAACTCTACGTTGAAATCCACCGGCACAAGTACTGGAGCACTGTCAAAGGAAATCACCACAATGGATTTAATCGCTATTAAAGTAAAATATACCAATCCTCCTGCCATGTTAATATTCCCTTTCTGCCCATTGACATGCAAAATGGTAAAAAAAACCTGACCAAACCCTTTATTTCCGACTATCTAGTGATGTCCAATCCTACATCATCCCACCTCTAGAAATGATAAGGAAATTCATATTAGAAATAAAGGTAACCTTACAAGGCGACAACTTTTTATATACAAGTCTAATGTTCTGATTGGCTACTACTGCCCTCGGTCCTTCAACCAAAACAACCCCTTGTTTCTATTGGCTATGAGCTATTCCAGTACTGTATTCTTTAGAGTTGGAGAAAAGTGGTTACAACAGACATCACTGCCCCTTTATTTAGCTGTTTATCTCTAGGTAGAGATAGCATTATTTCATATCTACTGGGTCGATTACCACACATTTTGGTTAAGCTAAACATTTCCAAATAACTCTTCACAAAGACAAAGAAAAACGCCAACACTTACCGCACCCCATGGTCCAATTCTCCACTGGTTGCCTCCCTGTCCGTGTGAACGACCGGAATTTTGGTTTAAAATGGCTAACGTTGGATTGGATCGCGCTCTTTGATCCACATTTGGCAAGGGTTGGACAGGCCTTGTGTAGTGGTGGTTTAAATATTGACAAGGGGACATGGAGCACTCCTGGTCAGTAGCTGGTATATCATCAGTATCACATTCGCTTTGGTCAACTGACTGTTCGAGGAAATCCACACAAATAACTTGACGCGTTGCCTTTCCTTGTCCACACGTCACAGAACACTGGAATTATTGTACAGAGAGCGCTGGTCACTATTTGCAATCTACTGCAGATTAGGTTATTGAAGAGCTGATTTTATATTTGCACCTGTGTGGCCCCATCCACCCTAAAACCAATGTATTGGTTTTCTGTTGACCCCCAGGAGAGGGACTATGTTGAAAAGAAAGTCATCAATGTAGGTTTTGTTTTATCCTTTCAGATAAATTAAAATGATGGTAATTAAAGAGTTAATATTGTCAGCACCATCATTTTTCACAGCTTGCACTTAGATCTGTGATCCCAGGCTTGCTAAGGTAACAGAACAGGCTTTTATTTAACCCTAAATTGTTTGGAGACCACAGTTCCTCTACTAAATACCAATACAAAGAGATAAAACTCCACTCACAGAACTCCACTCCAGCGCTTTCCATCGTCCACAGGGGGTCACAGTGCACATCTCATTGGCTGACGGTTTGGGCAAATGGGAGCAAGCAGCTTCATCTGCTACAGATCCTTGTTCATCGCGACAGCTGACGTATCTCATTCTTGTCCCTTTTCCACATGTTGCAGAGCACTGGGGAAAATGTTGAAAATAATGTGAACTTGGTTGGACCCTAGTGCCACCTCTTAGTATCGAAGGCCCCCTAGAGTTCATTAATGCACCAGCCAACTCCAAAAAAGATCCCTACATCTACATCACCTCTAGTGCTAAATCAACTACATCTGCACATTATTCAGCAATAAGGCCGATTGATATTTAGGATGTAAAACTGAATCTGATACATTGTCCAATGCTTTGTAAATGATGAACTTACAGGTGTCCAAGACCCGAATCTCCACTGAGTCCTGCTGTGCACAATTTGTTTGATTTCCGGAATACTCGGACACACATCGGTTTCACAGTCCTGTAAATAGAACGTTGGCTTCATTAGGCTATTTCAATCTATAATTAACAACATTCTGATTCCCAGTCAAGTCAATGCTGCAATATTTGTATTAGTCATTGCTGGCTAAGGTTAACATTGTGACCAACTGGAAATAAATTAACAAACTGTAGTTTAATTAAACGGATCCCTACAAAAATCAATTAAAGGGCAAGTCCACCCCCATAACTTTAAATCCACCATACATAGGCCACTTCCCCTTGTGTAGAACAAAACTCCCATTTTTGCTGTAGTGTTTGTAGTTTTCTAGTACGGCCGGGGTAAAGTTTCAGAAAGCAAGCAGTAGGAGGCGGAGAGGTGGCAAAAGGTTTCCGCCTCTTACCTTTCCTCTGAGAGGTTTCTGGCAGGGGAGCCCCCTCCCTCCCACCAGGTCCTTTACGGCTGCTTGGTGCCCTGCGATTAAAAGCTATTTTCTGTGTGTATGGCACCCCAGCCCACCCCCAACCACTGATTTAGGTAGAAAAAAAAAGCCTCAGAAACATACTTACAGACCTTTTTTCCCTGCATAGCTGGCAGCCGCATCTGTGATTGGCTTCCAGCTAACCAATCACAGATGTGGCGGCCAGTCCTGCCCCTCTCTGCTGCTTCCGGGAGCAGAGCGCATAGGGAAAGAAGGTCTGTAAGTATGTTTCCTGGACTTTTTTTTTAGAAACCTAAAATTGTTTGTGGCATGTCCACAAACAAAACAAACAACAACAAAAAAAACAGGGACTTGTCGGTTATCTAACCGCAACCCCAACTATTTGTACCAGTTTATTACATGTATTTGTAACCAGATATTAAATGATACATTCTTTTTCCTTTCTGGCAAAAGTATCTGCCTCCTGCCTCTGCTCAATGAGCTTTTTATAAGCTTAAGCATGTGCAGAGGAGGCAGGTGAAACAGCAGTCAATCATTGGTTGTGATGTCATTGTTTATGCTGGTACCTGAGTGTCTGTCGGTCGAGTGGCTGCGTTGCAATCAGTGTCATCAACCACCGATCCGTAGGCTCCGACCACACATTTCACTGCTCGCATCTGGTATCCTGGGCCGCAGGCTGCAGTGCACTGGAAGGAAACACAATATGGAGGATTCGCAGAGTATAATTATCTTAGAATGGAATCAGATCACAGGTTCAAATCCAACTGGACTCATCAACATCTGTAGCTAAAAATAACGTTATTACAATGTCAACAAGCAAGTCTTACAGATCAGTTTTGGATTAAACTGATAACGATTAAAAGGCCAAACTGCAAATCTCTGTATTGTAGGTTAACATGGTTTTCTATATCCCTTTATATAAAAGCAAAACAAAGGAAAAAGAGAGCAAATCAGAAGGTTATTTTGGCGGACTGCCTCCATTTCCCCTTCTCAAACCATTTTCAAGAGGTAAACTTGATTTATTGCACATCCATTGAATCCTCATTCACCAACTACAGATCATTACTAGGCTAAATAAAAACACAAATCAATCAAGCACAGTTGTTTGGGCTCTAGGACAGCTGTGTTTATCACATTTCTTTTAAAGGCAAAACCTACCCCCTTCCCTTTGGCTGCACCCAGTATGAGGACATAAAATTCTAAGTCACCCCTGTGAGTACAGCTGGTAGTTTGAAAACGTACCTGAAGCAGCTGTGCTGGTTTCACCAAAAGTCAAAGGATCGGTGATTTAATATCACCTGCAAATAGTTGCCACGAAACTCACACAGATGAGAGATTTACCGAGAGACATAAAAACTTGGCTAACGTCAATTTAAAGGGTCACTATACTCACTTAAACAACTTTACATTACCTAAAAACTACAAATTGAGAGAAGTAAAATGGTGGTACTCACATATTTATCTGTGTTTGCTTTGTCATTAAATTATTAATGTTTAGTGAGTGCTCCTAATTCCCCCCACCCTCCCTTACTCACTGCCTTCTTGTAGTGTCTGCGACACTTATAAGTTCTGCACAGCCTCACCATGGACACTGCTCTGCTTACACATCTCCCCCTCCCTCCCCCTTCTTACTTTTCTCTGCTGATTCTTTTAATTGTTGCAGAAAGTGTGCTGGCAGGCAGCTAAAGATCCCAGTAAGAGGTCAGGGATGGGACATATTATAATATCTGATTCTGGAGTGACAGAAGCAGAAATGATTTATCAGAATCTACAGCTCAGATTAAAAGTCTGAAAAAAGTTTTGGTGCAGTGGGATCTTGCTGGATCTAAATGTTAATTTTAGAAAATTCTATTTCTAGAGTAAAGTTACCCTTTTAAATTGTGCCCCCCCCCCTCCCAAGTGTCCCATAGATTGTACAAAATGAACCATAGTTCCCTCCTTTACACACATTACATAAACACTGGAAAGAAGACACAGGCTGTAATCTGGTATATTTGCTATTAAGACTAAACAAGGTTTACCTGCCCCCAAGATCCAACCTGCCATGAAGCACAATCTTGCTGTTGACAGGTCTGCACAGGCACGGGTTTTGTTTCCGCTTCACAAAATCTGTCGGCCAGTCGATCCTCTCCAAACTGGCACCAGATCTGTCTGTGCTTTTGTCCCTTTCCACAGGTCACCAGACACTACATAAAGAAAAAGGGAAGGAGTTACAAACAGCAAAGACAAAATGGCGCCCAACACGTAACCACAAAAAAAAAAAAAATTAAAGTAAAATCCTCAAAATGCCATTTTCCCATATGAATAGGGAAATAAACCTGGCAAAGGCTCTGATCAGTCATAATTTACTTCTTAACTTTATTGGGATGTCTTCATGTTACAACTGATAAACAACTCAAACCACAAGTCTAAAATCTTTGGACCATCTTAATCTTGACTTTAATGTTGTATGACAGACACTAAAAAATACAAACAAAGCAACATAGGATTATATCCTAATAATACACAAGAACCATCAATATCCTTTATAGCCATATAAACGGTGCTTTGTTATGTCATCAACAGAGATGGCCGAACTTCTGAAAGGTTTTTTTGAACTTTAGAAAACGGACCCAATAAAGTCAATGGGAGTCAAATAGTTCGAATGAAATACAATTAAAATATCAATGGTAACTTAATGTAAATGGCTGTGGGACCTGGGAAATGGTCTGGGGAACACGTTCCAATATCCAGGACTTTCAACAAAAAAAAAAGATTTTATTCTCACACGAGCTACTTTCGAGCTCCCGCATTCGAACATTCGATAATTATCCCATAAACGATTCGAACATTGGAAATATCCCATAAAGTTCAACATTCGATAATTATCCCATAAACGATTCGAACATTCGATAATTATCCCATAAACGATTCGAACATTCGATAATTATCCCATACACTATTCGAACATTCGATAATTATCCCATAAACGATTCGAACATTCGATAATTATCCCATAAACAATTCGAACATTCGATAATTATCCCATAAACGATTCGAACATTCGATAATTATCCCATAAACGATTCGAACATTCGATAATTAGCCCATAAACGATTCGAACATTCGATAATTAGCCCATAAACGATTCGAACATTCGATAATTATCCATCAAACGATTCGAACATTCTATAATTATCCCATAAACGAATCGAACATTACGATAATATCCCATAAACGAATCGAACATTCGATAATTATCCCATAAACGATTTGAACATTCGATAATTAGCCCATAAACGAATCGAACATTCGATAATTATCCCATAAACGATTCGAACATTCGATAATTATCACATAAACGATTCGAACATTCGGTTGATTTTCGAATTCGATAATTATCTAAAGTTCGAAAGTCCAAGAAATCTGGGTCTGGGATAGTTTGAAAGTCCAAGTCCGTTTGAACTCAGGTTTTAGTTTCTAGTCCATCTCTAGTCATCAATTATAATTTTCCTAAAATCCCATAGGGAAATATGTAAATAATATCATTATAAAGCTGCTATGAATATTGCATCTCGCTAGATCTCCACTGCTTTATCTCAGCAACCAAAATGGAGTGCTGGAGCTTATATAGCCGCCTGTAAATAGTAGATCATAATAGATAATGTAAACGCTATTATAAAATTATATAGCATGGGGACTCATACTATTATATGGTTCAGAACTCTTTATGTATAATAGATTTAATTGTTGGTACTTACAGGGGTGCTCCTACCAAGAAGCAATGTGAAACAATTGCTCGGGGGGTGCACCTCTGTGGTTTACTAGAAAGGCAGCAGTTAGTGCAGAGCACTAGTTCACCAGTCTGTGTTAAGTCAGCCCTCCAGTCCACCAGTCTGTGTTAAGTCAGCCCTCCAGTCCACCAGCCAGTGTCAAGTCAGCCCTCCAGTCCACCAGCCAGTGTCAAGTCAGCCCTCCAGTCCACCAGCCAGCACACTATACCCATCTCCACAAGCCACACCCACCTCCACAAAACAAGCCCAACTTTCCCCAACAAAGCTGCGCCAACTTTACAGGTGGCATTCAAAAGTTGTTTCAGATGCCAAAAATCCTAGGAACAGCCCTGGGTACTTACATCTGACCACTCCCCAGTCTTCCACTGCGGACAAATGAACTCACTGCATCTCTGCTCCGTCGGTTTTTCTTGCGGCCCACACTTGCTCTCGTCCAGAATATCGTGCAAAGCGTTTACGCAGATGGCTTTCCTCCTTCTCGCCCCTGTACCACAACTTTTAGAGCACTGAAAGTTCACCGGGAAGGGTTATTTTCTAAGAGAACATTCAGTCCATTCCGTACATATTACATTTCCGTTTTAATTAAAAGCCAAGAACAAAGAATTTTTGCATGAGCAGAGCATTGAAATGAATATATGTACATATCTTCCAGATTTGTTCTGCAGCCGTTCACATTACGTCCCTGGTATACACTGACTAATGTTCTACCACTATTCATAAGAAGAGACATGGGCTAAAAAATTTAAAGGGGACATTAAACCTTAAATAACTTTAATATTCTATATACTACAGAAGGGAAAAGTAATTTATAATAACCTGTAAAATTATGCAGGCAGTGGAATTCAAACCTAGCTTGGATATCATTTTTTTATTTATTTGTAATTTTGAAATGCAAACTTTAAAGATTGCTAGTGTGTGAGAAAACAGAGCAAAGTGGCTTAACCCTTAGAGGTCAGAAATTACTAATTAAAACAAATATTTTAGATTAATCGACTAAAAATGTTGAATTGTCAATCGGGCCTGAAAAATCAACCACTGTATACAAGCCACATCTGCTCCCTTCCCTAGCTTGTTGAGCTTGAGCATGCTCAGTGTAATCAAGCAGGAATAGGGAGAGGAATTAATCAATAAGATACTTTGTATCAACCTGTTCTAAAGGGAAGTGATGAATGAAACTGAAAGTAAAGGGAGGGCTGCAGTAAAAGATTTCAAACAGTTATGTCTTTAGTTAGGAATTACATAGAAAGACAAATGTTACATCATTTTTGGACTCCAAACCAAGGAAACACTTGTTGTGAACTCCTCCTTTAAGCTACTTCAGTCTAGGAAATCTTATTTATTAAAAAAACTTGCCCTTTAGTCTCACAATAGAACTCTTTGATTTGCCGTTTACGTTTTATAGACACGCTAAGTCTTTAAGTCAATACTAACTTCTGACCAAGGAGAGTATCGCCATCCGCCTGTGTTACAGTCTCCGGAACATTTTTCTTTATTGAGCAGTTTCTGTAGATGGCTGCAGAATCGATCGTCCACCTTTTCGGTTTTGCCGTCAGCCCTGCTGTATTTGGCGCAGTGGATATCAAGAGTTCGGTATCCCAAACCGCACTGTACGGTACATTCGCTCTTCCTGGCCACGTGCCACCTGCCCAAGGAAAATAACCCGATGGAGTGTTTTCCCTTACTGAACAATATATGGGCTGGTACACACACAAGGCAACCTCAGCCCGACAGTAGAATTGCTGTTGCAGAAAATATTTTGCCCGAACCAATCGATGTTGCTTATTTTATTGTCGGATCTGATGAAAATGACCAAACCGGCCAATCATCATTTGGAACATACTGACCAAATGGCTGATGCTGAACTAAAACCAACCAACTACTTTGGACCCTAAGTAGGTGCTGAGATGTGCCCTTTCTACATCCTATTGAGTCCTCTAAGGGTTCCTCTATGGCATTCACTTATGGGCTTTGACAGATACAGTCCTTATTTCTGATGTTTATGCTACATGTAGAATGATAACAATATACAAATAGGTAGTGCCACACAGAATTAGTGAAAAGGGTCCTTAACCCATTTATTTAGTGCAACAAAGATAACGTTTCGAGGGACCTAGCCATCCTTCATCAGATGATGATGATAATGAAGGGTGATAGGTCCCCCGGAACGTTATCTTTGTTGCACTAAATAAATGGGTTAAGGACCCTTTTCACTACTTCGTGGTCACCTGCACTACGATTGGAAATACTTCAGCACACGCTAGTGGCTAGTGTGTGCATTTGTCGCTTCGGACATGTAGAATGATGCCTGGGCTCAGGTACACGGCAAGTGTGACCCCCCATAAGTAGTGATGAAGTTGTGAACCAGATAAGCAATCTCAGTATAAATACCTTACTTCACATTCAGAGTTACACGGCTCAGTTACTGGTTCAGGCTGAGGAATTTGATCGCATCTTTGATCGGAGACAACCAGCTGGTCAGAATCCCGGATACACACAGGTTTCTGCTTTCTTTCCCCTGAGCCAAAAGAAAATGGAGAATAAAGATTATAACAGGGAAACAACATTAAAAAAAACTTCTACTGAACATTAACTAGTAGTCCCGGACTTTATTCCAGGGATTCTTCATCTATCTAAATGCCCTAGCTGTGTCAATATGACCAAATGGGGTTTCCAAAGGAACGTTCGCTCCATTCAACCAATGACGTGCTTTACTCTAAAGTGACATACACACAAGGCTGATTGATTGCAAACTGGGAATATTATACCTGTGGATTATAGAGTTATATCAAGCCTATAAAAGTGAACAAGAGACCAAAGATTGACTTCTAATATTCTCTATAGCTTGGAACATCCTTACCTGCTACTATATAATGATCCCCCCATTATCCCATTAGTGCATCCATGCTATAAACGCTGAAACGCTAGAGCTGATTGGCTGTTTAGTTACAGCAGGTTCCCCAACATTAAATCCCCAGCTTAAAGCATTTGCCCCTGAGAGTATATCCTATCTTAATTCAGTCTTGGGTGGTCCTGAAAACCAGAAAACATCTGCTTTGAATAACACCGACACAGCTAGGTGATACATGGTAGCTCCATGGTTCTGTAATGTTAATTTTGATGGACTGTCCTAGTAATATACTGTGGGTTTGGTGGATGACAGTCTGGAAATCTTCTAATACCTGTATTAAGTGCGTAATTAGTAAAGATTTGCATAAAACCTACTAAGGTTATAAATGGTCACAAAATGAGAAAATAAATTCAATTAAAACACAGATTTGAAGAGTTCCGACTCAGTCTGGCTGACTGTAAAGGATGAACAAAGAGAAACCAAGAGAACTGGTGTAGAGTTGTATTTGAAACATGTCTCTTCTCTTTGTGATTTCATTGAAGAATGCAGCATCTAATGCACTCAATATTAACACTAATACATTTAAAGGAGAACTAATCTTAGTTTTTTTAATCCTAATGTGAAAGCTTTTCACCCCAGATCAACTAAACATTGTAAGATTCTTCTCTAGAAATGTATCTTACAAAAGCTGCATTTAGTACATGTAAGTAATAGATTCTGTAACTAAGAAGGTTTCCATATTGTTGTTGGCAGTACAACCCACAGCCCATGTAGTCATCTAAGAGCCGCGCCCCCTGACCCCAGGATTCACTGTCTCTATGCACAGAGTTTTCCATACAAATGTCTACAAATCAAAATGGAAGTATCTGATAAGACTTTGAACGCTGTTTATTACCCTGTAGTTTATTTTCCAGTCAGTGTCTGGAGATTTTAGTTCTCGTTTAACCAATAAGCGAGTAGCATTACCACAAGAGAACATGTCCACCTACCAAAGAAATGTCCACAATGTAGATACAATAGAAACACAAACTCACATGTTCCCAAAGTTGTGCTAGATAACTCAGCAACTCGAAGTTGGGTATCTTGTTCAAAGGAAGACTTCTCTTCACTGTTACACCTAATCCCAAAGAAAGATCCTAAAAAGACTTTCCTTATCTTTCCATAAATGTGTTTAGGAAGCTGGAACCAGGTATTTAAATTATAGTGACAGTTAATTAGAGTGTAACTTAACTAACTCAACTAATGGTTGATTCAGAGGAAGCCCCCCCCCCCACCCCCCCAAAAAAAACAGCTTAAAAAAAAGGGTGTGTGTGTGTTTCCTTCCTAACTCCAAATGGCAATCGGAAAGTATCCCTGTACCAACCAGAACTACAGTATATGTATTAATACCAGTAATTCTCAATATTATATAGTATCCCTGTACCAACCAGAACTACAGTATATGTATTAATACCAGTAATTCTCAATATTATATAGTATCCCTGTACCAACCAGAACTACAGTATATGTATTAATACCAGTCATTCTCAATATTATATAGTATCCCTGTACCAACCAGAACTACAGTATATGTATTAATACCAGTAATTCTCAATATTATATAGTATCCATGTACCAACCAGAACTACAGTATATGTATTAATACCAGTCATTCTCAATATTATATAGTATCCCTGTACCAACCAGAACTACAGAATATGTATTAATACCAGTAATTCTCAATAATATATAGTATCCCTGTACAAACCAGAACTACAGTATATGTATTAATACCAGTAAATGAAAACATCGTATCCCTGTCTGCTTTAAACCGAACAACACACTGAGGCAGCAATTGGTACATCCGAAAGACCCAATACCAAAACACAAGAAAAGCGACATCATATATGCAGTGCAGTGCAGTGAAGAATGCTCTGATTTGTATGTGGGGGAGACCAAACAGCAACTGCATCAACGTATAGCCCAGCACAGAAGAGCCAATTCCTCGGGTCAGGACTCAGCCGTGTACCTGCATCTTAAGGATAAAGGACATACCTTTGAAGATTGTAATGTTAACATACTGGCGAAGGAACGTGACTGGTTCAAGAGAGGTGTTAAGGAGGCCATTTATGTGAAAATAAAGAAACCAAGCCTAAATAGAGGTGGGGGGGGTTCGACACCAACTGTCTGCCATGTACAATGCTGTTTTGACACCTTACTCTGGGCGTTCCTATAACACCTCTTAGCCACTATCCAATCACGCCCTTAACACCTGGCTGTGATATGCTAATTGGGATTTTCCAGGGTACATAATTGCCACAGATTCTTGTACAAGTCATTCTGAATTGAGAAAGCCAGTCGGATGACTAGCGAAACGTCTTCAAGAACTAAACTTCCAGTCCAGTTGATCTAACTGAATACAACAGATATCTAATGTATTATTATCATGTTTACATTGCTGGGTACACTCTACACATTAGTACATACTCCTTTAATGAATGAAATGTGTCTGCTCAATGATAACATTATACAGAAAGCTCCCAACCTCCCACTATATCCACCTCCAGTCATTAAATCTAAACTTCCCCAATATGTTCGCAGGGACGGTTCACCCACTAACGATCTGTTGTTTTTCTCGCAGCCCATGAGATTTCCAGAGGGCAGGTGAGCGTGACTGTGCAGGATTTCAAGAAGTCACCTCTCTCTAACGTGTCAATGTCTTCAACTGCTAAGGACCAAGACGAAAGGGAAAAAAAGCTTTGTGGCTGTTACTAATGGGACCGAAATGTCATTGCTTTGCAGGAACAAGATAATTCTTCATTCCAGTCTCCCAGTTAACACTGTTATAGAAACGCAGTGAGAACATTGTGGCTACAGACCCCAATAGATAGAATGAGAAGTGGAATTTCAAATCCACGGAGATATGAATTCAAGGGGAACAGACAGGTTGCACCTGCATTGAACCTGTTTAAAGGGTATCTCCACTCGTTTTTTCAAGTTTTGGTAATCCAGTTCTATTGAAGAACGGGAGGTAAAGGAGCTGTGCCTTACCTTCCGTTCTTCAATAGAACAAACAGGAGACTGGTGACAAGCTAAGAAACTTACCCGCTCACTCGCTCCCCCGTCGCTTGGTCCGAACAAGGGGCCATATTTATAAAGGCTTTTAAGTGATACTGTGCCTTTACTGATCGGTTTAATGATCGTTAAACCGATCGTTAATTTTCCAAGGGTTTAACGATTGTTAATTTATGATCTTTATCAGCAATTAATGATAACGATTGTAAATCTACGATAACGCGATCATAGATTTATTATCCCCATACAATACCATTACGGTAGTTTACTACCGCATCGTATTCTACCACCGTACGTTTGTTAATTAACACACATTCAGTGTAGATGTACAACCGTCATACATCTACATCTACGCTAAATTCCGATACCACGCGTTTAAATATGGCCCAAGGTTTTTATTTTCAACTGCAAAGAAACCCATAACGCCTTCCCTCTAATCTTCCCATAGATGTAAATCTATCATATATGACACACAAATTTATTGTTTGCCTAAAATACACAATCACAAAAACTGTCACTTTTTAAGGCAACCTGAATGGTTGCCTTTACTTTGAGACCATTTAGAGATTTAGGTAGCAGCAAACGGATAGCAGATGGTTTAGTTGCCCTTTGTTTTGCTACTGAAAGTGGGTAATTCTAAAGTACCAGACAGTTCATACCTGGGTAGTAGCATGGCAGGTGTAACTTATACCAGGTACCAGTCAGAAACAGGTAGACTCATTACCCCTGGGCAGTAGCATGGCAGGTGTAACTTATACCAGGTACCAATCAGAAGCAGGTAGACCCATTACCCCTGTGCAGTAGCATGGCAGGTTTACCCTTTACCAGGTACCAATCAGACACAGGTAGACCCATTACCCCTGGGCAGTAGCATGGCAGGTGTACCCTATACCAGGTACCAATCAGACACAGGTAGACCCATTACCCCTGGGCAGCGGCATGGCAGGTGAAACCTGCACCAGGTACCAATCAGACACAGTAAGACCCATTACCCGCGGGCTGTAGCATGGCAGGTGAACCCTGCACCAGGTACCAATGAGAAGCAGGTAGATCTATTACCCCTGGGCAGTAGCATGACAGGTAAACCCTGCACCAGGTACCAATCAGAAGCAGGTAGATCTATTACCCCTGAGCAGTAGCATGGCAGGTGAACCCTTCACCAGGTACCAATCAGAAGCAGGTAGATCTATTACCCATGGGCAGTAGCATGGCAGGTGTACCCTGTACCAGGTACCAATCAGAAGCAGGTAGATCTATGGCCCTTGGGCAGTAGAATGGCAGGTGTACCCTGCACCAGGTACCAATCAGAAGCAGGTAGATTTATTACCCTGAGCAGTAGCATGGCAGGTGTACCCTATACCAGGTACCAATCAGACACAGGTAGACCCATTACCCCTGGGCAGTAGCATGGCAGGTTTACCCTATACCAGGTACCAATCAGACACAGGTAGACCCATTACCCCCGGGCAGTGGCATGGCAGGTGAAACCTGCACCAGGTACCAATCAGACACAGGTAGACCCATTACCCGCGGGCAGTAGCATGGCAGGTGAACCCTGCACCAGGTACCAATGAGAAGCAGGTAGATCTATTACCCCTGAGCAGTAGCATGGCAGATGAACCCTTCACCAGGTACCAATCAGAAGCAGGTAGATCTATTACCCATGGGCAGTAGCATGGCAGGTGTACCCTGTACCAGGTACCAAATCAGAAGCAGGTAGATCTATTGCCCTTGGGCAGTAGCATGGCAGGTGTACCCTGCACCAGGTACCAATAAGAAGCATGAAGATCTGTTACCCTGGGCAGTAGCATGGCAGGTGAACACTGCACCAGGTACCAATCAGAAGCATGAAGATCTGTTACCCTGGGCAGTAGCATGGCAGGTGTACCCTGTACCAGTTACCTTCAGAAGCAGGTAGATCTATTACCCTGGGCATAGCATACAGTGTACCCGCCAGGTACCAATCAGAAGCATGTAGATCTATTACCCCTGGGCAGTAGCATGGCAGGTGTACCCTGTACCAGGTACCAATCAGAAGCGGTAGATCTATACCCTGGCAGTAGCATGCAGGTGTACCCGCACCAGGTACCAATCAGAAGCAGGTAGATCTATTACCCTGGGCAGTAGCATGTCAGGTGTACCCTGTACCAGGTACCAATCAGAAGCAGGTAGATCTATTACCCTGGGCAGTAGCATGGCAGGTGTACCCTGCACCAGGTACCAATCGAAGCAGGTACTCTCTACCCTGGGCAGTAGCATGACAGGTGTACCCTGTACCAGGTACCAATCAGAAGCAGGTAATCTATTACCGGGCAGTAGTATGGCAGGTGTACCTTGTACCATAAGAAGCGTAGACTATTACCCTGGGCAGTAGTTGGCAGTGTGCCTTGTACCAGGTACCAATCAAAGCAGGTAGATCTATTACCCTGGGCATAGCATGGCAGGTGTACCTGTACCAGGTACCAATCAGAAGCAGGTAGATCTACTACCTTGGGCAGTAGCATGGCAGGTGTACCCTGCACCAGGTACCAATCAGAAGCAGGTATATCTATTACCCTGGGCAGTAGCATGACAGGTGTACCCTGTACCAGGTACCAATCAGAAGCAGGTATATCTATTACGCTGGGCAGTAGTATGGCAGGTGTACCTTGTACCAATCAGAAGCAGGTAGATCTATTACCCTGGCAGTAGTATGGCAGGTGTGCCTTTTACCAGGTACCAGTTAGAAGCAGGTATATCTATTACCCTGGGCAGTAGTATGGCAGGTACCTTGTACCAGGTACCAATCAGAAGCAGGTAGATCTATTACCTTGGGCAGTAGCATGGCAGGTGTACCTTGTACCAGGTACCAATCAGAAGCAGGTAGATCTATTACCTTGGGCAGTAGCATGGCAGGTGTACCCTGCCAGGTACCAATCCAAGCAGGTATATCTATTACGCTGGGCGAGCATGGCGTGTACCCTGTACCAGTACCAATCAAAGGTCCAATCAGAAGCAGTAGATCTATTACCCCTGGGCGTACATGGCATTGTACCAGACCAGTACCAATCAGAGCAGGTAATCTATTACCCTGGGCAGTGTGCATGGCAGGTGTACCTGTACCAGGTACAATCAGAAGCAGGTAAATCTATTACCCTGGGCAGTAGCAGGGCATGTTTACCCGTGCACCGGTACCAATCAGAAGCAGTAGATCTATACCCCTGGGCAGTAGCATGGCAGGTGTACCCTGTACCAGGTACCATAGAAGCAGGTAGACCTATTACCCTGGGCAGTAGCATGGCAGGTTGTACCCTGCACAGGTACCAACCAGAAGCAGGTAATCTATTACCCTGGGCAGTAGCATGGCAGGTGTACCCTGTTACCAGGTACCAATCAGAAGCAGGTAGATCTATTACCCTGGGCAGTAGATGGCAGTGGTACCTTGTACCAGTACCAATCAGAAGCAGGTAGATCTATTACCCTGGGCAGTAGCATGGCAGGTGTACCCTGTACCAGGTACCAATCAGAAGCAGGTAGATCTATTACCCTGGGCAGTAGCATGCAGGTTTACCCTGACCAGGTACCAATCAGAAGCAGGTATATCTATTACCCTGGGCAGTAGCATGCAGTTGTACCCTGTACCAGGTACCATCAGAAGCAGGTATATCTATTACCCTGGGCAGTAGTATGGCAGGTGTACCTGTGTACCAATCAGAGCAGGTAGATCTATTACCCTGGGCAGTAGTTGGCAGGTGGCCTTTTCCGTCAGTACCATAGAAGCAGGTATTCTATTACCCTGGGCAGTAATGGCAGGTGTACCTTGTACCAGTACCAATCAGAAGCAGGTAATCTATTACCCTGGGCAGTAGCATGGCAGGTGTACCTTGTACCAGGTACCAATCAGAAGCAGGTAGATCTATTACCCTGGGCAGTAGCATGCAGGTGTACCCTGTACCAGGTACCAATCAGAAGCAGGTAGATCTATTACCCTGGGCAGTAGCATGGCAGGTGTACCCTGTACCAGGTACTAATCGAAGCAGGTAGATCTATTACCCTGGGCAGTAGCATGGCAGGTGTACCTGTACCAGGTACCAATCAGAAGCAGGTAGATCTATTACCCTGGGCAGTAGCATGGCAAGTGTACCCCCTACCAGGTACCAATCAGAAGCGTAGATCTATTCCTGGCATAGCATGGCAGGTGTACCCTGTACCAGGTACCATCAGAAGCGGTGATCTTTCCCTGGGCAGTACATGGCAGGTGTACGCCTACCAGGTACCAATCAGAAGCTGGTAGATCTATTACCCTGGGCAGTAGCATGGCAGGTGTACCCTGTGCTGGTCATCTCTGTGTTGTCTGTCAGTTCTCAGTCTCCTCCCCACAGTACTGGGACCGGTTAGTGGGTGGACTGGACCCTCCCCTCCACTAATGGGATTGAAGTGAGTGGGAGAGATCGGACAGATCCAGTTACTAATCCTGATACACAGGGACCGGGAGGGTGACCGAGGGAAAGTCATTACGGTGACCGAGGATCCAGCACCCTGCACGGGACATGTTCAATAGGAGACACGCTGGAGGAGGGGATCGGGCAGATCGGTGAGTAAACAGGTGGGCAGCACCTACAGACCCCTATATCTATATACAGACCCCTATATCTAGATACAGACCAATTTTCTTCAGATCCCGTCTTTCCCTGTTGTGCAAGTTCCCTGTCTATTCCTGTCTGTCTCCCCAGCTATTTTTCTGTTTGGCAGGTCCCTTCGATTACTGGTGTATAAGCTCTGTCTATTTCTTTGTTGATCACTTCTATTGCTCGTCAGGTCCCTGTCTAATTTTCCTGTCTGTGCAGGTCCCCTGTCTATTCCTTCTGTGCGGGTCCCTTTTTCTGCCTGTCGACCTGTCCTATTCGTCTGTGGGTTCCCTGTCATTCCCGTCTGTGCTGTCCCTGTCTATTTTCCCTGTCTGTGCTGGTCCTTGCTATTGTCCTGTCTGTACAGTCTCTGGGTCTATTTTTTTTTGTTTCGGTTCCCTGCCTAGTTCCTGTCTGGGTTGTCCTGTCGTATTTCCTGCTATGGCTGGCCCTGTCTATTTTCGGTCTATGCAGGTGCCTGTCTATTGCCTGTCTTGCATATCCCTTTCTACTATACTTCTCTCCTCACATTCTAAGAAATTTAAAAAATAACTTTACTGAACATGGTCCCGTCTATTTTCCTTTCTGGCGGGTTTGCTGTCTATTTCCTGTCTGTGCCGATTCCTGTATTGCCCTCGATTGCAGGTCCCTGTCTATATCCATCTGTGCAGATCCCTGTCTATGGCAAGTCCTCTGTCTTCTGTTCTGTGCGTTGTTCCTGTCTATCCCTGTCTGTGCCGTCC
This sequence comes from Hymenochirus boettgeri, assembly GCA_019447015.1. NCBI lineage: Eukaryota > Metazoa > Chordata > Amphibia > Anura > Pipidae > Hymenochirus > Hymenochirus boettgeri. Next base: position 268,430,991 of record CM033472.1, read on the forward strand.
CCATCTATTTCCTGTTTGTGCAGGTCCCTGTTATTACCGGTGTATGCAGATCCATGTCTATTTCCTGTCTGTTGCAGGTCCCGGGCGATATCTCTATATCAATTGCCCAAGTGTCTAAAGCGGAATTCCCTAAATGGCTCCTCTAGAAAACGTTCATTTTAAATATACCCGGGATATACAATTCATCATCCCCACATTAACGCAACACCTATAGCGATCTGACTTCACTACCTATAAGCCAAAACTTCATTACAACTGGCCCCTTTAATTATTGTTATGATGTAAAATCCTTGGGGTAGCCACACAAAACCCATTTCATCAACAGACTGTGCCCCAGGCCTATAGTCATGGTACCAAATCCGACTCTCAATTACAACAACAAAAAAAATACGTGTCTTCCCTCTCCAGCTGGTGACCACAGTGGATATTTGACCAGTCATTTATCATGACTTAAATATGGCTCCTGTATACCGGCCCCCAACCTGTATGATAGGTGTCCAAATCACGCCAATTATCGTCACTATTTAATTTCTGCTTGTTATCATGATATTTATTTGACCGGCTAATTTTGTGGTAAGTGCGGTCTTCACCAACAAATGAAACTCCAAATAATCCTCCTGAAGGGGCCAATTTATCATCTAAAAAATAATGCTCTCATCATAATAATAATAAAGTCTGTTCAGTCTAAAATCTCATGGCAGGCACTTTATCATCAGTTAGTGTATTGATACAGGGATATTTTTACTTACAATGATGATACAAAGGTCTGTTTGATACACGGAGAACTTTGATTCCAACACAAGCTCCTTTTCAGATATGTCTTCGGATAACTAAAGAATAAATTTTTATGTTATTCTCTCAAGTCCCCGTCTAGGCCCTGTAATTGTTTGGTTTAAGCTGTAAAGAGAGATATCCTCAAGGGCGATGCAGGTAAGTGATTAACATATTTTGCTTCGCCCTTAAATACTCTGACAGCAGAAGCCTTGCAACCTTCTCTATTTCGCGTCTCCACTTCTTAAAACAACTTGGTCCCGACAGCCCGAAAATCCCTTCACACTTCATATTCATGGCTCTTTCTGTCCAGCCGATAGTATATAGCATTTGAAAATTTCCGAAGCACCTCAATGGCACCCAAGCCCTGACAATGAATTTTTTTGAAAATACATACACGGGAATGAGGATAAATAAGCTGTGGGTGGTCCGACATTAATAACGGGGGCTCAGAACCAAAGAACCACGCAGGTCCATTATAGGAGGGAGGGGGAGTGGTTAGAGTGTAATAAATAAGAAAAGCTTTTAGAAATGATAATTATAGCGATTAACCTCATGATGGGTCCTTAGGAGATTAACATCTACTTACCTTTCGTTCTCCCTATAAAAGGACAGTTTGGGAAAACTCACAACTAAACGGAATCTCTACATTCAGCAAACTTGGCACTAACAGAATTAAAAATAATAAGAATAAAATATCATATTCAGGATTTTAATTGTGTTGTTTGGTTTAAAGAGAGGAGGTGAGTTGTAATTGGGAACATTTAGAATAGAATGCCACATAAGGTATATCGGGTACTCCAAATATATGAAGAAAAAAAAACTGAAAGACAACTGTCAGATGTTGCTCCAATCCACCCCCCCAAGGCCCAGGGCTTAACCAATGGAAAACACCTCTGGAAGAATCCCATTGGTAGATTTCGAGACGAGGTGGGGCCTAGAGGTTAGAACAATACGTTTAATGCAATGTTTATTCGTGTCCTAGAAAATATATTTTCCCTAGACGAATCTGCATCATTGGGACATTAGGTGGTAGATGCATTCTCATATAATGCTAAACTAACATGTATCAATATAAATACTGGCTGTAATTTTGGTGTATTTCTGCAGATAGTGAAATCAAATGTTAAGTTGTCCAATATAAGAGATTGTCTTACATTTTATCTCCTATTGGTGTGTCGTTTGTGTCCCTAGTTTGGTGGGATTGGTCCGATTTTGCCGGCTAGCTACTTTGTCTTCTCCTATTTGTTGCCTGCTGTTATACAATCAGAAGCGGCTGAGGGCGAACAGTTGGCCATAGTGTGTATTTTTTTCCTACATTAAAGCTTACTGTATGCATCCATTGTATGGTTCCACCCTTAAAGGGAGAAAGTTTGAAAGCCAAGCAGTTGCTGGAGAAGTCAAACGACCAGGTTTGTCAAACATTGAATTGTTGGAGGCGGGAGTATGATTGTCTGCCCAATAGTTTTGTAATTTTAGTTCCTCCTTTAAAATGACAGGTGATGGGAATGTTTCCTCCTTGATAATTAAGGGATAGCTTTTTGTTAAAAGCTGCTCTAATAATGTATTGAGACAAGTTTAAAAGGTTCAGGTTACCACACAACTAATCAATGATTCTAACTGCAGTAACAACTCAAATCTGGTGGTTGCAGCATTTTGCATGTCCTTTGACATCATTAATAGTGTTTGTAATACCATCGAATGGATAATAAAAAGACTTCGAAAATATTACAAGAGAAACAAGGGACATGACCTCCAGTACATATCGTAGGGGCTGATTATTTTCTATTATTTTTGATGTGTAACCCTATTTAAAGGTAAATACTAGTCTGCACACTTCAATATGTCGCTAATAACCTTTTGCCTTGTGAGAGGTCCCAGGGTCTCCAATATCATATGTACTCATACCTCATTTATATAAACGGTAATAACCGAATCCATATTACAAACATGGTTTCTCGTTAATACACACAAGTCACATTTAAGACCAGGCAGGGATGATTCTGGCTCTATAATCAGATGTAGGCATGTATATATCACTTAAGAAAGCGTGTGAATGCTTTTCGTTTTCAGCACTGGGGGTCAGCTCTCATTTAAATGGGGTCACACTTACTGGCATTTGCAGAGGTACGTATACAGGGGCTCTAATTTTAAATCTGGAACAATAGTGCTTTTGGGTTTATCAATTAAAATCCCACTGATGGAACACCCTGGCCATTGCTTCCACAATGCATCACTCTGTGTGCGATATAAAGTGCAAGCAAAAATTTGATGCTTTCCATGCATCTCTCCCTGAGTTTCGATTCCACCTCACTTGGAACACATCGCAAGGGAGTTGTTGTTCTCTAATGTTCCTCCCCTTGCTTATTTGGTTTGCCTCCAGGCACTCCCAGCATGCATAAAGACATACTGATTGGTTGTATGAGCAAATAAATTTATTTAGATTGTATCTCTTCGGGTGCAGGGCTGATCTAGAATGCATACATGTAAGTTGTAAGCCGCTTATTAACATCTCGATACAATAAAACCAAGACTTCACTTGACCCAGCAATAAGGTATGAACCTGAAAACATGGCATTTTCTCCACCATACCTACTGTCTGGGTATAATAATAACACCGTTCCCCTTACCCCATTTTATTTAAAGATAGTGCGCCCGTAATAAAAACTTTACGAATTCGGAAGGCTAATCAGATAAAACCTCCAGCCATCAAAACTTCGAACATTTCAGGCCTTTAGCAAACACCAATTCAGAATATTTGAAATGTCCACAATTTTGATCTAAGCAATCAAAACCACAAAGCACAGTTAAAGACGACGAGAGAGAATGGAACTCACATAAGGCAAAGTAAGATCTTCTCTGTCAAAAGACTAGTGCCCATAAAGGGAAGGTAGAAGAATACAATGCATAAAGGTCATGCTGAAAAGAGTTTTGGAATCTTTGTTGAACTGTTTATACGTCCTATTGTCAGGGGCCCCTTTCATTCCCCATAAGTGTCACACTCACGAGGCACTATTACTTTACTTGGTGTGTGAGTTGCTGGCCCTTGCCTGGGGGGACATCTCTCTGTCGTTGGAAGAATAATATCATGGATGCCTAAGCAAATTTCTGGGAAACTGTATTAGCATCAAACGGCAGCGATCCCCTCTGTATATTCCACTAAAACAAGGGTCAGAATGTTTAAAACAGCTCCGGCTTGCTTTTCTGTCCAGATTAAAACATTCATGCACATGTTTTAAGGGTAAACAAGCATGCTACTATGCAGCAGTCATTGCAGAATCCGCATATATTATAAATAGACAGCCGCATGAGGAAGCAGTGCTCAGTTACAGAATAACTCTCCGTCCGTGATATAATACTGGGTGGGAAATAGATTTAATTGCCTGCCGTACTCGCTGCACTTTAGCTCCGTGTTTACTAAATTTCCATTAAATAGGACATGAGCGAATGTATTTCATTATATAACCCGGTAAAACCAGCGATTTAGGGTTACTCAGGTTAAAAAGGTTTTAGGCAGATCCTGTGACCCTGATAGTTGGTCTGGAGCCATTACCCTTTACCAACTGGTGAGCAAAACTTTGTATTATTCATTACGGGATCTAAAGGTAAATCCAGCGGTAATGGCTGGAAACGGTGATTTAGAGGTATATGGAGTTTAAATTCGTAATAAAAGTTCGTCATTGTTTAAAAATGGTGCTATTTGCGCCCCCCAACCATCAGATGTAGCGTTTAAAAATGCTAAATAATATCTTGATTGTTTGGGGCAAAATTAGCACCATTTTTAAAAATCGAATTCCCGTGAACATTCGGGGAGTTCCCGAAAGTGTCGTTGGACTTCGTAAACCTCTCAGATTCGATTTCGAACCCACTTACATCTCTATCTATGTTTAAATTAAAAATCAATCTGTTCTGAGCTAGTTACCGACTTGCAACCATTCTCTGTTTTTTCCCCTTCGGGATTAAAAAAAAAAAGTATTTTCAGGCTCCCGCTCGCATGAATGATTAAGAAGTTTTGGGGTGGGGCTATGACTGAAGCTATAGTGGGCTTTGCTCCAAGAATTTGGAAGTTGATGTCACAGTTTACAGTGCCCTTTAACCTGCTGTAACTTCAATTTGACAGCAGCTAGAAGCATGATCCCGCAGATTCATTTTAAAGTAGTGTAGCCTCTTTTATAGACAGCCACTGTATGTAGACCAAAGTTCCCCTTTAAAAAGATTTTGGTATGGACAAGGGTACCGTATCCTATCTCCCCTTTGGGCAACTTGCAATCGAAATATATTAACATAATATAATAAAAAACCCAAACAATGTTGTTTTATTATCATAAATACAAAATGTGCCCTTTCATTAAAGTACTACGAATTTGAAATCCCTTTGGCACTCCCGGTCTCCCTCGTTCTATATGGTCGGACCCTTTATATTCATTCTTATTTACGATGCCATCGGGTACATTAGCCGATCATGGCATAGAGAAGAACAGCTGGACGAGTTAAGCTACAAATACACGAGGCAGATGTTCACTTCCAATCGATGCAATGATCGGAAATTTGACTTAACTTGAAATCTAGAAGACATGGGACATATAGATGGGGTAAACCTTTCCTCCTTGCCCAATCTTCATTTTTCTAATAAATCTCTCACACATTGTGGAGTGGTTGATCGGAAAAACGTTTTTTGATATATTTAGAGTGATTTGATCAAACAGATCGCTCAAAATGTCGAGCAGTGTATGAGGGGCTTAAGATACATGATGGATGATAGATAGATAGATGATAGATAGAAGATAGATAGATAGCTGATAGATAGATAGATAGATAGAAGACAGCCGAATCGTTAATAGATATATATATATAGATATATAGGTGAAAGATAGATAGATAGAATAATAGAATAGAAGATGGATAGACAGGTAAATAGATATATAGATAGATAGAGAAAAGATAGAAGATAATAGATAGCTGATAGATAGAAAGATAGGACAGATAGATAAGTAATTATGATATATAATAGATGGTAGTTGTAGTATAGATAGATAGCAGATAGATAGAAGATAATATATAGATATTGATACTAGATTGATTGATAGATAGATAATGATGGATAATAAAGATGATAGCTAGTTAGATGATAGGCATGAGATAGATAGATAAAACGAATAGAATGGCTGATTAGCTAGATTGTGGATAGATAACAGATGAAGACAGGATAGATAGATAGATGCTAGATGATAGAGAGGTAGGTGATGATAATAGATATATAGAAATTGAGATGATGATATACAGAGATGATAATAGATAATAGATGGATAGATAAAATGATAGATGATTAGATATATAGAAATTGATAGCTAGATTGATTGATAGATAGATGATAGACAGGGATAGATATAGATAATAGATGGATAGATATGCTTGTGAAGGTTCTCATTCATCCAGGTCATGGTATATCTGTTGTATTCAATTAGATCACTGGACTTGAAATGTAGTTCTTGAAGATGTTTCGCTAGTCATCCGACTGGCTTTCCTCAATTCAGAATGACTTGTACAAGAATCTTGGCAATTATGTACCCTGGAAATCCCAATTAGCATATCACAGCCAGTGGTTAAGGGTGTGATAGGATAGTGGCTAAGAGGTGTTATAGGAACCCCAGATAGGTGTTAAACAATTCGCATTGTACATTGCCAGACAGTTGGTGTCGAACCCCCCCACCTCTATTTAGGCTTGTTCTTTATTTTCACACTTTATTTTACACTGAGGCAGCAATTGGTACAATCCGAAAACCCAATACAAAACACAAGAAAAGCGACAATCATAGTACGCAGTGCAGTGAAGAATGCTCTGATTTGTATGTGGGAGACCAAACCAACGCATCAACGTATGGCCCAGCACGAAGAGCCAATTCCTCGGGTCAGGACTAAGCCGTGTATCTGCATCTTAGGATAAAGGACATACCTTTGAAGATTGTAATGTTAACATACTGGCGAAGGAACGACTGTTTCAAGAGAGGTGTTAGGAGGCCATTTATGTGAAAATAAAGAAACCAAGCCTAAATAGAGGTGGGGGGGGTTCGACACCAACTGTCTGCCATGTACAATGCTGTTTTGACACCTTACTCTGGGCGTTCCATAACACCTCTTAGCCACTATCCAATCACCCCTAACACCTGGCTGTGAATGCTAATTGGGATATTTTCCAGGTACATAATTGCCACAGATTCTTGTACAAGTCATTCTGAATTGAAGAAAGCCAGTCGATGACTAGCGAAACGTCTTCAAAACATTTCAGTCACCAGTGGATCTAATTGATACAAACAATATAGATGGATGATAAAAGATTGATAGCTAGATTGATGATAGATAGATGATAGCCAGATAGATGATAAATAGATGGATAGAAATAAAAGATTGATATCTAGTTGATGGATAGCTCAGCTGCAGAGAGATCGAAACATAGACTAGTAACTAGATGGAATAGATAACAAGATTGATAGCTATGTATGGATATGATAGATGATAGACAGATAATAGATAAAATGATGGACTATAAAGATTGATAGCTAGATTGATGGATAGATAGATGATAGACGAGATGTTACGATGGATGGATAGATACATACTAGATAGTGTAGATATGAAGATAATAGGATAAAAACAGATTTAATACATGATGAAGATATATGATATATATATCTAATATATATATATATATATTAGCTAGATGAATATACATAAATATAATTATAGAAAAATTATAAAATGATAGACGAGATAAATGATAGATGATAGATAAGAGATTAGATACATAAGATAATAGAATAGATATAGATGATAATAGAGAAAGAGACAGACCAGACAGATAGATACAGGATAGATAAATGATAGACAGAGATAGATACATGTAGATCAAATAGCTAAATAGATTGGTTATCTACTCACAATACGATATCTAGCCTATAATAAGTAATGTAGCTGGTTAATGGAATGATTGGGTTGGCCTATTAGTATGTCTAGATGAGGGAACGGTTTGTAAAACCATTTGAATTAGTCTAGTTGGAAGCCTTTTCACCAATAACGGACGAAAGGACACATCCTTATTCACGGGAGACCCAAGCACAGCTGGCATATTAAGAATAATTAGCTCTGTGCCAGCTATCGTCCTTCCTCAGTCAATGAACCACATAGGTCAGGGTAGTATCACATATTGACTTGGGGCTGGTGTAGGCTGAATGACAGCTCTGGTACCCCTGGCCCCCAAATGTTCCACACTAACCTACCACTGTTCGGCTCCACTGATAGAGACATAAATATCTAATTGGTTTACCATAGAAGGGGTTTTATTAAAATTTCATTTCATACCGGAAGGTCTTGTCTCGTCTAATAACAGGCCAAAACTACTATAAAAACTACTATAAGCTGCGTCTTACCTCCCGTTTTTTTTAATAAAACGGTCAGGAGCCGGGAACGAAGGTAAGGTACTTACCCGATCGCTCGCTCCTCTGCAGCGTCCTCTGACAGGCCCCGACGGACTTTGTACGATATGCGCAAACTAGGCCGACAAACTAAATGCAACTTTCTAGAGAATACTCTTTCATGTGCCGGTGTTTCTGGGGAAGAAAATCTTTCACATTAGATTAAAAAAAAAATAAGTTTAGTTCTCCTTTGTGAACAAGGGTAGGTGAACAGTAACACAACTCCTCCCAGTAATCTACGGAATGTTTAATTTATCTGAACCAATCATATTGCAGTGCACAAACTTCTCTTCTGCACTCTGATGGCCCAAGACAATTTAAAGGATATACATTCGAGTTTCTGGCATCCACTTTGATCAGTGACATGGCCCTATTTTAAAGGTCGTTGCCTAAATCTGAATTTAGAACTTTGTGTTTTGAGTTTGCTTGTTAGGTAGTTAAAAAAACATCTTGTCACATTCTATTTCCTTTAATGGTTCTGCCAGAACTTCATAAAGTCAACGTTATGTATAAAGATTGAATAACACTGGAAAAAATAAATACCTTGACTACATAACGAGACACGTTTGATTTGGTTAGACCGAGCCTGGTTCATTTCCTATGTTTTCCCCTGTAATTTTAATACTGTACCTGAATTCCAAACCACGGAATTTACCCTGTCGTGAATTTTCCTCCTGATTGCTTTAAATTCATATTTAAGGGTTAAATCAGTTCCCACTGCCGCAGGGCCACATTCCATGACCAGAATCCACAACCCTGAGTTTACATCACTCAGTACCACAAGATCATAAAACTTATAATAAAAAAAAATCCCTTTGAGGTTTCCTTGTTGACTACAAAGCGCCTGAAAAGGACGAGCGTGGGATTTTAGATCGTTAATGTCGGTGAAGTGTCTGCCATTAACGTGCACTAAACAAACAAAAAAAAAAAATATCACCTAAGGGTTTGGGCCACACTCAACGCATGGTTTGCTCGTTTGCATTCCCTGATTTTCCGATGAGCACTCATTTGCGTTTTCATAATATTACACTCACAAAAACAGAAACACGGCGCAACGCGCGACAATGCACAGAAATCGCACAATCAAGCGTTCGCCACTGCGTGAGCGATTTAATGCGTTGTAGTGGGGCCTGCAGCCTTAGGCCTGGCACACAACAGATTACTGATCCCGGGTTAATAGTCTGCTGGTCGGTTGATAGACGTGACAGATAGTCCGAGGGCACGCTCACACTGCGCCGCACATGCAATCGAACCGGATCTCACGCGATTCCATCGCATTTTTTGCCGCGTGCGATTTTTCCTTCTGAGATCCGAAATCGCATGCAAGTGCACATAAAAATGTCCATCACGCAGTGCTCTGCTATCGCAAACAAAAGTGCGCAATCGCATCTGCACCCGATAATTGCCCTGCAATTCCTGTATTTGAAAAAAATCACATGCGCAAACGCAAGAAAAACGTGCTACGTTGCCTAGGCCTAAGGCTGAGGCCCACCCACATCGCACCAAATCGTTGATTACGCGTGCGTCCTGGTGCATTGTCGCACGTTCTTTGCCGTTTGAGCATGCGATTTTGCAATTTAGAATTATAGAAACTCGTGCATTCTGTTGCAAAAAAAAGGTTGTCCAAAATGGAAACGAGATGCCAAATCGCATTGGAAATCGTGTGAGTTTTTTGCATTACCAACCCACCACCGTCAATTTCCTCCTACCAAATCGATGCGCAATCGCAAGAGAAAATGGGTGAAAACCTCGTTAGTGTGGCCTACCCAAGTTATTACTGTTTAGAACTGTTGCTTGCCTATGGGAGGTAAGGTAACAAGAAGGTGGGGACACTGAATAAATGGTAGAAATCTGCATTTTAAATGCACTGAACATTAACAATTTGAATTGTTTAGTGCCATGTCATTATTATTATTAGATGTGTGCCTTGGACAATTTTATAAAGTGTAGACCCCCTAAGTGCAGACCCCAAAATGGGAATAAGGCACCAAGGTGATTTTTATTGGTATAAAAATACAAAGTTACTCCTGATTATCCCTAAATCTCCTACCTTCTAGGATAACTGCACGAGACACCAGCTGTGTCCTTGATACAATGGAAAGTTTCACTTCCTCTGTCTGCACTGTCTTTGTGACAAACGTGTTATAACCCCACTCCTCCCAAAAAAATCAAACTTCTTCAGGTTGTGCGGCTTGCTTGCTAAGATTTGTAAAGTTTCCCCTTTAAGCACAAAACTTGCAAAAAGCAAGTGTAAATTTCCAAGGATCCGAAACCCATTCTACAGAGCTAAATATTTAGATGGGGAAAATGACTTTCCATCTGCACTGAAGCTTTAACTGCTAAACCTCTATGGAAAATTATTTCTGTGGAAACACAATGTTAAAACAGGTCTCAGAACTGATTTGCTGCTGGTAAAAGATCGATATTTCCAAGCAAATGATACGATTAAGAATGGACTTGGGTGGTCAAGGATCACCCAATGTCCTTACTCTATAGGTGGAGAACATTAGTTAATACCCAGGGAGATATACTGTATCTCCCACTGTCTCTGTCAATTACCTGAAGAGATACGAGGATAATGGTGGGTTGTATCAGTGACAACCTTAAAGGATAGTTAACTACCAAAGTGAACTATCCTTTAATGCATTGATTGAAGACCAGGAAGGTAAGGAGCTTTCCATCTGTTCTTCAATCAAGGCAATTGGAGCCAGGAACAAACTTACCTGTTACCGATCCTCCCCCAGCAGCACTGAAATTCCCAGACTGCTTCCAGTTCTGTACAGCTATAGCGACATTACGTGCATAGCGCGCTATAGCTGTTTCAGAGCGCCATGGACCCGTAGTGCTGGCTGGGGAGGATCCATGTCACAGGCAAGTTTGCTCCAAGTTCGTTCCCTGGTTCCACTTTGCCTTGATTGAGAACGAAGGTAAGACATAGCTCCTATCCCGGTCTTCAATCATGCATTAAAGGAATAGTTTCCCTTGGCAGTAACTGTTCCTTTAGGCTCCATTCACGTGTCGATTTGAAGCAAACCCCTACGCAAGAAGAAGGTGACGCTTCCGACTTCCTGACGTAATCACACACGTCTGCCTGTTCCATTGGAGCTCACTGACGATGCCCCAAACAGCTGCACATGTGCATAATTGGCCGAACAACCGCCCGTGGTCGCCTGCTTGTTTAGGAGAGCAACTGTGAATGGACACTTTCATACCTAACTACGGTACAAATAGTATCAAGATCGTTAATGTGTTATACATTATGGATCTGCTGATAAATAAGGAACAAAGCATTGAACTAATATCACACACCTGCAATTTCCTGACCGACAAGGAAATGGTCCATGACATTTCCCCAAGTCACCCAAAGAACCATGACGTGTCACTTAATGGTCCCCATTGTATCTTCTCTCACACGCACCTTTGCCTTGAAGAGTCAAGAGTCAGCGGAATGTAGGAGCTATATCTCCACCGACTTGCCAACAATATCCGATTGTTGATTTAAGGATAACCAGTGGCAGTAGAGAAATCTTGAGTTTTGAAATTGATTTATGTGAAGTGTCTAAATGTCACCCAGTGGTCCCAGAGACACGAAGTAAAAGAGGAACATTGGATTTGCCATTAAGAAGTTACGAGATACAGAAGGGCAACGGTTAATTAACTTCTTCAAAATCGGCAGTTAAATCACCGAGTGGAATCGACATCTTCATTATTACAGAAAGGCTAGAAACCAGTTTGTTTTATTACACCAGAAACCCTTCACATTTTTCTACAAGATGAAGTTTCGTAGTCACACCTAGACTAAACATTTTACCATTTTTGATCTTAGAACTGATGCATGGTATGGCACATACACAACTCCCTGCAACTGTCAATCTTGCCTCTAGGGCTTTAAAGGCCTGAGAGTTGATGCAAAACACACACACAAAAAAATTTTTTTATACGGAATATGTGTAGGGTATCTCTGCTGAGTTTCCTCTCGTCTGTCCTAATAATTAGGTTTTCCCTATTATGCCAGAGTAAGCTGCCCCCTCCCTCTATACAGTCAATCAAGGCTGTGACAACTGACATCACAGCCAATGACAGACTGCTGTTTGCTGGTTTCTCTGCACATGCTCAACTTAAAAAGCTCACTGAGCACGGGAGAAGGCAGACACTTTTTGCCAAAAGGAATAGAACTTATCATTCAGTATCGGGTTACAAATACATGTAAAAGATAACTAACCAGCAATAACTAACCAGTAAGTAACCATTTTTTTGTGTGTTAAGTGTGTTTATTTACCTTTAAAGGACAACTCCACCCTCATAAGAACATATTTTAGAAAGAATTGCCTCTTTATAATATGTTGATATATCATAGTTTGTCCTATGAATTCATTACTGTATGCCTGCTATGCTTCTGGATGCCTCATGGAAACTGAGCAATCTAGAAACCTGTACTGAGCCTGTACTGAGCCGGGCATGCTCAGAAGAGGCGACAAGGGATTAACATTCAGTCATTGGCTGTGATGTCAACTGTCAAATCCATAACTGACAGTTACTAACTGGAAGAACCAGAAAGAGAAAACAGGGAAACAGGTACATTGTGCAGGATTTCAGGTTAGACTTTATATTTCACATTTCAACTATTACGGTTTAGGGTTTTGGGGGTGATTTACCTGTATGTAAGTTTTCATTTTAGGGGCTGGACTTGCCCTTTAAGGCAGTGTTCCTCTCAATATAGGTATCTCTGCACGTCACCTGTGGCCACTCCTCCAATAGTCCACCTTAATGGACATATCATGAAACAAAAGAAAGGGTCGCACTCAAATAAATTACTTAATTATGTAAAACATATTCCCGTTTCGGGACATGTTCTCAGTACCTAGAGGCATTTTCCCAAACACTTGTGTTTGTTTTACTAATAAGATATTCTTTGGAGGCGACCCTCGCGTTAGTTTCCTTCAACTTATCTTGAACCTTAACATTTCAAGGGCAGCATAATAAATTCTAATAGTTTATTATTCTTTTCTTCAATATCTAAAAATAACGAATATCAATAGTCAATAACTAGATTTTATTTCTTCATGCACTCCAGTCATCACAAAAGTGGACTGTACATTTCCAAATCCCTGTAGTGGACCAACAGGTGTCCAGGACAGTTGAGAAACACTGGTTTAAGGTTTGACCACTGGATTTGCGTTAAGAATAAATCTTGTATAGAGGATTTGAATGTCCATTTTATAATGATGCCCCCTTATATGGCGTAACATAGGAATCACTGGGCCCCCCAGCAATAACTATTATGGGTCCCCCTATCTGTGCTTCGTCCACAGTTTTTTTTGTCATATATATCTGTCATAGAAATAAAAAGATGGGGCCCCTTGGCCCCCCTGTAGTTTATGCCCCTGCACCTTACACTTAGAAACCACCTCTCATGTAACATTGCTAAAGTTTTGTCAGTACATCTGCATTTTTTGCCTGGGCCCAGTTGGCTCAATCAGTCCGATCAAGTCAAATCTCTGAAGACTGATCATCTCTGAACTCTGATCTAGTTCTGGGGAAGCACAACGGAATGCAATGCCTCTTAATGGACAACTATACTTTAACTGTAACACTGTTAATGTTTTAAAAATGAAAATTACCTTTGGGCAGAGAGTTAGGGTTGGTTATCCTGCTGCCCACTATCATTGAGGAGAGCAAGCATGTGCAGTTTTTCTCTGCCAGGTTCGTGTCCTGGGCTTTCCCTGTATTACAGATAGTTGCTGAAGCACTGTAAAGCCTGGCAAGCAGTTTTCCTTCGTGCTGGGCGCTCCTTAACAGAAATTATATTGGGAGGTATTAACCAACCCAACCTCCTTTTATCCAATTCCCAGAATTAGAACCATAAAATAAACTTAAATTATATATTCATTTAAAAAAGAAATGTCCTGAAAACTGGAAACAATCTGTAATTCCCCAATTATTAATATTAATTTGACACATCACAAAAGTAGGAATACTTATGTTCGTCCAAGTCCAGGACGCGGTAGTCCCACACGGCATCTGAAGGATAGACACTATGGGTATTGCACTGTTCGCGATCTGGGGGTTTATCAAGAACTTCACAGCTGAGATCGTTGAATATGTCTCCCATTGGATCTTTACACACCACTTGTCTTGTTCTTGTCCCGTTCCACATTTTTTTTGAACACTAAAACAAAATCACAAATTGAATTAGAGGAATAGTATCTTTTCCTGTGGTGCAGTCAAATTGTTTTAGCCAAAAATCTCTTTAGAACATTTGGATGGGCCAAGTTCTCTTCCATTCTGAAAAAGGTATCTGGCCGCCTCCCTCTGCTCATGAGCTATTTAGAGGCTTGAGCATTTGCAGAGGATACAGTAGCGAAAGAGGAATCCACCATTGGCTGTGATGTACATAGTCACGCCTTGATTGACTAAATTTATTTTTTATAAATCGGAATGTGGAAGCTTTTCTCTCCAGAACACCTATATATTGTGAGATTCCTCTCTAGTAAGTTGTATTATTATTGTAATTATAATTGTGGATTTACCGGTATATAGCGCCAACGTCTTCCGTAGCGCTTTACAATTACATGTATACATTCACATCAGTCCTCTCAAAGAGCTTACAATCTGAAGAGATTTATTTGACACATACAACTTTTATAATTGTGGGGGAAACCGAGTGCCCGGAAGAAACCCACGCCAGCACGGGGAGAACATACAACTCCTTGCAGATGTGTCCAAGGGTGGACATCGAACTCAGGACTTCTTGTGAAAGTACTCAGACACTGAGCTGGGCAGAACTTCCATAATCCACCTCTTGGTTTTGGTGGAAGGTGATCCCTAGTACCGACGGAATAAGGAAGGAATAGGGGAGACTACACCGCTGTATTTTTGTGATAATTGTGTGCTGTCTATTGGACAATGTTGTCTGGCAACTTAGTTCCCCCTTTAAGGCTGGAGATTCCCTTAAGTACTTTATTAACTTTGTAAGGATAGATAAGTTCATTCAGTATCCCGATTAGCGGTTCCCAACATGAACGTACCTCTCCCCAGCTTCCAAACGCCATGTTGGCATGATCCGGATTCACAAGACCTTTGTTCAACAGGTTTCATTTTGTCTTCACAGTTAACTTGCTGGATAACCATTTTCATCTTGGCACATCACGACAACTCTACGTTGAAATCCACCGGCACAAGTACTGGGAGCCCTGTCAAAGGAAATCACCACAATGGATTTAATCGCTATTAAGTAAAATATACCAATCCTCCTGCCATGTTAATATTCCCTTTCTGCCCATTGACATGCAAATATGGTAAAAAAACCTGACCAAACCCTTTTTTTCCGACTATCTAGTGATGTCCAATCCTCAACATCATCCCACCTCTAGAAATGATAAGAAATTCATATAGAAATAAGGTAACCTTACAAGGCGACAACTTTTTATATACAGTCTAATGGTCTGATTGGCTACTACTGCCCTCGGTCCTTCAACCAAAACAACCCCTTGTTTTCTTTGGCTATGAGCTATTCCAGTACTGTATTCTTTAGAGTTGGAGAAAAGTGGTTACCAACAGACATCACTGCCCCTTTATTTAGCTGTTTATCTCTAGGTGAGATCAGCATTATTTCATATCTACTGGGTCGATTACCCACACATTTTGGTTAAGCTAAACATTTCCAAATAACTCTTCACAAAGACAAAGAAAAACGCCAACACCTTACCCGCACCCCATGGTCCCAATTCTCCACTGGTTGCCTCCCTGTCCGTGTGAACGACCGGAATTTTGGTTTAAAATGGCTAACGTTGGATTGGATCGCGCTCTTTGATCCACATTTGGCAAGGGTTGGACAGGCCTTGTGTAGTGGTGGTTTAAATATTGACAAGGGACATGGAGCACTCCTGGTCAGTAGCTGGTAATCATCAGTATCACATTCGCTTTGGTCAACTGACTGTTCGAGGAAATCCACACAAATAACTTGACGCGTTGCCTTTCCTCCTTGTCCACACGTCACAGAACCTGGAATTATTGTACAGAGAGCGCTGGTCACTATTTGCAATCTACTGCAGATTAGGTTATTGAAGAGCTGATTTATATTTGCACTGTGTGGGGCCCCATCCACCCTAAAACAATGTATTGGTTTTCTGTTGACCCCCAGGAGAGGGACTAGTTGAAAAGAAAGTCATCAATGTAGGTTTTGTTTTATCCTTTAGATAAATTAAAATGATGGTAATTAAAGAGTTAATATTGTCAGCACCATCATTTTTCACAGCTTGCACTTAGATCTGTGATCCCAGGCTTGCTAAGGTAACAGAACAGGCTTTTTATTTACCCAAATTGTTTGAGACCACATTCCTCTACTAAATACCATACAAAGAGATAAAACTCCACTCACAGAACTCCACTCCACGCTTTCCATCGTCCACAGGGGGTCACAGTGCACATCTCATGGCTGACGGTTTGGGCAAATGGGAGCACGCAGCTTCATCTGCTACAGATCCTTGTTCATCGCGACAGCTGACGTATCTCATTCTTGTCCCTTTTCCACATGTTGTGCAGAGCACTGGGGAAAATGTTGAAAATAATGTGAACTTGGTTGGACCCTAGTGCCACCTCTTAGTATCGAAGGCCCCCTAGAGTTCATTAATGCACCACCAACTCCAAAAAAGATCCCTACATCTACATCACCTCTAGTGCTAAATCAACTACATCTGCACATTTATTCAGCAATAGGCCGATTGATTTTGGATGTAAAACTGAATCTGATACATTGTCCAATGCTTTGTAAATGATGAACTTACAGGTTCCAAGACCGAATCTCCACTGAGTCCTGCTGTGCACAATTGTTTGATTTCTCGAATACTCGACACACCTCGGTTTTCAACAGTCCTGTAAATAGAACTTTGGCTTCATTAGGCTATTTCAATCTAAATTAACAACATTCTATTCCCAGTCAAGTCAATGCTGCAATATTTGTATTAGTCATTGCGGGCTAAGGTTAACATTGTGACCAACTGGAAATAAATTAACAAACTGTAGTTTAATTAAACGGATCCCTACAAAATCAATTAAAGGGCAAGTCCACCCCCATAACTTAAATCACCATACATAGCGCCACTTCCCCTTTGTAGAACAAAACTCCCATTTTGGCTGTAGTTTTTTGTGTTTTCTAGTACGGCCGGGGTAAAGTTTCAGAAAGCAAGCAGTAGGAGGCGGAGAGGTGGCAAAAGGTTTCCGCCTCTTACCTTTCCTCTGAGAGGTTTCTGGCAGGGGGGCCCCCTCCCTCCCACCAGGTCCTTTTACGGCTGCTTGGTGCCTGCGATTAAAAGCTATTTTTCTGTGTGTATGGCACCCCAGCCCACCCCAACCACTGATTTAGGTAAAAAAAAAGCCTCAGAACATACTTACAGACCTTTTTCCCTGCATAGCTGGCAGCCGCATCTGTGATTGGCTTCCAGCTAACCAATCACAGATGTGCGGCCAGTCCTGCCCCTCTCTGTCTGCTTCCGGGAGCAGGAGGCGCATAGTGGAAAAGAAGGTCTTGTAAGTATGTTTCCTGGACTTTTTTTTTAGAAACCTAAAATTGTTTGTGGCATGTCCACAAACAAACAAACAACAACAAAAAAACAGGGACTTGTCGGTTATCTAACCGCAACCCCAACTATTGTACCAGTTTTTACAGTGTATTTGTAACCAGATATTAAATGATACTTCTTTTTCCTTTCTGGCAAAGTATCTCCTCCTGCCTCTGCTCAATGAGCTTTTTATAAGCTTAAGCATGTGCAGAGAGGCAGGTGAAACAGCAGTCAATCATTGGTTGTGATGTCATTGTTTATGCTGGTACCGAGTGTCTGTCGGTCGAGTGGCTGCGTTGCAATCAGTGTCATCAACCACCGATCCGTAGGCTCCACCACACTTTCACTGCTCGCATCTGGTATCCTGGGCCGCAGCTGCGTGCACTGGAAGGAAACACAATATGGAGGATTCGCAGAGTATAATTATCTAGAATGGAATCAGATCACAGTTTTCAATCCAACTGGACTCATCAACATCTGTAGCTAAAAATAACGTTATTACAATGTCAACAAGCAAGTCTTACAGATCAGTTTTGGATTAAACTGATAACGATTAAAAGGCCAACTGCAATCTCTGTATTGTAGGTTAACATGGTTTTCTATATCCCTTTATATAAAAGCAAAACAAGGAAAAAGAGAGCAAATCAGAAGGTTATTTTGGCGGACTGCCTCCATTTCCCCTTCCAAACCATTTTCAAGAGGTAAACTTGATTTATTGCACATCCATTGAATCCTCATTCACAACTACAGATCATTACTAGCTAAATAAAAACACAAATCAATCAAGCACGTTGTTTTGGCTCTAGGACAGCTGTGTTTATCACATTTCTTTTAAGGCAAAACTACCCCTTCCCCTTTGGCTGCACCCAGTATGAGGACATAAAATTCTAAGTCCCCCTGTGAGTACAGCTGGTAGTTTGAAAACGTCCTGACAGCTGTGCTGGTTTCCACAAAAGTCAAAGGATCGGTGATTTAATATCACCTGCAAATAGTTGCCACGAAACTCACACAGATGAGAGATTACCGAGAGACATAAAAACTTGGCTAACGTCAATTTAAAGGGTCACTATACTCATTAACAACTTTACATTACCTAAAAACTACAAATTGAGAGAAGTAAAATGGTGGTACTCACATATTTATCTGTGTTTGCTTTGTCATTAATTATTAATGTTTAGTGAGTGCTCCTAATTCCCCCCACCCTCCCTTACTCACTCCTTCTTGTAGTGTCTGCGACACTTATAAGTTCTGCAACGCCTCACCATGGACACTGCTCTGCTTACCACTCTCCCCCCTCCCTCCCCCTTCTTACTTTTTCTCTGCTGATTCTTTTATTGTTGCAGAAAGTTGCTGGCAGGCAGCTAAAGATCCCAGTAAGAGGTCAGGGATGGGACATATTATAATATCTGATTCTGGAGTGACAGAAGCAGAAATGATTTATCAGAATCTACAGCTCATTAAAAGTCTGAAAAAAGTTTTGGTGCATGGGATCTTGCTGGATCTAAATGTTAATTTTGAAAATTCTATTTCTAGAGTAAATTACCCTTTTAATTGTGCCCCCCCCCTTCCCAATTTGTCCCATAGATTGTACAAAATGAACCATAGTTCCCTCCTTTACACACATTACATAAACACTGGAAAGAAGACACAGGCTGTAATCTGTATATTTGCTATTAGACTAAACAAGGTTTACCTGCCCCAAGATCCAACCGCCATAAGCACAATCTTGCTGTTGACAGGTCTGCACAGGCAGGGTTTTGTTTCCGCTTCACAAAATCTGTCGGCCAGTCGATCCTCTCCAAACTGGCACCAGATCTGTCTGTGCTTTTGTCCTTTCCACAGTCACCAGACACTACATAAAGAAAAGGGAAGGATTACAAACAGCAAAGACAATAGGGCCCAACCACGTAACCACAAAAAAAAAAAAATTAAAGTAAAATCCTCAAAATGCCATTTTCCCATATGAATAGGGAAATAACCTGGCAAGGCTCTGATCAGTCATAATTTACTCTTAACTTTATTGGGAGTCTTCATGTTACAACTGATAAACAACTCACCACAAGTTCTAAATCTTGGACCATCTTAATCTTGACTTTAATGTTGTACAGACACGAAAAAATACAAACAAAGCAACATAGGATTATCCTAATAATACACAAGAACCATCATATCCTTTATAGCCATATAACGAGTGCTTTGTTATGTCATCAACAGAGATGGCCGAACTTCTGAAAGGTTTTTTTGAACTTTAGAAACGGACCCAATAAAGTCAATGGGAGTCAAATAGTTCGAATGAAATACAATTAATATCAATGGTAACTTAATGTAAATGGCTGTGGGACCTGGAAATGGTCTGGGAACACGTTCCATATCCAGGACTTTCAACAAAAAAAAAAGATTTTATTCTCACACGCTACTGCGAGCTCCCCGCATTCGAACATTCGATAATTATCCCATAAACGTTCGAACATTCGAAATTATCCATAAACGATTCGAACATTGGATAATTATCCCATAAATGATTCTAACATTCGATAATTATCCCATAAACGATTCGAACATTCGATAATTATCCCATAAACGATTCGAACATTCGATAATTATCCCATACACTATTCGAACATTCGATAATTATCCATAAACGATTCGAACATTCGATAATTATCCCATAACCAATTCGAACATTCGATAATTATCCCATAAACGATTCGAACATTCGATAATAATCCCATAAACGTTCGAACATTCAAATTGCCCAACGATTCGAATTCGATAATTAGCCCATAACGATTCGAACATTCGATAATTATCCCATAACGATTCGAACATTCTATAATTATCCCATAAACGATCGAACATTCGATAATTATCCCATAAACGAATCGAACTTCGATAATTATCCCATAAACATTTGAACATTCGATAATTAGCCCATAACGAATCGACAATTCGATAATTATCCCATAAACGATTCGAACATTCGATAATTATCACATAAAACGATTCGAAAATTCGTTGATTTTCGAATTCGATAATTATCTAAAGTTCGAAAGTCCAAGAAATCTGGGTCTGGGATAGTTTGAAAGTCCAAGTCCGTTTGAACTCAGGTTTAGTTTCTAGTCCATCTCTAGTCATCAATTATAATTTCCTAAATTCCCATAGGGAAATATGTAATAATATCATTATAAAGCTGCTATGAATATTGCATCTCGCTAGATCTCCACTGCTTTATCTCAGCAACCAAAATGGATTGCTGGAGCTATATAGCCGCCTGTATAGTAGATCATAAGATAATGTAAACGCTATTATAAAATTATATGCATGGGGACTCATACTATTATATGGTTCAGAACTTCTTATGTATAATAGATTATTGTTGGTACTTACAGGGGTGCTCCTACCAAGAAGCAATGTGAAACAATTGCTCGGGGTGCACCTCTGTGGTTTACTAGAAAGGCAGCAGTTAGTGCAGAGCACTAGTTTCACCAGTCTGTGTTAAGTCAGCCCTCCAGTCCACCAGTCTGTTTAAAGTCAGAGCCCTCCAGTCCACCAGCCAGTGTCAAGTCAGGCCCTCCATCCACCTCCAGCACACCAGCAAGCACACTATACCCATCTCCACAAGCCACACCCACCTCCACAAAACAAGCCCAACTTTCCCAACAAAGCTGCGCCAACTTTACAGGTGGCATTCAAAAGTTGTTTCAGATGCCAAAAATCCTGGAACAGCCCTGGGTACTTACACTGACCACTCCCCAGTCTTCCACTGCGGACAATGAACTCACTGCATCTCTGCTCCGTCGGTTTTTCTTGCGGCCCACACTTGCTCTCGTCCAGATAATCGTGCAAAGCGTTTACCAGATGGCTTTCCTCCTTCTCGCCCCTGTACCACAACTTTTAGAGCACTGAAGTTCACCGGGAAGGTTATTTTCTAGAGAACATTCAGTCCATTCCGTACATATTACATTTCCGTTTTAATTAAAAGCCAAGAAACAAAAATTTTTGCATGAGCAGAGCATTGAAATGATATATGTACATATCTTCCAGATTTGTTCTGCAGCCGTTCACATTACGTCCCTGGTATACACTGACTAATGTTCTACCACTATTCATAAGAGAGACATGGGCTAAAAAATTTAAAGGGGACATTAAACCTAAATAACTTTAATATTCTATATACTCCAAAGGGAAAGTAATTTATAATAACCTGTAAAATTATGCAGGCAGTGGAATTCAACCTAGCTTGGATACATTTTTTTATTTATTTGTAATTTTGAAATGCAAACTTTAAAGATTGCTAGTGTGTGAGAAACAGAGCAAGTGGCTTACCCTTAGGGTCAGAAATTACTAATTAAAACAAATATTTTAGATTAATCGACTAAAATGTTGAATTGTCAATCGGCCCTGAAAAATCACCCACGTATACAACCACATCTGCTCCCTTCCCTAGCTTGTTGACTTGAGCATGCTCAGTGTAATCAAGCAGGAATGGGAGAGGAATTAATCATAAGATACTTTGTATCAACCTGTTCTAAAGGGAAGTTGATATGAAACTGAAAGTAAAGGAGGGCTGCAGTAAAAGATTTCAAACAGTTATGTCTTTAGTTAGGAATTACATAGAAAGACAAATGTTACATCATTTTTGGACTCCAAACCAAGGAAACACTTGTTGTGAACTCCTCCTTTAAGCTACTTCAGTCTAGGAATCTTATTTATTAAAAAAAACTTCCCTTTAGTCTACAATGAACTCTTTGATTTGCCGTTTACGTTTATATAGACACGCTAAGTCTTTAAGTCAATACTAACTTCTGACCAAGGAGAGTATCGCCATCCGCCTGTGTTACAGTCCCCGGAACATTTTCTTTATTGAGCAGTTTCTGTAGATGGCTGCAGAATCGATCGTCCACCTTTTCGGTTTTGTGCCGTCAGCCCTGCTGTATTGGCGCAGTGGATATCAAGAGTTCGGTTATCCCAAACCGCACTGTACGGTACATTCGCTCTTCCTGGCCACGTGCCACCTGCCCAGGAAAATAACCCGATGGAGTGTTTTCCCTTACCTGAACATATATGGGCTGGTACCACACAAGGCAACCTCACCCGACAGTAGAATTGCTGTTGCAGAAAATATTTTGCCCGAACCAATCGATTTTGCTTATTTTATTGTCGATCTGATGAAAATGACCAAACCGGCCAATCTCATTTGGAACATACTGACCAATGGCTGAGCTGAACTAAAACCAACCAACTACTTTGGACCCTAAGTGGTGCTGATGTGCCCTTTCTACATCCTATTGAGTCCTCTAAGGGTTCCTCTATGGCATTCACTTATGGGCTTTGACAGATACAG
Source organism: Hymenochirus boettgeri (assembly GCA_019447015.1). Classification (NCBI taxonomy): domain Eukaryota; kingdom Metazoa; phylum Chordata; class Amphibia; order Anura; family Pipidae; genus Hymenochirus; species Hymenochirus boettgeri. Next base: position 268,454,135 of record CM033472.1, read on the forward strand.
TCCTTATTTCGGATGTTTATGCTACATGTAGAATGATAACAATATACAAATAGGTAGTGCCACACAGAATTAGTGAAAAGGGTCCTTAACCCATTTATTTAGTGGCAACAAAGAAACGTTTCGAGGGACCTAGCCATCCTTCATCAGATGATGATGATAATGAAGGGTGATAGGTCCCCGGAACGTTATCTTTGTTGCACTAAATAAATGGGTTAGGACCCTTTTCACTACTTCGTGGTCACCTGCACTACGATTGGAAATACTTCAGCACACGCTGTGGCTAGTGTGTGCATTTGTCGTTCGGACATGTAGAATGATGCCTGGGCTCAGGTACAACGCAAAAGTGTGACCCCCCATAAGTAGTTGAAGTTGTGAACCAGATAAGCATCTCAGTATAAATACCTTACTCACATTCAGAGTTACACGGCTCAGTTACTGGTTCAGGCTGAGGAATTTGATCGCATCTTTGATCGGAGACAACAGCTGGTCAGAATCCCGGATACCACACAGGTTTCGGCTTTCTTTCCCCTAGCCAAAAGAAATGGAGAATAAAGATTATAACAGGAACAACATTAAAAAAATTCTACTGAACATTAACTAGTATCCCGGACTTTATCCAGGGATTCTTCATCTATCTAATGCCCTAGCTTGTGTCAATATGACCAAATGGGGTTTCCAAAGGAACGTTCGCTCCATTCAACCAATGACGTGCTTTACTCTAAAGTGACTATCACACAAGGCTGATTGATTGCAAACTGGGAATTTATACCTGTGGATTATGAGTTATATCAAGCCTATAAAAGTGAACAAGAGACCAAAGATTGACTTCTAATATTCTCTATAGCTTGGAACATCCTTACCTGCTACATATAATGATCCCCCATTATCCCATAGTGCATCCATGCTATAACGCTGAAACGCTAGAGCGATTGGCTGTTTAGTTACAGCAGGTTCCCCAACATTAAATCCCCAGCTTAAGCATTTGCCCCTGGAGTAATCCTATCTAATTCAGTCTTGGGTGGTCCTGAAAACCAGAAAACATCTGCTTTGAATAACACCGACACAGCTAGGTGATACATGTAGCTCCATGGTTCTGTAATGTTAATTTTGATGGCCTGTCCTAGTAAATATACTGTGGGTTGGTGGATGACAGTCTGAAATCTTCTAATACCTGTTTAAGTGCGTAATTAGTAAAGATTTGCATAAAACCTACTAAGGTTATAATGGTCACAAAATGAGAAAATAATTCAATTAAAACACAGATTTGAAGAGTTCCGACTCAGTCTGGCTGACTGTAAAGGATGAACAAAGAGAAACCAAGAGAACTGGTGTAGAGTTGTATTTGAAACATGTCTCTTCTCTTTGTGATTTCATTGAAAGAATGCAGCATCTATGCACTCATATTACCACTAATACATTTAAAGGAGAACTAATCTTAGTTTTTTTAATCCTAATGTGAAAGCTTTTCACCCCAGATCAACTAAACATGTAAGATTCTTCTCTAGAATGTATCTTACAAAGCTGCATTTAGTACATGTAAGTAATAGATTCTGTAACTAGAAGGTTTCCATATTGTTGTTGGCAGTACAACCCACAGCCCATGTGTCATCTAAGAGCCGCGCCCCCTGACCCCAGGATTCACTGTTCTATGCACAGAGTTTTCCATACAAATGTCTACAAATCAAAATGAAGTATCTGATAAGACTTTGAACGCTGTTTTATTACCCTGTATTTATTTTCCAGTCAGTGTCTGGAGATTTTAGTTCTCGTTTAACCAATAAGCGATAGCATTACCACAAGAAACATGTCCACCTACCAAAGAAATGTCCACATGTAGATACAATGAAACACAAACTCACATGTTCCCAAGTTGTGCTAGATAACTCAGCAACCTCGAAGTTGGGTATCTTGTTCAAAGGAAGACTCTCTTCACTGTTACACCTAATCCCAAAGAAGATCCTAAAAAGACTTTCCTTATCTTTCCATAATGTGGTTAGGAAGCTGGAACCAGGTATTTAAATTATAGTGACAGTTAATTAGAGTGTAACTTAACTAACTCAACTAATGGTTGATTCAGAGGAGCCCCCCCCCCCCACCCCCAAAAAAAAACAGCTTAAAAAAGGGTGTGTGTGGTTTTCCTTCCTAACTCCAAATGGCAATCGGAAAGTATCCCTGTACCAACCAGAACTACAGTATATGTATTAATACCAGTAATTCCAATATTATATCATCCCTGTACCAACCAGAACTACAGTATATGTTTAATACCAGTAATTCTCAATATTATATAGTATCCCTGTACCAACCGAACTACAGTATATGTATTAATACCAGTAATTCTCATATATATAGTAATCCCTGTACCAACCAGAACTACAGTATATGTATTAATACCAGTAATTCTCAATATTATATAGTATCCCTGTACCACCAGAACAAGTATATGTATTAATACCAGTATTTCTCAATATTATATAGTATCCCTGTACCAACCAGAACTACAGTATATGTATTAATACCAGTAATTCTCATATTATATAGTATCCCTGTACCAACCAGAACTACAGTATATGTATTAATACCAGTAATTCTCAATATTATATAGTATCCCTGTACCACCACCAAACTACAGTATATGTATTAATACCAGTAATTCCTCAATATTATATAGTATCCCTGTACCAACCAGAACTACAGTATATGTATTAATACCAGTAATTCTCAATATTTAAGTATCCCTGTACCCACCAGAACTACAGTATATGTATTAATACCAGTAATTCTCAATTTATATAGTATCCCTACCAACCAGAACTACATGTATATGTATTAATACCAGTAATTCCAATATTATATAGTATCCCTGTACCAACCAGACACTACAGTATATGTATTAATCCAGTCATTCTCAATATTATATAGTATCCCTGTACCAACCAAAACTACAGTATGTATTAATACCAGTAATTCTCAATATTATATGTATCCATGTACCAACCAAACTACAGTATATGTTTAATAACCAGTCATTCTCAATATTATATAGTATCCCTGTACCAACCAAACTACAGAATATGTATTAATACCAGTAATTCTCAATAATATATAGTATCCCTGTACAAACCAGAACTACAGTATATGTATTAATACCAGTAAATGAACATCGTACCCTGTCGCTTTAAAACCGAACAACACACGAGCAAATTGTACATCCGAAGACCCAATACCAAACACAAGAAAAGCGACATCATATATGCAGTGCAGTGCAGTGAAGAATGCTCTGATTTGTATGTGGGGAGACCAAACAGCAACTGCATCAACGTATAGCCCAGCACAGAAGAGCCAATTCCTCGGGTCGGACTCAGCCGTGTTATCTGCATCTTAAGGATAAAGGACTACCTTTGAAGATTGTAATGTTAAACATACTGCGAAGGAACGTGACTGGTTCAAGAGAGGTGTTAAGGAGGCCATTTATGTGAAAATAAAGAAACCAAGCCTAAATAGAGGGTGGGGGGTTCGACACCAACTGTCTGCCATTTACAATGCTGTTTTAACACCTTACTCTGGGCGTTCCTATAACACCTCTTAGCCACTATCTAATACACACCCTTAACACCTGGCTGTGATATGCTAATTGGGATTTTCCAGGGTACATAATTGCCACAGATTCTTGTACAAGTCATTCTGAATTGAGAAAGCCAGTCGGATGACTACGAAACGTCTTCAAGAACTACTTTCAAGTCCATTGATCTAATTGAATACAACAGATTACCATGACCTGGATGAATGAGAACCTCACAAGCATACAGTATTGTATTAATACCAGTAATTCTCAATATTACATAGTATCCCTGTACCAACCAGAACTACATTATATGTATTAATACCAGTAATTCTCAATATTATATAGTATCCCTGTACAACCAGACACAGTATATGTATTATAACCAGTATTCTCATATTTATAGTATCCCTGTACCAACCAGAACTACAGTATATGTATTATACCACTAATTCTCAATATTAATAGTATCCCTGTACCAACCAGAACACAGTATATTATTAATACCAGTAATTCTCAATTATATAGATAACCCGTACCAACCAGAACTACAGTATATGTATAATACCAGTAATTCTCAATAATATAGTATCCCTGTACCAACCAGAACTACTATATGTATTAATACCAGTAATTCTCAATATTATATAGATAGTATCCCTGTACCAACCAGAACTACAGTATATGTATTAATACCAGTAATTCTCAATATTATATAGTATCCCTGTACCAACCAGAACTACATTATATGTATTAATACCAGTAATTCTCAATATTATATAGTATCCCTGTACCAACCAGAACTACAGAATATGTACTAATACCAGTAATTCTCAATATTATATAGTATGCCTGTACCAACCAGAACTACAGTATATGTATTAATACCAGTAATTCTCAATATTATATAGTATCCCTGTACCAACCAGAACTACAGTATATGTATTAATACCAGTGTTTCTCAATATATTTCAGTTTTAGAAACTTATCCAGACCACTTTTAAAGCTACTTAATGAACTTGCCATTACCACCTCTGCTGGAAGACAGTTCCACAGTTTCACCGTTCTCACTGTAAAGAAACCTTTCCTAACCTGAAGATGAAACTTCAATTCTTCCAACCTTAAAGGATGTCCACGTGTCCTCTGATATGACCTATTAGTGAACAATGCACCAGAGAGTTCATTGTATGGCCCATTAATATATTTGTATAAGGTTATCATATCCCCATGCAAACGTCGCTTCTCCAATGTAAACAGCCCTAACTTGTCTAATCTGCCTGCATATTCAAGCCCCTCTATTCCCCTTATTAATTTAGTTGCTCTTCTCTGAACTGCTTTTATTTCCAAGATGTCCCTTTTGTATATGGGATTCCAAAACTGCACTGCATATTCCAAATGAGGCCTTACCAGTGCCTTGTAAAGAGGGAGGATATTTTTTTTCTCTTGAATCTATGCCCCTCTTTATACAAGACAATATCTTGCTAGCTCTAGCCGTTGCTACCTGGCATTATTTGCTATAGCTAAGTCTGTTATCTACCAGAACCCCCAAATCTTTTTCCATTATTTATGGTGTAGGTGGCACAAGGATTGTTAAACCCCCAATTGCATCACCTTATTTATTTATCAACATTGAATCTCATCTGCCATTCTGCCCATTTTTATAATCTATCTAGGTATGCTAGCAGCAATTGCACATATTTTCCAAAGGAAAGTCATTTATAAACAGATTAAACAGAAGTGGCCCCAGTACGGAACCCTTAGGGTCCCCACTTAGCTCCATTAACCACCACTCTCTGTTTGCGATCCAATAACCAGTTCTCTATCCATGAACAAATGTTTTCTTCAAGGCCAACAGTCCTCAGTTTATACATTAGTCGCCTATGTGGCACAGTATCAAAAGCTTTCACAAAATCCATGTATACCACATCCACTGCTGTGCCTGAATCTAACTTGTTCTATTACTTTTAATCTGTAAGGTCTATCACATTTACTTATAACAGGTTTAAAACTCCTGGGATTGGGAAAGTCTATAGTCTATACATATCCTGTCTAAATTGTATATGATCTAATGACCCATTCAATTCCTACCTTGGCACAGTTTGCTACACGCCTGCCAGGGCCCGTACGGATTCCAATAAAACTGCTGGGGTTTATCTTCAATGGGAATATTAAAAGTATATCGAACATCAGGGTTATATAAGTTACCAACCGATAGGATCTGAAATAAGATATTTGAATTAAAAAAAAAACAGGTTATTTTAACTAAAACACGCTCAGTCTTCCATTTCTAGGGCTATTACCATTACCTGAAGTACAATTTCTTGCTCAATACGATCCGTACAATTAATTCTCTCGATGACATTGTCTGACCCGCTGTATTCAATCACTGCGTTTCCGACTTTGATTTCCCTTTTGAACATGTTCACCACAAAGTCCCCATTTAAAAGAAACTCTCCGTGACTGTTCGAGAGAGCTGGGAAGAGGAAAGAGGATATTGTAACAAATCCACTCGACTTAAGGCATTCTTTCTAAAGTCAAGGACGTTAACAGGAATGAAAAAGAAATATCAATACAAAAGGCAACCAGCTGGCAGAGGGATTCCAAAACCTGGCAAACAGAGTTTAAAAGGCAAATACGATCCTCTTTTTTGCAAATATTATTTTATTTGTTTCTAAAATCCAAAATGTTTGCACTAAAAAACATGTAAATGTAACTTAATATTAAACTATTATTATTATTATTATTAATAATAAAAGATCCAAGTTATCTACTCGGCCTCTAAACAGACACCTTCAGGTACATTATCCAACCAACTGTTCACTTGACGAGCTTTAGACAATAAGTGATTAGCTGGACTTTATATCCCTTTAATATCACTACAATAGGTTTTAAAATTAAAGGGCATGTCCACCCTACAAGAAACATTATTACATATGATAGGGCACCCTATCCCAACCTCAACCGCTAGGTTTGTTTGTAAAAAAAAGCACGCAGAACTCTACTTACAATCCTTTGATCCTCCGTCGCTCTAATGTTGGCCCTCTGCAAGCAGGGGGCCGGACTGGCAGCCGCGTCTCTGATTGGCTGCCTCTCAGCCAAACAGAGACGCGGCTGCCGGTCTGGAATACAGAACGCCGGGTAGAGTTCTGCACACATTTTTAACAAACAGACTTAGCGGTTTGGATTGGGATAGGGTGCCCTACCATATGTTTAGAGGGTTTAGAGGTAGGGCACCTGGCAGCAAAGAGGGCTCCAGTGGGATGGAGGGGGGTAGAAGGGCTCCCCTGCACATGCCACTGTCCTCTCAGAGGACATGGAGGAGGCAGAAACCTTTCACAAAGGAAGACAGCTCCTACTCTTCAGTTTCCAGGACTTTGGACAAGCACAGCAGGAGAACCATTTGGAGCAGGGATCTAAGGTAAGGATTTTTTAAAGCTTCACAGTGGGGCCAGTGGTGGGTTAAATTTTAGTTTTGGGGGTGGACATGCCCTTTAAACTAAATAAAAAACAGAAGTATAATACAATGAGTCCTCATCCACTAATAAGTAACTGTGCCCTCTTTCACTAAGCACAGATATAAACGCATATTGACAGACCAATTTTCCCTATTAACGCAACATTTTTCTGGTATGTGCAACTCACTGAATTTAAATTCTTTTTACGGGAAAAGGTTCCAGAAAAAAACAAAACAAAAAACAGTCTGCTGCACAACTTCACACTAATGCGATTAGTAAGCTAATTTCCTGGGTTTGTTTCCTCGCCATTGCACCCATCAGACTATTACAGCACAGGAAGGGTCTTCGAAGGGTCTTTAAATCCCACATTTCAAAACGAAATATAAAGGAATGAAGGTGATTAAAAGGATGTTTAGAAGTCAGAGTTTTAAAGGGGAAATGTTTTTATAACTGACGCCAATCTTCTTTTAAATGTTTTAATTCAAAAGAAAATGGAACATTTTGGGATTTTGTCGCGTCCGATAGTCTTTATGATCTATTAGGACATTGGTCGCCCCCAGGAGAAAAATTACTGCCAATATCTGGGCTGACCAACTGAAATACAGAAATATCGTTTGGTCGGCCCACAACAGTCTTACAGTTAATACTCATTGGAGGAGAGGAGCCTATTATTATTATTGGGATGAAGGTAGAGATTAATACTCACACAGTGACTACACATTATATGAGGGAAATTAAATATAGGCAAAAGATTAAAAAAAACAAACTAAAATTTGAATTTAAAAAATAGGCAAATAATAATTTACAATAGTCAGAGAAGAAGAGTCAGAAGTTATCCATGTAAAATCTAAAAGTTTAGACTTCAATAAATGTGGGTGATGTAAAATATATTATAATTCACAGTCCATATATTATAATTTACAGTCCATGAACACAAATAACGCACTTGGAAAAAATACAACCCACACTCATCAGTAAATAAATTGCCTTAAATCAGATTCACCAAAAAAATGCACAATTCCATTTTTACATAGCATTGCATTGCCTTTGTTGTGTGTATCAAGTTACCATGCTACGAGTCTGGACAGGAGTTAAAAATATCACCAAACAAATGGACATCAATCATTCCATCTATCTGGAAGATCTTCTACAAGAGGAGAATATTTGACCAGGCCAAACCATGTTCAGCCCGGTGGCTGAAGGCAAGATAGTGAAAATAGTTTTGGCACCTACAGAAGACTGCGCTCTCCCTCTCTTACATGGGTAAGGCAAAGATCATAATTCGGTCTCAACAGTTTGGTGGGGAAAAAAGACAATTTTTTCCAGGGGAACCCCAAAGCATGTCTGTAACAGTATTACAGTTTGGGACATCCAATAGGACATCAAACTATTCATCACAGCACTTTATGTTGAACCTTCACGCGTGTCTTATCGTGTTTAGTTTATTGCACATTAAGATGTTCCAAAGAGACATCAATAAACATATAGAAAAATGATTAACATTCTGTATTCTAAAGTCAACAATGAAATACATGGCACATTCAAAGACAATGAGTTCCCACCATAGCTACTGTAAACATCTCTTAATGATTCACAACAAATTAACCATAATAACGCTTGACCTTTGCTTTAGAGTTGGAATTTCAGCAGAATTAGTAAATGTCTAACTAGATCATCCAAAATCCAAGTAAAACACCTGTGCTTGGCTTGAGGGGTCTCTAGACTGCAAAATGGACAAAAAAAACTTGACATTAGCTTCCTTATAGGCAAGGTAGGAAGTTTTTCTGTTACTGAAATCGTGACAGATGGTATGTGTAAATTGCATGGTGGGAAATTCCTCTTCCCAGTGCTAGTGATTACCGAGCATGCTTGACTTCTTAGAAAGTCATGTGAGGTAGAAGGAGGAGTCGGTTAAAAGAGGAAAGATAAACAAGTACTGTATTGAAGGCATGCAGCAACGCACTCACATCAGAATAAGGGCTGCGTACATGTTTTTATTTTTAGATTAGGATGAGGCATTTTTAAAGTATACTTGCCCTTTAAGACTAAGTCTGATAAATTGATATAGTAATTAAGGTTGAATAAAGACATACGTCCATCAAGTCCAACCTATTCACCCTTTTTTTTTTTTTTTTTAACCCTACCTAACAGTTGATCCAGAGGAAGGCAAAAAACCCAGCTAAAAAGGGGGAAAAAAATTCCTTCCTGACTCCAAACGGCAATCGGAAAGTATCCCTGGATCAACCAGATCTATATGCATTAATACCAGTAATTCTCAATATTTTTTAGTTTTAGAAACTTATCCAGGCCTTTTTTAAAGCTATTTAATGAACTTGCCATTACCACATCTGCTGGAAGACAGTTTCACCATTCTCACTGTAAAGAAACCTTTCCTAACCTGAAGATGAAATTTCTTTTCTTCCAACCTTAAAGGATGTACACGTGTCCTCTGATATGACCGGTTAGTAAACGATGCACCAGAGAGTTCATTGTATGGGCCATTAATATATTTGTATAAGGTTATCATGTCCCCACGCAAAAGTTGCTTCTCCAATGTAAACAGCCCTAACTTGTCTAATCTGCCTGCATATTCAAGCCCCTCAATTCCCCTTATTAATTTAGTTGCCCTTCTCTGAACTGCCTCAATTGCCAAGATGTCCCTTTTGTATATGGGATTCCAAAACTGCACCGCATATTCCAAATGAGGCCTTACCAGTGCCTTGTAAAGAGGGAGAATAATATTTTTCTCTCTTGAATCTATTCCCCTCTTTATACAAGACAATATCTTGCTAGCTCTAGCTGTTGCTACCTGGCATTGTTTGCTATAGCTAAGTCTGTTATCTACCAGAACCCCCAAATCTTTTTCCATTACAGATGCACTTAACACAGAGTTATTTATGGTGTAGGGGGCACAGGGATTATTAAATCCCAAATGCATCACCTTACATTTATCTACATTGAATCTCATCTGCCATTCTACTGCCCATTTTGATAATCTATCTAGGTCTGCTTGCAGCACTTGCACATCATTGGAAGTTTCCAAAGCTCTGCATAGTTTAGTGTCATCAGCAAACACAGAGACCTTGCTCTCAATGCCCCCTTCTAAGTCATTTATAAACAGATTAAACAGAAGCGGCCCCAGTACAGAACCCTGAGGCACTCCGCTTGATGCGGTAGCATCTTCAGTTACCCCATTCGTTCTCCTTTAATAAGCACTGCCCGGGCTATAAGTACGTAAGAAAACTGTTTTGCATGGATGTATCTGTGCATGTATGGCCACCTTTAGAGGGCATGCAGTATGCAAAGGATATTTCCTTTTCACAGGTTTATAATTAAAAGGGGAATTCTTGTTCTAAAAACCCTAAAACATGTAACGACATCCAAAATCCCAAAAACTGACGCAGGGCGGTAGGATTGGTACGTACTGCTATCTACTAATATAATTTCTATGAGGAATGACAGCATGAAGAAAACTGCTTCTGCCAGTCTTCCTGAGTGCTTCAGCACTATCTTTAATACAGGAAGGCGCAGGGTATTAACCTGGCAAATGAAAATTGTACGTGTTGTAGCCCCTTAACGAAACAATATTGTGTGGTAGGAATAATCAATCAATCGACCTCCCTGCCCCAGAAACTTTTCATTTTTACAAAATAGTTGTCCTTTGAGTATAGTATAGTACAGTACAGTACAGTTAAGATGTTATAGTACAGTATACAGTATAGTTACAGTATAGTTATAGTAACAGTATAGTATAGTAGTTGAGGTTGAATAAAGACATACGTCCATCCAGTCCAACCCATTAGCAATATCCTAATTTCCTGCCTAACTGTTGATCCAGAGGAAGGCAAAAAAAAAAAAAAAAAAAACCACCAAAGGAAGGAAAAATTCCTTCTGACTCCAAGTGGCAATCGGAAATTTCCCTGGATCAACTAACTTTATGTATCAATACCAGTACTTGTAACATTCCTTGTTTGTAGAAACTCATCCAGCTTTTTATTAAAGACCAATGAACCTGCCATAACAACGTCCACTGGAAGACAGTTCCATAGCTTTACCGTTCTCACAGTGACAAACCCTTTCCAAATCACTTTTAGTATCAATACCAGTAACTTGTAACATTCCTTTTGTAGAAACTCACTCCAGTTTTTATTAAACTGACCAATGAACCTGCCATAACAAAGTCCCTGGAAGACAGTTCCATAGCTTTACCTTTTCTCACAGTGACAAACCCTTTCCCAACTTACTTTATGTATCAATACCAGTAACTTGTAACATTCCTTGTTTGTGAGAAACTCATCCAGCTTTATTAAACTGACCAATGAACCTGCCATAGCAACGTCCACTGGAAGACAGTTCCATAGCTTTACCGTTCTCACGATTAAAAACCCTTCCCAACTTGAAGCTAACCTTTTTATTCAAGTCTTAAGGGATGTCCTTGTGTCCTCTGACATGTTCTATTGGTGAACAATGCCCGTTTATTGTATGGCCCGTTAATGTATTTATACACAGTAATCCTATCCCCACGCAAGCGCCTTTTCTCCAGCGTACATAATTCTACCTTTTCCAGTCTCTCTTCATATTGAAGCTCCCACAATCCCCTTATTAATTTAGTTGCCCTTCTCTGAACCCTTTCCATTTGAAAGATGTCCTTTTTGTACACAGGATTCCAAAATTGCGCTGCATATTCCAAATAAGGCCTTACCAATGCTTTGTAAAGAGGGAGAATTACATTTTACTCCCTTGAATCCATACCTCTCTCTTTATACAAGACAATGCCATGCTGGTCTTCGAAGGGTCTTTAAAACCACATTTCAAAACGAAATATAAAGGAATGAAGGTGATTAAAAGGGTTTAGAAGTCAGAGTTTTAAGGGGAAATGTTTTTATAACTGACGCCAATCTTCTTTTAAATGTTTTAATTCAAAAGAAAATGGAACATTTTGGGATTTTTCGCGTCCGAGTAAGTCTTTATGATCTATTAGGACATGGTCGCCCCCAGAGAGAGAAAATTACTGCCAATATCTGGGCTGACCAACTGAAATACAGAAATATCGTTTGGTCGGCCCACAACAGTCTTACAGTTAATACTCATTGGAGAGAGGAGCCTATTATTATTATTGGATGAAGGTAGAGATTAATACTCACACAGTGACTACACATTATATGAGGGAAATTAAATATAGGCAAAAGATTAAAAAAAACAAACTAAAATTTGAATTTAAAAATAGGCAAATAATAATTTACAATAGTCAGGAAGAAGAGTCAGAAGTTCCATGTAAAATCTAAAAGTTTAGACTTCAATAAATGTGGGTGATTGTAAAATATATTATAATTCACAGTCCAATATTATAATTTACAGTCCATGAACACAAATAACGCACTTGGAAAAAATACAACCCACACTCATCATAGTAAATAAATTGCCTTAAATCAGATTCACCAAAAAAATGCACAATTCCATTTTTACATAGCATTGGATTGCCTTTGTGTGTGTATCAAGTTTCCATGCTACGAGTCTGGACAGAGGAGTTAAAAATATCACCAAACAAATGGACATCAATCATTCCATCTATCGGGAAGATCTTCTACAAGAGGAGAATATTTGACCAGGCCAAACCATGTTCAGCCGGTGGCTGAAGGCAAGATAGTGAAAATAGTTTTGGCACCTACAGAAGATGCGCTCTCCTTCTTACAGGGTAAGGCAAAGAATCATAATTCGGTCTCAAAGTTTGGTGGGGGGAAAAAAGACAATTTTTCCAGGGGAACCCCAAAGCATGTCTGTAACAGTATTACAGTTTGGGACATCCAATAGGACATCAAACTATTTACAAGCACTTTATGTTGAACCTTCACGCGTGGCTTATCGTGTTAGTTTATTGCACATTAAGATGTCCAAAGAGACATCAAATAAACATATAGAAAAATGTAACATTCTGTATTCTAAAGTCAACAATGAAATACATGGCACATTCAAAGACAATGAGTTCCCACCTAGCTACTGTAAACATCTCTTAATATTCACAACAAATTAACATAATAACGCTTGACCTTTGCTTTAGAGTTGGAATTTCAGCAAGAATTAGTAAATGTCTAACTAGATCATCCAAAATCCAAGTAAAAACACCTGTGTGGCTTGAGGGGTTCTAGACTGCAAAATGGACAAAAAAAAACTTGACAATAGCTTCCTTATAGGCAAGGTAGGAAGTTTTTCTGTTACTGAAATCGTGACAGATGGTATGTGTAAATTGCATGGTGGGAAATTCCTCTTCCCAGTGCTAGTGATTACCGAGCATGCTTGACTTCTTAGAAAGTCATGTGAGGTAGAAGGAGGAGGGTCGGTTAAAAGAGGAAAGATAAACAAGTACTGTATTGAAGGCATGCAGCAACGCACTCACATCAGAATAAGGGCTGCGTACATGTTTTTATTTTAGATTAGGATGAGGCATTTTTAAAGTATACTTGCCCTTTAAGAATAAGTCTGATAAATTGATATAGTAATTAAGGTTGAATAAAGACATACGTCCATCAAGTCCAACCTATTCACCCTTTTTTCTTTTTTTTTAACCCTACTAACAGTTGATCCAGAGGAAGGCAAAAAACCCAGCTAAAAAGGGGGGAAAAATCCTTCCTGACTCCAAACGGCAATCGGAAAGTATCCCTGGATCAACCAGATCTATATGCATTAATACCAGTAATTCTCAATATTTTTAGTTTTAGAAATCTATCCAGGCCTTTTTTAAAGCTATTTAATGAACTTGCCATTACCACATGCTGGAAGACAGTTCACCATTCTCACTGTAAAGAAACCTTCCCAACCTGAAGATGAAATTTTCTTCAACCTTAAAGGATGTACACGTGTCCTCTGATATGACCGGTTAGTAAACGATGCACCAGAGAGTTCATTGTAGGGCCATTAATATATTTGTATAAGGTTATCATGTCCCCACGCAAAGTTGCTTCTCCAATGTAAACAGCCTAACTGTCTAATCTGCCTGCATATTCAAGCCCTCAATTCCCCTATTAAATTAGTTGCCTTCTCTGAACTGCCTCAATTGCCAAGATGTCCCTTTTGTATATGGGATTCCAAAAAGCACCGCATATTCAAATGAGGCCTTACCAGTGCCTTGTAAAGAGGGGAATAATATTTTTCTCTCTTGAATCTATTCCCTTTTATACAAGACAATATCTTGCTAGCTCTAGCGTTGCTACCTGGCATTGTTGCTATAGCTAGTCTGTTATCTACCAGAACCCCCAAATCTTTTTCCATTACAGAGCACTTAACACAGAGTTATTTATTGTGTTGTAGGGGGACAGGGATTATAAATCCCCAAATGCATCACCTACATTTATCTACATTGAATCTCATCTGCCATTCTAATGCCCATTTGATAATCTATCTAGGTCTGCTTGCAGCACTTGCACATCATTGGAAGTTTCCAAAGCTCTGCATAGTTTAGTGTCATCAGCAAACACAGAGACCTTGCTCTCAATGCCCCCTCTAAGTCATTTATAAACAGATTAAACAGAAGCGGCCCCAGTACAGAACCCTGAGGCACTCCGCTTGAGCTGTATGGTAGCATCTTCAGTTACCCCATTCGTCTCCTTTAATAAGCACTGCCCGGGCTATAAGTACGTAAGAAAACTGTTTTGCATGGATTATTGTGCATGTATGGCCACCTTTAGAGGGCATGCAGTATGCAAAGGATATTTCCTTTTCACAGGTTTATAATTTAAAGGGGAATTCTTGTTCTAAAAACCCTAAAACATGTAACGACATCCAAAATCCCAAAAACTGACGCAGGGCGGTAGGATTGGTACGTATGCATCTACTAATATAATTTCTATGAGGAATGACAGCATGAAGAAAACTGCTTCTGCCAGTCTTCCTGAGTGCTTCAGCACTATCTTTAATACAGGAAGGCGCAGGGTTAAACCTGGCAAATAAAAACTGTAAGTGTTGTAGCCCCTTAACGAAACAATATTGTGTGGTAGGAATAATCAATCAATCGACCTCCTGCCCCAGAAATTTTCATTTTACAAAATAGTGGTCCTTGAGATAGTATAGTTTACAGTACAGTACAGTACAGATGTATAGTACAGTATGTATAGTACAGTATAGTATAGTACAAGTATAGTATAGTATTTGAGGTTGAATAAAGACATACGTCCATCCAGTCCAACCCATCTAGCAATATCCTAATTTCCTGCCTAACTGTTGATCCAGAGGAAGGCAAAAAAAAAAAAAAAAAAAACCACCAAAGGAAGGAAAAAATTCCTTCCTGACTCCAAGTGGCAATCGGAAATTTCCCTGGATCAACTCAACTTTATGTATCAATACCAGTAACTTGTAACATTCCTTGTTTGTAGAAACTCATCCAGCTTTTTATTTAAAAAGACCAATGAACCTGCCATAACAACGTCCACTGGAAGACAGTTCCATAGCTTTACCGTCTCACAGTGACAAACCCTTTCCAATCACTTTTAGATCAATACCAGTAACTTGTAACATTCCTTTTGTAGAAACTCATCCAGTTTTTATTAAACTGACCAATGAACCTGCCATAACAAACGTCCACTGGAAGACAGTTCCATAGCTTTACCGTTTTCTCCAGTGACAAACCCTTTCCCAACTTACTTTATGTATCAATACCAGTAACTTGGAACATTCCTTGTTTGTGAGAAACTCATCCAGCTTTATTAAACTGACCAATGAACCTGCCATAGCAACGTCCACTGGAAGACAGTTCCATAGCTTTACCGTTCTCACGATAAAAACCCTTCCCAACTTGAAGCCTAAACCTTTTTTATTCAAGTCTTAAGGGATGTCCGTGTGTCTCTGACATGTTCTATTGGTGAACACGCCGTTTATTGTATGGCCCGTTAATGTATTTATACACAGTAATCCTATCCCCACGCAAGCGCCTTTTCTCAGCGTACATAATTTACCTTTTCCAGTCTCTTCATATTGAAGCTCCCACAATCCCCTTATTAATTTAGTGCCCTTCTCTGAACCCTTTCCATTTGAAAGATGTCCTTTTGTACACAGGATTCCAAAATTGCGCTGCATATTCCAAATAAGGCCTTACCAATGCTTTGTAAAGAGGGAGAATTACATTTTACTCCCTTGAATCCATACCTCTCTCTTTATACAAGACAATGCCATGCTGGCTCTGGCTGTTTCTGCCTGGCACTGCTTGCTACCTTTTCGTTTGTATGAGTAACTAATTAAGTTCAGGTGATTGTTCCTGAATATACAAATACCTTTAAAGGGCATCTCCACCCTCCATATTGTAGGGAATCCCCTTCCACCCCCGACCGCTAAGTTAGAAGTTTATAAATCCATCCCAAACTCTACTTACAGCTCCTGGTTCCAGCGTCACTCTGGTCCGGCTACCTGCCTGTCGGAAAGGGGGCAAGACCGTCAGCCACGGCTGTGATTGGCTGAGAGGCAGCCAATCACAGCCGCGGCTGCCGGCAATGGAGAAGATGCTGGAACCAGTACAGTTTGGAATTGATTTTTAAACTTCTAAATTAGCGGTTGGGGGTGGGAGGGCATGCCTTACAATATAGATGAAGGTTTTAACGAAAGGTGAAGAGAGGGATCGGGAGGGCTCCTCTGCACGTCACCATCCCTCCCGGAGACAACACAGGAGGCAGAGACGTTTGGACAGGAAGACGGCCATAACACTTTAGTTTCCTGGACTTTGGACATGGATTACAGGAGAACCATAAGGAGCAGGAATGTAAGGGAAGGATTTTTTTAAACTATACTATGGGGCAAGTAGTGGGTTAAACTTTAGTTTTGAGGGTGGACGTGCCCTTTAACCATTCAAATAATATGATATTCTTTCTTACTGGGGTCCATTGGAGCTGGTGATTACATACGATTCAAGTCAATGGGGCTGGTGCCAAACAGATTTTTGCTGGTATGATCTGCTATACTACCCTATTCATCACTCTCCACTGTGCATCCCTTCCTGTGCTTCATTGTAATGTTTGCCTGGTATGCTCTGCTGTACTACCCTATTCATCACTCTCCACTGTGCATCCCTTCCTGTGCTTCATTGTAATGTTTGCCTGGTATGCTCTGCTGTACTACCCTATTCATCACTCTCCACTGTGCATCCCTCTGTGCTTCATTGTATGTTTGCCTGATGCTCTGCTACTACCCTATTCATCACTCTCCACTGTGCATCCCTCCTGTGCTCATTGTAATGTTTGCCTGGTATGATCTGCTGTACTACCCTATTCATCACTCTCCACTGTGCATCCCTTCCTGTGCTTCATTGTAATGTTTGCCTGGTATGCTCTGCTGTACTACCTATTCATCATCACTCTCCACTGTGCATCCCTCCTGTGCTTCATTGTAATGTTTGCCTGGTATGCTCTGCTGTACTACCCTATTCATCACTCTCCACTGTGCATCCGTCCTGTGCTTCATTGTTAATGTTTGCCTGGTATGCTCTGCTGTACTACCTACTATTCATCACTCTCCACTGTCCCCCTTCCGTGCTTCATTGAATGTTTGCCTGGTATGTCTGCTGTACTACCCTATTCATCACTCTCCACTGTGCATCCCTTCCTGTGCTTCATTGTAATGTTTGCCTGGTATGCTCTGCTGTACTACCCTATTCATCACTCTCCACGTGCATCCCTTCCTGTGCTTCATTAATGTTTGCCTGGATTCTCAGCTGTACTACCCTATTCATCACTCTCCATGTGCATCCCTCCTGTGCTTCATTGTAATGTTTGCCTGATATGCTCTGTTACTACCCTATTCATCACTCTCCACTGTGCATCCCTTCTGTGCTTCAGGTAATGTTGCCTGGTATGATCTGCTGTACTACCTATTCATCACTCTCCACTGTGCATCCCTTCCTGTGCTTCATTGTAATGTTTGCCTGGTATGCTCTCTGTACTACCATATTCATCACTCTCCACTGTGCATCCCTTCCTGTGCTTCATTGTAATGTTTGCCTGGTATGATCTGCTGTACTACCCTATTCATCACTCTCCACTGTGCATCCCTTCCTGTGCTTCATTGTAATGTTTGCCTGGTATGATCTGCTGTACTACCCTATTCATCACTCTCCACTGTGCATCCCTTCCTGTGCTTCATTGTAATGTTTGCCTGGTAGATTGCTGCGCACTACCATATTCATCACTCTCCACTGTGCATCCCTTCCTGTGCTTCATGTAATGTTTGCCTGGTATGATCTTCTGTACTACCCTATTCATCACTCTCCACTGTGCATCCCTTCCTGTGCTTCATTGTAATGTTTGCCTGGTATGATCTGCTGTACTACATATCATCACTCTCCCCTGTGCATCCTTCCTGTGCTTCATTGTAATGTTTGCCTGTTATGATCTGCTGTACTACCTATTCATCCACCTCCACTGTGCATCCTTCCTGTGCTTCATTGTAATGTTTGCCTGGTTATCTGCTGTACTACCCTATTCATCACCTCTCCACTGTGCATCCCTTCCTGTGCTTCATTGTAATGTTTGCCTGGTATGATCTGCTGTACTACCCTATTCATCACCCTCCACTGTGCATCCCTTCCTGTGCTTCATTGTAATGTTTGCCTGGTATGATCTGCTGTACTACCCTATTCATCACCCTCCACTGTGCATCCCTTCCTGTGCTTCATTGTAATGTTTGCCTGGTATGATCTGCTGTACTACACCTATTCATCACTCTCCACTGTGCATCCCTTCCTGTGCTCTCATTGTATGTTTGCCTGGTATGCTCTGCTGTACTACCTATTCATCACTCTCCACTGTGCATCCCTACCTGTGCTTCATTGTAATGTTTGCCTGGTATGCTCTGCTGTACTACCCTATTCATCACTCTCCACGTGCATCCCTACCTGTGCTTCATTGTATGTTTGCCTGGTATGCTCTGCTGTACTACCCTATTCATCACTCTCCACTGTGCATCCCTCCTGTGCTTCATTGAAATGTTTGCCTGGTTGATCTGCTGTACTACCCTATTCATCACTCTCCACTGTGCATCCCTTCCTGTGCTTCATTGTAATGTTTGCCTGGTATGATCTGCTGTACTACCCTATTCATCACTCTCCACTGTGCATCCCTTCCTGTGCTTCATTGTAATGTTTGCCTGGTATGCTCAGCTGTACTACCCTATTCATCACTCTCCATTGTGCATCCCTACCTGTGCTTCATTGTAATGTTTGCCTGATATGCTCTGCTGTACTACCCTATTCATCACTCTCCACTGTGCATCCCTTCCTGTGCTTCAGTGTAATGTTTGCCTGTATATCTGCTGTACTACCCTATTCATCACTCTCCACTGTGCATCCCTTCCTGTGCTTCATTGATGTTTGCCTGGTATGTCTAGCTGTACTACCCTATTCATCACTCTCCATTGTGCATCCCTACCTGTGCTTCATTGTAATGTTTGCCTGATATGCTCTGCTGTACTACCCTATTCATCACTCTCCACTGTGCATCCCTTCCTGTGCTTCAGTGTAATGTTTGCCTGGTATGATCTGCTGTACTACCCTATTCATCACTCTCCATGTGCACCCTTACCTGTGCTTCATTGTAATGTTTGCCTGTATGATCTGCTGCACTACCATATTCATCACTCCTCCACTGTGCACTCCCTCCTGTGCTTCATTGTAATGTTTGCCTGGTATGATCTGCTGTACTACCATATTCATCACTCTCCACTGTGCATCCCTTCCTGTGCTTCATTGTAATGTTTGCCTGGTATGATCTGCTGTACTACCATATTCATCACTCTCACTCTGTGCATCCTTCCTGTGCTTCATTGTAATGTTTGCCTGGTATGATATCTCTGCTGTACTACCATATTCATCACTCTCCACTGTGCATCCCTTCCTGTGCTTCAGTGTAATGTTTTGCCTGGATGATCTGCTGTACTACCCTATTCATCACTCTCCACTGTGCATCCTTCCTGTGCTTCATGTAATGTTTTGCCTGGTTATGATCTGCTTACTACCCTTTCATCACTCTCCACTGCATCCCTTCCTGTGCTTCATTGTAATGTTTGCCTGGTAATCTGACGTACTACCCTATTCATCACCCTCCACTGTGCATCCCTTCCTGTGCTTCATTGTAATGTTTGCCTGGTATGATCTGCTGTCTTATCTCAGTTTTGTCTGGATGTTTATTGGGACTTTCACCATTTGTTTGATCCTCACTCTGTTTTCATTTAATTTGTCTGTCTCCCCTTATCCCCCCCACACACACCCCAGCTGAATAGTGTTACTAATTGTAGTTGTTATATCTGTAAGGGCCCTAGTCACATTCTGACCTTGGTCACATTCTGCAGCCTTTCCCAAGTGTAGGGCTGAATTAACAGCAGAATTCAACCAGAATTAACCTGAAGTGCCTGACACTGAACTCTGCTCATTTGGATCAGACCATTGAACCCTTCCCATTGTATTATTACCCATCATGTTCCATATAACCTTGCTGCTTACCTGCCTGGTTACCTACCTACTCAGCTCCATCACCTCACTGCAACACCCCCTGTTGGTAAGTCTATTTACATCGCACCCTCCATTCTATTCTCTCCCCTCCTTACCCACCATGAACTCCTTTCCATTGTCAAACACCCCCCAGCCTCCTCCACTACAAGACAAACAAATGGTCCATTTAAATCCCACTCTCCCCTCCTCTCGTTCTCTCTCCTGCTTCTACTTGCAGCTGGTGATATCTCCCCTAATCCCAGCCCCACTCCCATACCACACCTGTATGGTCAACCCATCCCCACCCTAATGTCTATTGCCTTTAACGCTCCTTCCTCCACTGGTACCCTAAACACACCCAATATCACTAATGTACCTCTCCTTTCCCTTCCCCCTTATATATATAGCTCTTATATCTGGTCCCTGTGGAACGCACGGTCTGTTTGTAATAAACTTGCACACGTACACAACCTATTTATCTCTAGCTGCTTCACTTTAACTGCTTCACTCTAACATGGCTGTCACCCTCTGACTGTCTCACCCGCCGCACTCTCATATGGTGCTCTCATATCACTTCAGCCACACCACTAGGCCCGATAATAAGTGTGGTGGGGGAGTTGGTATTCTTCTCTCTGAGCGCTGTACTTTCATACCCATCACGCCCTTACCAGCCCTCTCCTGTCTATCTTTCCAGTCTCACTCTCCCACACCCCTACAGATTGCAGTTATTTATCGACCGCCCGACCACCACTTTCTTTGACCACTTCTCTGCCTGGTTGTCCCACTTTCTATCCACTGACATCCCCTCAATTATCTTAGGGGATTTCAATATCCCCATCGATACCAACACCTCTCCTGGCACTAAACTTCTCTCTCTTACCTCCTCCCTTGGCCTTACCCAATGGTCCTCTGCCCAGACCCATTGTAATGGACACACACTGGATCTGGTCTTTACCCATCTCTGCTCTGTATCTAACTCCTCCAGCTCTCCCTTTCCTCTGTCCGATCATCATCTTCTCAAATTTAATCTTGTGTCATCTGTCCCAACCGTAACCCCTAACAACCAAACGTACAGATCCAGGGACCTGCGTAATCTCAACCCCCATTCACTCTCTGTCCCTCTCCAACAACTTAACTCTATGCCCCCCTTCTCGGACCCTGACCTTGCAGCTGTCCACTACCATAACACGGTTTCCAATGCCCTCAACTCTGTTGCTCCCTTATCCACCCGTCGCCTTAGTCGCAAGAACTCACAACCGCGGCTTACGGATCAGATAAAAAAAGTTGAAAAGGCGATCCTGTATAGCCGAGCGACGCTGGCGCAAGAGTAACAAAAATAGAGACTTTTTGGAATTTAAAATTGCCCTTTATCGGATCAGAGGTGCTTTATCCTTAGCCAAACAAAACTACTTCTCTTCACTCATATAAACTTAATCCTATAACCCCAAACAGCTCCACAAAGTATTCAACTCCCTGCCCTGTTCGCCGCCTCCTCCCCCCCCGTCTATCGGCTGATGAAATAGCCTCATTTCACAGAAAAAATCGTAAACATCTGAAATGGTTTTCCTGTGCGCCCTACCTCCTCCCTACAGCTACCAACATCTACCACTGCACCAGCTAACCTCCCTTTATTGGTTAATCCCTTTAATTCTACCCTAACGAGCTTCATCACTATTACAGAACAGGGACTCATCTCTCCTATCCAGGACACGTCTCACCACCTGCCCCCTTGATCCCATTCCCTCGCTCTCCTCTTCACTCATTCCAGCCCTAACCTCTTTAACTTGTCCCTATCCACTGGTATTTTTCCCTTTATATTTAAACATGCCGTTGTATCCCCTATACTTAAAAAGCCCTCCCTTGACCCGTCTGTTCTTTCCAGCTACCGGCCTGTCTCACTTCTCTCATTTGCTTCTAAACTAATGGAAAGACATGTCTATGCTGACCTGGTCAGTCACCTGTCTGCTAACTCTCTCTTTGACCACCTCCAGTCAGGCTTCCGCCCTAACCACTCCACGGAAACTGCCCTCACTAAAGTGACCAATGATCTACTTAGTGCTAAATCTAAAGGTCACTACTCTTTGCTCATTCTTCTTGATCTGTCCTCTGCTTTTGATACTGTTGATCACCCTCTACTTCTTCAGATCCTGGCCTCCTTAGGTATCCAGGACACTGCACTTTCTTGGCTATCCTCCTATCTCTCTGGTAGGACCTTTAGTGTTTTCCACTGCGGAATTAGCTCCACCCCTCACCCCCTCCCTGTGGGGGTCCTGCAAGGCTCAGTACTCGGTCCCATTGTTTTCTCCATCTACACCTATGGCCTTGGACAACTCATTAGTTCATTTGGATTTCAGTATCACCTGTACGCGGACGATACCCAAATTTACATCTCTGCCCCGGATCTCCCTACACTGACATCCCAGGTCCCCGACTGCCTTAGTGCCATCTCTGCCTTCATGTCCTCCCGCTTCCTCAAACTCAACATGGACAAGACTGAACTTGTCCTTTTCCCACCCTCACGATCTGTTCCCCTCCCTAGCCTTACTATTAATATTAACAACACCGATATTCCCATCTCCTGATGTCCGCTGCCTGGGAATAACGCTAGATCACAATCTTTCCTTCAAACCTCATGTCAATTCGCTTGCCAACTCCTGTCGGCTCCAACTCAAAAACATCTCCTGCATTCGACCCTTCCTCTCGAAATAAGTCCATGCCCTAGTCATATCCAGGCTTGACTACTGCAACACACTCCTGTGTGGTTTACCAAACAACCGCCTGGCACAGCTTCAATCCGTTCTCAACTCTGCTGCCCAGCTCATTCATTTCTCTTCTCGCTTCTCTAATGCCTCTCCTCTCTGTCAGTCCCTCCATTGGCTGCCCATCACACAAAGGATCCAATTCATGCTGTTTACCCTATCCTGCAAAGCACTATCCAATAAAGCCCCTCCATATATCTCAGAACTGATCCACCATCCCAGACGCAACCTCCGCTCCACAAATGATCGCTTCCTCTCATCCACCCTTGTCACCTCTTCCCATGCCCACATTCAGGACTTTGCTCGTGCTGCCCCTCTGCTCTGGAACGCCCTTCCTCCGTCTGTCAGTCACTCACCATCCCTTAACACCTTCAAACGTAACCTTAAAACCCACCTGTCTGTAAGCTCTTTGGGTAGGGTCCTCTCTATTGTATCACGGTATTGCTGTAAGAACTTACTTATATTATGTATTACCTGTGTATGTAATATGTTTGACTTTGTATAATATGTATTACCCTCTATGTAATGTATTACTATAATTGTAAAGCGCCACGGAAGATGTTGGCGCTATATAAATCCATAATAATAATAATAATAATAATTTATCTAACAGGGAGGTGTTTACAGAAGCAGAGGAGCTTGGGAGAAAACCTTTATTTTTAGGCAACTAATAGCATTTCTAAGGTTAAAAAATATAGCAGTTATAACAGTGAATCACCTGAACTTAATTTATTATCCGACTTTCAATACAAGAGGTAGAATTATGCTTTACTCAATCAAGCTCCTTCTAATGCGGGGAAGTCATTGATTTCCTTTTGCAGACACTGATTGCAGTTACAAAGCCTAATAATTGGCAAGTCCTTCTCTTTTGAGTCAGACATAGATGCAGAGATGGCGGTTGTACAATATCGGGATATCCTGATATTGTATGAGCATCGAATCCTGTATGGATGATTGGTCGACTTTTGAACAATGGTCTCCCTGATGTGCGGGAGACCACCCCAGAACTCCCAGAACCACCGGGAGGGGTGAGATACCTGCAGATTACTCAGCTTAACCTTAAACAAAACATATTGTCCTCTAAGTAAAGATACCAGTGATTTAGCAAATCTAATCCATAGATAACCGTTCATATCCACACCCAGACTTTTCTGCATCCCCCCCCCATTTAATGGCAGGTAAACGTTTACATGTTAAACTTGATGACAATGTCACATTTCTTATGACCTGACAAGTCACTGCTACAAGGTTCACAAACTGCAGTGTGGCAGCTTTCACGGTTATTGAGCTGTGAAATAAAGATATGCAGGGCCTTCCCTTATTTGCATCTATATGGGCGATGGATGAATAGACAATCTACAAGTAGTGGCCACGCTGACAAATCTTTATTTTATTCATTGTGCTCGCGTAAGCTGTTTATTTCAACAAGATGAATGGGACTCTCTTCCCATTAATGGGGCCTAAGTTGAGTTGATTGAATTAAGAGACGGAACATTATTTGGGCTTCTAACTTAAGTGGTACAGTTCACATTGAGTCTTTTATATACAAACCTCCAAAGAAGAAAAATGCTTAAAGGAGAACTAAACCCAAATTTTTATACTCCATAATCTGGAAATATCCCCTCAAGAACACTAATAAACATTCCTTTAAATGGCATTAAAAGTAATCGGAACCCCATACGAAAGTGGATAAGGTAATTGTATGCAATGTCTGCCCACTACTTCCTGACACCAGTCACTCCTGATCTGGACTGCAACAGGATTGGCAAGATTCTACTAGTGGGTTCCGGCAGTAGCAATGGGGAAAAGAAAATACCACAACATAAATATACCTACACTGTAGATATGTAGTACTACAACCCCCAGAATTCCATCAAACTTAGGACTGATGAGGACTGATGGGTGTGGCCATAAAACAGCCGGATTCTCCCAAAGCCTAACTTTGATTAAATTATATTGTTTCACTGATCTTTAAAGGGCTGGTTTAGAGAACATGATGCAATGAGACCCCAATGATATATTTATCCTCAGTAACACTGTCTATGCAGTTTATAAACTCTATCTATGTGTCAGGTGACCTGCATCACTAGTGCGCAATTCTTTGTGAATGGAATAAGAGCACCACAGGTCTCGGTAAGTTTCCCTATATTGGTTTCTGAGCTTAGTAAAATGTGGTGCAGTTTTTTTTAGCCATTTGGCGTTAGATAGTGGAACCAGTGCCTGCAACTGCCTGGTTACGGATTCGTCAGATTCTGATCATAACCGGAGCCAACCAATCCCCAGAATGTTATATAATGTGATTCAGATAATTCCAGTATACGACAAGGCTCATTTCACCGTCTGCTGGAGGGTCAATTTATAGTAGAAACTGTGGTTTCCACCATATGTTTTTTTGGCATCCGATTCCCATCTCCATTCACCGCAATGAAAATGTCATTTGTTGGCCTTAGATCAGGTCTACAAGGCGCAGTGGGACCTGAGGCCAGCTCTGCAGAAAGCTTCCCATTGATTCTGATCACAATTCTACATAATGGCCATTGATATACCCGCGTAGTATTAATATATCTGCCATTAAAAAAAACGCCGTATTCAGTGGTATGAAATGGGTGTGGTTAATTGGCGTTGCATTTGGCCATAATAAAAATTGAAGCCTGGCTGGTATTTATAAAATGACATAAACAAAAACTAAAAAACAGCAATTTGCATTTAAATCAACAAAAGTGTATTAACTAGCAGACTCCTATTGGCAGGATTGCTCTGTATTAATAAAAAAGAATGTAGGGTGATGGATCTTCCATTACACAAAGGCAGTGAGCAGTAAGTCCGGAATAATTATCAGGGCTGGTACACACAAAACCAAGGCCAGTGCACTCTGATCCAATGCATGGGTGCAGACACCTCAAAAGTCCTCCCTCAGAACATCAAACAAAAGTGTCACACTCCATGTATCAGTGACCACACATCTCACAACCTTTCGGGGGTTAAATGCCCTCTTCTTCAGGTCACACAAACCACTTAACATGTCATTACGAACGCTGGACTCATTAGTCCATTTATACACACCACCCAATCAGAAAAGGTTTTATATTACATTACCAACATGTCCCATAACGTCGACCAATCAGTTTAGTTAAAATGCTTTACATCCCAGCCGTTTCCCAGCCAATCCTGTAGGTCTGCGGGATAATTTACGGTCCCTAACATCAACACAAACTGAATGTTCTCTCACCGAGGTAGTTGTCATCCTCTGGTTTCCCTGAGTGGCTGTGCTGTCGAACATCAATGTTTGTAGCACCTGCTGGAATACGGACCACAGAGTTGTAACCTACAATACACAATAAAAATAAAAGTGGTTTGTATTGGTTTTTACAACAGACACAAGAACCGCTAAAAAATATCCCAAAGGAACATGTATGTATGTGTATGTATGTATGTATGTATGTGTGCGTGTATGTATGTATTTATGTGTATGTGTGTGCGTATGTATGTATGTATGTGTGAGTGTGTATGTATGTATGTGTATGTATGTATGTATGTATGCGTGTGTGTATGTATGTATGTATGCGTGTGTGTATGTATGTATGTATGTGTGCGTGTATGTATGTGTATGTATGTATGCGTGTGCGTATGTATGTATGTATGTATGTGTGCGTGTATGTATGTATGTGTGTGTGTGTGTGCGTGTATGTATGTGTGTGTGAGTATGTATGGATGTATAGTTTATTTATAAAGTGCCACTTGGGGACGTAGCTCTGTATAGTAATAAAATACAATAAATAGCTCAGTACATAAATATATAAATTATATAAATAGAAGTTCTACGGCTTTATATGCTAGAGCCATATACTGTGCTGGTTACCAGATAGGAAGGATGTAAGGGTAGATTTATCATATATAGATATATAGATACCATATACTGTGCTGGTTACCAGATAGGTAGGATGTAAGGGTAGATTTATCATATATAGATATATAGATATCATATACTGTGCTGGTTACCAGATAGGTAGGATGTAAGGGTAGATTTATCATATATAGATATATAGATACCATATACTTGCTGGTTACCAGTAGGTAGGATGTAAGGGTAGATTATATCATAATAGAATATAGATATCATTATAGTGCTGGGTTACCGGATAGGTAGGATGTGGGTAATTTATCATATATAGATACCTAATACTGTGCTGGTTACCAGATAGGTAGGATTAAGGGTAGATTTACATATATAGATTATAGATATCATATACTGTGCTGGTTACAGATAGGTAGGATGTAAGGGTAGATTTATCATATATAGATATATAGATATCATATACTGTGCTGGTTACCAGATAGGTGGGATGTAGGGTAGATTTATCATTATAGATATTAGATACTATATACTGTGCTGGTTACCAGATAGTAGTATGTAAGGGTAGATGTTATCATATATAGATATATAGATACCATATACTGTGGTGGTTACCAGATGGTAGATGTAAGGGTAGATTTATCATATATATAGATATATAGATATCATATACTGGGCTGGTTACCAGATAGTAGGATGTAAGGGTAGATTTATCATATATAGATATATAGATATCATATACTGCTGGTTACAGATAGGTAGATGGAAGGTAGATTTATCATATAGATATATAGATACTATATACTGTGCTGTTACCAGATAGGTAGGATGTAGGGTAGATTTATCATATATAGATATATAGATACCATATACTGTGCTGGTTAACCAGATAGGTAGGATGTAGGGTTAGATTTTCATATATATAGATATATAATATCATATACTGTGCTGGTTACAATATAGGTAGGATGTAAGGGTAGATTTATCATATATGATATATATATATCATATCTATGCTGGTTACCAGTTAGGTAGGAGTAGGGTAGATTTATCATATATAGAATAATAGATATCTAATGGTGCTGGTTACCAGATAGGTAGGATGTAAGGTAGATTTACATATATAGATATATAGATACCATATACAGTGTGGTTACCGATAGGTAGGATGTAAGGGTAATTTATCATATATAATATATAGATACCATATACTGTGCTGGTTACCAGATAGGTGGATAAAGGGTAGATTTTCATATATAGATATATAGATACCATATACTGTGCGGTTACCAGATAGGTAGGATGTAAGGGTAGATTTATCATATATAGATATATAGATATCATATACTGTGTCTGTTACCAGATAGGTAGGATGTAAGGGTAGATTTATCATAATAGATATATGATACCATTACAGTCTGGTTACCCGGATAGGTAGGATGTAAGGGTAGATTATCATATATAGTAATAGATACCATATACTGTGCTGGTTACCAGATAGGTAGATGTAAGGGTAGATTTATCATAATAGATATATATATACTAATACTGTGCTGGTTACCAGATAGGTAGGATGTAAGGGTAGATTTATCATATATAGATATAAGATACATATACTGTGCTGGTTACCAGAAGGTAGGAGGTAAGGGTAGATTTATCATATATATAGATATATAATATCATACTGTGCTGGTTACCAGATAGGTGGATGTAAGGGTAGATTTATCATATATAGATATATGATATCATATCTATGCTGGTTCCAGATAGGTAGGATGTAAGGGTAGATTTATCATATATAGATATATAGAGTATCATATACTGTTGCTTTACCAATAGGTAGGATGTTAAGGGTAGATTTATCATATATAGATACCATATACTGTGCTGGTTACCAGGATAGGTAGGGATGTAAGGGTAGATTTTCATATATAGATAATAGATAATATACCTGTGCTGGTTACCGATAGGTAGGATGTAGGTAGATTTATCATATATAGATATATAGATACCATATACTGTGCTGGTTTACCAGATAGGTAGGATGTAAGGGT
The DNA here is from genome assembly GCA_019447015.1 of Hymenochirus boettgeri. Classification (NCBI taxonomy): domain Eukaryota; kingdom Metazoa; phylum Chordata; class Amphibia; order Anura; family Pipidae; genus Hymenochirus; species Hymenochirus boettgeri. The sequence continues at coordinate 268,483,277 of CM033472.1, forward strand.
AGATTATCATATATAGATTATAGATATCATATACCTGTGCCTGGTTACCGATAGGTAGGATGTAAGGGTAGATTTATCATATATAGATATTAGATACCATATACGTGCTGGTTAACGGATAGGTAGGATGTAAGGGTAGATTTATCATATATAGATATAGATACCATATCCTGTGCTGTTTACCAGATAGGTAGGATGTAGGGTAGATTTATCATATATAAGATATATAGATGCAATATACTGTGCTGTGTTGCCAGATAGGTAGGATAAAGGGTAGATTTATCTATATAGATATATAGATACCATATACTGTGCTGGTTACCAGATAGGTAGGATTTAAGGGTAGATTTATCATATATAGATAATAGAATCATATACTGTCTGGTTACCAGATAGGTAGGATGTAAGGGTAGATTTATCATATATAGATATATAGACCATATACGTGCTGGTTACCGGATAGGTAGGATGTAAGGGTAGATTTATCATATATAGATATATAGATACCATATACTGTGCTGGTTACCAGATAGGTAGGATGTAAGGGTAGATTTATCATATATAGATATATAGATACCATATACTGTGCTGGTTACGGATAGGTAGGATGTAAGGGTAGATTTATCATATATAGATACCATATACAGTGCTGGTTACCGGATAGGTAGGGTGTAAGGGTAGATTATCATAGATATATATAGATACCATATACTGTCTGGGTTACCGGATAGGTAGGATGTAGGGTAGATTTATCATATATAGATATATAGATACCATATACTGTGCTGGGTACCGAGATAGGTAGGATGTAAGGGTAGATTTATCATATATAGATATCATATACTATCGTGGTGGTTACCAGATAGGTAGGATGTAAGGCTAGATTTATTATATATAGATATATAGATCCATATACTGTGGCTTCCGGATAGGTAGGATGTAAGGTAGATTTATCATATATAGTATATATAGATACCATATAATGTGCTGGTTACCAGATAGTAGATGTAAGGGTAGATTTCTCATATAGATATATAGATATCATATACTGTGCTGTTACCGGATAGGTAGGATGTAAGGGTAGATTATCATATATAGATATATAGATATCATATACTGTGCTGGTTACCGAATAGGTAGGATGTAAGGGTAGATTTATCATATATAGATATATAGATACCATATACTGTGCTGGTTCCAGATAGGTAGGATGTAAGGTAGATTTTCATATATAGATATATAGATTCCATATACTGTGCTGGTTACCAGATAGGTAGGAATGTAAGTATAGATTTATCATATATAGATATATAGAATACCATATACTGTGCTGGTTACCGGATAGGTAGGATTGTAAGGGTAGATTTATCATATATAGATATATGATACATATACTGTGCTGGTTACCAGATAGGTAGGATGTAAGGTAGATTTATCATATATAGATATATAGATACATATACGTGTGGTTACCAGATAGGTAGGATGTAAGGTAGATTTATCATATATGATATATAGATACCGTATACTGTGCTGGTTACGATAGGTAGGATGAGGGTTAGATTTTATCATATATAATATATAGATACATATACTGTGCTGGTTACCAGATAGGTAGGATGTAAGGGTAGATTTATCATATATAGATATATAGATACATATACTGTGGCGGTTACCAGATAGGTAGGATGTAAGGGTAGATTTATCATATATAGATATATAGATATCATATACTGGCTGGTTACCGATAGGTAGGATGTAAGGGTAGATTTATCATATATAGATACCATATACTGTGCTGGTTACACGGATAGGTAGGATGTAAGGGTAGATTTATCATATATAGATATACTAGATACATATACTGTGCTGGTTACCATATAGTAGGATGTAAGGTAGATTTATCATATAATAGATATAAGATATCATATACTGTGCTGTTACCAATAGGTAGGATGTAAGGTAGATTTATCAATATGATATATAGATACCATATACTGTGTGGTTACCGATAGGTAGGATGTAAGGGAGATTTATCATATATAGATATATAGATCCATAACTGCTGGTTACCAGATAGGTAGGATGTAAGGAGATTTATCATATATAGATATATAGATATCATTCGTGCTGGTTACCAGATAGGTAGGATTAAGGATAGATTTATCATATATAGATATATAGATACCATATACTTGCTGTTACCAGATAGGTAGGATTAGGGTAGATTTATCATATATATAGATACCATATACTGTGCTGGTTACCGATAGGTAGGATGTAAGGAGTAGATTTATCAATATAGATATATAGATACCATTACTGTGCTGGTTACCAGATAGGTAGGATGTAGGGTAGTATTTATCATATATATAGATACATATACTGTGTGGTTACCAGATAGGTAGGATTAAGGGTAGATTTATCATATATAGATATATAGATACATATACTGTGCTGGTTACCGGATAGGTAGGATGTAAGGTAGATTTATATATATAGATAACCATATACTGTGCTGGTTCCGGATAGGTAGGATGTAAGGGTAGATTTTATCATATATAGATATATGATATCATATCTGTGCTGGTTACCAGATAGTAGGATGTAAGGGTAGATTTAAATCATATATAGATACCATATACTGTGCTGGTTACCGATAGGTAGGATGTAAGGGTAGATTTATCATATATAGATATATAGATACATATAATGTGCTGGTTACCAGATAGGTAGGATGTAAGGGTAGATTTATCATATAGATATATAGATCATATACTGTGCTGGTTACCGGATAGGTAGGATGTAAGGGTGATTTATCATACATATATTATAGATATCATATACTGTGCTGGTTACCGGATAGGTAGATGTAAGGGTAGATTTATCAATATAGATATAGATACCATATACTGTGCTGGTTACCGGATAGGTGGATGTAAGGGTAGATTTATCATAATAGATATATAGATACCATATACTGTGCTGGTTACCAGATAGGTAGGATGTAAGGGTAGATTATCATATATAGATATATAGATACCATATACTGTGCTGGTTACGATAGGTAGGATTAAGGGTAGATTTTCATATATAGATATATATATACCTATACTGTGCTGGTTACCGTATGGTAGGATGTAAGGGTAGATTTTATATATATAGATATATAGATATATATACTGTGCTGGTACCAGATAGGTAGGATGTAAGGGTAGATTATTCATATATAGATATATGATATCTATACTGTGCGGTTACCAATAGGTAGGATGTAAGGGTAGATTTATCATATATAGATATATAGATATCATATACTGTGGTTACCAGATAGGTAGGATGTAAGGGTAGATTTATCATATATAGATATATAGATACCATATACTGTGCTGGTTACCAGATAGGTAGGATGTAAGGGTAGATTTATCATATATAGATATATAGATACCATATACTGTGCTGGTTACCGGATAGGTAGGATGTAAGGGTAGATTTATCATATATATATATAGATACCATATCTGTGCTGGTCCAGATAGGTAGGATGTAAGGGTAGATTTATCATATATAGATACATATACTGTGCTGGTTACCAGATAGGTAGGATTTAAGGGTTAATTTATCATATATAGATATATAGATACATAACTGTGCTGGTTACCAGATAGGTAGGATGTAAGGGTAGATTATCATATATAGATATATAGATACATATACTGTGCTGGTTACCAGATAGGTAGGATGTAAGGGTAGATTTATCATATATAGATATCATAATTACTGTGCTGGTTACCAGATAGTAGGATGTAAGGGTAGATTATCATATATAGATATATAGATATCATATACTGTGCTGGTTACCGATAGGTAGGATGTAAGGGTATTTATATTATATATATGATCCATATACTGTGCTGGTTTACCAGATAGGGTGGATGTAAGGGTAGATTTATCATAATAGATATTCAGATACCATATACTGTGCTGGTTACCAGATAGTAGGGATGTAAGGGTAGAATATATATATAGATATTAGATATCCATATACTGTGCTGGTTACCGATAGGTAGGATTGTAAGGGTAGATTTATATATATAAGATACACCTATACTGTGCTGGTTACCAGATAGTAGGATGTAGGTAGATTTATCATATAGATATATAGATAGATCCATATACTGTGCTGAGTTACCGGATAGGGTGATGTAAGGTAGATTTATCATATATAATGTAATATCATATACTGTGCTGGTTACCAGATAGGTAGGATGTAAGGGTAGATTTATCATATATGATTATAGATACCATATACTGTGCTGGTTACCGATAGGTAGGATGTAAGGGTAGATTTATCATATATAGATATATAGATACCATATACTGTGCTGGTTACCAGATAGGTAGGATGTAAGGGTAATTTATCATATATAGATATATAGACCATATACTGTGCTGGTTACCTAGATAGGTAGGATTAAGGGTAGATTTATCATAGATAAGATATATAGATACCATATACTGTGCTGGTTACCAGATAGGTAGGATTAAGGGTAGATTTATCATATATAGATAGATAATACCATATCTGGGCTGGTTACCAATAGGTGATGTAAGGGTAGATTTACATATATAGATATATAGATACCATATACTGTGCTGTACAGAAGGTAGGATGTAAGGGTAGATTTATCATATAAGATATATATATCCATATACTGTGCTGGTACAGATAGGTAGGATGTAAGGGTAGATTATCATATATAGAATATAGATACCATATACTGTGCTGGTTACCAGATAGGTAGGATGTTAAGGGTAGATTTTATCATATATAGATCCATATACTGGCTGGTTACCATAGGTAGGAATTAGGGTAGATTTATCATATATATATATATAGATACATCATCTACTGAGCTGTTACCAGATAGGTAGGATGTAAGGGTAGATTTACCATATAGATATAAGATACCATATACTGTGCTGGTTACGCAGATAGGTAGGATGTAAGGGTAGATTTACCATATATAGATATAATACCATATACTGTGCTGGTTACCAGATAGGTTAGGATGTAAGGGTAGATTTTATATCTATCATTACATAGATATCATATACTATGCTGGTTACCAGATAGGTAGGATGTAAGGGTAATTTATCATATATAGATATATAATACCATAACTGTGCTGGTTACCAGATAGGTAGGATGTAAGGTAGATTTATCAATATAGATAATAGATATCATATACGTGCTGGTTACCGGATAGGTAGGTATGTAAGGGTAGATTTATCATATATAGATATATAGATACCATATACTGTGCTGTTACCAGATAGGTAGGATGTAAGGGTAGATTACATATTAGATATATAGATACCATATACTGTGTTGGTTACCGGATAGGTAGGATGTAAGGCTAGATTATCATATATAGATATATAGATATCACATACTGTGCTGGTTACCAGATAGGTAGGATGTAAGGGTAGATTTATCATATATAGATATATAGATCCATATACTGTGCTGGTTACCGGATAGTAGATGTAGGGTAGATTTATCTATATAGATATATAGATACCATATACTGTGCTGGTTACCAGATAAGTAGATGTAAGGGTAGATTTATCATATATGATATAGAGATCCCATATACGGTGATGTTACCGGTAGGTGTGTGTAAGGGTAGATTTATCATAATATTATAGATATCATACTATGCTGGTTACCAGATAGGTAGGAGTAAGGGTAGATTTATCATATATAGATATACGATACCATATACTGTGCTGGTTACCAGATAAGGGGATGTAAGGGTATATTATCATAATATTAGATATAGATACCATATACTGTGCTGGTTACCAGATAGGTAGGATGTAAGGGTAGATTTATATAATATAATATATAGATATCATGTACTGTGCTGGGTACCAGATAGGTAGGATGTAAGGGTAATTTATCTATATAGATATATAGATTTCATATACTGTGGCTGGTTACTGGATAGGTAGGATGTAAGGGTAAGATTTATCATAAGATAGATATATAGATACCATATACTGTGGCTGGTTACCAGATTGGTAGGATGTAAGGGTAATTTATCATATATAGATATATAGATACCCATATACTGTGCTGGTTACCAGTATAGGTAGGGATGTAAGGAATATTTAAACCTGCTAATTGAGGTTTCTTGACGTAGATAGAGGGGAATAGAATTCCTGAGGATGGGAGCCACAAGAGAGAAAGGTTTAAGGCGAAAGGAAGCAGTACGAGTGGGGGGGTCTGTACAGGAGCTGGTTCTGCGATGAGAGGAGGGTTCAGGCAGGAACATATAGGGAGACTAGAGAAGAAATATAAGGAGGTGCAGCAGAGCAGAGATTTAATTGTTAGGAGAAGGATTTTGTATGCAACTTGCTGTTCAACAGGGAGCCAGGTTGTTGAAACGGCCAGGTATGTTTCCAGCCTCGCTGGATGACATCATTTGATTAGCGAGACCTGCTTTGCAAATTAGAGCTCAGGCCCCTTTTAAGCATGGGGAAAGCAATACATCCCAGTGATAAAGCAACCAATCATATCTATAAAGGAATTCTGCAGATTCTGTGCTCAGTGTTGGGTTGTTTTGTGAAAATAAGCCGTACTTGTCGTTAACTCACCATAATGCACTATATTATACGTCCCAGCAACTGTTTTACAGGACGAATTGTCTCCCCCACAGACTCCGCACTTATCTCTTCTTGCTTTAGAGTTTAGGACGTGGTCACATCCAGCTTGCTTTAAAAAAACGAATGTATAAACAAACGTCATTGAAGAATACACCAGTCAGACAAAACAGACACATTTCATCTTTATCACAATAAAAGGTTTCACTTGTCCTTTTTATTTTCACTGTTAAGATAAATGGGTTAATGGGGGGCAGTACTCTGTTTACATCAAACAAGGATGTCTCGAATTAAAGGGGATGTCCACCCTTAAAACAAAAAAACAGTGTATTACATGTATTTGTATTTAATGAAAAGTTCTATTCCATTCTGGCGAAGGTATCTGCCCACTCTCTCTGCTCTATGAGCATTTCATAAGCTTGAGCATGTGCAGAGGATGCAGCTGGTGAAACCGTGATTGGCACAACCTTGATTGACTGCATGGAGGGAGGAGCCAGCTTACTCTGCCAGAATGAGGACAATAATTATCCTTAATACCTGGTTAGTAAAGCAGGTGATAAAAAGCAAAATATATCAGTTGGGGTTGAGGGCAGGTAAGTGACATTTAACCATTTTTTTGTATTGAGGGTGGACATGCCTTTTAGTGAGAGCTTTCAGGTAGGTGGGAAGTCTATATACAAAGAATCGAGTTCAATCTCCCGAACGCCTGTTCGCTCAGCTAATGACTATTTTCATCGGTCTCCACCTACACAGTGTGATTAGGATAAATATAGTGCTGGGTGCTAATCAGGACTCCACTGGTAAAGAAGGAAAAACAGGTCAGGCCAGATCTGACGATTACCACGGTCCAAAAAACACAACTACATCCTCCATCTATATAACATCTATATAACATCTACTTATAATCATCTTAATAAATGCAACATTTGAATTTATTTCCAATAGTTCGGTGAATTATAACAAACATAATATAATCGTATAATGAAAACAGTTCTCTAGATTTCTAATCACTGTTGCTTATCTAAACTATCGCACAGTGTGCAGCACAGTAGATGTAACATAGATTGTACCCTTGATATCTAAGGCGCATGCGTGTGATTAGTCAAGCGTGCAAGCTAAGCTTTGCAATTAAAACTCAGCGTGCGCTTGTATCAGATTTCTGTATTTAAATGGGAATATACCATAGACATGTGACAGTCACTGGGGGGTAAAATGTTCTTTCTACCCAGTGGCTTTCAGTATCTTACAGGGGTGAATGGGTCTGTCTGTTTCACAAAACTTCCTAACGCTCCACGCCAGGGATAATGTTACCAAATATAGAAATCGGTCTCTTTTAACCAATTAAAATGTGTTTATTGTAACTTGGTAATCTCACGAGATAACGGAATACAAGGGAAGACAGCATTTCCCCCCAAGCAGTAACACTTCACGTACAAGGACTGTGCATTGAACCTTTTCCATACAAGAACAAAGGGTAAGTTTGAGAATTTACTACTGTGTTAGAAAATGATACATTACTACACTGTTTACACAAGGTACGTTCAAAGGGTTAACCCCTTAAAAACCAGAAACAAAGACTGAATGTGGGCAGGTTATTGACTTGTCTACTATAAAGATCAACCGCATCTTGTTCAGTTCTTTTACAAATAAATATAATAATAAATTTGTACTTGAATGGCAACTTGACCTTATTTACCAACTAGAACAATATTCGGTTTCTTTTGCTTTTCTTTTGAAGGTGACATGAATGAAAATTGGCAAATACCAGATAACTGAGTAAACACTACATTAATGTAGATTAAATAAAAGGTCTTATCGTTAAAAATGGTGCTAATTTTACCCCAACCAATCAGACATTAACATTTGAAAGCTAACATCCGATTGATTGGGGCAAAATTAGCACCATTCATTTTACGATAAGAACTTTTATTGAATAACCCTGTAAGTATCTCTAATTGAAATCTAATAATCCCAGCTAATCTGAAAATATTATTGATAAAATATACATCGTATATAAGTAAAGTTCATTATTAAGACCACATAGATTACTTAGCATTTGTTCTTTGATGTTGGGGATTAGGTGTCTATACAGAGGAATTTCATATAGACATATGAAGAATACCACCATCTAGTGGTCAGAAATAGTTTAACAGTACAGTAGCACTGGCCTCTTGCGTTTCCCACCCACCCAAAGAATGTCATACAACTATTGGGGGAATTACTCTTCCTGCACCAATGTAAGCCAATACTATTTGTTTATTGTACAGTGACGGCTTGGCTGCTTAATACTTCCTTGCTACACAAACTGTATTGAATTATACCCGGCAAAGTCCTTGCACACAGATATCATTGGTGTCCGGCCCACAGGATGTTCCATCTACTACTCTGTCCCTGAGTTGATAATACGCTGTGCTACCAGCAACGCGACAAAACAGCTTGCAACGGTCTTTCATTAAAACTGCAAAAAAGAAGAAACATTTGTATACTTTTGTATCCTTACACAGCACTGAACATATTACATATTCTATACATTTACATCTGGCCCCACCCCCGAAGAGCTTTCAATCTAAGTACCCAATCACAAACAACCTATCAGTAGGACTTTATAATTATGGGGTATAGAAGAATATCTAGAGGAGACTCATACAAGCACAGGGACAACATACAAACTTTGTGTAGATGTAGCTAAGAAAAGATGGGAAATCCCAGATAAGTAGCACTTACTTCCACTGTATTTTGGAACCCAACGCACATTTGGAGGTAGACCATTAATATTGAAATGTTTTCCATCAAAGTCTGCACATTGCTCCTCCCTGAATTCTTTCTTTTGTTTAGTACAAGGCTCTGTATTACACGATTTAAATTTCATCCTACGCCCAACGCAGTATTTACCACCGTTTTTTGGTCTACGAAAAAAAAAAAAATATATAGTTTAGTTTTAGTTTTTACAAAATAATTTTTTATAGCAATTTGTCTCCTTTAAGGCTCGATTCATTAACAATTTTTAAATTGTTTTTCAAATTTCAACCTTGAAGAAATTTTTTTGGAGATTGTAAATGGAGATGGCGACGCCCAACAGGTAAACTTCAAATGTCACCATCATAGTTCCAGATCTAACGGAATAACACAGATAAACCATAACCTGGATGTCCATCTAGTCCAACCTTTATACCCTATGCTGATAGTATCTGTCTAACGGTTACATTGTATTAGAGGTTGTATAAAGAAATATGTCCATCTAGTCCAACCTTTATACCCTACCCATAATGTCTGTATAACGGTTACATAGTAACATAGTGTTGGAGGTTGTATAAAGACATATACAGACATTATGGGTAGGATATAAAGGTTGGACTAGATGGGCATAACAGTTACATAGTAACATAGTATTGGAGGTTGTATAAAGACATATGTCCACCTAGTCCAACCTTTATACCCTACCCGTAATGTCTGTATAACAGTTACATAGTAACATAGTATTGGAGGTTGGTATAATGACATCTCCATCTAGTCCAACCTTTATAATACCCTCCCATAATGTCCTGTATAACAGTCACATAGTAACAGAGTGGGTTGTATAAGGACTATGTTCCATCTATGTCAACCTTTATACCCTACCCATAATGTCTATATAACAGTTTTAATAGTAACATAGTTTGGGGCTGTAAAGACATACTCCATCTAGTCCAACCTTTATACCCTACCCATAATGTCTGTATAACAGTTACAAGTAACATAGTATTGGAGGTTGTATAAAGACATACGTCCACTAGTCCAACCTTTATACCTCCCCATATGTCTGTATAACAGTTACATAGTAACATAGTATTGGAGGTTGTTATAAGACATACGTCCATCTAGTCCAACCTTTATACCCTACCCATAATGTCTGTATAACAGTTACATAGTAACATAGTATTGGAGGTTGTATAAAGACATAGTCTCATCCCATCCAACCTTTATACCCTACCCATATGTCTGTATAACAGTTACATAGTAACATAGTATTGGAGTGTATAAAGACAATATCCATCTAGTCCAACCTTTATACCCTACCCATAATGTCTGTATAAACAGTTACACATAGTAACATAGTATTGAGGTTGTATAAAGACATATCGTCCATCTAGTCCAACCTTTATACCCTACCCATAATGTCTGTATAACAGTTACATAGTAACATGTATTGGAGGTTGTATAAAGACATACGTCCATCTAGTCCACCTTTAGTTATACCCTACCCATAATGTCTGTATAAAAGTACATAGTAACATATTATTGGAGGTTGTTAAAGACATACGTCCATCTAGTCAACCTTATACCCTACCCATATGTCTGTCATACAGTTACATAGTAACATAGTATTGGAGGTTGTATAAACAATACGTCCATCTAGTCCAACTTTATACCCTACCCATAATGTCTGTATAACATTACATAGTAACATAGTATTGGAGGTGTATAAAGACATACGTCCATCTAGTCCAACCTTTATACCCTACCCATAACTGTCTGTATAACATTACATAGAAACATAGTATTTGGAGGTTGTATAAGAGACGTCCATCTAGTCCAACCTTTATATCCTACCCCATAATGTCTGTATAAGTTACATAGTAACATAGTATTGGGTTTATAATAAGACATACGTCCCTAGTTCCAACCTTCTATCCACCTAATGTCTGTATAACAGTTCATAGTACATGTATTGGAGGTTTATAAAAACACATACGTCCCTAGTCCACTTTATACCTACCCATAATGTCTGTATAACATTTACATAGTAACATAGTATGGAGGTTGATAAAGACATACTCCATCTAGTCCAACCTTTATATATCCCTACCCATAAGTCTGTATAACAGTTTACATAGTAACATAGTATTGGAGGTTGTATAAAGACATACGTCCATCTAGTCCAACCTTTATACCCTACCCATAATGTCTGTATAACATTTACATAGTAACATAGTATTGGAGGTTGTTTAAATGCATACGTCCATCTAGTCCAACCTCTATACCCTTCCCATAAGTCTTTAGAACATTACTAGTAACATAGTATTGGATTTATATAAGACATACGTCCATCTAGTCAAACCTTTATACCTACCCATAATGTCGTATAACAGTTACATAGTAACATAGTATTGGAGGTTGTATAAACATAGTCCATCTAGTCCAACCTTTATACCCTACCTCATAATGTCTGTATAACCATTATATAGTAACATAATATTGGGGTTGTATAAGACAGACGTCCATCTATCCCCAACCTTTATACCCTACCTAATGTCTGTAACAGTTATCATAGTACATAGTATGGAGGTTGTATAAAGACATACGTCCATCTAGTCCAACCTTTATACCCTACCCATAATGTCTGTTTAACAGTTACATAGTAACAGTATTGGGGTGTATAGATAAAGACATAGTCCATCTAGTCCCACCTTTATACCCTACCCATAATGTCTGTAACAGTTACATGTACATAGTATTGGAGGTTTATAAAGACATACGTCCATCTAGTCCAACCTTTATACCCTACCCATAATGTCTGTATAACAGTTACTAAGTAAACATAGTATTGGAGGTGTATAAGACATAGCTCCATTTAGTCCAACCTTTAACCCTACCCATAATGTCTGTTAACAGTATAATAACATAGTATTGGGGTTGTATAAAAACATACGTCCATCTAGTCCAACCTTTATACCCTACCCATAATGTCTGTAACAGTTACATAGTAACATATTATTGGAGGTTGTATAAGACATACGTCCATCTAGTCAACCTTTTATACCCACCCATAATGTCTGTAAACAGTTACAGGTAACATAGTATTGAGTTTATAAAGACATACGTCCATCTAGTCCAACTTTATACCCTACCCATAATGTCTGTATAACAGTTACATAGTAACAGTTATTGGAGGTTTGTATAAGACACATAGTCCATCTAGTCCAACCTTTATACCCTACCCAAATGTCTGTAATAACAGTTACATAGTACCATAGTATTGAGAGTTGTATAAAGACATATGCCATCTAGTCCAACCTTTATACCCTACCCATAATGTCTGTATAACGTTACATAGATACATAGTATTGGAGGTTGTATAAAGACATACGTCCATCTATCCAACCTTTTACCCTACCCATAATGTCTGTATAACAGTTACTAGTAATAGTATTGGAGGTTGTATAAAGACATAACTCCATCTAGTCCACCCTTTATACCCTACCCATAATGTCTGTCATAACAGTTACATAGTAACATAGTATTGGAGTTGTATAAAGACATACGTCCATCTAGTCAACCTTTTATACCCTACCCATATGTCTGTATAACAGTTACAAGTAACAAGTATTGGAGGTTGATAAAGACATAACGTCCATCTAGTCCAACCTTTATACCCTACCCATAATTTCTGTTATAACAGTTACATAGTAACATAGTATTGGAGTTGTGAAACATACGTCCATCAGTCCAACCTTTATATACCCTACCCATAATGTCTGTATAACAGTTACATAGTAACATAGTATTGGAGGTTGATAAAAACATCGTCCATCTAGTCCCAACCTTATACCCTACCCATAATGTCCTTATACAGTTACATAGTAACTAGTATTGGAGTTGTATAAGCCATATATCCCTCGAGTCCCAACCTTATACCCTACCCATAATGTCTGTCTAACATTACATAGTCACTAGTTTTGGAGGTTGTATAAGACATACGTCCATCTAGTCCAACCTTTAATACCCTACCTATAATGTCTGTATAACAGTTCCATAGTAACATAGTATTGAGGTTGTATAAAGACTACGTCCATCTAGTACACACCTTTATACCCTACCCATAATGTCTGTAAACAGTTCATAGTAACATAGTTTGGAGGTTGTATAAGACATACGTCCATCTAGTCCAACCTTTATACCCTACCCATAATGTCTGTATAACAGTTACATAGTAACAAGTCTTGGAGGTTGTATAAGACTACGTCCCTAGTCCAACCTTTATCCCTACCCATATCTGTTAACAGTTCATAGTAACATCGTATTGGAGGTTGTATAAAGACATACGTCCATCTAGTCAACCTTTATACCACCCTAATGTCGTATAACGTTACCATATTAACATAATTTGGAGGTTGTATAAAGACATACTCCATCTAGTCAAAACCTTTATACCCTACCCATATGTCTGTTAACAGTTACATAGTAACATAGTATTGGAGGTTGTATAAAGACATACGTCCATCTAGTCAAACCTTTATATACCCTACCCATAATGTCTTATCACATGTTACATAGTAACATTAGTATTGGAGGTTTGAATAAAGAAATATGTCCATCTAGTCCAACTTTATACCCTACCCATAAGTCTGTATAACATTACATAATTACATAGTATTGGGGAGTTGAATAGACATATGTCCATCTAGTCCAAACTTTTTATACCTACCCATAATGTCCTGTATAACTGTTTACATAGTAACATAGTATTGGAGGTTGTATAAAGACATGCAGTCATATGGTAGATATAAGCCTGTTACAGAATGGGCAAACAGTTACATAGTACATAGTATTGGAGGTTGTATAAAGACATACATCCATCAGTCCAACCTTTCTACCCTACCCATAATGTCTGTATAACAGTTACATAGTAACATAGTATTGGAGTTGTAATAAAGACATACATCCATCTAGTCCAACTTATATACCTACCCATAAGTCTTATAACAGTTACATATAACATAGTAATTGGAGTTGATAAAGACATATCCATCTAGTCCACCCTTTATACCTACCCATATGTCTGTAAATACAGTTACATAGTAACATAGTATTGGAGGTTGTATAAAGACAATACGTTCCATCTCTTCCACCACATTTATACCCTACCCATAATGTCTGTTAACAGTTTAATGTAACATAGTATTGAGAGTTGTAAAAGACATTTTCCATCTAGTCCACACCTTTATCACCCTACCCATAAATTTTCTGTATAACAGTTACATAGTAACATAGTATTAGAGGTTGTATAAAGACATACATCCATCTAGTCCAACATTTATTCCCTATTCATAATGCCTGTATAACAGTAACAAAGTATTGAATGTTGAATTAAGACGAACGTCCATTTAGCCCGATGTTTTTTGCCTACCCATGAGCCAATATCTAACAGTTGATCCATAAAAAGGAAAAAAAAAAAAAAAAGAGAAGCTGTAAAGGGGAAAAAAATATTAATGTTTCTTAATGGCAACCATCCCTGAATCAACGAGAAACTATGTATTAACACCAGTAATTTTCAATAGTTTTGTCATTTTAGAAACATATCCAGCCCAGATATTCAATAAACTTCAATCAACTTCAACATCAAAATTATATATATCACTGCCCTCTGATTCTTTCTCTGTAACTGTCCATCAAAGTTGAAAAGCAAAGATTGCAGAGTACAATTTACAATGGTAAGATGGCCAACTTACTCAGGTCTATTGCATTCTCTTATTGCAGTTTTTTATTCCACCCCCCAGGACCTAGAACAGGTTCCAAACGGACTCCACGATCCCCAAGATCCATCATGACTTGCAAATCCCGTTCCTTGGGAATACAAACGCCAAATTTGCAGTGCTGTTGGGAGCAGAAATAAAATGGTTACAAATAAAAGGATTTACTGTTTCCAATCATATTTCAGGATTACATCAAGGATCAACCAATCAGCAGTCTCAGCGGGACATTGAGTGATGTAACATTTTCATACCTGGAAACATCTGTCTATTTAAGTCAACCAGTACATTCTGCACATTGTTTCATTTGTATAGAGAACCAGTCATGTCCAATCAGCAGCTTTTAACTGTTTTTTATTGGTACAGAACATTTTACCAGAGATAAATTAAAAAATAAACATGCAAGTAAGACGTAGCACAAATGAACTGCCTAATGCCGCATCCTGCATTCTGTACTGCAATCTTTGTCAGCCAAACCTGCACACATTTAAGTACAGTTAGCTCTGGAGATACCGCCCCCTCCACTAAGCCACTGATATCAGCAGCTCCAGTGTCATTTACCAGAAGCAAAAGGGATTTTCTCAGTTATCCGGGAGATTCAATAAAAGTTCTTATCGTTAAAAATGGTGCTAATTTTGCCCCAACCAATCAGATCTTATTTAACATTTGAAAGGTAACATCTGATTGGTTGGGGCAAAATTAGCACCATTTTAAACGATAAGAACTGTTATTGAATAGCCCTGTGTGTATCTTTTTCTGGTCATAGACGGCGAAACTACATCGCCCATGTATAGCTAGCTTTAAATAAAATAGTAACTGCAGGGCTTTCTGTACAAAAAGATTTTTAAGACAAATATATTTCCAATTGTTTGTTTGCAGTAGGCTGTCCCAGGCCCTGATATCACTTCATGTGATCTAAGTGGTACAAAGCACAAAGACACTCTGGACACTTCCACCATATCCCAGCACACAAATTTTCCCCGGGATGCCTCTATTACACACATACTAAAACTTCAGTCCATTCCCACGGATCCCCCAGACATCACTGCACCTTGACCATGCAAAGGCAGATGAGAGATCTTCTCTTCCCTCGCTATCCCAAGGATTGATGAATTAACTGCCTGGGACTCCTAAGGTCAGAGCAATAATCTCCGGAAGACGATACAGCTCCATCAATCAGAACCACGGTGGGAAATGGCTGAGGTTGAACAATAACTCACCTTGGGCTCTAGCTAACTGTTTGTTGTCCTTAATATAAGCAGAGACTAAGATGATTTTGCCTTTCACATATTTAACGGATTTACTTGATCTGCATTCCCAGTGCACTATCATATCATCAAATGAATAGCAGACCCCAGTAGCATTATGGGTTTAGCAGGCCCCGTAAGCATTTGGGTTTAGAAGGCCCCAGTAGCATTATGGGTTAGCAGACCCCAGTAGCATTATGGGTTTAGCAGACCCCAGTAGCATTATGGGTTTAGCAGGCCCCAGTAGCATTATGGGTTTAGCAGGCCCCAGTAGCATTATGGGTTTAGCAGTGCCCCAGTAGCATTATGGGTTACGCCCCATAGCATGTATGGTTTTATTAGCAGACCCCAGTACATTATGGGGTTTATTTTAGGCTTGGCCCCCAGTAGCATTAATGGGTTTCAACCCATAGCTTATGGGTTTAGGCAGAGCCCCAAAAGTTTTAAGCATAGGTTTAGCAGCCCCAGTATCCATTATGGGTTTAGCAGACCCCAGTAGCATTATGGGTTTTAGCAGCCCCAGTAGCATTTGGGTTAGCAGACCCCAAGTAGCATTATGGGTTTAGCAGACCCCAGTAGCATTATGGGTTTAGCAGCCCAGTAGCTTATGGAGCAGACCCAGTGCATTGGTTTAACAACCCCATAGCATTAATGGTTTAGCAGACCCCAGTAGCAATTATGGTTTAGCGCCCGTACATTATGGTTTAACAGACCACCAGTAGCATTATGGGTTTCAGAACCCCAGTAGCATTATGGGTTTAGCAGACCCCAGTAGCATTATGGGTTAAGCAGGTCCCATAGCATTATGGGTTTAGCAGACCCCATTAGCATTTGGGTTTTGCAGGCCCATAGCATTATGTTTTACAACCCCGTAGCATTATGGGTTTAGCAGGCCCCGTAGCATTATGGGTTTAGCAGACCCCAGTAGCATTGGGTTTAGCAGGCCCAGTAGCATTATTGGTTTAGCAGCCCCATTAGCATTATGGTTTAGCGGCCCCAGTAGCATTATGGGTTTAGAAGGCCCCTAGACATTATGGGTTTAGCACCCCAGTACATATGGGTTTAGCAGACCCGTAGCATTATGGGTTTAGCAACCCCAGTAGCATTATGGGTTAAGCATACCACCCAGTAGCATTATGGGTTTAGCAGCCCCATTATAGCAATTATGGTTTGTCGCATGGCCGCCAGCAATTTTTTAGCAGGCCCCAGTAAGCCATTATGGGTTTAGCAGGCCCCAGTAGCATTACTGGGTGTAGCAGGCCCCCAGTAGCATTATGGGTTTAAGCAGGCCCCATAGCATTATGGTTGAGCGACAGCAGGCCCCAGTATACATTATGGTTTAGCCAGGCCCCAGTAGCATTATGGTGTTAGCAGCCCCAGTAGCATTTATGGGTTTAGCAGGCCCCAGTAGCATTAGGGGTTTGCAGGCCCCAGTAGCATTATGGGTTGAGCAGGCCCCAGTAGCATTTGGGTTTAGCAGGCCCCAGTGCATTATGGGTTTATCAGGCCCCAGTAGCTTAGGGTTGCAGCCCCAGTCGGGCATTATGGGTTTAGCAGGCCCCAGTAGCATTATGGGTTTTAGCAGGCCCCAGTAGCATTATGGGTTTTAAGCAGTCCCCAGTAGCTAGGGTTTAGGCAGGCCCATACATTAGGGTTTTAGCAGTGCCCCATAGCATATGGTTTACAGGCCAATTATGGGTTTAGGGTAGCAGGCCCACTAGCATTATGGTTTAGCAGGCCCCCAGTAGCATTATGGGTTTAGCAACGGCCCCAGTAGCATTATGGGTTTGCAGCCCAGTAGCATTATGGTTTAGGCATGCCCTTGCACTCGTATATGCAGCATTATGGGTTTAGCAGGCCCCATTACTTATGGGTTTAGCAGGCCCCAGTAGCATGTATTATGGGTTTTAGCAGGCCCCACCGTAGCATAGTGGGTTAGCAGGCCCCAGTAGCATTGGGTTTAAGCAGGCCCCAGTAGCATTATGGGTTTATCAGGCCCCAGTAGCTTATGTGGATTTAGGAAGGGGCCCCACTATCATTATGGTTTAGCAAGGCCCAGTAGCATTATGGGTTCGCAGACGCCCAGTAGCATATGGGTTTAGCGCCCCAGTGCATTTGGTTAAGCACCCAGTAGCATATGGGTTTAGCAGGCCCCAGTACGATTATGGGTTTAGCAGCCAGCCCCAGTATCATTATGGTTTTAGCAGGCCCCAAGTAGCATTATGGTTTACAGCAGGCCCCAGTAGCATTATGGTTTAGGCAGTCCCCAGTAGCAATTATGGGTTTAGCAGCCCATATGCATTAGGGTTTAGCAGCCCCAGTAGCATGATGGTTTTAGCAGCCCCCAGTAGCATTATGGGTTTAGCAGGCCCCAGTAGCATTATGGGTTTAGCAGCCCGCATTAGCATTATGGGTTTTTAGCAGACCCCGTAGCATTATGGGTTTACAGCCCCAGTAGCATTATGGTTTAGCAGGCCCCCAGTGCAGGCATTACATGGGTTTAGCAGCCCCAGTAGCATTGATGGGTTTACAGGCCCCAGTAGCATTAAGGGTTTTAGCAGCCCCAGTAGCATTGGGGGTTTAGCAGCCCCAGTAGCATTATGGGTTTTAGCAGACCCCAGTAGCATTGGGTTTAGCAGACCCCAGTAGCATTATGGGTTTAGCAGGCCCCCAGTAGCATTATGGGTTTAGCAGACCCATAGCATAGGGGTTGACAGACCCATTACATTATGGGTTTAGCCGGCCCCAGTAGCATTATGGGTTAGCAGCCCCAGTAGCTTAATTTATGGTTGTAGCATAGTCCCCAGTACATTATGGGTTTAGCATGCCCCAGTAGCATTATGGGGTAGCAGGAGAACCCGTAGCATTATGGGTTTAGCAGACCCAGTAGCATATGGGTTTAGCAGGACCCAGTATCATTATGGTTTAGCAGGCCCCAGTAGCATTATGGGTTATTCAGCCCCAGTACATTATGGGTTAGCAAGCCCATAGCATTATGGGTTTAGCAGACCCCAGTAGCATTATGTGTTTTAGCAGACCCCATTAGCATTATGGGTTTAGCAGACCCCATAGCATTAAGGGTTTAGCAGGCCCCGTAGCATTATGGGTTAGCAGGACCCCAGTAGCATTATGGGTTTGCTAAGCATGGCGGCCCAGTAGCATAAGGTGGTTTAGCAGCCCCATTAGCATTAGTTTATAGCAGGCCCCAGTAGCATTATGGGTTTAGCAGACCCCAGTACATTATGGGTTTAGCAGACCCCAGTAGCATTATGGGTTTAGTCAGACCCCAGTCCATTATGGGTTTTAGCGGCCCCAGTAGCATTATGGGTTTTGCAGACCCCAGTAGCATTATGGGTTAGCAGCCCCAGTAGCATTATGGGTTTAGCAGGCCCCAGTAGCATTATGGGTTAGCAGCCCCAGTAGCATTATGGGTTTAGCAGCCCCAGTAGCATTATGGGTTTAGCAGCCCCAGAGTAGCTATGGTTTAGGCAGCCCAGTAGCATTATGGTTTAGCAGACCCCGTAGCATTATGTTTTAGCAGCCCCAGTAGCATTATGGTTTAGCAGGCCCAGTACATTATGGGTTTACAGGCCCCAGGCTTATGGTTTAGCAGCCCCAGTAGCATTATGGGTTTAGCAGCCCGCATTTTAGCAGGCCCAGTAGCATTATGGGTTTAGCAGGCCCCAGTAGCATTATGGGTTTAGCAGGCCCCAGTAGCATTATGGGTTTAGCAGGCCCCAGTAGCATTATGGGTTTAGCAGGCCCCAGTAGCATTATGGGTTTAGCAGGCCCCAGTCATTATGGGTTTGCAGCCCCAGTAGCATTAGGGTTTAGCAGCCCCGTAGCATTATGGGTTTAGCAGGCCCCATTATGCATTATGGGTTTAGCAGACCCAGTAGCATTATGGGTTTAGCAGGCCCCATTAGCATTATGGGTTTAGCAGACCCCAGTAGCATTAGTGGGTTTAGCAGACCCCAGTAGCATTAGGGTTTAGCAGTCCCAGTACATTATGGGTTTAGCAGACCCCAGTAGCATTAGGGTTTAGCAGGCCCCAGTAGCTCATTATGGTTTAGCAGGCCCGCAGTAGCATAGGGGTTCAGCCCCATAGCATTATGGGTTTGAGCAGACCCCAGTAGCATTGGGTTTGAGCAGGCCCTTAGCATTATGGTTAGCAGACCCCAGTAGCATTGGGTTTAGCAGCCCCAGTAGCATTATGGGTTTAGCAGACCCCAGTACATTATGGTTAGCAGACCCTAGCATTATGGGTTTAGCAGCCCCAGTAGCATTATGGGTTTAGCAGTAGCAGGCCCCAGTAGCATTATGGGTTTAGCAGACCCCAGTAGCATTATGGTTTAGCAGACCCCAGTACATTATGGGTTTAGCAGACCCCAGTAGCATTATGGGTTTAGCAGGCCCCAGTAGCTTATGGGTTTAGCAGGCCCCAGTAGCATTATGGGTTTAGCAGACCCCAGTAGCATTATGGGTTTAGCAGACCCCAGTAGCATTATGGGTTTAGCAGACCCCAGTAGCATTATGGGTTATATAGCATTATGGTTAGAGCCGTGGTGGTGGTGGTGGTTCCTAAAAATCTGTACACGCAACCAACATGATTGATGTACAAATACAGCCAATAGCTGCCATTAAAGTCACAGAGAAGAATAAGGTACATCAGACCAGTGAGGGTAGTGATCAGTATCAGTTCTCAGTACATTGCCTTAAATGTCTCCTGCACGAGCAAATATAAACAAGCAGAAAGGAAGGTGGAAAGAGAGAGAGTGTTTGTGTGTTTATTGTATTATTATTATTATTATTATTGTGGATTTATATAGCACCAACATCTTCCATAGCGCTTTACAATTACATTGATACATTCACATCAGGCCCTGCCCCGAAGAGCTTACAATCTAAGCACATTTATTTGACACATACAACCTATCAGTATGTCTTTATGATTGTGGGGGAAACCGGAGTGTCTAGAGGAAACCTACGCAAGCACAGGAACATACAAACTCCTTGCAGATGTGTCCAAGGGTGGAATTGAACTCAGGACTTCAGCGCTGCAAGACATCAGTGCTAACCACTGAGCCACCATGATTCCTTTTATATGTCATCTATTATAAACCCTAGCTATCAGGGGCTCAAATATTTCCATCCCTTTTGAGGTGGGTGTGTATACATACGTTACTAGTTGGTAAGAGGGACAATCTGTACCAGGTGAGGTGGGTGTGTATACATACGTTACTAGTTGGTAAGAGGGACACACTGTACCAGGTGAGGTGGGTGTGTATACATACGTTACTAGTTGGTAAGAGGGACACGCTGTACCAGGTAAGGTGGGTGTGTATACATACGTTACTAGTTGGTAAGAGGGACACGCTGTACCAGGTGTGGCGGGCGTGTATACATACGTTACTAGTTGGTAAGAGGGGCACGCTGTACCAGGTTTTGTAGTTAACCAGAACCTTATAAACTAAACGCTTCATGTAATCTAACATTCTGTGGGGGAGATTCAATATGCCCCTTTTCCGTCTAAAACCCACGTTAACCCGAAAAAAAAATTGGGTTAACGTGGGTTTTAGACGGAATTTAGAGCACAGCGTCATTTCCGAATGTTTTTGGAAATAGCACTGTGCTAACGATCCAAAACCCCTGCCGTTTAGATTTGCGCTACCTCGTAGCGCGAAACTTAACGGTAAAGGCTGTGGAGCGTTAAGTTCACGCTCCTTACCTTAGCCTAATCCCGTGATGCAATAACTGACATAATCCCGTTTACGTCAGTTATTGTATCGCGGGATCGGGCAAAGGTAAATTACGAGGCTCCCGGCTTTGGATCTCCCCCTGTGTTCCCTTCATGTAATCTAATATTCTGTGTTCCCTTCATGTAATCTAACATTCTGTGTTCCCTTCATGTAATCTAACATTCTGTGTTCCTTTCATGTAATCTAACATTCTGTGTTCCCTTCATGTAATCTAACATTCTGTATTCCCTTCATGTAATTTAACATTCTGTATTCCCTTCATGTAATCTAACATTCTGTGTTTCCCCTCAGTTAATCTACATTCTGTGTTCCCTTCATGTAATTTACATCTGTGTTCCCTTCAGTAATTTAACATTCTGTGTTCCTTCATTGTAATCTAACATTCTGTGTTCCTTCATGTAATCTAGCATTCTGTGTTCCCTCATGTAATCTAACATTCTGTGTTCCCTTCTTGTAATATAACATTCTGTGTTCCTTCATGTAATCTAACATTCTGTGTTCCCTTATGAATCTAACATTCTGTGTTCCTTCATGTAATCTAACATTCTGGTTTCCTTCATGTATCTAACATTCTGTGTTCCCTTCAGTAATAACATTCGTGTTCCCTTCATGTAAATTAACATTCTGTGTTCCCTTCATGGTAATCTAACTTCTGTGTTCCTTATGTATTGAAATTCGTGTTCCTTATGTAATCTAAAATCTGTGTTCCCTTCTGTATCTAACATTTGTGTTCCCTTCATGTATCTAACATTTGTTTCCCTTAGTGTAGTTCTAACATTCTGTGTCCTTCACATGGAATCTAACATCTGTGTTCCCTTCATGTAATCTAACATTCTGTGTTCCCTTTGTAATCTAACATTCTGTGTTCCCTATGTAGTTAACATTCTGTTTTCCATTCTGTAATCAACCATTCTGTGTTCCCTTCATGTAATCTAAACATTCTGTGTTCCCTTATGTAATCTAACATTCGTGTTCCCTTTATGGAATCTAACATTCGTGTTCCCTTCATTAATCTAACATCTGTGTTCCTTCCTGTAATCTAACATTTGTTCTGGTAGTTTCTGTGTTCCCTTCATGTAATCTAACATTCTGGTTCCTTCTGTAATCTAACATTCTGTGTTCCCTTCATTGTAGTCTAACATTCGTGTTCCCTTATGTAATCTAAATTTGGTTCCCTTCATTGTAATCTACATTCTGTGTTCTTTCATGTAATCTAACATTCTGTGTTCCCTTCATGTATCTAAACATTGTGTGTTCCCTTCATGTAATTCTACTTCTGTGTTCCCTTATGTAACTAACATTCTGTGTTCCCTTCATGTAATCTAACATT
The DNA here is from genome assembly GCA_019447015.1 of Hymenochirus boettgeri. Classification (NCBI taxonomy): domain Eukaryota; kingdom Metazoa; phylum Chordata; class Amphibia; order Anura; family Pipidae; genus Hymenochirus; species Hymenochirus boettgeri. The sequence goes on from CM033472.1 coordinate 268,506,792, forward strand.
CTGTGTTCCCTTCATGTAATCTAACATTCTGTGTTCCCTTCCTGTAATCTAACATTCTGTGTTCCCTTCGTGTAATCTAACATTCTGTGTTCCCTTCATGTAATCTAACATTCTGTGTTCCCTTCATGCAATCTAACATTGTGTTCCCTTCATGTAATCTAACATTCTGTGTTTCCTTCGTGTAGTTTACCATTCTGTGTTCCCTTCATGTAATCTAACATTCTGTGTTCTCTTCATGCAATCTAACATTCTGTGTTCCCTTCGTGTAGTTTACCATTGTGTGTTCCCTTCATGTAATCTAACATTCTGTTACCTTCATAAAGTCAAGCATTTTGTGTTATCTCTCCACTGCTAATTTGCCTATTATTTACCAATGTCTGTGTACCAATTTGGCATACAGACATTGGTAAAATGGTTAGCAAATTGGCAGTTTTAAATGGTTGGCATTGTCTGTGCATTAAGTTTTCATGTAGTCTAACATTTTGTATTCTCTGTTGTCTACCATTATTTGTTTTCTTTATGTAGTCTATTTTACATTCCTGTTATGTGCAGTAGTCATTTTGTTAATATTCTGTGTTATTTTACAGTTGCTATTTAAAAAAAAAACTTTTGTGATAAAGTTTACCTTTAAATTTAAATATAACCAGTCTACTATTATAAGTTGACTGCCAAAATCCACACATGCAGGCAGCAATAAACTGTATATGACTTCACATGCTATTTAGTAAATTACTTGAGAGTTGATGGAGAATTGCGAGAAATTAATTAGAATTCCATTTGAATCTGTTCCATATATGAGCTGTGCTCTGCCATCAAGACAATCCAATTTATAGATTTAATAAATTACTCCTTGCCAGTCCAGAATGGTCTCAATTTAATAAATTACTTGCAAGTCTTTTCCATATTATCTTATATTTACAGTACATTAACCCTTCCTTTGCATTCATCGTCTTCCATTAGGTAGAATTTAAAGGGCTATGTACCAAGAGCCGTTATCACTCTCTATTGCCTCCTCTAGGAAATGCACTGAGCCAATAATGGCTCTTAGTGCATAGTGAATGTGGTTTTCCCATTCTGAAACTTGAACGCCAGCTATCACGTTAACCCTTGGTACAAGAAGTAAAAAGCTGTTTGGGGCTTTTGGTACAATGCCTCTTTAATGTCTTGTAATCATTTAGTGGGTGTAACAAATTCGGCCAGACAGCTTTCAGGGGGAGACCAAGGTCTGTAGGTTCAGACGAGGCTGATGGGAATTGTATGCTGGATACCAAGGTGCTGCTGGGAGCTGGATACCAAGATGCTGCTGGGAACTGTATGCTGGATGTGCTGCTGGGAACTGGGTACCAAGATGCTGGAAGAAGCAAGGTAAGTAAATTGCTGAGTAGGAAAGGAAATCGCTGGATACAGGAGAGGTGAGTAGCAGGGTATCGGAGCCAGGGGTAGCCAAAAGGTACAATCGGGCGTCGTAACGTCTCTGATGTAGCCTATCAGGAAGTGCAGAGCGGCGCGGGACCAGAGCGCCAGGTAAGTTTGTGACAGTGTGGGAATAATTGACAAAAAAGCATTTATTTTGGCTTTATTATAATTCATAACTCAGGAATATTCAAAGCTCGCAATTTTTACAAAAGTCTATATAAAACAAAACTTTGACAAAATACAAAATAGATCAAAGTTCAATCCTATTTAGAAGAAATGAAGGACTATTTTATGGGAAAAGGAAAATTGAGCCGGAAATGAATTTAACAACAGTTAGTCAGAGCTAATTGCTTAAAAAAAAATAAATGATTTTTGTTTCCTCTAAGCAAAGTGCACATAGCATGATTTACGATGAAAAAACAGAAATACTCTATGGGGAAATGGTCCTAATACGTTTTTCATGTGAGTGAAAAAGGAGGGTTTTGTAAAATTTGTACCTAAGCAAATCTCATATTTACACTAAAGGAGGATAAAATGCTTGATGTTGCTCATAAATAAAGAAAATTACATTTTTTAAGTAATGTGTTTTTTTCTTCCAGAAAGGAAATATAGTTTCCAGACATTAATAATTAGTTATTACAAAACTAGCTACTACTTTGTATGCCCCATATTAACTTGGCAACTAGTTTTCCTTTTTAATATTTTTTCTACACCAATAATTTACATTGTTCACTAGAAAATCCCACACCCGCCTGGCTCTGTACAATGGTTATAATGCACAAGGGCATGTTTATTAAGAGGCAAATTTACAGCAAAGGTGACAACTTCATGGCATAGCCCTGATAATACAGATATATTGGCAAATATAACAACATAGCAAATTGGACATGTGAAACCATAAAATTCACTTTTACCAGGTCATGACTAGGGATGGCCGGTTCGCGGATCCGAACCCGGATCCACCGCGGATTTATCCCGTTCACGAACGGCGGATTTTTCCAGATTTTCCGCCTTCCGAACTTCCGAACCGCGGATTTACGAGGATTTCTCGTATTTTCGAAAATACGTATTTTTGGAAATTTTCAAAATTACAAGGATTTCTTGTATTTTCGAAAATACGTATTTTCGGAAATTTTCGAAATTACGAGGATTTCTCGGATTTTGCGAAGTTCGGACATCTCTAGTCAGGACAGGTCAGTATTAAACTAACCCAATTAAATGTTGATTGGAAGTCAAGATCCAAAAGATTTTGAAAAATCATTCAATAATAAAATTTACACCGGCGGTCCGCATCATATTGAATGCTTATTGATATTTTAATATTTACATAGAAGAAAATTCAATAGAATTTAAATAAGAAAACAATGTTGTCCCCAAAAAAGTCCCCAAAAAAGCATTAATACTATTTTGAACTTGACATAGTAGCTTTTAGATTTTTTTGTAATGTGTTTTTGTTTTAAAAATCTAGCAAAAGTGTAGAAAAATTGGGGACACGACCTTTCTGCTTTTTAAAATGTGCCCAACAATGTTAAAATAATGTTTATATCCAGTGGTGATGTGAATGGCACTATTATCTGGAAACAAAGCCATTTGGCACTGCTGCCTAATTCTGTCCCGCTCTGCCCCGCTTCCCTATTCATTTACATCAGCAGTGATACCAGCACCCTAAACAAAATTTTTAACCGGCCCCTTGATGATTGGTTTGGCCCAGTTTTTGTTTTTTATTTCCCAACACCCAAATGATTTATTTAATTCAACATCTACACATTTCTATTCCTCTCCTCTGTTCCCTAATTTAAATCTGACATGAGTGATTCTGCTTTCCTTATCACAAGGGAACGGCCTTGTTTTTTTAGACGGGTTGGATCTTTAAGATATTTTGAGTTCCAGTAAGATATTTCCTTGTATCACAGCTGCGATACATAATTGAATCCAGCTATATTACAGACATAACCATTAGCAGATTAATTTTAAATTATGATGCAGCTGTTTCAATAACCTTGAGATGGGTTGTTCTAAAATTTCTAATAATTAACCAGAGCCTAAGCCATCTTAATGTGATGTGAACAGTAAACATGCCCTTGTACCAGAAATATTGTGCATATCTTTCCAGATGTATTCTGGTAAGTTTTATCATTTTCCAACTTTTTCTTACAGATTTTATTTTAATATTGAGATTAAATCTATTTAAGGGCTACTAAAACAACATAAAATGTGATTTTATTTTCTGAGGTGCAACAACATTTTAATTTTTTCTTTGTAAGGCAGGCAGAGTGAGAGTAAAAAATTACATTTGCAGGTGTTGAAGATCTAGAAAGGTTTCTCCTCTGAAGTGACGCAAATTTTGTTGAATGTCCTATTGCCGTACACCAAAATGTTGCGCATAGTGCAGCACCTGAAAATAATCCTCTCTTAAGTCGTAATACATTGCCACAAAATGTGTTAATGTGTCTTTTAAGCATTTGAGGACAATGTTGCATCTGCCTTTGTTTAGTGGTAAGTGATACTTAGACTAATCTTTATTGTATAAGGACATGTAATAAAACAGTGGGGCAAAGTGAGCCCCCATTATCTTAACCAAAACGGAAGTGGCAGCAGCTTCTTTGATTCCCATTTATTTTATTATTTTGTTTTCAATAATTCCTTCTCCAGTACGTGGCAAACATGATCAAAATGCATTTAGGTTTTATTATTTTTCACCAATTTGACATTATTTGTGTTCTTCTGAAGTTTTTTTTTTTTTACCAGAATATTTATTTAGGGCTATCTGAAGTAAAATTTTTGCCAATATTGCTAAATTGGTATCAATAAAACAAATATTAGTAATAGATATAAATAGGTAGATATCCAGGTTTGCACTAGGCATAATATAACTGGATTTTAGGTAATGAAAGCATGGTGGAGCTTTGTAACTGTTATCTGTAATCAGTATTCTAGGAGTAGGATGCAGCCCATGGCATCTTTATTAAACTGAGTGCTTCTAATGTTACTTACTGACCAGGGTAATTTGCCAGCAGAATCCCATATCCTCCCATGTTGGGTTCAAGCTTGCACAGCAGCACAGTAGGCAACTTTGATAACAGCTGCCTGCCATTGACTTTAATGTCAGAGTCACAATGTTGACTGACGGCCATTACCAGGAAGCTGCAGAGGAGAGCGGAGACCCGTGGCATAATATGAGCACAATTCTACACTCATTATACATTTAGAAAACACTTGGAGCTCCCTCTATCTTGGAGGTCCAGTAAACAACCTGTTACATGACCAGTACACAATAAAATGTGTTAAATTAAATTTATAGATAGTAATACAGTATATCTAGTAAGACAGTTCACAGCTATTTCTCAAACTGAGAAATCACTTGGATGAGTGTTGAAATGTATTTGCCAAACATATCCAGAGAAATTTGACTAAGATACACAAAAGACTCCAGAACTTAACTGCACAATGTAAATATTTCCATTATCTGCCTTGTGCTATCATGATGTCTTCCAATCCAGACTACCCTAAACCCACACTGAAATAGGCCCTTCCATGGATGCACATGTTCTACAGAAACGATCAGCAAGAAATCCTGCCTATTCCATCTGGGATGGCCTATGAGCTGCTTTTTTCATTGTGTTCTTTCAGCTCTGTTGCATTTTAATTGGTTAAAACTGGTGAAATGGCACAGATAGTGCAAAATGAGTGCAAAACCCTTGCTAATCCAATAGTACTTCAGTAAAGCATGGGTTTTGCACTTATTTTCCCATCAGCACAGGATTTCAAATCTCCCCGTAAATCTCTACATTGTGGTCTTCAAACTCTCTGCCTTGTCCCAGTTTATTGCCCTGTGTTTCACTACTTTCCCCAACCTCCACCTTGCACTTACTATGTTAAATTTGAGATTTGTCTATAGGTGATGTAAAGATTGTGGGATACAAGCTAATAAATAGATATAGAATAAAAAACATCAAATACACATAAACGGGTGATCCCAAGGGGGAATCCTCTAAAGTCATTAAGGTTTTGTGTTGTCATGCAGAGACATAAAAGGCATTGATCACCTTGATATATTAAACCTTGTCGCCCAATAAAGAAAAGAATTAAGCTGTGGTAAAGCAGTTCTTTAAAGTGGTAAAGCAGTACTTTAGAAAAACATTAAATCCCACAGATCCCTTGAGAGGACGTGGCGTGAAGAATTATCCTTGCATCACTTGCGTTCACTTTACGAAACAAGAAATGTTAAGCACCAGGGCTCTGTGACAGGTATCATCTCCTGGCAGCATGTCAACAACTTACATAAATATAAAGCAGCAATAATCTTTAAAATGCTCTTTTCAAATGTGCAGCCTTTCTCCCAGACAATCCAGAACCCCTATCACGTTCTCTTGCCTCCCACTGTATGACAGAATCTTCCTTCTCAACCATCTACAATATAAAGATGAATTTCAATTCCGCGTGGGGCTCAACACAGTAGATTTTATTTTGCCATTAACGCTCAATTCTTTAACCTGTAGTCAGTTCCCGGATGTTGAATTATGGTTCCCATTATCTCATCCAGTGATACGGTTCCTGAGAATTCTGGGAGTCCTGTCAGACCATCAATGTGGGAAATTCTGTTATATAAACTCCTATTGCATTTATCTGTTATATACACAACAATATAAAGAATCATATATATTGTATTATATACAGAACACCTTCCATTAAATCAAGTTCTAGATGTGTTTGTGGTCACATAAAGCAGAATAAGTGCACTTTTCCCCTAGAATAATAAACGATAAATAGAATGTTGTGCAGCAAAGTGGTTTTGTGAAATAAACAAATAGATAATATGTTTTAATAGATTAAAATTGGTGTGGTTCTATTGAAAAAAATACTATAAACTGTAATAAAGTGTGGTTTATCAATCAAAGATCAGCTAGACATGATCGAAACTCGTAAGTTTCGTTTCATTTTCAGATTTACAGATCTTGGGTAAACCAGAGGAAATCCAAAAACAGAATGCACATTTTAGGGTTGGGAACACATTTTTGAGGGTTACGTTCGTGAACGGCGGATATCGCAGATTTTCCAGTTTTCCGACTTCCGAACTGTTATGAACCGCATTTTTGGAAATTTTTGAAATTACGGGGATCTCTCGTATTTTCGAAAATTTTCGAAATTATGAGGATTTCTTGGATTTTCGAGGATTTTTTCATTTTAATGGGTCCGCTTGCGGATTTTCGAATTTTCTAATTTCTTCGAAAATTCGCGGATCCTCGAGTGGACGTTGCGAAGTTCGGACATCTCTAGTTACCAGATACATGAGGTTATTTTTGCTAACCCTCAAAAATAAACTCAAACGTTCGATAACCCTTTTGAGTTTCCGATTGTATTTTCGGGGGTTGTTTTAACGTTCAAGGTTATTTTCAAGGGCTACAGAAAATAACCTTGTATGTTGGGTAACCCTTGTAAATGATCCACCCGGTTTTAGAAGGAGCGTTCGGATTTCAAGTCGGACCCAGATCCTATCTATACTCACAGTCAGTAAACACCTAGAAAACAGGTGCAACTTTATGGGCAGTTCCCAATAAACTCTGGTGTATTTGTAAAGCCTCAATGTCTATTAACTAAGAAATTTCACATCACATTTCCCCAATCGTTCACATTATTTATTGAATAGGGATGTGCCAGAGTTTTGACCTGAATCTAGGGGCCTATAAAGGATTAAGTTATTGTTGGTGTTTCCACCAGAGTTAAGGTAAGCCTCAAAAAAACGATAATTCATTAGTGGGGAATTTTCTAGCCTGGAAACAGGTTCTATTAGAGCTAGGCCACACTAGCGCATTTTGACGTGTGTTTCAATCGTGTGATGAATAGTGCATGCTAGAGTTGGCCAATTGCTCTGCCTACACAGTGCTGCGATCTGCTTTTTGGAGAGCATGCAGTCACCATTTTTTTGCAAGTCTCAACATTGCGTGTATCAAAGGGCAAACGGATGGTAACATTCAGGAAAATGCTTTTACCCTGAATTACCGTCTGGCATAGTGTGGCCACCACCTTACTCACTGTATGTATGTATGTATGTATGTATGTATGTATGTATATGTTTATTTATATAGCGCCACTTGGGTACACAGCACTGTACATTATAACAATACAGATTATACAGTATGTATGCATATGTTTATTTATATAGCGCCACTTGGGTACGCAGCGCTGTACATTATAACAATACAGATTATACAGTATGTATGTATATGTTTGTTTATATAGCGCCACTTGGGTACACAGCGCTGTACATTATAACAATACAGATTATACAGTATGTATGTATATGTTTATTTATATAGCGCCACTTGGGTACACAGCGCTGTACATTGAACAATAAGATTATACAGTATGTATGATATGTTTTTTTATTAGCGCCACTTGGGACACACAGCGCTGTACATTATAACAATACAGATTATACAGTATGTATGTATATGTTTTTTATATGCCGCCACTTGGGTACCACGCGCTGTACATTATAACAATACAGATTATACAGTATGTATGTATATGTTTTTTTTATATAGCGCCACTTGGGTACACAGCGCTGTACATTATAACAATAAAGATTATACAGTTGTATGATATGTTTATTTATATAGCGCCATTGGGGACACAGCGCTGTACATTATAACAATACAGATTATACAGTATGTATGTTATTGTTTATTTATATAGCGCCACTTGGGTACACAGCGCTGTACATTATAACAATACAGATTATACAGTATGTATGTATATGTTTATTTATATAGCGCCACTTGGGTACACAGCGCTGTACATTATAACAATACAGATTATACATATGTATGTATATGTTTATTTATATAGCGCCACTTGGGTACACAGCGCTGTACAATTATACAATACAGATTTACAGTATGTTGTATATGTTTATTATATAGCGCCACTTGGTACCAAGCGCTGTACATTATACAATACAATTATACAGTATGTATGTATATGTTTATTTATATAGCGCCACTTGGTACAACACGACTGTACATTATAACAATACAGATTATACAGTATGTATGTATATGTTTATTTATATAGCGCCACTTGGGGACGCAGCGCTGTACAATATAGAATACAAAAGGTCAAACAAGGCGGACAGTAAATAAACACATAACGATTTATACAGTCATGTATGTTATGTTATTTATATAGTGCCACTTGGGTACACATCGCTTTACTTATAACTACACGATTATACAGTATGTATGTATAGTTTATTTTATAGCGCCACTTGGGGACACAGCGCTGTACATTAATAAAACAATATTGCAGATTAACAGTTATGTATGTCTATGTTTATTTATATAGTTGCCACTTGGGTACACATCGCTGTACTTTAACAATACAGATAATATAGTATGTATTTATAATATGTTTATTTATATAGTGCCACTAGGGACACAGCGCTGTGCATTAATAACAATACAATTATACAGTGTTATGTATATTGTTTATTTATATAGCACCCACTTGGGTACGAACAGCTGCTGTACATTATAACAATACATGATTATAACAGTATGTATGTTATGTTTTATTTATATAGCGCCCTTTGGGGACCAGCGCTGTACATTATAACATAGCAGATTACTACAGTAATGTATGTATAATGTTTTTTAGTTATGCGCCACTTGGGATCACAAGCGCTGTACATTATACAATAACAGAATTAATCACAGCATGTATGTATTGTTTATTTATAATAGCGCCACTTGGGTACCATCGTCTGTACATTATAACAATCAGATTAATACAATTATGTATGTCTATGTTTTATTATAATATCGCCACTTGGGTACACATGCGCTGTACATTATGAACAATACAGATTAATACACAGTATGTATGTATATGTTTATTTATATAGCGCCCTTGGGTACACAGCGCGTACATATAACAATACAGATTATACATTATGTATTGTATATGTTTATTTTATAAGCGCGCCACTTGGGTACAAGGGCTTACATAACACATCAGATCGTAATGTGTAATTCCATTTGGGGACAAGCTGTATATACAATCAGATTAACAGTATTATGATTGTTTTATTTTATATCTAGCGCCACTTGGGACACAGCGCTTACATTTATAACAATACAGATTGTACAGTCTGTATGTAATATGTTTTTATTTATATTAGCGCCACTTGGTACACGCGCTGTACATATAACCATACAGATTATACAGTATATTATATGTTTTAATTATATCCGCCACTTGGGTGACCACGCTGTACATTATAACAATACAGATTATCAGTATGTATTATATGTTTATTTATCATAGCACGCACTTGGGGACACAGCGCTGTAACTTATAACAATACATATTATACAGTAAATTGGTAATATGTTATATTTATATAGCGCCACTTGGGGACACCGCTGTAACATTATTAGACATACAGAGTTATACAGTATGTATGGGAGGTATGTTTATTTATTATCGCCACTGGGACACAGCGTCAGTAAAAGATACATGTATGTACTTTATTCGCCATGGACCCTGAATTAACGATTATACAGTATGTATGTATATGTTTATTTATATAGCGAGCACTTGGGGACCAGCGCTGTACATTATACAGACAGATTATACACGTATGTCAATGTAATCTGGTTTTATTTATATAGTCCACTGGGTACCCATCCTGTACATTATAGACCAACAGATTATATAAGGTAATGTATGTATATGTTTAGTTATATACGGCCACTGGGGACAGCAGCGCTGTCATTAATAACAATACGATATTATACAGTTGGTATGTATATGTTTATTTAATAGAGCAGCCACTTGGTGTAACGCAAGCGCTGTACATTATAACAATACAGATTAACAGTAGGTATTATATGTTTATTTATATAGCGCCACTTGGGACATCAGCGCTGTACATTACAACAACAGATTAGTCAGTATGTAAATGTTATATGTTTATTTTAGTAGCGCCACTTGGGGACACAGCGCTGTACACATTAAACAATACAGATTATACAGTTTTAGTGTATAGTTTATTATATAGGCACTGTGGGACACAGCCGGTACATTTATAACAATACAGATTTATCACCGTATAGTATATGTTTATTTTTATATAGCGCCACTTGGGGGACACAGCGCTGTACATTATAACAATACAGATTATACATATGTATTATATGTTTATTTATATAGCGCCACTTGGGTACACAGCGCTTATCATTATAACAATACAGATGTATCTACAGGTTGTATGGTATATGTTTATTTATAAGTCGGCCACTTGGTGACACAGCGGCTTGTACATTATAACAATACAGAATAACAGTATGTTATATTTTTATTATAGTGCGCCACTTGGACACACGTTGTACATTTCAAACAATAAGATTATCCAGTATGTATTTTGTAATAGTTTTATTTATTTAATAGCGCCACTTGGGGATACACGCAACGCTGTACATTTAAACCAATACAGATTATACAGTCTTAATGTAAATTAATGGTTATTTTATAGCTACTCACTTGGGTACAGCAGCGCTGTTACTTATAACAATCAACAGAATTATACAGTATGTATGTATATGTTTTTATTTAAAGCGCCACTGTGGTCAATCACACGCTGTACATTATCCAATACAGCTATTATACAGTAAGTATGTATAGTGTTTATTTATAATACGGCCACTTGGGACACACAGCTTTACATTATACACAATACAGATTATACAGTACTGTAATGTATAATGTGTTTATTTATATAGCGCCCATTGTTGGACACCGTTGTACATTTAACAAACAGAGTATCACAGTATGTATGTATAGTTTATTTTATATGCGCCACTTTGGGACCACGCTGTAACTTATAACAATACAGATTATACGTATGTATGTATAAATGTTTTTTATATAGCGCCACTTGGTACCGAGCGCTGTAATTCTAACACCTACAGATATACGAGTATGTAATGTATATGTTTTATTTATATAGCAGCCACTTGGTTACACATGCGCGTACATTATACAATACAGATTATACAGTATGTCTAGTAGTTTTTTATAGCGCCACTGGGGACCGCGCTGTACATATAACTAATACAGATTATACAGTATGTATTATAATGTTTATTTATAGATAGCGACCAACTTTGGGGACGCAGCGTCTGTACTCGAACTATACCATATTATACAGTATGTATGTATATGTTTATTTATATAGTGCCACTTGGGGACACAGCGCTGTAACATTATAAATACAATAAGATTATAACAGTATGTATGTATGTTTTATTTATATGCACCACTCTGGTACACAGCGCTGTACCATTTAACAATACAGATTATCCAGTATGTATGTATATGTTATTTATATAGTGCCACTTGGGGACACAGCGCCTTGTAAATATAAACAATACAGATTATCCATTATGTATGTATAATGTTTATTTATATAGCGCCACTGGGTGACACAGCGCTGTAGCATTATAACAATACCAGTTATACAGTATGTATGGTATAAGGTTTATTTAATAGCGCCACTTGGGTACCAGCGTTTACATTATAACACATCAGCAGATTATAAGTATGTATATGTATAATTTTATTATATACGCGCACTTGGGTACACAGCCTGTACATTATACAATCAGATATACAGTATGTAAATAGTATATGTTTACATATGGCCACTTGGGACCACGCGACTGGACATTAATATACGTACAGATTATCAGTAATGTATGTATATAGTGTTTTATTATATAGCGCCACTTGGACGACAAGCGCTGTACATTATAACACATAACATTATACAGTATGTATGTTATGTTTATTTATATAGCCACTTGGTACACGTCGCTGTACCATTAATAACAATACGATTAACGTTGTAGTCTATGTTTTTTATATAGCGCCACTTGGGGGTACACAGCGCTGTACATTATACCATACAGATTATACAGTTATGTATGTGATTTTTTTATTTATCTAGCGCCACTTGGGGCGGACAGCGCTGTAAATTCTAACAATCCATATACATAGTATGTATATTTTTACTTTATAGTCTACCACTTGGGGACCAGCGCTGTACATTAATAAAAAAACATCGATTATACAGAAAAAAAAAAAAAAAGAATTTATTTAATACCACAACTTGCGTTACACAGCGTGTAACAAGTATAAATACAGATTAAGCAGTATGTCATGTATTAATGTTTATGTTATATAGCGCACTTGGGTACCGCAGCGCTGTACATTATAAACAATAACAGATATACAGTATGTATTATATGTTTTATTTATATAGTGCCACAGTGGGTACACAGCGCTGTACATTACTAACAATACAGATTATAACATATGTATGTATGTTTTAATTTATATAGCGACATTGGGACACAGGCTGTACATTAATAACATACAGATTAATACAGTTAGTATGTATATGTTTTATTTATATAGCGCCACTGGTACATCAGCGCTGTACATTATAACAACTACAATTTATACATATGTCATATATGTTTATTTTTATATAGGCATGGCCACTTGGGTACACAGCGCTGTACATTATACAATCGATTATATACAGTATGTACGTATGTTTAGGTTATAGTGCCACTGGATACACAGCGCTGTACCATTAATAACAATACAGATTATACAGTATGTATGTTACTGTTTTATTATAAAGGCGCCACTTGGGACCACCAGCGCTGTAACTAATAACAATAGCATTATACATGTAGGTTAATGTATATATGTTTATGTTATATGCCCACTTGGGTACACGCGCTGTACTTATAACAATACAGATTATACAGTATGTATGTATAATGTTTATTTTAATATAGCCCATTTGGGTACAACATGCGCTGTACATTATAAACCAATACAGATTTACAGTAATGTTAGTATAATGTGTTTATTTAATATGCGCCACTTTGGGGACACACGCTGTAAATTCTAACAATACAGATTATCAGTATGTATGTATATGTTTATTCTAGATAGCGCCACTTGGGGACCAGCGCTGTACATTATAACAATACAGATTATCACGTAAATTAATGTTATGTTTATTTATATAGCGCCAACTTGGGGACCCGCGCTGAACATTTATAACAATACAGATTTACAGTATGTATGTATATGTTTTAGTTTAATACGCCGCCACTTGGGTATCGCAGCGCTGTAACATTATACAATACAGATTATACAGTATGTATGTATATGTTTTATTTATATAGCACCCTTGGAGGACGCATGGCTGTACATTATAACACTACAGATATACAGTATGTATAACTGTGTTATTTATATATCGCCACGTGGGGACAGCACGCCGCTGTCACATTATAACAATACAGATTATACATTATGGTCTGTATACATTGTTTATTTATATGCGCCACTTGGGTACAGCGCTGTAACATTATACATACGATTATACAGTAATTATGTATATGTTTATTTATACTAGTCGCCACTTGGGTACACATCGCTGTACATTAACAATCAATTTACAGTATGTACGTATTGTTTATTATATAGAGCCACTTAGGACACATCGCTAGGGGGGGGGGGGGTGTAAATTAATACATACCAGATTATACAGTATGTATGTATATGTTTATTTATAATAGCGCCACTTGGGGACACCAGCGCTGGTACATATACAATACAGATTATAACAGTAAATGTATGGTATAGTTTTATTTATATAGGACCCCGTAGCCACTTGGGGTTACACAGCGCTGTACATTATAACTATACAATTATACAGTTAATGTATGTATAGTGTTTATTATATAGCGCCACTTGGGTACACAGCCGTGTACCTTATAATAATACAGATTATACAGTTGTATATGTTATGGTTTATATAGGCCACTTGGAACCAGCGCCTGTACATTAAACAATACAGATTAATACAGTATGTATGTATAATGTTTATTATATATGCGCACTTGGGACACAGCGCTGTCATTATAACAATACAGCTTTACGTATGTAGTATATGTTTATTTATATAACACCACTTTGGATTACACAGTCCTGTACATTATAACTATACCAGATTTATACAGTATGATGTAATATGTTTATTATATAGCAGCCACTTGGGACACAGCGCTGACATAATACCATAATACTTATACAGTAGTATGTATATGTTTTATTTATATAGGCCACTTTGGTATCACAGCGCTGTACATTAAAACAATACAGATTATGCAGTAATGTACTGTATATGTTTTTATTTATATAGCACCACTGGACACAGCGCTTACATTATAACAATACAGATTATACCGTATGTTGTATATGTTTATTTTATATAGCCCCACTTGGGGTACACAGCGTGTACTTAAACAATACGATTATCCAGTATGTAATGTATCTGTTTTTTATATAGCGCCACTAGGTTACGCCAGCGCTGTACATATACAGTACATAGTATACAGTATGCTATCGTTATGTTTATTTATATAGCTACCACTTGGGTACACAGCACGCTGTACATTATACAATAACGATTATACAGTATGTATGTATTTTTATTTATATAGCACCACTTGGTACACAGCGCTTACATTTAACAGTACAGATTATACAGTATGTATGTATATGTTTATTTATATCGCGCCACTTTGTACGCAGCGCGTAACATTATAACATACAAATTATAACGTAGTCTTGTATATGTTATTTATATAGTCACCTTGGGTACACCACAGCGCTGTACATTATAACCTAGACAGATTATACTAATGTAGTATGTTTATTTATATAGCACACTTGGATACCGCAGCACTGTACATTATAACAATACAGATTATCAGTAGTATGATATGTTTAATTTTCATAGCAGCATTGGGGACACAGCGCTGTACTTAATAACAACTACAGATTTACATAGTATGTATATGTTTATTTATCATAGCGCCACATGGGTACACACGCTGTACATTATAACTATACAAATTATAACATAAGTCTGTAATGTTTATTAATATAGCGCCACTTGGGACGTACAGCGCGCTGTACATTATAACAATACAGATTAATACCAGTAATGTATCGTATAAGTTTATTTTATATAGCCCACTGGGACTTCAAGCGCTGTACATTATAAACAATACAGATTAATACATTATGTATGTATATGTTTTATTATATATATCCCACTTGGGTACACAACAGTCGCTCGTACCATTATAACATACAGATTATACAGTAGTATATGTTTATTTTATTTAGCGCCACTTGGGTACGACATCGCTGTACATTATAACTAACAGATTAATACAGTAGTATGTATACTGTTTTATTTTATAGACTTGGAGCAGCCTGCTTATAGACGTGTTATGATTTTTTCTAAGCTCCATGGGCCGCCCTGTACAATTATACAATACAATTATACAGTTGTATGTATATGTTTAATTTTTATATAGTCCACTTGGGTACACAGCGCGTACATTTATAAAATAAGATTATACATAATGTAGTAATGGTTTTTTTTTTTTTATTTATTGCACACTTTGGATACACAGCCTGTACATTATAACAATGACAGATTACTACAGTATGTATGTGTATTATATAGCTAGTTTATTTCCCGTCATATCTTAAGCGCCATTGGCGCTACTACGCTGCTACGTGCTACCTTACTAGAAACTCCGTCAGGCTTACTTTGCTATGTAGCTACTTATTAAGCTTATACTGTAGCCTGCGCTCCTTAGGGGCACACGCTGTACATTAAAATTCACACGATTAACAGTGTATGTATGTTTTATTTATTATCCCACTTGGGTACACGCGCTGCTCATTATAACAATCCGATTATACAGTTGTGGTATTATATGTTTATTTATATGTCGCCACTTGGTACACATCACTTGTCATTATTAAACAATACAGATTGATACAGTATGGTAATAAGTTTATTTATATACGGTGTACACCTGTATTTAACAATCAGATTAACAGTGTTTGGTTTATTTATCGCACTTGGGTCACAACAGCTGCTGTATCATTATAACAATACAGATTATAACAGTTGTGTATGTATATTTTATTTCATTAAAGCCACATGCGGGACACGCGCTTGTACATTATAACAATACAGAGTATACAGTATGTAATGTATTGTTTATTTATATAGCGCCACTTGGGTACACAAGCACTGTGACTTTATAACAATAACAGATTATACAGTATTTATGTATATGTTTTATTATATAGCGACCACTTTGGGTACCACAGTGCCTGTACATTATAACATCAGATACTCATATAACAGTATGTATTGTATTTTATTTTATAGTAAGTAAAGCCACTAAGCAGGCACAGACCAGCGCTGTCATTTATACAATACAGATTATCAGTAAAAACACAAAATATGGTATATAGTTTTTATATAGCGCCACTTGGGGGACCTGCGCTGTCAACGATTAAACAATACAGATTATACAGTATGTATGGTATATGTTTATATTTACTTTACTCTCAAGAAACCTGACGAGCGCGACGCCTTGGACACGCAAGCGCGTGTAACATTTAAATACAGATTTACAGTATGTATGATATGTTTTATTTATATAGCGCCACTTGGGTACACAGTGCTGTACATTATAAAATCCGATTATACATATGTATGTATAATGTTTATTTATAGAGTGCCACTTTGGGACCATCGCTGTACATTATAACAAACAGATTAATACAGTATGTATGTTATGTTTATTTATATAGCGCCCTTGGGAACGTGCTGCTACATATAACATACAGATTATAAGTAATGGATGTATATGTTTATTTATATCGCGCCACTTGGGGTACAACAAGCGCTGTACATTATAAAATACAGATATACAGTATGTGAATGTAATTGTTTATTTATATAGCGCACTTGGGTCCAGTGCTGTACATTATAAAATACAGATTATACAGTAATGTATGTATATGTTTATTTATATAGTGCAACTTGGGGACAACGCGCTGTACATTTAACAATACAGATTTACAGTAATGTATGTATATGTTTATTTATATAGCGCCACTTGGGGACACGCGCTGTAAATTATAACAATACAGATTATACCAGTATGTATGTATATGTTTATTTATATAGCGCCACTTGGGACACAGCTCTTACATATAACAATACAGATTAATACAGTATGTATGTATATGTTTATGTTATATAGCGCCATTGGGTACCATCGCTGTACATTATACAATACAGATTATACAGTATGTTATGTATATGTTTATTTATATAGCACCACTTGAGGACAACAGCGCTGACATTATAACAATACAGATTATCAGTATTTAACGTAATAGTTTATTTCTATATGAAACTTGGGACGCAGCGCTGTACATTTTAACAATACAGAATTAACATATGTTGTTATGTTTAATTTATATAGCGCACTTGGGGACACGCGCTGCGCTGACATTTAACAAGACAACAGATTATACAGTAATGTATGTATATTTTATTTATAAAGCACCACTTGGGTACACAAGCGCTGTACATTATAACAATACAGAGTATACAGTATGTATGTAATGTTTATTTATATGCGCCACTTGGGTACATCAGCGCTGTACCTTATAACATACAGATTATACAGTATTTATTAATATGTTTATTTATATAGCGCTAATTGTTTAACAGCGCTGTACATTATAACAATACAGATTAAACATAATTGTTGTAGACTGTTTATTTATATAAGCGCCACTTGGGACACAAGCGCTTAACATATAACAAGACAGATATACAGTATGTTGTATTTGTTTATTTATATAGCGCCACTTGTGTACACCGCGCTGTACATTATAACAATACAGGATTATACTATGTATGTATAATGTTTATTTATATAGCGCACTTGGGACCAAGCGCTGTACATTATAACAATACGATTATACATATGTATTTATGTTTATTTATATAGCCAACTTGGGGACGCAGCGCTTTACATTATAAATCAATACAGATTAATCAGTATGTAATGTATCTGTTTATTTATATAGGCACCACTTGGGGACCTTCGCGCTGTACTTTATAACCATACAAATATACAGTATGGAAATGTTATTTTATTATACAGCGCACCTGGGACAACAGCGCTGTACTTTTTTTAACATACAGATTTATACGTATGTAATGTTATGTTTATTTATATAAGCGTCCACTTGGGTACACACGCCCCAGCGCTGTACATTTAACAATACAGATTATACCGTATTTAATGTACTGTTTATTTATTAGCGCCGACTTTGGGGACACAGCCTGTCTTTAACTACAGATTATCAGTATGTATGAACCGTATAATACTCGAGTATAAACCGACCCTAGTATAAACCGAGGTACCCAATTTCACCTAAAAATCCTCAATAAAGTTATTGACCCGATATAACACCGAGGGTAGAAAAATTGGCACTCAAGATGTTTGGAAACTACAACTCCCAGCTAATAAGCATCTGGGAGTTGTAGTTTCCAACATCTTGAATGCAAGTGAGGGTGGCAATTCAAGATGTTTGGAACTACCACTCCCAGCATGCTTTATTAGCTGGGGTGTAGTTTTCCAAACATCTTGAATGCCACCCTCACTTGGGCATTTCAGTATGTTTGGAAACTCACACTCACCAGCTATAAATGCTGCTGGGAGTTTGTAGTTTCCCAAACATCTTGAAATGCCTCCTTCCCCCTCATTCATTTTGTACCTGTGGACTCTTCTCCCTGTGGACCTCTGTGGACTCTTCTCAATTTCTCAACCCTGTTGACTCTTCTCCCTGCTGGACTCTTCTCCTGGACTCTTCCTTCTCCCTGTGGACTCTTCTCCCCTGTGGACTCTTCTCTGGACTCTTCTCCTGACTCTTCTCTCCCATGGACTCTTCTCCTGTGGACGACTTCCTCTCATCTCCTCCATCCATCCCGGCAGTCGGTATCAGCATTCCCGGCAGCCGCTGGCGCCCATTCCTTACTGGCCGCGCCGGCCTGACTCACTGCCGGCGCCGGGCTTGGCCCGGATCAGTGACGTCAGGCGGCGCGCAGTGCCAGAAAAGGATCGCGCGGCTGCCGGAATTCCCAGGTAAAGAGTGGTTGACCTCGAGTATAAACCGAGTCCGAGTTTTCAGGCTGATTTTTCAGCCTGAAAAACTCGGTTTTACTGAGTAATATAACGGTATATTTTTTATTTATATAGCGCCACTTGGGGACACAGCGCTGTACATATAACAATACAATTTATACAGTATGTCTGTATATGTTTATTTATATAGCACCACTTGGGGGACACAGCGCTGTACTTATAAAACAATACAGATATCCAAGTCTGGTTATGTATACGTTTATTATATAGCGCCACTTGGGGACGCACGCGCTTTAACATTATAAACAATACAGATTATACAGTATGTATGTATATGTTTATTTATATAGCACCACTTGGGACACAGCGCTGTACTTTATCGCAATACATATTATACAGTATGTATTTATAATGTTTTTTATATAGCGGCACTTGGGGACACACGCTGCTGTACTTTATAACAATAACAGATTATACATAAGTACTGTATTGTTTTATTTATAAGCGCCACTTGTTGACCAGCGCTGTACTTTATAACAATCAGATTTAATACAGTAATTTATTATATGTTTTTATTTAATATCCGCCACTTGGGACACAGCGCTGTACATTATAACAATACAGATTATCCAGTATGTAATGTATATGTTTATATAGTGCCACTTGGGTACACAGCACGTACATTATAAGATACAGATTATACAGTATGTAGTATATGTTTATTTATATAGCGCCACTTGGGACCAGCGCTGTACATAAACCATACAGATTATCCAGTATGTATTTATATGTTTATTTTATAGCACCACTGGGTACACAGCGCGTGTACATTATAACAATACAGATAATACAGTATGTAATGTATAATGTTTTATTTATAGCGCCACTTGGTAACACAGCGCTGTACATTATAACATACAGATTATACAGTATGTATGTTATGTTTTTATTTATATAGAAGCGCCACTTGGGGCACAGCGCTGTACATTATAACAATAACCGATATACAGTAATTTGTATATGTTTATTTATATAGCCCACTTGGGGACACAGCGCCTGCGTACATTATAACAATACAGATTATACAGTATTTATGATATGTTTATTATATAAGCGCCACTTGGGTACACAGAGCGCGTACATTATAACATCAGATTATACAGTATGTATGTATATGTTATTTATAAGCGCCACTTGGTCCTCATCGCTGTACATTATAACAATACAGATTTATACAGTAGGACGTATCTTTTTTTTTAAATACCCACCACTGTACACAGCGCTGTACATTATAAACAATACAGATTATACAGTATGCTATATGTTTATTTATATAGCGCCCCTTGGGACGCACTCGCGTTAATAAACAGTACAGATTATAACAGTATGTATATAATGTGTATTATTATAGCGCCACTTGGGTACGCAGCGCTGACATTTAACAATACAATTATACAGTATGTATGTATATGTTGTATTTTTTTTTTTATATAGCCTGCCACTTGGGTACACACGCTTACATTATAACAATACAGTATTATACAGTATGTAGTATGTTTTATTATATAGCGCCACTGGGTACACAGCCTGTACATTATAACAATACGATTATACAGTAATGTATGCATATGTTTATTTATAATAGCGCCACTGGGGACACAGCGCTGTACATAAAACAATACAGATAACAGTATGTTGTATAGTTGTTTTATATAGGCCCCTTTGCTTCTTTTTCCTTGTTTGTGTTTTATCTGGACACAGCGCTGTACATTATAACATACAGATATACAGGTATGTATGTAATGTATGTTTTAATAGCGCCACTTGGGTACACAGTCGCTGTACATTATAACAATACAGACTTATACAGTATGTTACAGTAATGTTTATTTATATAGCGACACTTGGCAACACCCAGCGCTGTACATTATAACAATATCAAGATTATACAGTCATGTATGTATGGATGTTTATAATATGCGCACTTGGTAACACGCGCTGTACATTATAACAATACAGATTATACAGTATGTATGTAAGTATTTATATAGCACCACTTGGTACACAGGCTGTACAGTATATACAATACAGAATTATCAGTATGATTGTATTGTTATTTATTAGAGCCCCACTTGGAGTACACAGCGCTGTACATAACAACATACGATAGTATACAGTATGTATGATATGTTATTATATAGCTGCCACTGGACACACGCTGTACATATAACAATACATATTATACAGTATGTATTTTAACGATTGATAGACTTACTAAATAAATATAATTATATAGTTGAGAACGACCACGTGGAACAGCTCTGTACTGTATACAATACAGATTATACATAGTAATGTATATGTTTTATTAATATAAGCTCCTCACTTGGGTCACAGGCGCTGTACATTAATAACTAAATACAGATTATTACAGTATGTATGTATAGTTTATTTATATAAGCGCCACTTGGACGCCAGCCGCTGTACATATAACAATACATTTACAGTTGTATTGTATATGTGTATTATATAGCGGGCCCCTTGGGGAACACAGCACGTGTACATTATAACAATACAGATTATACAGATGTATGTATAATGTTTATATTTATATAGCCCACTTGGGTAACACAGCGCTGTACTTACTAACAATACAGATTTAGACAGTCTGTATGTAATGTTATTTATATCAGCGCCACTTGGTACAGCGCGCTGTACATTATACACATACAATTATACAGCGTATGTAGTATATGTTTATTTTATATACCCACTTGGGGACACAGCTCTGTACATTATAAACAATACAGATTATAGTATTAGTAGCCCGTAAGATGTATATAGTTTTATTTAATATATGTATATGTTATTAATCGCCACATGGGTACCAGCGCTGTAACATTAAACAATACATGATTATACAGTATTATGGTATATGTTTTTAATTTATTAGCGCCATGGGGACAGCGCGCTGTTACTTATACAAACAGAATTATACAGTATGTATGTATATGTTTATTATATAGCCACAAACTTGGGGACCCGGCTGTACATTAAAACTACAGATTTATACAGATGGATGTATATGGTTTTTTTATTAGCGACCACTTGGGGGATCGCGCGCTTACATTATACAATACAGATTATTACAGAATGTATATAGTTTATATATAGCGCCACTGGGTTACGCAGCGCTGTAGATTATAACAATCAGATTATACATATGTTGTATCTATGTTTATTTATGATAGCGCCACTTGGGCTACACTCGCTGGACATATAACAATACAGATTATACAGTATGTAGTATATGTTTATTTATATAGCCATCCCTTGGGTACCAGCCTGTAACATTATAACAATACAGATTATACTAGAGAGTAGTTTATTTAGCCACTAGGGCTGTATTAACATACGATTATAAGTAGTTGTATATGTTTTTAGTATAGCGCTACTTGGGTAACGCCGCTGTAAACATTATTAACAATACGATTATACAGTAGTATGTATATGTTTATTTATATAGCGCCACTTGGGGATCCCAGCGCTGTACATTTAACACTACAGATTATAAACGTATGTATGTATATGTTTATTTTAATAGCGCCACTGGGTACACAGGCTGTTACATTATAACAATACAGATATACAGTAGTATTTATAGTTTATTTATATAGCGCCACTGGGGAACACGTCTCTGTAACATTATAACAAACAGATTATACCAGATGTAGTGTATATGTTAATTATATAGCTGCCACTTGGGGGACACGCGCTGACATTAATAACAATCAGATTTATCCAGTATGTATGGATATGTTTATTTAAGAGCGCACTGGGAACACAGAACGCTGTACATTAGCAAATACAATTATACAGTATGTATGTATAATGTGTTATTTATATAGCGGCCACTGGTACACACGCTGCTGTACTTATAACAATACAGATTATACGTATGTATGTATATGTTAATTTATAAGCAGCCACTGGGACCAGCGCTGTAACTTATAAACAATACAGATTATAAAGTATGTATGTTATGTTTATGTTATATAGCACACTGTGGTACGACAGCGCTGTACAATTATAACAATACATATTATACAAGAGTATGTATATGTTATTTATATAGCGCTCATTGGGTCACAGCTGCTGTACATTAAAATACAGATTATACAGTAATGTATGTATGTTATTTATATAAGTGCCACTTGGGTACACAGCGCTGTACATTAATAACAATACCAGATTTATAACGTATGGTATGTATTGTTTATTTATATAGCGCCACTGGGACACAGCCTGTCCATTATAACAATACAGATATACAGTAATGTATTGTATATGTTTATTATATAGCGCCATTGGGTTACACGCGCTGTACATTTATAAAATAAGGGATTATACAGTATGTATGTAATGTTTATTTATAATAGCGCACTTGGGTACACACGCTGACATTATAAATCAGAATACCAGTATGTATGTATATTTTATTTATATAGGCCAACTTGGGTACCAGCGTGTAAACATTATAACAATACAATTTATACAGAGTATGTATATGTTTTATTTATATAGCGCCAGTTGGGTACCAGCGCTGTACATTATCAACAAATACAGATTTATACCGTATGTATGTATATGTTTTTTAATAGCGCCACTTGGACGCAGCGCTGTACATTTAAAAATACAGATTAGACAGTATGTAGTATATGTTTTATTTATTAGCAGCCACTTGGGTACACAGGCTGTACATTATAAAATACAGATTACTACAGTGATGTATGTATTATAAGGCCCTTGACTCTACATTATACTATACGTATATGTGTTTTTTATGCCACTTTGGGGACCACGCTGTAACAAAATTATAACAATACAGATATTATACGTATGTATGTTATGTTTATTTATATAGCGCCACTTGGGGACGACGCGCTGTACATTATAACAATACAAGATTATGACAGTATGTATGTAGATGTTTATATATATAGCGCCACTTGGGTACACAGCGCTGTACATTATAACAATACAGATTATACAGTATGTATGTATATGTTTATTTATATAGCGCCCTGGGGACACGCGCTGTACATTATAACAATACAGATTATACAGTATGTAGTATATGTTTATTTATATAGCGCCACTGGGTACAGCAGCCGCGTACTTATAACAATACAGATTATACAGTATGTATGTTATGTTTATTTATATAGCGCCACTTGGGTACACAGCGCTGTACATTATAACAATAAGATATTACAGTATGTATGTATTGTTATTTTATAGCACACTTGGGTACACAGCGCTGTACATTATAACAATACGATTATACAGTATGTATGTATATGTTTTATTATATAGCGCCACTTGGGGTACACAGCGCTGTACATTAACAATACAGATTATACAGTAGTATGTAATTGTTTATTTATATAGCGCCACTTGGTACACAGCTGCTGTACATGATAACAATACAGATTACAGTATGTATGTTATGTTTATTTATATAGCGCCACTTGGGGACACAGCGCTGTACATTATAACAATACAGATTATACCGTATGTATGTATAGGTTTTTATTTTATAGCGCCATTGGGTACACAGCGCTGTACATTATAAACAATACAGATTATACAGTATGTATGTATATGTTATTTATTAGCGCCACTTGGGGACACAGCGCTGTACATTATAACATACAAGTATACAGTATGTATGTATATGTTTATTTAATATCCGCCACTTGGGGACACAGCGACTTTACATTATAACAATGACAGATTATACAGTATGTATGTATATGTTTATTATAATAGCACGCCACTTTGGGACCAGCGCAGTACATTATACAATACAGATTATACAGTATGTATGGTAATTGTTTATCTTATATAGCGCCACTTGGGGACACAGCGCTGTACTTTTAACAATACAGTTATCAAGATATGTATGATATATGTTTATTTTATAGCACCACTTGGGACACAGCGCTGTACATTATAACAATACAGATTATACAGTATTATGTATATGTTTATTTATATAGCGCCACTTTGGCACAGCCTGTACATTATAACAATCAGATTATACAGTATGTATGTTGGATATGTTTATTATAGACGCCACTTGGGGACACAGCGCTGTACATTATAACAATACAGATTATACAGTATGTATGTATATGTTATTATATAGCGCCACTGGGGACACAGCGCTTACCTTATAACAATACAGTTATTATACAGTATGTATGTATATGTTTATTGATATACGCGCACTTGGGACGCATGTCCTTACTTATAACCAACAGATTATACAGTATGTATGTATATGTTTATTTATATAGCGCCACTTGGGGACACAGCGTGTACATTATAATACAGATTATACAGTATGTATGTATTGTTTTATTTATATAGCGCCACTTGGGTACAGCGCTGTACATTTATAACAATACAGATTATACAGTATGTATGTATAGTGTTTATTATATAGCGCCACTTGGGGACACAGCGTCTGTACATTATAACAATACGATATACAGTATGTATGTATATGTTTATTTATATAGCGCCACTTGGGGACCAGCGCTGTACATTAAACAATACAGATTATACCGTATGTATGTATATGTTTATTTATATAGCAGCCACTTGGGGACACAGCGCTGTACATTATAACAATACAGATTATACAGTATATGTATATGTTATTTATATAGCCGCCACTTGGGTCACAGCGCTTACATTATAACATACCTATTATACAGTATGTATGTATATGTTTATTTATATAGCGCCACATGGGAACACAGCGCTGTACATTATAACAATACAGAATATATACAGTATGTATGTATATGTTTATTTATAAGCGCCACTGGGACACAGCGCTGTACATTATAACATACAATTATACAGTATGTATGTATATGTTTATTTATAGCGCCACTTGGTACACAGCGCTGTACTTATAACAATACAGATTATACAGTATGTATGTATATGTTTATTATTAGCACCACTGGGGACACAGCGCTGTACATTATAACAATACAGATTAATACAGTATGTTGTATATGTTTTTTATTATATAAGGCCAATTGGGACACAGACGCTGTACATTATAAACAATACAGATTATACATGTATGTATTTTATTTATATAGCGCCACTTGGGACACAGCGCTGTACATTATAACAATACGATTCTAACAGAATGTTGTATATGTTTATTTATATAGCGCCACTTGGGTACACAGCGCTGTACATTTAACATACAGATATACAGTATGTATGTATATGTTTTTTATAATATAGCACCACTTGGGACACAGCGCTGTACATTATAACATACAGATTATACGTATGTATGTATATGTTTTAATTTACTAGCGCCACCTTGGGGGACGCCAGAGCTGTACATTATAACATACAGATTATACAATTTATGTATATGCTTAGTTATATAGCGCCACCACTTTGGGGACGCAGCGCTCTACATTATAACAATACAGATATACAGTAGTAATGTACATGTTTTTTTTATATAGCGCCACTTGGGACGCGCGCTGTCACAAAATAGAATACAAAAGGTCAACAGGCGGACAGTAAATAAACCAATAATATATAAATAAGGTGGAAGTGCTAAGACTAACTGGTGCAGTGTCAACATCTAGCTGTCTCGTGCACAGAGAGATATGCTTGACAGGTTGATTTAAACTTGTTTATTGAGGTTTCTTGATGTAGAGAGATGGGAATCGAATTCCAGAGGAACAGGAGCCAAAGAAAAAAGGTTTAAGGAGACAGGAAGCAGTGTGGGGGGGGGGGTCTATATAAGAGGATGTTTCGGTGATGATCGGAGGGGTACGGGCAGGGACATATGGGGACACAAAAGAAAGATAAGAAGGCACAGCAGAGCGAAGGATTTCAATGTTTTAGGAGAAGGATGGTTTGTAGAAATGCGTTGTTTAATGGTGAGCCAGGTAGATTGTGGCGGCATGAGTGGAGAATTTAAATATCCGATTGTTCGATAGCGATACAATGCGTGTGGCAGATTTAAGTATGGACTGGAAGATGCTTGTGAGGTTCTCATTCATCCAGGTCATGGTCTACTGTTGTATTCAATTAGATCTAACTGGACTTGAAATGTAGTGCTTGAATTGTTTCGCTAGTCTCCGACTGGCTTTCTCATTCAGAATGACTTGTACAAGAATCTGTGGCAATTATGTACTCCTGGAAATCCAATTAGCATATCACACGCAGGTGTTAAGGGCGTGATATAGATGTGGCTAAGAGGTGTACATGGTCAGACAGCTTGGTGGTCGACACCCCCCCACCTCTAGTTTGGCGTGGTTTCTTAATTTTCACATAAATGGCCTCCTTAACACCTCTCTTGAACCAGTCAACGTTCCTTCGCAGTATTTTAACACGTCAACTCTTCAAGGTAAATGTCCTTTTAACTAGTAAGATGCAATACCACGCTTAGTCCTGACCCCAGGAATTGGGCTCTTCTTGCTGGGCCATACGTTGGATGCAGTTGCTGTTTGGTCTCCCCACTACAATCAGAGCATTCTTCCTGCACTGCACCCGTTATATGATGTCGCTTTTCTCTGTGTTTGGTATTGGGTCTTTTGGGATGTACCAATTGCTGCCTCATGTGTGTTCCCGGTTTAAAGCAGCGGGAACGATGTTTTTTTGAACATTCTTCTTAATTTCTCGAGACCCCTGCTACATTGGGAACATGTTCTTCCTCCTGTCTTGCTTTTCCCCTTCACTGTTGGTATTTGGTGTTCTTTTCTTTCCCTTCTACTTCTTTGAACAGGCCCGTCTGGATATCCCCAAGTTTAAGGTCCTCTAGATGTTTCATTTCTTTAGCCTTCCGCCTCTTGTCTAGTGGGGATTTCTCGGCTCTGTGTGGCAGGGTTCTGATGAACAACCCATCTTTGTGATCTAAATGGTGGTGAGGCAAACATCAAATACTGATCTGTGTGTGTGTTGGTTTTGCTGTAAAACCTCTACTCATTTACCATTTTTCCTTACTTCTACCAAGCAGTTCAAGAAACCAGTTTTGTTGTTTTGTTACCTTCTTCCTTGTGAACTTTAATGTTTTGGTCCACCGCCTTAATTTTTTCTGTGAAAGCTTGTACTTCCTTCTGTTGGATTTTAACCCAGGAGGTGTCATCAACATACTGACCAGTGGCTGTGTGCTATGCCCTAGAAGTATTAAGCGCCTGTGTTTCTACCTCCTCCATGAAAGGTTGGCCACATAGTGAAACTGGAGATCCCACTAGCACATTCCATGTTTTTTGCTTATAGAACTTATCCTTATTTGAAATAGGTGGATTCAGGCACAAGTCCAACAAGGAACACACCGTCTGGGTTGAGATCATTTTCTGCTGTAAGAGTGCTGTCCTTGGCCCAGCCGTTTTCTCACCATGTCAAACACCTCCTTGGTGGGTAGACAAGTGAAGAGAGATGTCACATTCACATCATAGGACACCATAGTTTCTCTACACCGATACTATATCTTCAATCTTGTTGGTGAAATCCTGAGAGTTCTGGAGGATGCTAGAACTTCTGCAAAGAAGTGGAGGAGCACACTTACTACGTTTTCAGTGTTTATTTCAGCAAAATGGGCACATACACGTTCGGGGATACAAATTCCCTTCGACAGGGGAATTTGTATCCCCCGAACCGTGTCTGTTTGCACTTTTTGCTGAAATAAACACTGAAAACGTAGTAGTGTGCTCCTCAAACTTCTTTGCAGTTGTGCCCATATTGCTGTGGCCCTGAGGTGGAGGCTGGGAGGGTTGCACCTACCAACCAAGCCCGTGCCATTTGCGGTGTGCTGGAGTGTCTTTACTGAAGATTTTGGATCTTAGAACTTCCCACCTAAAGGTCCCTAAGATGTTACTAGATATGTTGCCACCTTGGTATTTTTCACAGAGTTGATTCTGCTGACTATAGGTCTTAGTGGGGCCCCTTCCTTAATGTTATCTTTGGGATCATATATGCATGGTGGTGCCTCACCAGGGTAGAAGCATTGATACATTGCTCGGTCAATGGCTTTTATCCTTTTTGAAGGCTGTTGTATAGTCTATGACTCTTGTTCTTGTAACGCTGTGGGATTCCCTTGTTTAAGCCTCATATGTTTTCTATGAGCAAAAACATGGATGTGCTTATGGTATCTCCAGTTTCAATCACCTATTGTGGCCACCTTTACAATGGGGGGGGGAAAAAGGGAATGGGGTAGACCAAACACAGGGCTTAAAACCTTCAGGGATAGCACCCACCACTGGTTCAGAATATGTTGATGACACCTGGTTAAATCCACCAGAAGGAAGAAAGCTTTTCACAAACACATTAAGCGGTGGACCAAAACATTAAATTCACAAGGGAAGAGGTACAAAAACACAAACTGTCTTTCTTGGACTGCTTGGTAGAAGTTAAGGAAATGGTAAAACTGGAGTAGGGTTTACAGAAAACCAACACACACAGATCAGTAATTTGATGTTTTGACTCCCACCACCCTTTAGATCACAACTGGGTGTCATCAGAACCCTGCAAACACAGACCCGAGACATCCCCACTAGCACAGAGCGAAGGCTCAAGAAAGAACACATCTCAGAGGACCTTAAACTTTTGGAATATTCCAGACTGGAACCTTTGTCAAAAGAAGTAGATGAAAGACAAGAACACAAATACCACAGTGAAGGGAAAAGCAAGACGAGGAAGAAATGGTCATCCCATATTAAGAGGGGTCTCCGATAAATTAAGCAGAATTTTCAAAAACATCGTATCCCTGTCTGCTTTAAAACCGAACAAACACACTGAGGCAGCAATTGGTACAAATCCAAAAGACCCAATTACCAAAACACAAGAAACAGCGACATCATATATGCGGTGGCGTCAGTGAAGAAATGCGCTGATTTGTATGTGGGAAGACCAAACAGCAACTGCATCACGTATGGCCATCACAGAAGAGCCAATTCCGGGTCAGGACTCGCCGTGTATCTGCATCTTAAGGATCAAGGCATACCTTTGAAGATTGTAATGTTAACATCCTGGCGAAGTAACTTGACTGGTTCAAGAGAGGTGTTAAGAGGCCATTTATGTGAACATAAAGAAACCAAGCTCAATAGAGGTGGGGGGTTCTACAACCAACTTTCTACATTCAATGCTGTTTTTAACACCTTCCTCTGGGCGTTCCTATAACACCTCTTAGCCCTACTCTACAAACCATACCTGGCTGTGATATGCTATTGGGAAATTTTCCAGGGTACATAATTGTCCACAGATTCTTGTACAAGTCATTCTGATTGATGAAAGCCAGTCGGATGCACTAGCGAAACCTCTTCAAGAACACATTTCCCAAGTCCCGTTGATCTAATTGAATAACAGATATGGACTGAAGAGGAAAAGATGGGAAGAACAGAAACAGAAAGCAGAAGTTACAATAATCCAGACGTGAAGGATGAGAGGCCGGATCAGCATAGTAAGTAATTGGGAAGAGAAGAAATTTACGGATCTTTCACAATGTTACGAAGAACAAAAGCAACGGTCTAGCAACATAGTAATGTGATTGGAAATGAGAGTGGAATCACATAATAACGCCCTAAACAACATGGCGGGCTGATTAGGTAAATTGGGGTGTTGTCTACAAGAAATGGAAAAAAGGTGGGATACGAACCAGGTTTAGGTGGGAAAATGATCAGTTTGGTTTTTAATCAGGTTAGTTTGGAGGCATGCTATCGCTGCGCCATTCCATTGGATACAGCACGGAGACAGTCAGAAGATGGCGTGATTGGTTATCAGGACTAAAAGTGGGATGGGGGAAATATTTTTGCGTATCCCGGCATACAGATGGTAGTTAAAACCAGAATGAGCTGATTACTTCTCCAGGAAATAATAGAGGAGAACAGGAGGGGTCCAAGAACAGAGCCCTATGGAACCCCAAATAAGAGGAGCCAGAGAGGATGAGAGCATTCCCGATTCCAAGGAGTGAAGAATTTGCGTTAGGAGGGAATGAATAACCATTTTGAAAGAAGAGGAGGTCGAGAAGGATTAGAATAGAAAGAACCTTTGGCTTTGCCAGCCTGAAGGTCCATTTACAACTTTGCACAGGGCCGTCTCCATGGAGTGTGCATGGCGAAACCCTGATTGCAAGACAATAGGCTCAAGGAAGCTTTTTGACTCTGGGTTTTTTATGCGGGCGTGTTTAAAAGGAGGAAAGGGAAAATACCAGATGGACAAGGAGGCGTTGAATATGGTGGGTTAGTATAGGGTGACTGCCTGTTACAGAGCTTCATAGTAAAAGAGGGCAGGATCCGGGGGGAAATGTTAGTTAGTGGACATTACGGCCATCAGAGAGACGAGACCTCTCCTAGGTTAGAACAGTAGAAGGGGGGGGGGTAGAATAACTCTGAGAGCTATGGTGAGGTTGGAGGAATCTGCCATACGGATGGACGCTTTAATATTTATGAAGTAGTCAGCAAAGTCTTGGGGAAGTGTGGAGATAGGAGAGTCAGTGGGCTAGGGACGGAGAAAGGGAGATAAAGATGAGAACAGGCGCGTGGGTTTGATTTGTTATTATTTATAGCGTCTTATAGTATATTTGTTTTGCTCGGATGTTCGGTGTTGAGGCATTGTAGCATAAACTTGAATGGAGAAAGTCAGCCTGGGTACGAGACTTTCTGCCACAGTTACGGAAGCTCAGCAACCAGAGTACTGTGACATACTTAGAAAAATAGATATTGTTGGTGGACTGAGCCAGGGTGAGGATGGAGAGACGTCGATTGTGGTTATAGGAATTAATAACCAGTCGGGTCAAAGTCGCACATAAGGGTAGAGAGACTGAGAGAGAAGAATAAGCCAGCACCGTAAAAAAAAAAAAATTAGGTTTTAATGGACACTTTACTCGTAGATTCGATGTTCGCGCCTAGATACCATGGACACTTTACTCGCGTATTCGATGCTCGCATATAGGTTTTAATGGACACTTTACTCGTAGATTCGATGTTTCGCAGAAACGCCTAGATACCATGGACACTTTACTCGTGGATTTCGATGCTCGCGTATATAGGATTATGGCCACTTTACTTGTATATCAATGTTCGCCGCCTAGATACCATGTCCATTTTACTCGTGGATTCGATGCTCGCGTATAGGTTTTTAATGACACTTTACTTGTAGATTCGATGCTCGCTATAGGTTTTAATGGACATTTACTCGTAGATTCGATGTTCGCGCCAGGTACCATGGACATTTTACTTGCGATTCGATGCTTGCGTATAGGTTTTAATGACACTTTACTGTAGATTCGATGTTCGCGCCAGGTACCATGGACATTTATTTGCGGATTCAATGCTCACGTATAGGTTTTAATGGACACTTTACTCGTAGATTCGATGTTCGCGCTAGATACCATGACATTTACTCGCGGATTTGATGCTCGCGTATAGGTTTAATGGACACTTTACTCGTAGATTCGATGTTCGCGCCTAGACCATGGTACATTTTACTCGCGGATTTGATGCTCGCGTATAGGATTTAATGGACACTTTACCTAGATTCGATGTTCGCGCCTAGATACATGGACACTTTAACACTCCGGATTCGATGCTCGCGTATAGGATTTAATGGACACTTACTTGCGGATTCGCTGCTCCGCGTATAGGATTTAATGGACACTTTACTCGCGGATTCGATGCTCGCGTATACGTATAATAGGAATTTTACTCGCACATTCGAACGGTCGAGCATTCGATATTTATCCAAAGTTCGAAAATATCGAAAATCCTGGTTCGGGATAGTTCGAGAAGTCCGAATTTGTTTGAATTCGAATAGTTCGGCTCGAACTCGGGTTCGAGTTCTAGTCCATCTCTAGTGTATTGTGGTTGGGGATATTTAGCCTAGGTACGCCATTGACATTTATCGCGGATTCCGATGCTCGCGTATAGGTTTTAATGGACACTTTACTCGTAGATTCGATTTTCGTGCCTAGTACCATGGACATTTTACTCGCGGATTCGATGCTCGCGTATAGGTTTTAATGGACACTTTACTCGTAGATTCGATGTTCGGCCTAGATACCATGGCAATTTTACTCGCGGATTCGATGCTCGCGTATAGGTTTTAATGGACACTTTACTCGTAGATTCGATGTTCGCGCCTAATACCATGGCCACTTTTACTCGCGGATTCGATCTCGCGTATAGGTTTTAATGGACACTTTACTCGTAGATTCGATGTTCGCGCGCCTAGATACCATGGACACTTTACTCGGGTTTCGATGCTCGCGTATAGGATTTATGGCCACTTACTTTGTATATTCAATGTTCGCGCCTAGATACCATGCCATTTTACTCGTGGATTCGATGCTCGCGTATAGGTTTTAATGACACTTTACTTGTAGATTCGATGCTCGCTATAGGTTTTAATGGACATTTACTCGTAGATTCGATGTTCGCGCCTAGGTACCATGGACATTTACTTGCGGATTCGATGCTCTGCGTATAGGTTTTAATGGACCACTTTACTGTAGATTCGATGTTCGCGCCAGGTACCATGGACATTTATTTGCGGATTCAATGCTCACGTATAGGTTTTAATGGACACTTTACTCGTAGATTCGATGTTCGCGCCTAGATACCATGACATTTTACTCGCGGATTTGATGCTCGCGTATAGGTTTTAATGGACACTTTACTCGTAGATTCGATGTTCGCGCCTAGACCATGTACATTTTACTCGCGGATTTGATGCTCGCGTATAGGATTTAATGGACACTTTACCCGTAGATTCGATGTTCGCGCCTAGATACCATGGACACTTTACACGCGGATTCGATGCTCGCGTATAGGATTTAATGGACACTTTACACGCGGATTCGATGCTCGCGTATAGGATTTAATGGACACTTTACTCGCGGATTCGATGCTCGCGTATAGTATAATAGGAATTTACTCGCACATTCGAACGGTCGAAGCATTCGATATTTATCAAAGTTCGAAAATATCGAAAATCCTGGTCCGGGATAGTTCGAGAAGTCCGAATTTGTTTGAATTCGAATAGTTCGGCTCGAACTCGGCTTCGAGTTCTAGTCCATCTCTAGTGTATTGTGGTTGGGGATATTTAGCGATATTCACCCTATCACCTGGGATACTCACTGTACCTGTTCCTGCTGCCTCACTGCTCAGTTTGGAAGTTTTCATTTAGCGATTTCGTTTTTCCTACATATGCTTGGATTTGAAAGACTTCCCTGGAATTTTAATGACCTTTTCTAGAATGAGCTCATGTCCTGTTGATTGAGTTTAATCCATTGTCCTTGGAATTATACCTTGTTGAAGTCTCTCTACTGTTCCTTATAAGTGTTTGTAAAATGAGGCAAATTGTTTCTTAGCAAACTGACCTACCCCAGAGAATAAAATAAGGAAACTTATTAATTTTGTAATGTTCTCTTTTTTACTGCAGGATCAAGTCTGGTTTCTACTATGTATCTTGTTTGTGCTGAACCCACTACATTGCTCACTATGGTTGGGGTCACACTATGTCCATAGACGCAATAGTCCCCAATTGAAGCATATGCGAGTGATTGCATGTGCTCCAAAAATGTATCACATTGACATGCACTGCTCTGCGATTCTCACATGATAATAGATTCACAAGGATGACCGTTAGTGCAGGAGAAAACGCCTAGCCATACCTGTCGGTATGAATAGGTATGTCCCTGTAACAAAAGTCTTACCTGTGCCGAGATCCTGCGGCATCTCCGTTCGGTCCCGGCTCTCAGCGCGCGATGACATCACACGGCCACTTTCTTCTAGCACGAGCGCGTCCATTCGTGCTCGCGCATCCACCAGGTCTTCGTCCAGTGCTGTACGGACGTGCACAGGTACTGTCTCTTACCTCCTCCACTCCTCCAGATCTGCTATTGGATGGAGGAGGGCTAGTTAGTTTAAAACCACCTATCCCTGCATCAGACCCATTGTCCTCCTCTCCCCATTGGTTCCTCTGCATTATTTAAACCCCTCAGCCTATTCTGCCCTTGCCCGATATAGCAGTTAGTTTACTATCTTGCTCGTGGTGTGATTATTCTAGTGCTTTTTCTGTGTTCGGACCCTTGCCTGTTTTTGACTCTGAATCGTATCTGCCTGCCCTGACCTCTGCTCATTCCTGACTAACGTCTTGCCTTACCCTCTGTACCGTGCCTGGTGGCCTGACTACTGGTTCTGACCTCTTGCTCTGGTTCTGCTCTTGCCTGCTCCTAGTCTGTACCTCGTATTTTGGTCTCCAACCTTTATATCTCTCCGTGTGCCTTGTCTGTCAGTTTCGCTTCGGACTTCTCTGGTATTCCCGACCTCAGTTCGGATACTTTGCACTCTAAGTCCAGGGGGCAACCATGTTCGGTGAGGCACATCTAGCCTCCCGGCAAACGGGGGCTGGTCTATAGGTGAAGATAGTGGTTGTAGATTGGGGTATTCGGACTGAAGGAATACTTGGGAATCCGGAGCATTACAGTCCCATTCAATATGCGGATCCTCCTGTATAGACCTAAATCCTAAAGGTGGGTACGTTTGTTGCATTAAACAAATAATAACTGAAGAGTCAAAAATCAAATACAGGGTTCAAATACAACCCAGTAAACATTGTTACACAAGGATATCTAAAGGTGGCAATATACATTGCCGATAATGGTAAAAATTCTGACCACAAGGCAGATGACCTAGCGTAGGCGTCATTGTGGTCGATCGGGAAAGTTTCCACCGGCCGGCATCTATTGGTCTGTGAATGACCACACAGCCAACTGATCCCTATATGGACGATCAGTCGGGTCTGTGTGTGTGTAATCCATACCTCTGACAGATACCAACCTGATCTGTCGGCACAATGCCATAGGGATCGCATGTGTATGGCCACCTTAATATCTGCAGAGTTGGTGGCCATATATGTTGAATAATGGAAGGTCTATCAACCTTTCATCTTTATACTTGATAAATACAAAATATATATATGGATTCTGCACATGGACTCTAGACATGTGAGCAAATCGGGTCGTTACTCTATGTTACACGGCCCATTGAGTGCCTGTTTACATTTTTCAATTTCCAAGAAAACCGTTTCCTCCACTAACCTCCGGTTCCTATGATGAACTTTAAAGATTTCAAGCATGTGATTAACATCTACTTTACTAATTATCTATATGGGATACATTACAGTAATGAAGTCTGTCTTGGTAAACGTATGCTTTGCATTGCTGTAATGATATAACATGAAAAGCTTTTAATCTTATCAGTTTCTATCGGAAGACAAAGCCTCCAGCAAAGAACAGTGGATAAATGGGAGAGACGTAAAGATCCTTAGATTGCGGCTTAATGATATTATTTTGCAATAATCTACCATACGTTCTGGTGCATGATGAATCCCTCGTTGAAAATGAATCTGGGTTTCCATTCGGAAACTACCCGGATCCAACGGGTTTTTCAAACATTTTGAAACTTAACATTTCTTTGAAAAATTCTATTTGAAAATTTTAAAATTTTACCAAAAAATCAAAAAATGCTATTGAAAATTTTTTAAAAAATTCAATTCAATCAGATTTTCGAAACTCATCAGCTTCGTTGATCTTTAGCCAACATTTCGCAGGTAAGCTGAGGTTGGTAGTCCATAGATGAATATCGAATAAACCTTGGTATCAACACTTATACCAAGTTTTGAAAAATACCAAATGGTCTAAAATCAGATTTGTATAAAAATGAAAGAGAATCCAAACAAACTTTTTATATTCCATAGGCTTGTATTTCCATTCATGTTCATGTTCATTTTCTCTCTGGGATTTTTTTTAGTTTTCCTAACTAGAGATGTCCGAACTTCGCAAAATCCAGTCCGCTTTGAAAATCCGCGAACGGACCCATTAAAATGAAAAATACCCTCGAAATTACGAGATTTTTCGTATTTTCGAAAATTTTAGAAATTACGGGTTTTCGCGTATTTTCGAAAATTTTCGAAAATACGACAAAACTAGTATTTTCGAAAATATGTATTTTCGAAAATACGTGTAATCCTCGTAATTTCAAAAATTTTCGAAAATATGTACTTATGGAAATAAGAGAAATCCTTGTATTTTTGAAAATTTTCGAAATTGCTTGTTTTCTCGTATCTTCGAAAAATCCACCGTTCGCGAACGGGATAAATCCGCGGCGGATCCGGGTTCGGATCCGCGAACCGGCCATCCCTATTCCTAACAAGAGGAGTTTGGGTTTATTTTGGATTGAGCCTGGATCCACCCAAACATTTTACACTTCAATAAAATAAAAATCAATGAGGAAAAGGCAAGTAAGTTTGTACAAGGCCTTAACGAAATTGCTCCTTATGGACTCATCTCCATAACTCAAGTTAAGAGACTCATCTCTCTTAACTTTTCACACTCTCGTGGTTGCGATATCCAATCTTACTAATGACCGGGTGTCAGGAGAGATTACGGAGTCTGAATTTGAAGAATATGGAAAGCTTCCTCTCTGTTCTACTTTCCAAGTGGCTTCCGATGTTCCCTCAATTGTTCTAGGATTGACAGAGGTTTAACAGGATTTTTTTTGTAGGTTTTCCAAATAAATCCTTTGTAAACCTTTCATTGAATTGGGTCTGCAAATGCCCTAATGATTTATCTTGGAACTGGGAGCTAACTATTTCTATTTAGAAAACCTTAGAAAACATTTAGAAAAAATTTACAAAATTTTATTTTTTTAACACAAAATCGAAAAATGCTATTGAAAATTAAAAAAAATACTGTCTGTGGGAGTGGGGCGGAGCTGTTATTTTGCCTCAACCAATCAGATGGT
Organism: Hymenochirus boettgeri; assembly: GCA_019447015.1. NCBI lineage: Eukaryota > Metazoa > Chordata > Amphibia > Anura > Pipidae > Hymenochirus > Hymenochirus boettgeri. The sequence continues at coordinate 268,545,190 of CM033472.1, forward strand.
CTACTACAGTTAGAAGACATTTGATTGACTGCTGCAGATTAATAACATGGTGTTAAGGATCTTCCGGAAAAGGCCCCTATGAGAACCCCTCTGGAAGCGGCATCTAAGCACCTGCCGGTCTTCCCCAGAGCCTCTGGGGGTGAGGTTGTTGTGCGACAAACAGAGCGGCTCCAGAGGAGCGATCCACAAAAAACGATCCCCAATGCAGAGAAGGCAGCAGAACGAGAGGACTAAAACAAGACTGGCAGGTGATGGTCAGGCAGCAAGTATGGAGAAAAGGACATACCGGCAGCAGAGACAGACTGGTGGATATGAAGACCAAAGGGAAACACAGAGGTCTTATATGCATGGGAATGCCTGTAACTGGGCATGCCTAGAAGTTCTGAGTGCCGGGGGCACTAGCTACAGGCACTGTCTAATGAAGGAGGGGAAGAAACTATTATATTTCTAAATGATGTAGCAGACACAAATATGAGAGTAGCAGCATTTAAAAGCTTGTAAATTATAAAATGAAGTAAGCAAAAGTTGTTTTATTGAGTACTGTGACCCTTTAATCTGAGCTACAGGACTACAGGATTAGGGATGAGTGTTTATGCCTTCCAATGCCCCGATTACTGTTAGTTTTAAGTAATAATAAATGTTAAACTAAACCTCTCTCCACCATAAGATGAAGGGCTGTCACACTTCTTTCAATTTAATTTTCTTCCACTCTCATGGCCTATCAGTGATGACTGATGTTCCTATCGTGGGTACATGCTGTATCACTCTATCACTCTCGTTTCTGGTTTCTCACAATAAGGTGTGTTTGATAGTCCCTGACTTCCAGTCTTAAAACCAAGCCAACAATAGAACAGGAATATTTTGACCTTTCCTAATATCCGGGAAGTAGAGTGATTAAATGAGCTGGTTTGTTACTAAACTTCCAGTAATTGTCAAATTCTTCATTAGTAGGAAGGTGGGACCCTTGGAGCAGGTTATTATAAGTTTCTTAGAGTCTCTATATGAAATACAATTTATAACAAAATGTGTTATAACTCTGGCAGGAATTTAAATAGGTTTTCTTATGGGAAAAATGTAACACAAGGGAAAGATCCCTACTTTCTTACTGGGTCAAACCCACGTTCCTGAAATGATGATATGACATTTGCTGCAACTTCTAGATATTTGATGCACACATATGTTTAGTTAAGAAGGCCACACAGCCTTCTTAACTAAACTCTTCCACCTTTAAGGGATATGCAGATAACATACACCAAATGGATTTTGTGGGGTTCCTGCTGACAAAATCATTCCAATGTTTTTTCTCAATGGTCATTCAGGAAGATATTTATTGGGACAAAAATGATCATACGATATCGAGAATACACATCATTATCTTTGCATGTATGGCCACTTTTAGCTTTTGATTGATATTTAAGGATAATTATTGTCCTCATTCTGGCAGAGTAAGGTGGCTCCTCCCTCCATGCAGTCAATCAAGGCTGTGACAACAGACATGACAACCAATGATTGACTGCTGTTTCACCTGCTGCCTTCTCTGCACATGCTCAAGCTCATAAAAAGCTCTTAGAGCAGAGGGAGAATGCAGATACTTTTGCCAGAAGCAAATAGAACTTATCATTAAATATCTGGTTATGACATTGTAATAAACTGGTAAAAACAGGAGTTGGGGCAGATAACTGACCAGTTTTTTGTTTTAAGGGTGGACTTGCCCTTTAAGTAAATGGAATGCTAATGGGCCGAATTCACACATTTGCTGTTTTAATCTACAAATTTATCTAAAAAGACAAGATCTAGAAGGATTTTGAGGGCCATTGACTCCATCAACCAAAAACCAGATAAACTACATTGTGGGAGCTTTATTTATTCTTATAAATTCGTATTCATGGACTCGTAACCTAGTAATAAGTCATTTCTAGTGTATTGGTTAGTATCAGGTTAGTGGGGGATTTAGTAGGAACATGGGTAAGGTGGCCAAATCAATGAAAAACCAGAGGAGCCTTATTAGAAACACATGGAGCTAAAGTTCGAATCAATGCAGTTTAAATGCCATCAGTTTGCAATCAGTGGGTTTAGCTTTTTATTTACATTAATATCTGGTTCTGTTTAGACGACTCCCCTTCCAAGATAGTTTATAAAGGATTAAAGATGCTGAGAAATTGAAAATGGGTGAAAATCTTACCCCCCCATGTTTTTTTGATGTTCAACGTTTCTGATGATGTAACGTGATGGCTGGAAAATTCTAGACTCCTTCTGACTTCATCATTGATTCATGTTACTGGAATGAACAGCATCTCCATATTAAAACGTACCTGGTTATTGTAATCAGACCCACACTGATGGATCACGGCTGTAGTAATGTTACCAATAAATAACTATAGCCTTTTATATCTAGAATACTAATAACAGTGGATTTAAGAATTCCAGAGCACTGATGGCAACCTAAGTGTAAATATTTTTAAATGAGCTTAAAGAGGCTTTACTTTTAAGCAGTCTAAGGATAGACCATCACTCGGCTATTGCCTATTGCCCAGAAGATGAAAATGAAGAATCTTGGATCCACTGGGTGGTACTGCTTGGAGACTTAGAGAAAATCTAGTCATTCTATCACAACTACTCAAGATTGCTACTACAAGATGGCACATGTTTCCCATCCTTCTCTGTAGTATTTGTACAACAATACCAGATTCACTCACCTTCCTCCTAAAGAAAGTATCCAGGGCTAGGACCACCTAAACCACTAGATCCACCACCTGGGTACATTCTTTGGGAAGGGGGTCAGTATATTTGCCTTTTAACAGCTCATGATCCTATGTGCTTTCACGGGAAGACCAATATTACTTTCTACTAATTACTAATGTTGTGTGACTGTGTGGCCTTCTATAGGCTGTGTGATCAACGGTGCTAATATAGTTTCATTGATCGTTATTCTGTCTGACATAACAATAGGGTCAACATTGACTTTAGCTGCAGTGATTAACTCGTAAAATATTAGTTTTTAATACGTTTTAGGCAGGATTCCTGGGTGCGGATTATTATAGTATAGTATTTGAGGTTGAATAAAGACATACGTCCATCCAGTCCAACCCATCTTAATATCCTCATTCCCTGCCTAACTGTTGATCCAGAGGAAGGCAAAAAAAACTCAAACTCAAATTAATGAAGGGGGGAAAAATTCCTTCCTGACTCCAAGTGGCAATTGGAAATTTCCCTGGATCAACTCTACTTTATGTATCAATACCAGTAACTTGTAACATTCCTTGTTTGCAGAAACTCATCCAGCTTTTTTTTTAACTGACCAATGAACCTGCCATACAACGTCCACTGGAAGACAGTTCCATAGCTTTACCGTTCTCACACAGTGACAAAACCCTTTCCCAACTCTACTTTATGTATCAATACCAGTAACTTGTAACATTCCTTGTTTGAGAAACTCATCCAGCTTTTATTAAACTGACCAATGAACCTGCCATAACAACGTCCACTGGAAGACAGTTCCATAGCTTTACCGTTCTCACAGTGACAAACCCTTTCCCACTCTACTTTATGTATCAATACCAGTAACTTGTAACATTCCTTGTTTGCAGAAACTCATCCAGCTTTTTATTAAACTGACCAATGAACCTGCCATAACAACGTCCACTGGAAGACAGTTCCATAGCTTTTACGGTTCTCACAGTAAAAACCCTTTCCCACCTACTTTATGTATCAATACCAGTAACTTGTAACATTCCTTGTTTGCAGAAACTCATCCAGCTTTTTATTAAACTGACCAATGAACCTGCCATAACAACCCACACTGGAAGACAGTTTATAGCTTTACCGTTCTCACAGTGACAAACCCTTCCCAACTCTACTTTATGTATCAATACCAGTAACTTGTAACATTCCTTGTTTGAGAAACTCATCCAGCTTTTTATAAACTGACCAATGAACCTGCCATAACAACGTCCCTGGAAGACAGTTCCATAGCTTTACCGTTCTCACAGTGAAAACCCTTTCCCAACTCTACTTTATGTATCAATACCAGTAACTTGTAACATTCCTTGTTTGTAGAAACTCATCCAGCTTTTTATTAAACTGACCAATGAACCTGCCATAACAACGTCCACTGGAAGACAGTTCCATAGCTTTACCGGTCTCACAGTGAAAAACCCTTTCCCAACTTGAAGCCTAAAATTCTAAAAAGTATTAAGGGATGTCCTTGTGTCCTCTGACATGTTCTATTGGTGAACAATGCCCCAGATAGTTTATTGTATGGCCCGTTAATGTATTTATACACAGTAATCATATCCCACACAAGCGCCTTTTCTCTAGTGGACATACTTGTAAAATATCCAATCTCTCTTTATATTCAAGCTCTCCTAATCCCCTTATTAATTTAGTTGCCCTTCTCTGAACCCTTTCCATTTCAAAGATGTCCTTTTTGTACACAGGATTCCAAAATTGCATTGCATATTCCAAATGAGGCCTTACCAATGCTTTGTAAAGAGGGAGAATAACATTTTCCTCCCTTGAATCCATACCTCTCTTTATACAAGACAATACCATGCTGGCTCTGGCTGTTTTTTGATTGATGTTTTTGTTTACCTAAAATATTAATTCCTCTTGATCACTACCTGTGCCCATAAAATAATTCCATTGCATTCTATTCTGTCCAATAAATATTATCACTGAACCTAACCTTCCCGTTTCTACTATTCTACTATTGTTACTTTTCATTTACAAAGTTACAGACTATCCCGGATGTCACTGGTACTAAATAGCATGGAACAGTCTGTTTTTTGCATCGGAGAGGCACAATATTCTACAGAATCCATAAAATGTAAAAGGACAATAACCAGATATAATGAGCTGTAATTTCCGGTTTCATAATCATCAATGAATTTTGCTTAGAATTTCATGACATTGTATTTATTTTCCTGAGATCAAAAAATACTCATATAATTGTTCTTTATCTTTCCTCTGCCAAAATAAAGGTACATTTAATCCCAGTGTACAAGTAGTTAGGTAAATACAATATTACACTAAACCGGAGCAGATGTGTTTATTTGAAATGTCTGCCTCGCACTTGGAATGAAGTGTTTTACTGTTCCTTTTGATACCAGACAGAGAATTCCAAGAGTCAGATATGGATATTCCAAATGCTTTGTTTACGTAGGTAACCTTATGACCTGGTCCATGACTGTCCCGAGATTCCCATTAGACTTATTCATCCAGCCATCCTGTCCTGTTCGATAGAGCAGGATAAGAATCGATAAGGATATGATGAAGTGTATGGCTTCCTTCTAGGGAACCTAAACCACAATCTGTGGAAATACATAAAAAAAAGTTTCAAAAATTAAAATGTTGCAAAATGTTTCTTGGAATGTTACAATGTATTGTTCGACACTGTTGAGTTTCGTTTCGTTTTCGAATTAAAGATCGAAAGTTCGAGTTTCGGTTTTCGAAAATAGGCTATTCTCGAAAATCGTTTACTGTCGATTTTCGAAAATCATCTACTTTCGATAATTATCTACTTTCAATTTTCAGAAATCGTCTACTTTCGATTTTCGATAATCATCTACTTTCGATTTTGATAATTATCGAATTTAAATTCGAAAAATTCGGGTATCGTAATTCCGGGAGTTCCGAAAGTTTCACCGGGACTTCAAAACCCTCGGATTCGATTCGAAACTGGATTCTATTAGAACCCACAGTACATCTCTATTCTTGAGGAATAATGTGCACTTTTTCTATTATTTCCCTTCAATAGAAGAAGGAAACCTAACCCCAATTTGATCTCAAACCAAGAGCAACAGGATTACGTGGATTTCCAAGTGTTAATGGAAAGATCCAGCTGAGTATCTCTTTAATTCGTTAGGAGCCGAGGACCCCAGATTTGCTAAATTTATTGGCATCCAATCCCCAATGAAACATTTACAGGGTAACTAGTTGTACTTCTCTACTCTCTGTTATCTATTACCTGTATAGAAAAGTATTGTAGTGCCGTAATACCTTTAACCAGAGTTTTCATCATCCCTTTCAATAGTGCCAGATAAGTGCTGAAATATAAATGGCCTAGGAATGTTTAAAGGAGAACTAAACTTTAAAAGAAAAAATTTAAACTCCCGATGTGAAAGCTTTTCTCCCCAGAGCACCCATTCATCGAAAAGTTCTTCTCTAGTAAGTTGCATTTAGTAGATGTAAGTAATAGATTCCGTACCAAAGAAGGCTTCCATGTTGTTGCCAGTACAACTCATAGTCCATGTTGGCTTCAAAGAGCCACGCCCCCTGCCCCCAGGATTCACCGTCTGTATGCACAGAGTTTGTAGATTATGTTTCTAGAGAAAGATAAAGTATCTAAATGTACCTGAATTCATCGTTGGGTTGCTGGTGGCGCACCATGTAAACTCTATGTTTTCAGGAGCACACAGCCCAAGAAGTGACAAATTCAAACCCTCTGGATTACTTATGAAACAATACAACATAGTTTTCTGTCTGAGTTTATTGTATATTTGTTTCCCTCATGTTTCTTGTAAAATATAAAGTTTCTACATGTGTACAAACTTTATTTATAGCAGCTCTGTTTTTTATTTACCAACCAGCAGGAATTGCTGACAGCCTTCCAGTAGCAATACAAAATAATGAACTGATTTTTCTGACCCCTTGTACCCACAGGTTAATTTCATAAATCACTCAGCATCCACAGCAAAGGGAGAGGTGAGACATAGCTTTTTGTATCTTTGTGAATGTGGTCTTTCTATTGGGACAATGTTGTCTGGAGACTTTTGTTCTCCTTTAAAGACTGACCGATTCAGCTGACAATTGCACGTAAGTCTTGGTTCCCTTCTATGTCATTAGTGATTCATTCTGCTGGATCAATGAACAACCCTGATGCAATTGGCCACACATGTAAAATTGTTGCTCAAAGCAAACAGATGTCAGACATTCCCCAGTTGCTCCCAGCCGACATCTTACGTCTGTATGGACCTTAAAAGACAATGATAGCCCTCCCCCTACCAATTCTCCCAGTGTAAGCATCCAGGGTGAGGACCTAAACCACTAGGTCCTCACCTTTGGGTCTTATCTAATTCTGTAGAACTAGTCTTACTTTGGTTTTGTGAAGGTTCTGGCCCTGCCCCCTACACAACCTGACACTACATGAGAAGGAACATGTCTTCCCATTGGACAGTCCTGTCATTATGACTTTGGAAGGCTTTTCCTACTGAATTAGGTGAGACCCAGAGGTATGCAACAAGTGGTTAAGGTCCTTATCCTGTTATCCTGTTATCCTGTGTACGGAAACCAAAGAACCCAAAGGAAACCCACACAAACTTAAGCTTGGTAACTTACTGTAAATGACTGTGGCACCTGGGAAATGGTCACCAAACTTGTTAAAACACTTCTTAAACATGAGTGGGCAATCTTCGGGTTTCGCGCAAGCTACATTCGAGGGTTACGGCCAATTTGAGGGTTATCGAACACTACATTCGAGAGTTAGCGAAAATAGAACCATAAATTCAAGGGTTACCGAAATCGAACGATACTTTCGAGGATTACCGAAAATGAACGATACTTTCAAGGGTTACCGAAAATCGAAGGCTACATTTGTGGGTTAGCGAACGATAAATTCTAGGGTTAGCAAAAACGATCCGTACATTCGAGGGTTATCGAAAATGAACGATACTTTTGAGGGTTAGCGAACGATACATTCTAGGGTTAGCGAATGGTCCGTAAATTACGATAATTATAAAAAATACAGCCGCGATTCCGAAAAAACTAATTAGTTTGAACCCGAACTAGTTTGAATAGCTCAAGTTCGTCCAAACTCATAAAGTTCGTCTCAAACTCAGGTTCGAGTTCGGTTTTGTGTCCATCTCTACCCACCATCAACTATGAATCCAGCAAATGTAATGGTGGAAGGGGAATGTTGCTTCCTGGTGACTCACCAATCACCAGCAAAGCACAAAATGGCGCCAGTGACCATGAGGGCGGCCTTCAAATACAATCACTGGACAGCCCATGATGACATCATCACACATGACCCACAGATAAATCCCAGATTTCTCGAGAGCTGCAGCCACCAAGTTACCTCCCAGTCTCATTGCATTGCTCTAATGATCCCCCAGCAAAGCCCAAGATTGCACCAGGAAGTAGGGCGGTCTCCCTGATGTCAGACACTCTGGTACATACAGAGTTGGCCATGTCGAACAGTTAAATAAATCCAGTCTAGATTTTCTGGGTTTGAACAATATGTCAGCTAATGGCAAGGCTGGGATATTGGGGGTCTAATTCTTAGATAGTAGCTATATCCCAATCTGAATTCCTATTCCAGGTAAGTGGTTATAAATATCCAATGATAAATAAAAGCCTGTTTTCCTTGGTCCTATTCCTTGTTTCTTTTCTTAGTGATTTACCAGCCCCTGACCCAACGCTGCCATTTAAATACTTTCATATGTAGAAGAATTCGCATTATTGCGTGCTAAGGACTTTCATTGTGTAGAGACAGGACCCCGAGGCTCCAGTTTTGTTAATTTTACTGAAAAAGTGATGTTTTCTAATGAAGAATTGCCAAGACTTGTATTAAATACCCTTTGTTTCATTTGGCTTCCAAAATGAAAATCATACCATGAAAAGTCATTATTGGATAAATGGCAGGGTGTTATTAAAGGGATGTCAACAAAATCATATTACAAATTAGATTGCAGGATTCCAGGACTCCACCGTGTCTAACGGTGGTCTTAAAGGGACAGGGCAGAATTTTTAGAATAATTTCTTGCTTTCTGTATAGCTTGTGATATGTTTAGTGAAAAAAATGACTTTGCCTCATCTTAATCTATAAATAAAAATGACTGACTTCAATCCAGTACTTGTTTTGTCCAGGCTAAGCATTCCCCCTGCCACTCTTAACAGACACCCCCTTTATAATGCACAATTCACTGTAAGGGCAAGCATGCTATGTAATCACTATGAGCCTAGAATTTCCCACAATGCATGTCACACACACCAACTGTCACCCCTAACTGCACACATAGTAACATAGTAATAGAGGTTGAATAAAGACACAACTCCATCTAGTCTAAGATTTACACCCTACTCTTTAACCCTAACCGACAGTTGATCAATTGTAACAATATTCATAACAGTAACCCCCACCATCTGATAAAATAGCCCATTTTCTTGGGCCAGTATTGTCATCGTCAATATTACTCTAAACAGCCATATTAAAACTGAACTACAATAGCCAATTGTAGACATCGTTTGCCTGGACCCTGTTTAATATTCCAGTTGCAGCCTAATTAACCAAGCCAAATTTAAAATCAGTCAGACCACTAGAGAAAAAGCACTACACAAAACTAACTCGATACAAATCTCAACCCTACCCTAACTTGCCCTTACCTGCCTAACAGGGAATACCAGAGAAATTACAAAAGCCACCGCTAAATTTCCCGTAGGAGATGAGCACCAATTGACCTTCTTCTACACAAAAATGTATCTTTATTTTCCATTCAATACTTTTACATTTCTCTGACCCTTCTTGCTTCTGGAATGTTCCCTGTGCTATTGTTCTGTCTTTGTTTAATGGTCTCTAAGGAGCCTTTTCCACAGAAGCTTATGACAAGCAGAGTTCCGTAATTATACGGTTTCTTGTTTATGGTTCTCTGCAGTAAAGGCCTTTACAGTTAAACCCACTCACATTATTAAAGGGGACACGTTGCTCTTCTTTGAAATAATTCATTGTAATATCCATAATTATGCATTTCTAAGGACATGGTAGGGACCTATTATAGATTACAAAAACAGTTCAGGTTTTGTGTAACTTTATCTGTTGTGTAAGTAAAGGTTCCATTCGGATTTATTGCCGTACTCTTCACACGAGGGTGCAGATTCATTAGAGTCAACTAGTAAGGTATGGTAGATATTTGTAAGGACATCCTGTATGGCATTTACCACAAAGGTCTCTACAGAACAGTACGTTTTATGGGATATAAGAAAAAAAACATATTCTTGTGTATTTACAAGATGGATGGAGACGATTTAACACTGACTGAGCCAAAATAGTAAACAATAATTTGATTCCCTAAAAACATTTGTCCCAATGGCTGCAGGATGGTGCTGCCAATAATGCCAGACAGTCTATCAAACAGGATAGACTGTATGACTGTATGCCTACCTTTAAATGCTTAGAGAAGGGGGAATGAATTACCTAGTGATTGCAATGACCTGCCACCAGATGCTTCCTACCCACTATCTAATGATGACCTCTTTTTGAAGAGTTGTACAGTGAGTCTAGTGGAATGAGAGGGTTTATGGGATTAACATGGAGACGATTCAAACACCAAATGTATTTAAAGGGCAATTCAACTCTTGACAGACAAATCGAAATATACAAGCAGGACCTCACCAAAACCCAAGACTTCTTTCCCTCTTTATCCTTTACGGCCCCCGGTTTAGAAGACTCATACCTCCTCTGGGAGGGTGTGACTTCTCGTTAAGTCATATAAGGCAGAAATAGAGTGTTTGTAGAAAAATTGATGTAAGGCCATTATGCTTCCCCTCGGATTGCTACCTTAATAGTACATTTTTTTGAAAGCTACTTATCTGCTTAGAACCTCAATTGCCAGCTACCTTAAGGCTACCACATGGACACATTTTTTCATCCAGTTTTTCTTCCAAAAAAGACCACACGATGGGCGGTGAATTATTGACACGTCTGATCACCCGTTTGTCCGATCTGGGCAAACAGGCGAACGGGTGACTGGCATCGACGGCAACAATGAAAACTCTTTTTGTATGATAGCATCTACTGTATGTGAGTTCGACTGGCTTAAATGGTGGTCTCCATTCGATGTGCTAATGCTGTGCAAAAACTACTATAGCATTTAGCTCTTTTAATAAAGTTGTGATTTTCTAATTAAAGATTCATTGATTCAGCAAAAAGATCTAATTATATGATTGGCTACATCTTCATTCTAACCCTGGGATCAACATAATGCTCTGATGGACCACAGTATTGTCTAGTCCCATAAACATTCTAATTCTCTGATTGGTTACAGGCTTCTCTAGCTCTTTAAACATAATCTTCTGATTGGCTGCAGGCTTTTCTAGTGCTTTGAACAGTATAATGTTCTAATTGGCTATAAGCATTTTAAGCGAAATCCCTAAGTAATATGAGAGATATAGTAGATGTGGGCAACCCAGCATCTAGTTCATAGAACCACAACATTTCTTTATTTTAACAAACTCCACCACACAGTCTGTCATAAAAAAAGTTTACAATTTCTTACAGTTTGAAAATCACACAAAGGAACGTTAAGTGGAAGTTCAGTGCAACTGCACATGCTTTAAAAAATAACATTTTCTCATTCCACTAACCTTAATCTGCCTGTCCGCCCATGCATGTGGCAGTTTCCTCTGGGAACTCCGGTATCATAAAGACATACTGATAGGTTGTATGTGTCTAATAAAAGTGCTTAGACAGGGACTCATCTGAATGTATACATGTAATTGTAAAGCGCTACGGAAGATGTTGGTGCTATATAAATTCACAATAATGATAAATAAATAAATACTTCAAAGTACTGACTTCCTGTATGCAGGACCCCTAATATTGTGTTATGGTCTTACCCTGGGGCAGTTTATCCGCTCAGTGGAGATATGAGCATGTTTGACTCACTGTACAGCCAATAAGTAGAAATTAGTGTTGGGAACATTCCATGGAAGTGATGCATCCTGGGAAGATCCTGAAATGGCAGGTGACTACTGACCACAGCAAACCACAGCAAAGAAATTGATTCATGATTTAAAAAACAAATAAAAAGAGAAAATGTAGCTAGGTATGTGTACTATAAATAATTCATTTAAAGAGAAAACTGTCTCCTCTCTCCATGCAGTCAATCAATGGTATGACTGCTGACATCAGAACCAATGAATTACTGCTGTTTCCACAGTTGCCTACTCTGCACATGCTCAAGCTAATAAAAAGCTCATTGAGCAGATGGAGGAGACAGATACACTTGTCAGAATGGAAGAGACCTTATCATTAACTATCTGGTTACAAATACATGTAATAAACTTGGATAAAGAGCATTTGGGTTGTGGGCAGAGAACAGACAAGTCACCAGTTTTTATTTTTAAGGGTGGACATGGCCTTTAAAACATTTATTTTATTTGTATTTATTTTTTCCCTACCACAGGTGCATTGCCAGGTTAAAGAAAGAAGAAGCCAAAGCTCTAGATGCTTTTACAACAATTTATAGGATTTTTTTCAGGCTCCTAACAATTGAAAGGATTGTGGGAACCAAAATTTAAAGCCTGCAAAAATAAAAAAAGAATCCACCGTCCCACACATCAATAACAAAATGTGTTCTCATCCAGTGAGACTGCCAAAAAAACAGTCTATGGATAAACACTTCCTCCCACCACGACTCAGGTCCAAAGTTAAACATATGGGTCTGTGTCTTCCATTTAGCAAGGGCCGGTTATAAATGAAATGTCATCTCGCCCGCTTTCTTACCGCAGGTGATATTTTGCACTAAGCCAAGGTCAGCAACATTTAAACCAAAAACCCAGGGTCATGTGGAAAGAATTAAAAAAAAAGACATAAAAAAAAAACCCAGCCAACTATGTCTGTGACATCATTAAAAGTGACATCATTACAAGTTACAGAGACTGAAGGATGGTTCAGTAGGCATGAAAAATGACTGAACTAAAGGGGCCAGGATGGTGTTTTATGTCAGAATAATAGATGAGACGGAGAAAACTAATCACATAATGAGCTTCCACACTGGTCACATCACCCACCCTGGACAAGCACAGAACAAAGGGTAAGGTAACTTGTGTCTTTTATTTCAGCCTTTTCTGAGACGTAACATAATCTGGAACAGTGATTTTGTTGGAGAGCGGAACAGTTTTTTTTTTTTTATCCTTTCCTTGCAATATTATAAATAACATTTACCATATTGACCAAATTATCGCGTATTAGAGAAATAAACTTCAGGCTAAAAATAATATTCTACGCCAGCAATTCTTTGGGGCAGGAGGAATGCGTTGTTTTTAGAATGTAATCTACTGGTGTTAGGGTCTCATTTAGCAAAGTTTGGCTTTTACATCTGTTGCCCTTTTAACGCTCTAAAACATCACTTTATTTTATGGATTTATTTATTTTATCTTTAAAATATTTATACTGGTTTTAACTTACTAGAATCAAAACCTCTAGCACAGTGCATTCTGTCTGTGTGTGTTAAATGAAGAATTCACAGACTAGGGATGGCCGAGCTTCCTAAAGTTCGGTTCGTTTTCAAACTTCCGAATTTCAGTAAAAGTTTGGAAATTCGGAAGTTCGAAAATGAGCTCATTAAAGGGAACGTCCACCCCTTTTTTTACTTTTCATATATTGTAGGGCTTCCTCCCCCAGCCCCAACTGCATTATTATTATGTCCAGAAACTCCCCCAATCATTATTTACCTTCCCTCTTTCCTCAACAGTGGGCCGGACTGGCAGCCGTGTCCGTGATTGGCTGAGAGGCCGGGAGGGCTGCTCCGAGCGAGCCAAAAACCTCTGAGAGGAAGCCTCAGAGGCAGAAATAATTTCCCTTCCTGCTAGGCTCCTGGTGGTCAGTTTTTGGTACTTTGGGGGGGATTACAGGAGAACCATATGGAGCAGGGATGTAAGGTAAGGATTTTATTACACTACAGAGGGGCCAGTAGTGGGTTAAATTATAGTTTTGGGGGTGGACATGCCCTTTAAAGTCAAAAATAGTTTGAAAATTGAAATACAGATAAAAAAAACAATGGTAACTTACTGTAAGTGGCTTTGGGACCTGGGAAATGGTCTGGGGAACACGTACATATATCCAGAACTTGTTTACACACTAGCAGGGTGATCCACTCCGGTTCTGCAGTTAAGTCACGTTAAACTCCTTCATTTGCGGTGGCTGCTTGGCTAACGCATAAGTTAGCCGGGCAGCCGCCACAAGCAATGTTATATCACCAAAGTGGCATTCCATTGCGGCACTTTAAAAGCCAGGAAATAGCTGGTGTTAAAAGGGACAAAATAGATACCTCCACTTAGCCGCTATTGGCATATAACATTGACGCGACTTTGCACCGGGTTGCCAATAGCGGCTCACGGTGCATTGCCCTGTAACTTTCCTCACAATCGTGAAATTGACGGGTTTCCGCATGCTACATTCAAGGGTTACAGCGAATTTGGTGTTACCAAATGCTACATTCGAGGGTTACCAAAGTCGAACACTACATTTAGGGGTTACCGAAAACGAAAGGATATATTCGAGGGTTACCGAACACTTCATTCGCAGGTTACCAAAATCAAATGCTACATTCAAGGGTTACCGAATGTTTCATTCGCGAGTTACCAAAATCAAATGCAACATTTGAGGGTTACTGAACGATTCATTCACGGGTTACCGAAATTGAATGCTACATTCGAGGGTTACCGAACGATACATTCGATAATCACCGAAACTAAGTCCGCAACTTTGTAAAACCCAAACTAGTTCGAAAGGCTTCGAGTTCATCCGAACTATTAAAGTTTGAATCGGTACGGTCCATCTCTAACAAAGATTCACAGGTTAGAAACATTTGAACAGAAATGCCTCTCTGACAATCGCAATGCGTTTCTAACTAACTAAGCGTTAGGTCCCACCATGTGCGTTGTTTTTTGTGCACATTGACAATGGCAATAAAATATAAAATATAATGGAAATTGCAGGAAACATTTCCTACTATATAATTTGCATTCCGAATCTATTCAGCCCATTTTTTTATCCGCATGCGCGCAAGACTTTAATAATAGTCTATGGGAACACACAAAAAAAGTGGACACACCCACTTGTTTTTTGTGGGGTGTCTTTTTTTTTGGTATTTCCTGTAATTTGCAAAGATCGTACACAAACACAAATCGCATTGTCCACATGCACAGAAAGCGAAATGCAACGCACATAGTGGGATCTAACCCTAATCCTTGTAAAACTTGGGTAATTAACCCCTCTCCAAGTCACCATTTCCAAAATACCTGGCCTGACCTACACAGCCTACTGGTAATGGAAAATAAACACAATGGGATGAAGTCAATCTTCCCTTCTTTATATATTTACCTAATTTCCCACATTCATTCATTCTCTCACATTCATTCATACATTCTCATTCATTCAAGCATTTCACTAATGTTGGGGAGTATCATAGTAAATTATATAATATATTTCGCACTGCTGTGTGTGACATACACTAACAATGGTAACTTACTGTAAATGGCTGTGGCACCTGGGAAATGGTCTGGGGAACATGGCACTGTCACCAAAACTTGTTAAAACACTTCTTACCTCATGATCGGACAATTGCCGGGTTTGCGCTAGCTACATTCGAGTGTTACGGGAAATTCAAGGGTTAGCGTACGATACTTTCAAGGATTACCGAAAATGAACCGTACATTCGTGGGTTAACAAACGATACATTCTAGGGTTAGAGAACAGCCCGTAAAATACAGCTGCGAATTCGAAAAAAAACGAGCTAGTTCAAGTCCAAACTAGTTTGAATAGTTTGAGTTCGTCCAAACTCATAAAGTTCATCTAGAACTCGGGTTTGAGTTCGGTTTTGTGTCCATCACTAGTTATCAAACATTCAAGTCTATTTTCAAGGGTTACTGAAAATAGCATCAAACGTTCGGTAACCCTTAAAAATATACGGTCCAAAGTACCGAAACCTGAATGATCAACATGATTTCGGACAGAACATTTGGATTCAAATCCTTTATTCATTTCCAAAATAAATGAATAAATATCTGAATATAGGCACAGAGTTGCTGGCCCCCATGTATTTCAATTAGTCAATGCAGGGTTTTTAACCCATATATAAATCTTATATCTTTTTTGCAGACTTCTTGGCCTTTATACATTTATAGCAAGATGTACTGACTCCCAATATGTATAGACAGCAAAGTTACTGGCTTCCTGCAGGGATGCTTCTAGACCTTTAGGCTCCTGAGGCAAAGTTTTTTAAGCTGCCATCTATATCTTCCTGCAAAAAAACTGGGCTTGTGTGGAGGTAGAGTGATGGCTGATGAACTGGTGGGCTGACGACACTAACTGATGAACTGGAGGGCTGACGACACTGGCTGATGAACTGGAGGGCTGACGACACTGGCTGATGAACTGGAGGGCTGATGACACTGGCTGATGAACAGGAGGGCTGACTTAGCAGTGGCTATTGAACAGGAGGACTGACATATATATTCCACACGGAGGGTAATATATGTGCCAAACAAAGATTGGTAATATAAGTGCCCACAAACAGAGACTGGTAAATATAAGTGCCAACCCGTGACGCACAATGTGTAAATAATGTCCTTTATTTAGTGTATGGGCACTAGTTCAACAAAAACAGGCATATTCGTCCAGGCCTCGTTAATGATCCACCCACCAAATTCGTCAGCCCATACACTAAACAATCACCGGACAAAACGGCTGTTCGTTACACATGTGCCTTGCGGGTCGGCCCTGTGATCGCACATGTGTACGAACCTTTACTAATATCAATATTTCTGATTGTAAAGAAGATATTTATGTTTCTTTTAATTTGGAGAATTAAGAAACTATTAAGAAACATTGACATCAGTATTTGGCTAGAAGGTATAAAAACAATGGAGAGAGATCACACAGTATGGGAATCCATGAGAAAACCACTTAATCTGCCACTGTTATCTGCATTGTTTGTGTTCGGTTCATAACTCGAACCGAGTTAAACTCCCCTTTATCCTGTATGGGAAAGTGTCAGACATTTTCCCAAGTTTTGTTGAACCTTTTAGTGACCTCCCACGGAATTCCAACACTACTACCCATTGAACATGATATAATTAACTAATCTAAACTAGGTAAGACAGTAATTCATAGCGTCAAGGGCCATGGAGCATTTCTACAATGGTAAATAGAACCAGATTTTTTTTTCTTTCTTTTTTTTTTTTAAGGAACCTAGGACATTGAAAACATTACACAGAGCCTAGAGATCTCCAGCCAGGAATGACTCTAAGACATAGAGTAAGGGGAGTACATTGGAGAAAGCAGCTTAATAAATCAAACACATCAAGGTCTGGAGCTCCATCCGAGCTCCCACATTACCAGTCAGTGTGTTATGTTAGGGTTGCCTGCTGAGTTCGTTTCTTCATATGGAAGTCAAAAGTCAGATATGAAATGGATGTGGGGGAAATGGTCCTACACAAGCTTTTGTCTGATTGACCACGTGAAGCCTTCAAAATTGCAAATCAACCTTTGTAGGACTGAGCGTTTCCTTTACGCCTTGTACAATGGTTCATCTACTGCATGAAATACACAAACATGAAGCATGTACTTAACAGGTTCTAAATTCCGTACATATATATTAATATATCAAATGGAAATATGAACTTATTTCCAAAAAGTAACATTAAGTACACTCAAGATCCATTAAGACACTCCAATCCTTATAGTCAAGATAATGATTATATGTTATAATAAGGTCCATATCAGCATTTTATAGATTCAGTTGAGATAGGGGAGACTGTTGGCTCAGCTTCCTTAGCCAGTATGCAAAGGAACCTTATTAATAAGAAGCATTGTGGGTAATTTCCTCATTTCAATTGCATTACTTGCTTTAGGATAGGTAAGTGCAGAACCAGGACTGACCTGTAGACAGGTAGCCCAATGTTCCACTCGCCTTTCCAAAAATGTTCTCACATACTCTTTAATCTTTACAAGTTCTTTATGAGCTTGCACACGTGCAGAGGTGACAGCTCTGGGAACAACCGTCACATGACCATAACTGACATGTGCTGCCCAAAATTAAATTATAATAAAGCAGAGATGCAGAGCATAAATTTGGACTGCCTTCTAGGTACGTGTTACAGATAAGAACTTTTGCTGTTTTGGGGTATGGGATAAAGTAATTTAGCTAGGGTGGATATGCCCCCAAACCTTGAAACTGTAATACATTGCTCTCAAGCAGTTCTACAAGGAGTTAGTTAGCCCAATGGCTACCACCTCACCCCCTTTCCCTCTTATATGTGTGAACTTGGAGAGCTTTTGTGCATGCTCAGTTGAGAAAGCCCTGGGTAGACCCTCTAGTAATTGGCATGATGTCATCCACCCATGACAGACTGTGACCAACATTAGGCTGAATAATACCTTGTAGAAATGCTTGTGAGCAGTGTAAGTATTAAAGTTGCAGAGTTTGGGTGGGGTACTCTACCTGTACTTTGAGGGTGGGCATGCCCTTTAAAGAAAATACAGGTAGATACCAGCAGGGCAATGCATGAGAGACGTTATTGGCAACCCGGTGCAAACAGCCCAGCGAAGTTATATGCCCATAGCGACACTCGGAGCATCGCTAACTGGCATTTTGCTTATACGGCACTTTTAAAGCCGGGCACGGTTAACTTTCATGTTATCCACGTTGGTGCCCTTCAAGGCTGGTAAATAAAATAACAGAGTAACAGTGCCGTTTTGTTAATACTTCCCTTTGTGTTCCAGTCAGTGCCAGAAGGTTTGAACGGTAAAGACAGTGCTGTTTCCACAGTAGCAGGTCCTATGATCTTGCTGCAGGGCTACAAACGCTTGAACAGATTATAGTGTCCCATTAACAACACCGCAATGAGACAAAGCCCATCTCAAGCAGAATTAGAGCTTTTATAGCCTTAGTATATAAACCTCCCTAGACATAGGCCAAGAATAACCAAGAGGGTTGACCTCAAATTACCCTAATTTCATACAAGCCGTATTGTGGCGTTCTCATGCTACTCAGGAATTTCATGGTATGGGATGAATAAAAACACAAGCCGTCTTTTATCGGCGCGCATTTAATACAATATTAATTAGAGATTCCTCTGCCGTGAAATGGAACCTGGCTTCTCAGTTTACAGCAATGACGGAAGGTTTTGGTTTTGAGAATCCACATATCTGATTGCAAGGCTCAGAGTTCAGGCATCTGCTCAAGCTTCGCTCCTTCTGAGAGGGGGCACAGCTATAGGACATCATTACCCTGTTGGGCGCTCCGTGATTCATTCCAAATTCCGCTCGCAACCTCCATAGAAGCATCTGCTGGGAGAAAACAATAATTATTTCCAGGTGCCAATGCACAAGAGTAACTTGAGATCTGGAAAACAACTGTAAATATTTTACAAACTGTCCATTAATGCAATGAATAGAAATTTCAATTCAAGTCTTAACTAAATGCTAAACCTTCCCTGTAGGATTCACCTATGGGAATTGTGTTCCCAATTCGTCCACCCATGATTCACTGGGGCACTGGGAGTTAAAGGCTAGTACACATGATGCAATATTTCGGTCCGTTTGGCCGATAGTTCAGTCGATCGGGACGAAAGTCTCGAACGGTCAGTCAGGACGAAGAATTGTAACGTGTGTACCAGCCTTCAGAGGTCACCCACGCGAGATGTTTAGCAGATCCTATGTAGTATCCTAATATACTATGATCTGGCTACACATTCCCAAATGATATAATGTGTGTAGGGGACCAGGGGCTTGTTTAGAGGAAGGTTACAGGTGCCCTGAATTCCCCCTTCCTTACACAACATCATTTTATTGTTCTGGTATCTTGTATATTGAGATAATTATCTTCACACTCTGCCCTTAAAGGAGAACTAAACCCACATTTTTACACCCCAGAACGTATGTACATTGGCCACACCCCTGACCCTCAGTCACATGCTCCCTTGCCTATTCTGTCCTGTAAAAGGATTGGCTAGAGGGTGTGACCAACTGTAACAAGTTCCTGCAGTATCTTAGTACTGAGCATGTGTAAAGAACATAATGGTCAGTGACCACACTGTGTGATACTGAAATGTTGGGAAATAAAACACAAACCTCATGTTAGAAAGGTAAATTTCCTAACAACCATATCTAAATGAGAGGTGAGACACAGATTACTCCTTTTATATTAAGGTACTCTTCCTTCTGAAAGAGTGTTGTTCTGAGGCTTTCGTTGTCCTTTAAGGCCCATACACATGTTCAATTGTACGGAAAAGGACCGGCGCACGAGTACACACGCAATAAACCTGCGTTTCAGCCAACAATCATTTTGTGTATGGGTGCTCGGTTGGCAAAAATGGTTGTTTTACCCAGTGGCTATATTATTCATTAGCACATAAAAACACTTGCCCTCTACCCCCCCCTCCCCCCTCAAATTCTCAATATAGTGGACCCCCCAAAGAGAGGGAAACGCAGGTGGGAAATGTGTACCTGTTATGAATGTGGAACATCTAAAACTGAGATTGCATCTTCTAAGCTAAAATAAAGACGGGAGCAGGTTCTCCTATCTCCCAGTGTATTATACAATACCTGTAACCAACCATGTGTATGATTGGCAGTCCCACATAGTAGCATGTATTGTATGCTTATTAAATGTCAAGTCTTAAATTACAACTATAGTGTCTTTGGCAGCCCCCCTCCTTCTAAAGGAACCCAGGGTGAGGACCTAAACCGCCCGGTGCTTCACTAGTTGGAAGACAGTCTTCTTCAACAGCATCTTCTTATTGGTTAGCTTGCGGACCGGAAGAAGGAAGTGGGGAACAGCATGCCGGTGATCAGGATTTCTAGAGGTAAGTATAAGACTTAGAAGTTGAACCCAGAGGTCAGGGCAGATTAGGTCCTCTTCCTGAGTTATTTTAAAGGGCCGAACTAGAGGATCAAGGTGAGTATAGTATACACAGCAAAGGGAGAACACTTGGGACTATAGGGAGACTACATCGGCCAAGTCCAGAACATTCGGTGTCACACACTGGTGATATTGGAACTTTATCGTTAGTGTGTGTACCTAGCTTTAGTCTTTCCATTGGATCTATCAGTCTTGTTACAGATCTACCTACTTTCCATATGACAGGGATATATAAGAGAGAAAGTCATTTTACTGCCCAGCTGTGGGTTTCAGTCCCGGCTGTTTATTTTACAGTTGGGTCTTTTCAAACGTCATAACAGAAACATTTCTTTTTTATTCTCAGGATTTAACTCAGCAGATAAAGACTAATAAACAAGGAATAACCAGAAATAGTTAAACCCACACAGAGAACACAATACAGAGGATGCACAATAGCAACTGTGAAATTGTTAGCCCAATATCTGGTATTGTATGTCAGGTTCCACGATATTGTTTGCTTGTATAAAAAGCTCCAGACCAAAGAATCCTCATATTTTATGTTAAATGTAATCACTCATATTACCTTTTAGAGTACTGGTACACACGGTGAGATCACTTGACCTGGCCAACCGCAGTGATTTACCGACATGTTCAATCGCCATTCTATCTGATTCGGACAAAACAATGACCTGCATCTGTTGCCAAAAAAATTACCGCAGATATTTTTGGTACCTAGCCTAGTTCTAACACACAAGAGATACATTTTGTGCTCTGGCTGGTCTGTAAAGAGCAGATTGCACACGTGTTAATAACCCGGGTTGATGGTTGAACTGATACGTTTTCTAAAATCAGTGAGATTTGTAAACAGATACAAATTCCGATACCAATACCAGTTGGCTCTGTTGACATACAGAACTTTGAATATTCTAATGCAATTGGTTGCCTTGCCTCTGGGAATCGTTAAAGGATATGTACACCATAAAAAATACATTAGGTTAGTGGCAAGCCACAAGATCTCCTGGCTCATCCTGCTTCCTTGGCCCCCAAATGTAAGTTCCATTGGCACCGCGTGCCTCCGACCTCACTGCATGCATGCACGTTATGTCAGTGCACATCTGACGTGATGGCAATGCGCGCTTGTTGTGTGATGTCATCGTGCTGTAAGCATACATGGCGTGGCTTGATTATGACATCTGCGTGCACTGTCGCATGCATGTGGTGCGACCAGAACTTATATTTGGGGGCAAAGGAAACGGGATTAGCCAGGACATCTTATTGGGGCGGATCTTCAGATGCCATTATCCAAGAGGAGGAAGCCAGCAAGATGAAAGCAATAAAGGTTGGCTCACAGCCTACTAACTACTTTAAATGCTCTGGTTGGCTATGGGCTCCACTGGTCTGTCAATATATACAGGTTATTCTAATTGCATGAGAATTCTAATATTCTGAGGTGTTAAAGGTTGTTTCCCACTCTGCCCAATGCCCCAGAGCTACACACAAATAAAATTACAATGAAAAATAAAATCATTGTAACTGGTGTAAAACTAGACCGTACTGTACTGTTAAATGTGTTTTTATTCCACGCTTCATAGTTTGTCCGAATTCAAAATCAATTGAACAAAACGAAAAGTCTCTAAAGGACAAACAACTGGTGTCGGCTTGTAAAATATCTTGGCTCTGATGCCAATCAACAATTCTGGACAAAGTCATTCATGGTGCCCAAGCAAAAAACAGAGAAAATCTGCAGTTAAATGGGACGAAGGGAATAAAGGGATTAATTCACACATTTCATATAGTCACAAACGGTTAAAGAACATTTGGCACAGGTCATGGTACACTGGGTGAAACAAAATCCAGCCAACATATGGGCCCTCGTAATGTACCAGGCCAAGGCTGGATTAAGAGAGGCACGGTGATGTCAACGTCCGATAGATCCTAGTCTGATTGGAACTTTGCTCTGTACCAAGTCTATTGTCATGATAATAATCAATGTAATTCTGGGTGTAATGGGTTCTATTAATATACAGTATCAGGGCTCCGTACATTTAGAAGTTTGGGGGCGGGGATTATGATTCAGCTGATGATGTTCTGTCCCAGAAGTGGGCATGCTCCAACCTTAAACTTAGAGGCAGACACCAAGTGCTGGTGATGTCACAGATCACAGTACTAGCAGGAAAAAACACCCTTTATACTGCTGTAACTTTGGGTACACTGCAGCTAGAAGCATGACCCTGGAGTCCTTGTAAAGGTAGGCGGGTGCCCTTTTTTAATAAAGGCCACTTGTAGAGAGATCACAGTTCCCCTTTAAGATGAACTTCCCATTTAATTTAAGCAATGCTTAAAATAGAAAATAAATCAATTACTTCTGTACGTGTTTGGAGAAAAATTGCCAGTTGTTGATTTTTGCACCAGCCATGTTTTAAAGGGGACTATGGCTAAACTTCCATTATAAGAAACCCCCAAAGTCAAAGAATAAAATCAAAAGGCAGTGTCTCCCCCTGAGCTGCATGATGTCATGTCATCACAAGTGGAATGTGTTGACATTAGGTTGTAAATTGAAGTGCCCCGGTCTAATGCAGCCTTCCTGGTAACTTTACAAAGTTTATTTGACCAAAAAGAACATCTGGTTTTGTTTTGGAATTTCTGGAAGGAGTGTTTTGGGTTCCTGAAGCTTTCAGGGTATTAACACAGAGAGTTTTCATTAAAGATGACACACCAACTGTTGCCATTTCCTTAAGACATGTTCTTATGTTTCTCATCCAAGAATGAATGGCAGTTGTATTCAATATCTTCATCCTTGAAAAAGAATACAGTCTTATAAAAAGACCTTTCCAGAGATCAGGTTTTCCTGGTCAATGTTCACACAACAATTCCCCATTGTAGGAGTCTTAAACACCAAGGATCTAATGAGTTTCTGTATTGCTATGTTCTGGAACGATCTAAGCTTCTTGTAAGACCCTTTTGGATGTTCATTGATCATTTCTACTACAGTAAAAAAATGAACAATGTATTGTTTCTACCAGATTACTATTGGTCCTTGCCAATAATGATGCTTAATAAATACTGTCCACAATGCTTGTTGATCCAGGGATTCTTACAACTTGCCATTTAACAGAAAGGATTGTTTTCCCTTTTGCCTTCTTCTGAATCAACTGTGAGACAGACATTATGGGTAGGGTATAAAGGTTGGACTAGATGGACGGATGTCTTTATACAACCTCCAATACTATGTTACTATGTAACTGTTATACAGACATTATGGGTAGGGTATAAAGATTGGAATAGATGGACGGATGTCTTTATACAACCTCCAATACTATGTTACTATGTAACTGTTAGACAGACATTATGGGTAGGGTATAAAGGTTGGACTAGATGGACGTATGTCTTTATACAACCTCCAATACTATGTTACTATGTAACTGTTATACAGACATTATGGGTAGGGTATAAATGTTGGACTAGAGAGACATATGTCTTTATACAACCTCCAATACTATGTTACTATGTAACTGTTATACAGACATTATGGGTAGGGTATAAAGGTTGGACTAGATGGACGTATGGCTTTATACAACTTCCAATACTATCTTACTATGTAACTGTAATACAGACATTATAGGTAGGGTATAAAGGTTAGACTAGATGGACGTATGTCTTTATACAACTTCCAATACTATGTTACTATGTAACTGTTATACAGACATTATGGGTAGGGTATAAAGGTTGTAATAGATGGACTTATGTCTTTATACAACCTCCAATACTATGTTACTATGTAACTGTTATACAGACATTATGGGTAGGGTATATGTTATACTAGATGGACGTAGGTCTTTATACAACTTCCAATACTATGTTACTATGTAACTGTTATACAGACATTATGGGTAGGTATAAAGGTTGTAATAGATGGACTTATGTCTTATATCAACCTCCAATACTATGTTACTATTAACTGTTATACAGACATTATGGGTAGGGTATAAAGGTTGGACTAGATGGACTATGCTTTATACAACCTCCAATCTATGTTCCTATGTACTGTTAACAGACATTATGGGTAGGGTATAAAGTTGGACTAGATGGACGTATGTCTTTATACAACCTCCAACACTTATTACTATGTACTGTTTAGACAGACATTATGGGGGGTATAAAGGTTGGACTAGATTGATGTATGTCTTTATACAACCTCCAATACTATGTTACTATGTAACTGTTATACAGACATTATGGGTAGGGTATAAAGGTTGGACTAGATGGACGTATGTCTTTATACAACCTCCAATACTATGTTACTATGTAACTGTTATACAGACATTATGGGTAGGGTATAAAGGTTGGACTAGATAGACGTATGGCTTTATACAACTTCCAATACTATGTTACTATGTAACTGTTATACAGACATTATGGGTAGGGTATAAAGGTTGTAATAGATGGACTTATGTCTTTATACAACCTCCAATACTATGTTACTATGTAACTGTTATACAGACATTATGGGTAGGGTATAAAGGTTGGACTAGATAGACATAAGTCTTAAGTGAATATCCATTACTATGTTACTATGTTAGGATTTTACTTTAATTGAAAACTAACCAATACAAAACAGACATTATTTTAAGCAATAAAACCTGCTGTTATTCATTTAAAAAAATGTATTCTGTTGCAAAAAAACAACAAAACGAATTTAAAGCAGGTCACATGACAGCTTAATCAGCAGGAATCAGAGAACAAATGAGAGTTATACGCTGACCCTGTTTCAATGACAGTAAAAACATCCACGTTATCATTGGAAAGATCTAAACATTTGATGGATTACGTAGGATTCTGCACTAAAAGGAATGCGCCAGTGTTTCCAAACTTAGGAAAAGAGGTTCCATGTTTAAAATATTCAATGTCCTTAGACGACATTGGCTTCCAGAAACAAGGAGAAAACCCAGAGCTTGAAGCCACAAAGAAAAACGTATTTCTTTCTATCAAGTAAACCTCCTCTTCAAAAGGAACGGCCTTGTAGGTTTTTCTAATTGTGTAATATGTTTTTGTAGGATGAAGGATAAAGACAAAAAGTAGTTTTGAACCATTAGCTGAGCTCAAGGTGAGATTTCCTGGCCAACTTTTTTTTATTCCTGGGATTTGAGGAAGGAGGGGAATGAAATAATAGCTCAGATGGTTTTTAAGCTAAACGTGCACATATGTTGACTCAGAGAATTTTGCCTAGAGGCTTTTAGAAAAAGAAAAGGGCTTCAGAAGTGAAACTTAGTTAAAGATTTTCTTCTTGTGACAGGTATTAGCCCTAGAAAGAAAGATGCCACATCAATATGGAAAGTGACTTGTGCTACCAGAACACACTTTATATGGACAATAAGTTAACTGTCCATGTGACTGCACTACAACATAGGATCCAAAAACTCAAATGAATCTGGTGAACCAGGAACGGAGATAAAAGCCCACATAGAATGGTTTAGGCAACCAGGACAGTAGATCAAAACCCACACAGAATAGTTTGGGCCAATTGAGATTTCCCAAAGAAGATAATCAGAAGACCATGAACGGAACTTATAATGGCAAGGTGAACATATCTAAGGAATGATGGATCCAACAGTAAATAGACAGACAAACCCTAAAATCTTTGATCCAAATTTTATCCATGAATTTACAGTAATGTGATTTTGTCCATCCATGCACACCAGCTTACCTTTTTGTTTTATTGTTGATTTCTTTGCGATTAAAAATAATACATATTGAGATAACGAGGGAACATTATAGAACGAATAAGAAAATAAGAGCTTGTACACCCATTAGATAACCAGGAAAGACCAGGAAAGACCAATTTGCCCAACATGCAAACATTTGTACAGTCAACTGAGATTGTTATGGGGTCTGTCAAGGTTGAGCGATTGTAGGGGAGCAATCCCATTTTTCCCCGTATTCCAGAAGTTTTTTTGATTGCTACCCTCTAACTTTAATCAAATCAGGCCAAAGCATAGCAGCATGTTTGTACATTGTCTTTGAAATTGTCCCAAAGTCAATTATCTTTGGGCTTGTTTTTAGCTTAACCATTGTAATAATTTTATTAAGAGTAAACTTGGCTCTATAGAAGTAAACGTTGATCGACACCTGACTTTTCATTACCCAGAACCCCTGCATACTTTCTACACCCCATTATATTACCATTCTCTGAAAAGCTGTGCACAATTTGGCGCCAGCCACCTCACAGCCAGGCAACTATTATGATAAATAGGAAGCACAGAAAAAAAGCAGTGTGAACCTTTCTCCCAAAGTGAGCAAATATCATGTGTCACATCAACAGGGATCAACTTACTGGCAAGACATTAAACAGGCAGGAGGTTCAGCCTTGGGGCAAGTTTAACCATTAATTGATCCATTTTTATTAATTGCAACATGTGACCCAGGAAATGAAAACATTCTAAGAAGTTGTACCAAGAATTTGAACATTATTGGGCAGATGCAAAAAAAAAACCCACAAAACACGTCTTTGCTTTAAACTCCATTGTGAGACTTACGATCAGTTTAGCAGTCCGTATTTTTTTCTGCGTAGGTATGTACGCCCCCAATAGAAAAGGCATTAAGATTTGTGCAAAATTGTTGCTCAAATCTTAACCTAGCCTACATAGGCTACGCTGCGCTATTTCTAAAAAGTTTTGGAAATGGAGAGGCTAGCACTAAATTAGTGAAAAACTCACACTGACCTGGATAGTACATCGGGTAGCATGGGTTTTGCACTAATTCAGCCCAAAAATGGTCGAAATGGCATCACCCCTTTATGTCAAAGTCAGAAGTCTATTGTGTAACTAACATGACACTGGCAGTGATCTGGAATTTTCCAAGCAAAGGTCTTTATTGTTACAGTACAGAAAATTATATAAAAAACACTTGTATGGACAAAGAGTTTCTGGACCATAAATGTGAAGAATTCAACTCAATTTAACTTCCTATGTAACCAACCATGACCAAAGTGTCGGTGTATTTCTACTTATATAGCACCATAGACATACTCACAAGGACAATAGTGCATGGAAGGTCACCTGAGCACATAAACACATAGATAATAAGCAATGTAATAATAATAGATCATCGAGTCCATCTAGTGTGGCAGCCATGTTGGAATCTGCATTCCAAAACATTGTATGTTTTTCCAGATAACAGTCATGTCCATGGATGACTTTTAGCTGATTTATATTAAAATCTATGAGCTGCAATGTTGGGGTGTTAATCCATATTAATTATCTAGAAAAATGCTGCTTCGGGAACAACAGAACAATAATCTTTCATTGGTCGGTTGCAGTTAGAATACAAAATGGACTTGTATAAGAGAAAACTATTTCATGTTCCCTCCTCACCCCCCAATTCAGGACTCCCCACTAAACACTAGGATCAAATACTTACCTGCCTTAACATGAAAGACAAACCAAATACTGTAATAGTGATTCCATATTTATTTCAAAAAAACATGCAGGTAACACGTAACCATCCCAGCTGTCACTGAAAGCTAACACATGGAAGGACCACCAAAGGAAGAAGAAGAACAACCGGTAGACTTGGTGGTAAGTATCTTCCTTCAGGAACACTAGTGAGCCAGGTAACTATTATTTTTATTGTAATCTAGGGTTTGAGGGGAGGGGTGAGTATACGCTTTAAACTCTTCCTGGGTACCTAATACCCATACATTAATCAGTAAGCAGTATGATATCCAAGATATCCTGTTGGTTGCTCTGGGTATTGAAGCCAAGTATCTCCAGTAACCCCAAGCCAAGTGTAGGGTTATCAAAGTATCTAATGATCGGGGGGCACATAACAATCTTAATTAATATTGTTGTAACGTATATACTCGAGTATAAACCGAGGTTTTCAGGCTTTAAAAAAAGCCTGAAAATCTTACCTTGGTTTAACCTCGAGTCAACCTGTCTCTTACCTTGTCCGGCGGCCGCGCGATCCGCATCCTCAGTGCGCATCCGGATGATGTCACAACCCGGCGCCTCTCACTTTGCGGCGCACTGAGGATGTGGAGCGAGGAGCGAGCGGCAGCCGGACAAGGTAGGAGAATACCACGGACGCCAGGGAGGGCAATATTTACAAATAAGAGTAAAACCTTCTTTATTTGTGCATACTGTATGCACAAATAAAGGAGGATGTACCCCTATTTGCAAGTATTTGCCACTTAAGATGTTTGAAAACTACAAATCCCAGCAATAAAGCATGCTGGGAGTGGTAGTTTCCAAACATCTTAAGTAGCAAATACTAACCCCTTGGTTTATACTCAAGTCAATGTGTTTTTCCTCCTTTTTTACCTAAAACTAGGTACCTCGGTTTATACTCGGGACGATTTATACTCGAGTATATACGGTAAGTGCAATTATAGCCTTATTCTCTAAATAAACCCAATAAAAGTACACAGGGTGAGGACCTAAAATGCTTTCATTGGGAAAGGGGTTTCAAAAATCACTTTGTCCTTAAATTCAGATTTTCTGGATTCTCATTGATCTACCAACCTTGAAATGGTCTTCACTGAACAGCTTCAAAATGTTCCATTTTATTTAGGAGAAACTAGCAAAGAAGATTTTGTAATCCAGAGTTGTGTTTGCATCACGGCTAAGACACTCTGTCATTTCATAGAAAAGACATACAATAGAAATAGTAGAACATTATTTTACCCAGTAATTAAAAGTCAAAGATAATTGTTTTGGAGAATGAAGAATATTTATATGAAGATTAATAGTCTAGACATGACGATTAAAATGAGGTTTCAGCTTTGTTTCTAAGAGATTCCTAATCAAAGATACACAGGAAAAAGTATCCTGGGTTAACCTCTGATCCCAGGTAATATTTTTTTGTAAGTTGCAATCCCTGGTCTGGTTGGCTCCGACCCCCTTGCAGAACATTCCATTTTAGATAGACGTGAAAAATGAACTGTACAGAGTTCTGATGAAATTCTCTGCATTGCTTATTATTTGCCTGATCAGATGAGTTAGACATTCAGTGCTGTCTGCATTTTTCCAAATTAGACGTTTCTAACATCTGCTATCAAAAGGATGATGGCAGCCAGAGTCCAGCTAATACATGATATTTAAAGTGGATTAATATGTAAATATTATGACTGGGAGACAGCTATTAAGTAGCTGGTTAATGGCCCCCAGTATGTTTTACATCAATAAAAAGAGCTCAGGTGTAAGTGTCTGTGTGTTGTATGGAGATGTTTATGTCTATAGCCGCACAGGGTATATGAAGATTTAAAATAAAGGTAAACTTAAGCCTTAGAACAACACTGAATCAGAAGGCAGAGTTAAAGCAGGTATCTGTGTCTTACCTCTCATTTGGATGTGCGATTTCCCCTTTAAAAATACAAGGTTTGTGCTTTATTTCCCAGCATCCATTTAGGTTTGGTCACTGACTGTTATGTTCTATGCACGTGCCCAGTCTTAATGTATTTAGGAATTTGTTACAGCAGGCCACACCCACTAGAAATCTCTAGCCAATCCAGTTACTGTCTAGATGTCCAGAGCATGGGACTGAGGTCAGAGTATGTGGCACATACACACAGTTATCCTTTTTGGTTCTTTATTAGGTTACTTTATTTATTGGACTATATTGCACTTATCCCCTTGTTTGTATACTCTGTATTCTATAATGTACAGCGCTGCGTACCCAAGTATTGTTATATAAATAAAATTATACATACATGCATACTGTACATGTACGATATGCTCACTCGGCCAACAGTTGCATGTGTGTGCTGGCTGCTCGTTCTTTGGCTGCTGGATGCATAATCACACATGTGTTCTAAGCTTTAAACTACATTAATAGCATTTAGCATTTTAAAGGATAAGCAGAGCTTGTTAGTTTAGTGTAATGATTAGCTATAGGTTTGTTGTATTGAAGCCAACCCAGTTCAAAGGGCCTGCCCACCCTCGAACCAAAAAACTGGTCATTAATTTGCCACTTACGCCAACTACTATTTTCAGCATTTTATTACATGCATTTCTAAATGCCCCCTTCTCTCCCTTTCTGGCAGAGGCTGCCACCTCCCTCCTCTGCTCAATGACCTTTAACTTGAGCATGTGGCAGCAGGGAAAAGAACAGTCTGTCATTGGCAGTGATGTCATTTGGCACAGCCTTGATTGACTGGCTTCCTCTTCTAGAACTGGGGGGAGTATCCTAGATTTATGCTCCTTGTGTTTTTCATATCTGACATCCCATTTTGAAAGGATCTGGTAACATTCCATCTTGTACATCACTGACTTCATGAAAGGAATTAGCCAGAGACTTGACACAGACATACCGGGACATTGAAGACAAACAGGTATGATGTTGACTGATCAGGGTGGCCAATCTCCACCTTCAAAGGGAAAGAGGTATAAACAGAACGTTATTTATTTATATGGAAACTGGCGTAGATATAAAGTGTTTCCTTGTTTCTATTAATTACGAGTTTTATCATGTTAAAGGACAGGCCGGGTGCATATTGATTATCTAGAAACATTTACAAACGTCTTGGGTGTCTATGAGTTTATTTAACTCGGTAGCAGCAATGATACATTCTACGCTCAATTATTATACGAGACAAAGACTAGAAACGTGGCAACTACTTTCTAAGCAAAGGACATTGTACGGGGGTAATTAAAGGGTATCTCCACTGGTAAAAAAAAATTGGGGTACTCAGATTTATTGAAAAAATTGAGGTAAAGGAGCTGTTTCTTACCTCCCATTCTTTAAAACCCAACTGACTTAATATTCCATGCGCATGCACTTTGAAGACAAGGTCTGTCAGGACCTGTCAGACTAAGCGCCGGGGGAGCGAACGAGCAGGTAAGTACCTTTTTTACCAGTGGTTATGCCCATTAAGGGGAATATATTTCACATAAGAACATTAAGTATCTTTTTAAATTAACTAGAAAAAATAGCCTGTCCGCCCTCTAAATCAAACTATAGCCCCCAAAAACTGCAAGAGTTTTAATGGTCTCACCTGGTAGGACATCTTTTGTTTCAATCTTTTTCTCCTCCCTGCTTTTTCCATGTAGCAGCAGTAAGTCATAGCCAGAACATGCCATGTCTGACCGCTGTTCCCCGAGCCGCCTTCTATGAGCATGTGCAGCTTTTAATGGAGACAGCAACCTTTTTGGGTAGGGGTTATTGAACATTGTGCTAACAGGGTAAGTCTTACTCTATTAATATGTCTTCTGCTTTAAATACATTACTTACCTGAGCCTTGGGTGGAGTACACAGTCTTTCAGCCAATTACAGACATGGCTGCCGGTCAAGCCCCTAATGCAAGTCCATTTGTGGAAGTTGCATTAGAGGATGAAGCCGAGGAAACCGTTCTGGTAAGTAAGTTTCTGCTTTAATTTATCCATAGAGAAGGGAAGGCTTTAAAAGTATCATCATAATTGAAATAAAGCAAGAGCGTAACGACAGGGGCCTGGTCCCTCCCACAAGCTTGTAGACCCACCCCCACTCTGGCCCAGTCAGCTGTTTTCAAGTTTTCACAGTAAATATACACGCAATCAGCTGTTTAGAAAACAGCTGATCGCACGTATCTTTAGGGCTAGGCCACACTAGCACGTTTTGCATGCGTTTGCTCACAATTGCGCCTGCGATTTTCGCTAAAATGGAAATCGCGTCCGTTCTGTTTTGGTAACACATGCGTTAACGCATGCGTTTCCATAACGGAAAACGCCAAAATCGCATGCACAAAACGCACAAGAATCGCATACACAATCGTGTGCGATAATGCCTTTTGTGCGCGATTCCTGGGCGTTACAGTGTGACCTCAGCCTGAGGACCTGTAATCAGCTGTTTAAAAACAGCTGATTGTGGGCCCCTCGGGTCCCGGGCCCCCCTTTACGATGGGAGATGCTATTGCGTAGTTATGTTACTGAAATAAAATATGGAAGCAATTTGTATTGAATTGGATGTGCACTTATCCTCCATCTGATTTTCTTTAGTTGGCTTTACTACAAGTTGTAGTTCAGCAATTGGCTGCATATAGGCCTAGCCTTGACGTAAACATCTAATTAATTAAAAATAATATTGTGCTGTTTCGTTTTTTCTGGTGGCCCCGCTGATGATTGGGGTCCCAGGTCACATGTTGTCTGTTGATCTTTTCATGTGTTCCAGTTGGCTTGCTGTATTTACAAGAAATCTTCCTTATTTTCCCCATGACAGGAAATCAGACCAGCCCGCATGGCATGAAACCTTCCAGCCAATGAATAGTAACGATAAAAAGTCATTTCTCCATTCCTTGCTGCCATTTGTAATCCAACACCTGGATCAATTTACAGTCCGATCATTATTCCATCACCGCCTAAAACACTGCAAACGTCCTGTTCATTATTCATTCTGGCATTATTAGAAAATAATTATTAAAGTTTGGCCTTTGTCTTCCGCCCGTGTCTCCTTTCCTGATGGTTCTCTTCAAGCAAGAAAGTAACCACCTGGACTTTAAAGAAAATCTGCAAGGGCTGTTGAGACCCCCCACATGAGACAGTATTGGTTACAGTTAATTAAGTGTCTGTGCTGAATACGGAGAGTTGGATTACACAAGTTACTGCTCTATGAATGAAGGTTAGACAACCAGTCGGATATTACAGGATGTAGCCAATCAGGACGATATTTGAATTTATTACAGTGGCTATAGAAGGTCCTCTAGTCAATTAAAAAAAAAAAAATTCTTACAACCAGAAATCAAAAACCATTCTGAATTTTCCATCTTTTATTTTTAAAATTTTCCCTACGGCATCAAACTATTGAAAAAAGTCAACAGCTTGGAAAATGAATTAAAAAAAAAAAAAATTAAACAAGAAAAACAGGGAAAGTCCCCAGTCCCATGATGTAATATTGCACTAGATCACAGATTGTGCCCTCATTGCAGAATTGATCACATTCTGTATCATTCTATGGTGATCAGCACTCCTATCTTCAATCCATCCCATGGGCCAGGCAAGTGAAGGGCAGGCACAGACAGACACTAATTGCCACAACTTCTCTACTTGATTACAGCCAATCTAGCACCCTGTCTAGTTTACGGTGGTATGGTTGTCTTTAAATCTGTTTTTACTTTGGCAATATATTTAGTATAGTCATGTTGGTAGGCTAATGACCTAGTCAGCTGTCTGGCAGAGGGACGCAGGCTGTAGTGCTCTGTAGTAGTGTAAGAGAAAGATGGTTTTATTGGTAATTAAACCAATACAATAAATACTGTAACTAACAGGTGGAACTATTAGCCTAGCGTTTGATCTGGCAGCTGAGTGCTACATTCTTAAGCTTCATACTCACGATCGATTTAGGCACAAAACCTGACTAACGAGCAGACAACGAGCCATGTTTCGGCTGATAATTGCACGGTTGGCCAATCAGTTGCTTGCCGTTCGTTGATCTACCAATGATGCCCAAATTAGCGCCACACATGCCATTAATGGCGGGAAGATTCTTCATTGCATGTTCGTTAGTCAGTATTCCCTTTAAAAGAACTAGAGATCAAGAGATCCGGTGAAAATTACAGACATGCCCGATCCATTTTTGCCCTGATTTTGAGCATCCAACTGGGAGGTCGAATGGATGGAAATATCACCCAGTGTGTTAATAGTCTTAGAGGCTATTTAAGGTGCCCATACATCTATAAGATTTTACTTACCGACCGAGTGCTCACGCGATGTTCTGTCGATCCTGCCGGAACCGCCTCTTACATTCGACCGACATGTGATTGCAAAATGAATGGGATTTTGCGATCGCATGTCGGTCGAATGTAAGATCGGGAGTAGCGGTTCCGGCAGCAACGATGAACATCGCGTGAGCGCTCGGTCGGGTAAGTAAAATCTTATAGATGTATGAGCACCTTTAGAAAAGTTTGTTACATTTTCCTCCTCCGTTATCTTTTCTCCAAATTTGGACTTTTTTGCAATTTATCAATCAGTGATAACAAGTGGAGAAAAGTTGTCACCACTACTTTTCGCAATTTGACTTTTCTCCATAAATCACTGCGGATTGGAAATGTCGAACTTGCCAAGTCTGAGGTGGCAAAATGCATAAGTAGACATTTATTTATCCTGCCAATGTGTCCATGGAGGTGTCAGTACATTGTGGAGTGTTACTCAATACTAATAAGTACTCAGGGGGTTGTTAGATTATTTTCCAGCATTTACTGTAACACGATCTGAGATTTCCGATTTTCCTAAGATCTCTTATTTAAGGTTCCGATTTTCTTTATTTACCCATAAAATCAAATGGGGGTCTAAGTGACATATCTATAAAGGGGCATTATTTTCACTTTTTTTCCCCACCAGCCTTTACACAATTTTTTAAACTTTTAACTTTTCTTATAAAGTTATTAAAAAGGCGAATTTTTTATTAAAAGCGAAAATTACGTAGCAAAAAGTATCACTAATAATGCTGAAAATGTGGCAAAAAGATACATTCAGCACAAATGATGGTAAATAGGTAATACTCCCTGGTGGATTTTCAAAGTAGTATCAAATTGGTTACTACACACTGAACACTGATCTTTGTTATTTAAACACAGTCTAACACATGTGGTGTTTTTTTCAGCATAAAATATGATAAATAGTGTAAAACTCACCCAGGCAAATTTTCTCTTTTTTATTAATAGGAAATTTTTTTTAGTATTGTTTATTTTCAGCAAACTACATTTCCATTAATATGGGAACATACCATAGTGCTGTGTAAGAAATAGTCATGTTAATGGAACATTCCAGTAAGTAACGATGTTTGACCAAAATTCTGTTAAAACTGTAAAAAATGCAACAAAAGGGAGAAAAGGGGCAAAAAGGCGAAATTTTGCCTATTTATAAATAGCTCTGAAATGTCACCTTCTCTGGTCTGGTAAAGGTCGACATTAAAGAGCAATTTCTCTTTTCTCCACAATACCAGACAATGCAATGAATAAGGCTAAGTTGTCAGTGCACATTGCCGATACTACCGCCACTCATCTCCGCGGCAGTACTTTTCCGTGAAAGTAAAAACGAGCGGTTTTCTAAATACGGCGAAAATATCGCTCTTTGTCATTGCGATGCCCTGCGATTGTTTATAAATTAAATTATGATCATTTTACAAAACCAGGTATTTCGAAATAATTTGTACTTGAAAGCCAATGAGCAGTTTTATTCACCTTGGATTAAACAGGCTTCACACAAACCACCGTGTTAAATATAATTTTGCTGGAATAGAAAGAGCATGGCTTATTGTATAATACGTTATTAGGGTTATACTCAGACACTGTCAAATACTGCGCTTGCCCTTTAACCCACAGAGCTTATTCTTGGTGTAGCACAAATAGAATAATTAAGCCAGTAATTTGATTGGTCCCTACAGGTCACTGGCCAATCATAAATAGTATAGCTTGAAGGTTCTCCCAACATCTGGCATCCTGTGTTCAACAAATTCATCACTAAACAAAGTTTCAGATCATCTCCGAAACCACGTATTTATTAAACGCAGCTTGTTTATCCCTCTACACGCACTGTGCGTAATGCTTTTTAAATGAATCACTTCATCTACTTGGACATCAACCTTCCAACATGACATGTGCGAGGCCACCTTCTCTCTTCAGTAACCACGAACAGATGGAAACAATGGGATGGAAATATGACAACCGGAATCCAGAAATCTGCAGATGAAGAAAAAAATCCTGTAGCTTCGAGGTTTTTATTGGAACACTTGGCAGGGCGAAAGCAATCTGAGAAAATGCAAATTAATAGGAGAGGCCGACAGCATCAATTTTTAGCAGAACACGGGGGGGCAAGTATATCTTTATTCTAATTTCTGACTGGAACAACCCACCTACTCAGTACAGAGACCCTCATGGTATAAACTTCAGCCAATGATCTTACATGTGTACTTGCTCCCATTTGTGATCCATTTGGCCTGGTCCGGCCTCATTGACAGATGCACCCAGCTTTCTGCCATTCATACACTTCGTTCATACACATCGCACATTGTGGTTTAGCCACAGCGATCGCCTGGTGTATGAACGTTAAAGGACAACTCCACACTCATAAGAACATCTTTTAGAAAGAATGGCCTCTGACAGTTGACTGACAGTTTCAAAGCAGGAAGCAGGAAGTGCAGGGGACCTGGTGATGCTGCTGCCATATCACACACAAAAATGTAAATATCTTCAAAACTATGCAAAATAAACAATGGAAATAAATTGCAAAAATTCTCAGGGGAGCAATTCCTATCAATTTACCTCAATTTAACTTAAGTAATTTTTGGACCACAGTTCCCCTTTAAATTATGTTGATATATCATACTTTGTCCTATGAATTCATTACTGTATGCCTGCTATGCTTCTGGATGCCTCATGGAAACTGAGCAATTTAGAAACCTGTACTGAGCCTGTACTGAGCCTGGGCATGCTCAGAAGAGGCAGACAGGGGATTAACATTCAGTCATTGGCTGTGATGTCAACTGTCAAATCTATAACTGACAGTTACTAACTGGAAGAACCAGGAAGCAGAAACAGGGAAACAGGACATTGTGCAGGATTTCAGGTTAGACTTATATATTTCACATTTCAAACTATTACCGTTTAGGGTTTTGGGGGGTGATTTACCTGTTTGTAAGTTTTCATTTTAGGGCTGGACTTGCCCTTTAAGTTCTATTTTTCTTCTCTAATGCTTTCAGACACACACACACACACCTACTGAGTTCACTGATTAATGGAGGAATAATCACATGAC
The DNA here is from genome assembly GCA_019447015.1 of Hymenochirus boettgeri. Taxonomy (NCBI): domain Eukaryota; kingdom Metazoa; phylum Chordata; class Amphibia; order Anura; family Pipidae; genus Hymenochirus; species Hymenochirus boettgeri. Next base: position 268,582,532 of record CM033472.1, read on the forward strand.
CATCACAGCAGCTTGCTGACCTCACGAATTAATGGAGTAATCAGGTACTATCTTTTTCTCTCTCCCACTCCCTCCCATACCAGATTGCCTCATATTCCCAGCATCCCCTATGAAATCAATCATTGATCAGAGTTAGACACAAAAAATCTTTATTAAAAACAACGCAAGTCCCCCTGCCTTTGTTACAGTATTGTGGGAAGAGGATTTGAACTTTTCCTCCCCTGTCTCTCTTGCATCCTCGTATTTTCGGAAATTTCCGAAATTACGTATTTATGAAAATTTTCGAAAAAAACGAGAAATCCGCGGTTCGGAAGTTCGGAAAATCCGGAAAAATCCGCCGTTTGCGAATGGGATAAATCCGCGGCGGATCTGGGTTCGGATCCGCGAACCGGCCATCCCTACTCATAATGTTAATTTGCATTTTGAGAAAGAGAGCTATAACCAAGTTAATACCTACCATATCTGATTCTCAAGTGACATCAAACCATGTCTAATATAGGATTAGAAAGATATGAATTTAGGGATGAAGGTGTTTATGAGATGGGTAAAAACGGAGGTCCCAGACAAAACATTTTAATAAAGAAAAGTCGCTTTAGACCACTTGTTCCGAACATTCCATGTGATGTCACAAGCTGCCATATCCATTAACTGTGACATACTGTAAATGGTTGGTAAAATTTACCTTACCTAAATATATAAATCTGCAAGTGTTATCTGAGGCAACGCGTCTGTTTAGAGGGGATTTCGCCTCTGAGTGTGTTCAAAGCTCTCTGAGCTCATGCAGTTTTCATAGGAAGTGAGAGCGGCAACAGGCATCTGGCTGAATAACTGCCTGTAGACGCACTGGAGTGTAGGGTTTCATGGTTTGGGGGGTCTCTGCTGGTAGAAGCAATTTCATTTTGGCAAAGGAAATGCCCTATAATCATCATCAAGTCATCTGTCTTCCCACATGGTAAGCTGATCACTATTGGCCATAAAATAGTGACATTTTCACACTGAATAACCTTTGTTTATTGACTGAACTCTGAAGACCTCAGGAACACACATTTTACAATTCTGTCCAATCAGCAATATGCAGAGTGGTTTCCTTATAAAATGTTGCTCTCTAAACGATATAATTCAATATTAGGGGTTGGGACACAATATGTTAGAAAATTAGAACTCCACGTGGAACGACAGATCATAACAAGTATCACTGCCCTTAGCAAAACACTAAACTCAAAACAAAGCTTTTTGTTACCAGGTAGAAAAGAGGTTTTGTATGCTGGTGGTTACACCCTGTCTGGATCGGAGGATTTCTTGGCTCATATCATTCCCTTTCATCTGGGATGTAGGTTTGATTCTCCGAGGTTAGAAAATCATTTTATTGTAGTAACCCAGATTGTCCAGTAGGCAAAAGGGGAACTAAAGTCTCCAAACAACATTGTACTAATAGAAAGAAACCATTCACAAAGCTACCAAAGCTATGTCTTACCTATCCCATTGCTGTGGCTGCTGGGGGATTTATAAAATTAAACTGTGGGTACTAGGGGTCAGCTACCATAATCCACCATAGCTAGGCACACCCAGCTAAGTGTACGTAGTACACTACACAGGAGCTGCTGCCTTGCTTCCTGGAAGCTGACAGTCAATTATGTTACAGCTCAGAGGTCACCTGACACAAAACCCAGATTTCAGTACAGTTCTTGGTGCAAACACATTATAAATGCTCCTGTCCCTAACAATGATAATACCCCTTGCTTTTTATATAAAAAAGAAAAGTAAGCTATGCAGTGTATTCCTACTATGGATGTAAGAAACATAATCTTAATATTTTAGTAAAAAAATAAATCTACTTCATGGTAATGGAACCTTTAACCTTATGTACTATTTCTTGCAAAAAGGGCTTTCTATCCCTATCTACCACACAGGCTACTAGGTGGAATGTAAGTACACGTAGAGTCTTTAACTTTTGCTAGGAACATAATGGAAACAAAAAAAAGCCTGGAGATTTAAACCTTTGTGCTTAAATTACATACCTTTCTAAAATTAACATTTGCTAATAATGTTAATTATATCAGTTATATTTTTATTATGTTTCCCATTATTATAATACACATACTTCTCAATTAAAAAGGAGTGCCTACACAAAGAAATCAGTATACCTCTAACACAGATGACAGTTCACGATCTAACTAAGATCTGCCACTTTGTCAAAGTACCAGAACGCAGTATGGCCATAGGCAAAACACAATGCCGTTTGATGGGAGTAACTGAAGAGGTACTGGATGAAGGGGTAGAAACTGTGGAGGAAGAGACTGTCATAATGTTTTTTTGCAGAAAACAAAGAAATTCATCTCTCAATTACAACAAAGTGTAGCAGATGATAGTGGCAAAGAATCCCAAGTGAAATTAGTACATTTAAAGAGACTGCCAAGTTGATGGAAGAGCATTTTAAAAATCCACAGGAAACCTCGCAGAACAAGAACCATTAACAGCTGCTAAGACGCCATACCTAAGCATGCTACCTGAATTTGCAATACGAAAATACTTTTTCTGGTCAAACCGGTGAAAAGGGCAGAAAGACAAACTGCCGTAAAACAAACCTCATGCACCAGACTGGCACAGGATATTCTGAATCAGAGATTGTGGAAGTTGTAGTCAAAGATATAAGTCCTGGATTAAGTTTATGAAACACGCTAGAAATGAAGAATCAACTCACAATAGTGCAATTAAAAATGATTATATATGAAGTCACTATAAAGGTGCCCATACATCTATGAGATATGACTTACCCGACCGAGCGCTCACGCGATGTTCCTTCGATCCTGCCGGAACCGCCTCTCCCGATCTTACATTCGACCGACATGCGATTTTGCGATCGCATGTCGGTCAAATATACGATTGGGAGAAGCGGTTCCGGCAGCATCGATGAACGCTCGTGAGCGCTCGGTCGGGCAAGTAAAATCTCATAGATGTATGGCCACCTCTATTGAAGGCAGCCATGACTGCCAATCACCGACGTGGCTGCCAGTCCGGCCTTTATTTGCGACTCCCTCCAAACAAGGAGCCAGGAGGAGAGTCCACAGGAGGGTAAGGGCTGTAAGTGGCGATCTAAACATTTTTTTTAAGAAATATATCAGCCAATACCTTATGCCAAAAGTTCATTTTCAGGGTGGACATGCCCTTTAATCGCACCTTTCTGTCCATGCTTCGTAATTTATCCCCAGAGTCAAAATAAGACTGGAAAAGTTTACATCATGGCTATATTTGTACACGCAGTGACACTACAGGATAGTCTCCATTCTTTCTTCTTTTTGGAAGATCACCCACACTGCCGATTCATACAATGTTTGATACTCCCGTAACAGAAAAATATAAGACCTATCCTGAATATGTAAGATGAATGAAGCTTGTGCGATTGCATCAAAAACAGCAATAGCAGCAGCTGGAAAAGTAAAAGAGCATTAACTATGACAAGAAAGTCCACGGATCTGAGCTTTCACCAGGTAGTACTTGTAAGAAATCTTACTGAAAGAGGGGGTCCAGAGAGATGGTCGAACTTACTCAATTTCATTGTTTTCTGAAACTAACCCGTTTAAGTCTTTGAGAGAAAATAGTTAGAAAAGTTTGGATAAAGTTCAGTGAAAATAACAATGGTAACTTACTGTAAATGGCTGTGGCACCTGGGAAACGGACTGGGGAACACGTATATATCACTAAAACTCGTTTAAACACTTCCTTCCCCCACGATTGGGCAATTGTCGGGTTTCTGCACACTACATCCGGGGGTTATGGCCAATTCGAGGGCCACCGTACAATACATTTAAGGGTTACTGAATTCAAACACTACATTCAAGGGTTACTGAAAATTAACATTACATTTGAAGGTTTTCTAAAACGAACGCTATATTCAAGGGTTACGAGATTTGGAGGCCAAGCCCCTGACATATGTGTGATCAGCTGTTCAAAAGATCAGACCTGAAGAACTGGTTCGGCTCCAGTCTTTTAAACAGCTGATCGCCCTTATGTTTCCTTCATAAGCGTGATCAGCTGTTTAAAAACAGCTAAGCGAGGAAGTTGTGGTGGGCCCTCTTACTGCCCGGGGCCCCAGGGGAGGCGGGGGTGGTTGTTACACCACTTCCCAGTTTTATAATTCACATATTGTGAAAGGAGGACACATTTTCTCCTGCACACTTGCTGAACTGCCGGTGGGAAGGGAAAGCATTGCAACTGTTTCAGGTGGGAACAATTTGTTAGTTACACAAGTTCCCATTCGAGTGAAAACTCCTCCATTTATTTGCAGGTAGGAAAAAACGTAAGCCTCGTACACACATCCGATCTTGGCACCGACCCCTGACCCCCGAGCGTGCTCACGCCATGGCTGATCATGAACGACTCCCGACTGAATGCAAACACACGTGCGATTATCATCCGAAACGGCCATTTGTCGCAGGTGTGCGTCGTGGTCGATAGGACGTGAGTACGAACTTTACTTTGCTAATTCAATTGTTAGTAATCTGTTTGCTTCCCTGCTAGAATAAAAGCTAAAAGTAATAATTCTACGGACAGCAGTAAATAACTCCACTTGGCAGATATAAATAAACTATGCATACATGCATACAGATTCCACAAGTTGTTAGCCATGATTTCTGCACTGGATTTGCATGTATTTTTATTGTATTAGTTATATTTAGGAACAAACAAAAACTGGATGTTTTTATGTTACATAAGAACAATTTGTTAGTTACACAAGTTCCCATCAGAGTAAAAGCATTTCTTTGCTGATCATTATTTTCCTTAATAACACCCTGATTTCACCCACCCCCCACTGCACTTTGGAGTTATTTGGCATATGTGCAACATCTGCACACAGAGTTGAAGAAGGTACATTTAGAATCTTTATCTTTTGCTAGGAAAAATGTCACTAAAATCATTTCACTATTTTGGATTATTCTAGGAAGGCTGTCAGCAATTCAAGCTGGTTGGTAAATAAAAAACAGAGCTGCTATTTATAAAGTTTGTTCACATGTAGAAACTTAATTTTTTTTTCTAGAAACATAATGGAAACAAACAAACAAAAAATCAATAAACTCAGGCAGTAGACTCTTTTGTATTGTTTCATAAGTAAGCCAGGGAATTGAACCTGTGACATCTTGGGCTGTGTGTTTCTAAAAACATGACATTTAATGTATATGTTGTGCCACCAATATTACAGGTACAAATATTACAGGTACATTTAGAAACTTTCAGGGAGATTCAATTAAAGTTCTTATGGTTAAAAATGGTGCTTATTTTGCCCCAACTTATCAAATCTTATTTAACATTTGAAAATTAACTTCTGTTTGGTTGAGGCAAATTTAGCACCATTTTTACCGATAAGAACTTTTATTGAATCTCCCTGTTTATCTTTTACTAGAAACTCTGTGCATAGAGATAGCAAATATTGGGATCAGGGGGAAGCCTACATGAGCTGTGAATTGTACTGGTATCAGCATGGAAGCCTTTATAGTTACAGAATCTATTATTTACATATACTGCAAATTACTAGAGAATAATCTTATAATGTATAGGTATTCTGGGTAGAAAAGCTTTCACATTAGGATTTAAAAAAAATAAAGTTTAGTTCCCCTTTAAATAAAACCCATTTTCCAGTTCCATGCTTTTTTTTCCTGGCATGGGATATATGGTGGGTTAATAACATCGGGGTCAGCTAGTAGGTCTGGGAGAGAGGGATTCTGGGAAGGATACATCATGACGCAGGAGTGGTGTAAGTTTTCATTTTGTTCGAATCTAGACACAAACAACTAAATTTATTATTTTACCTCCACAAGGTGCCCCCTCTCAAATAAAAAATTAAATATATGTTTGTTAAAGGAAACATTCCTGTTATTGATTGTTGAATAATCTAACTTATCCATAGATGCCCCAATTGGTGCACAATCTGACTCTCTTACTAATATAAAACTTGTTTCATTCCATAATGAGATTTCTACACATTTTATTTTTTACCAATGCAATTGAAAGAAATATATTGTCAAGTTGTTCTGGGAAACGTGGAGATTTATTGCTTTCCATCTGGAATGTGGAAAGATTTTTTTTTCTCCTGTTAATAAAGAGGGAATTCCAGCTGTCAGAGCAATGGAAATACTTTTGTCAATTCAACCACAGAACCATAAAACATCCATATATATGGCACTTTTACTAAATAGGGTTTGTAATGTATGAAAAGAACTAAAATAATACTGTGAAATGATTGTTTGGAGAATATTTAAAAGATATTTGTTCCCCTTGCACATGACTGAGAATTGTTGATAGAAAGCTGAAAAATGTATGTTTGTGGGTGGGGCTTCTAAAGAGAAACCCTGCAGTTATGGGTGGGGCATGCAATGGGAAACCCTGCAGCTATAGGTGGAGCCTGTAATGGGAAACCATGCAGCTATAGGTGGAGCCTGTAATGGGAAACCCTGCAGCTATAGGTGGAGCCTGTAACAGGGAAACCCTGCAGCTATAGGTGGAGCCTGTAATGGGAAACCATGCAGCTATAGGTGGAGTCTGTAATGGGAAACCATGCAGCTATAGGTGGAGCCTGTAATGGGAAACCCTGCAGCTATAGGTGGAGCCTATAATGGGAAACCCTGCAGCTATAGGTGGAGCCTGTAATGGGAAACCATGCAGCTATAGGTGGAGCCTGTAATGGGAAACCATGCAGCTATAGGTGGAGCCTGTAAAGGGAAACCCTGCAGCTATAGGTGGAGCCTGTAATGGGAAACCCTGCAGCTATAGGTGGAGCCTGTAACGGAAAACCCTGCAGCTATAGGTGGAGCCTGCAATGGGAAATCTAGCAAGTATAGTTGGGGCTTGGTGGCACCCATCAGGAAAATAAAAAGAGAATCACTAAAATTAAATCATACACAAATTAACAACTGTAATAAAACAGCATTTCACAAGTTATTTAATGAAGAAAGATGTATATAAATAAGAATTATTTTGCATTGGGCGTTTGATATTACAAACAAATATGGTTTTAATGTGTTATTTCCTGTGTCAAATTAATAATAAATACAATTTAGCGTAACTTAGTCATGGTAATTGTCTAGAATAAATTACTTCAATTGTGTTTAAAACTTTACGTTAAAAAAATGTTTTCATTAACGAAAAAGAACTGTAAATGTTGGATCCCTTCTGGACCTCCAAAAATAACTTACAACCAATAACATCATATTTGTCACATTGGGATAGGATGAAACCATTGAACACCATAAATTACAACTAAGACTCTTGTACTGGGGCCGTCAACAAATTCCCCTGTCAGCTGATTCTTCCCATGTTGAGAATAACAAGGCTTAGAAGAGAGGAGATATATTTTCTATCCTCTGGCTTTCCAGACAGGGACACAGTGTTAGTGTTTAAACAGACACACGCACAAGCACACAATCATCTAAAGCTAGCTATACGCACACAGACTTTCTTCTGTTTGAATTTCCAATTGAGGGAATGGATCGGAAATCCGATAGGAAGAACAGCTCAAAGTTCCCTATCTTGAGGCTTTGATCTTTCTGCAGATTTGAAACCTGCAGAGAGATTGGGACAGAAGATGGAGTCGGAAGAAAGTTTTCCGCCAGGCACCATCTGTGTTTTTCCGATAAACTGCTCGATATTGTTGAGTTGTCGATCGGAAAATGGTTTTTTTAGACATTAGGAGCGATCCAATCGAATCTAAATCGCTCCAAATTTTGTACATGGTGCTTAACTTGTATTATTCTGGTAATGTACTCGCAACAAGATTGCTATTTGTATGTATGTGTGTGTATGTATGTATGTATGTATGTATAGTTCATTTATAAAGCGCCACTTGGGGACGCAGTGCTGTACAGTAATAAAATACAATAAATTCATACAGGGAGGATAAATACATAAATAGTTCAATATATAAATTATATAAATAGAAGTTCTAGAGCTTTTCCACAAGAGATAAGAAGGTCCCTGCCCCGTAGAGCTTACAATCTAGTTAGGTAGGTAACATACAGATACAGTGGAATGGGTATAAGTGCTGGAGTGAGACATATGCTGTGCAAATAAATCAATCATATACTGTGCTGGTTACCAGATAGGTAGGATGTAAGGGTAGATTTATCATATATAGATATATAGATACCATATACTGTGCTGGTTACCGGATAGGTAGGATGTAAGGGTAGATTTATCATATAAGATATATAGATACATATCTGTGCTGGTTACCAGATAGGTAGGATGTAAGGGTAGATTTATCATATTAGATATATAGATACCATATACTGTGCTGGTTACCGATAGGTAGGATGTAAGGATAGATTTTTATATATAGATATATAGATACCATATACTGTGCTGGTTACCGGATAGGTAGATGTAGATAGATTTATCATATATAGATATATAATACCATATACTGTGCTGGTTACCAGATAGGTAGGATTATAATAATACATATGTGCTTTACCGATGAGATTGAAGGGTAGATTTATCATATATAGATATATACATATCATATACTGTGCTGGTTACCGGATAGGTAGGATGTAAGGGTAGATTTATCATATATAGATATATACATATCATATACTGTGCTGGTTACCAGATAGGTAGGATGTAAGGGTAGATTTATCATATATAGATATATAGATATCATATACTGTGCTGGTTACCGGATAGGTAGGATGTAAGGGTAGATTTATCATATATAGATATATAGATACCATATACTGTGCTGGTTACCGGATAGGTAGGATGTAAGGGTAGATTTATCATATATAGATATATAGATATTATATACTGTGCTGGTTAACGGATAGGGAGGATGTAAGGGTAGATTTATCATATATAGATATATAGATTCCATATACTGTGCTGGTTACCGGATAGGGAGGATGTAAGCGTAGATATATCATATATAGATATATAGATACCATATACTGTGCTGGTTACCGGATAGGTAGGATGTAAGGCTAGATTTATCATATATAGATATGTAGATACCATATACTGTACTGGTTACCGGATAGGGAGGATGTAAGGGTAGATTTATCATATATAGATATATAGATACCATATACTGTGCTGGTTACGAGATAGGTAGGATGTAAGGGTAGATTTATCATATATAGATATATAGATACCATATATACTGTGCTGGTTACCGGATAGGTAGGATGTAAGGGTAGATTTATCATATATAGATATATAGATATCATATACTGCGCTGGTTACCAGCTAGGTAAGATGTAAGGGTAGATTTATCATATATAGATATCTAGATACAATTTACTGTGCTGGTTACCAGATAGGTAGGATGTAAGGGTAGATTTATCATATATAGATATATAGATATCATATACTGTGCTGGTTACCAGATAGGTAGGATGTAAGGGTAGATTTATCATATATAGATATATAGATATCATATACTGTGCTGGTTACCAGATTGGACCCTGATGAGGTGCTGAGAAAAAAAAAAGTCATTGTTTGCAGCGAAAAGGCATGCTATGCGTAAATGCCTTGAAAAAAGCGAAAACGCGCATTAGAAGGGCATCGCGCATTAGAGTGTAATATGCCTTGGAAAAGCGAAACGCGCATTAGAAAGGCGAATGTGCAGTGAAAATTGTATTCCAATTGAGAAATCTTAAGAAGATTGACTAAATAAGACATGGCTATTCTTGGTAAAATGTGAGAGGTGGCCCATTTTGAACTTGACATAATTTTCTAGGGGATTCTCTTTTGTGGTTTCGAATGGTTTCCAATGCAGTCTTTTAGATGCGTTAAGTTTTTCGCTGCGATACTTTGAGCTCTTTATCGCGCCCGTTCGCCTTTTTCAAGCCGCGGAAGTTGGGGCAAACCGTAATACGCCACTGACTGGCATCAATGATATATGGAATGATGGAGAATACGATTCTATTGGCTCTAATCATGGACGACAGTGATACCAATTCTATCCAATCAGGGTACAGTGCTATTAACCGAACTTACTCTGTACTTATGCTACACTACCTCTTCTCCGTTCCTCTTGGGTGTGGGGTCCCGCAGGGTCTGTTCTTAGACCTTATTGTTCCTCCCTCTACACTATTTCCAGGGGAGATGTTATTACCTTCCTTTTGGCTTCAGTATCATTTATATGCTGATGATACACAAATCTACTTGTCCACCCCTACGCTAACTCCTGACATCCAATCACGTGTCCTCCGACTGCCTCCTTCCATCTCCTCCTGGATGTCTCAATGCTACCTCAGATTATCAACTTTCTAAAACTGAACTGATCATTTCCCCACCTAAACCTGGTCCTGTCCCATCTTTCTCCACCTCTGTTGACCCAGCTTGATAAAGGCCAATAGATAACGGCCGAAATGTCGCTTATTTTTGCACTTAGCACAATGTTTGCTACAAAAGCACTTTAATATCACTTAATGAAGAACCTGAGCAGCGCTGATATTTGTTGAATTTAAATTATATATATATATATTATTATATTATCTAATATAAAGGCATCGTGCGTCCCCGAAAAACGGCTAAAAAGTCCCATATGAATCCTGGTACAGAAAAGAGGTAAGAGTCACCTATTGTATAAGATGTCCGATCCGTAAGTCCGATATATATCAATCATATAAGTCTCATTATGTTCCAAATGACATCAAGCGTACACTTGGCGGAGAATGTGGAATAATAAAATAAATCTCAACATAGTTAGTGGTAGATCACAAAAAATAGTATAAAAAAGTGATCCGATTCGCAGGGCTGTTAGAGGTAAGTGTATATGAGGGATAATCCGGTTAACAGGGCTGTTAGAGGTAAGTGTATATGAGGGATAATCCGTTCGCAGGGCTGTTAGAGGTAAGTGTATATGGAGATAATCCGTTAACAGGGCGTTAGAGGTAAGTGTATGAGTGATAATCGGTTAACAGGGCTGTTAGAGGTAAGTGTATATGAGATAATCCGGTTAACAGGGCTGTTAGAGGTAGTGTATATGAGTGATAATCTGGTAACAGGCTGTTAGGGTATGTCTGTTAGTGATAATCGGTTACAGGCTGTTAGGGTAAGTGTAATCTGGAGTGATAATCTGTTAACAGGGCTGTTAGAGGTAATTGTATATGAGTGATAATCCGTTTAACAGGGCTTGTTAGAGGTAGTGTATAATGAGTGATAATCTGGTTACAGGGCTGTTAGAGGTAATGTATATGAGTGATCATCCGTTAACAGGGCTGTTAGAGGTAAGTGTATATGAGTGATATCGGTTAACAGGGCTGTTAGAGGTAAGTGTATATGGATGATAATCTGGTTAACAGGCTGTTAGAGGTAGTGTTCTATGAGTGATAATCTGGTTAACAGGGCTGTTAGAGGTAAGTGTATATGAGTGATAATCTGGTTAACAGGGCTGTTAGAGGTAAGTGTATATGAGTGATAATCTGGTTAACAGGGCTGTTAGAGGTAAGTGTATATGAGTGATAATCCGGTCGAGGGCTGTTAGAGGTAAGTGTATATGCAGAGATAATCCGTTTAACAGGGCTGTTAGAGGTAAGTGTATATGAGTAAATCTGGTTAACAGGGCTGTTAGAGGTAAGTGTAATATGAGTGATAATCCGGTTAACAGGGCTGTTAGAGGTAAGTGTATTGAGAGATATCCGGTTAACAGGTGTTAGAGGTAAGTGTATAAGATAATCCGTTAACAGGCTGTTAGAGGTAGTGTATATGAGAGATAATCCGGTTAACAGGGCTGTTAGAGGAAGTGTATATGAGTGATAATCCGTTAACAGGGCTGTTGAGGTAAGTGTATATGAGATAATCCGGTTAACAGGGCTGTTAGAGGTAAGTGTATATGAGAGATAATCCTATTCGCAGGGCTGTTAGAGGTAAGTGTATATGCGAGATAATCCGTTTAACAGGGCTGTTTAAGGTAAGTGAGATGAGTGATAATCCTGTTAACAGTGCTGTTAGAGGTAAGTGTATATGAGTGATAATCCGGTTAACAGGGCTGTTAGAGGTAAGTGTATATGAAGAGTAATCCGGTTAACAGGGCTGTTAGAGGTAGTGTTAATGGAGTGATAAATCCGGTTAACAGGGCTGTTGAGGTAAGTGTATATGAGAGATAATCCGGTTAACAGGGCTTTAGAGGTAAGTGTATATGAGAGATATCCGGTTAACAGGCTGTTAGGGTAAGTGTAATGAGAGATAATCCGTTTAACAGGGCTGTTAGAGGTAAGTGTATATGAGAGATAATCCGGCTAACAGGCTGTTAAGGTACGTGTATATGAGAGATAATCCGGTTAACAGGGCTGTTAGAGTAAGTGTATATGAGAGATAATCCGGTTAACAGGGCTGTTAGAGGTAAGTGTATATGAGATAATCCCTAACAGGGCTGTTAGGGAAGTGTATAGAGGATAATCCGTTAACAGGGCTGTTAGAGGTAAGTGTATATGAGAGATATACGGTTAACAGGGCTGTTGAGGTAAGTGTATATGAGTGGATAATCCGGTTAACAGGGCTGTTGAGGTAAGTGGTATATGAGTGATAATCCGGTTAACAGGCTGTTAAGTAAGTGTATGAGAGATAATCCGGTTAACAGGGCTGTTAGAGAAGTGTATGTAATGAGGGATAATCCGGTTAACAGGGCTGTTAGAGTAAGTGTATATGAAATAATCCGTTAACAGGGCTGTTAGAGGTAAGTGTATGAGAGATAATCCGGTTAACAGGGCTGCTAGAGGTAAGTGTATGAGTGATAATCCGTTAACAGGGCTGTTAGAGGTAAGTGTATATGAAGATAATCCGGTTAACAGGGCTGTTAGAGGTAAGTGTATGAGAGGATAATCCGGTTAACAGGGCTGTTAGAGGTAAGTGTATATGAGAGATAATCCGGTTAACAGGGCTGTTAGAGGTAAGTGTATATGAGAGATAATCCGGTTACGGGCGGTTAGAGTAGTGTATATGAGAGATAATCCTGTTAACAGGGCTGTAGAGGTAAGTGTATATAGAGATAATCCGGTTAACAGGGCTGTTAGAGGTAAGTGTATATAGGATAATCGGTTAACCAGGCTGTTAGAGTAGTGATGAGAGTCATCCGGTTAACAGGCTGTTAGAGGTAAGTGTTATGATAGATAATCCGGTTAACAGGGCTTGTTATAGGGTAGTGTAGGAGAGATAATCCGGTAACAGGGCTGTTAGAGGTAAGTGTATAAAGATAATCCGGTTACCAGGGCTGTTAGAGGTAAGTGTATGAGAGATAATCCGGTTAACAGGGCTGTTAGAGTAAGTGTATATGAGAGATAATCCGGTTAACAGGGCTGTTAGAGGTAAGTGTATGAGAGATAATCCGGTTAACAGGGCTGTTAGAGTGTTAAGTGATATGAAGGATAATAGGTTAACATGGCTGACTGTGGGGTAAGAAAATAATGGGTGTAGGGCAGGGGTGCTGAGTGGTAGAGGAAGGCTGTGGGTATAGTAGTGTTGAAGGGATAGTAGAGGAAGAGAGGCTGTGAGTTGAGAGCGTACAGGGCTGTGAGTGTAGTTATATAGATTGTTAACGAGTTCCATAACAGGGCTGTTAGAGGTATTGTATATGAGAGATAATCCGGTTAACAGGGCTGTTAGAGGTAAGTGTATATGAGAGATAATCCGTTAACAGTGCTGTTAAGTAAGTGTATATGAGGTAAGCCGGTTTAACAGGGCTGTTAGAGAGGATAAGTGTATATGAGGAGATAATCCGGTTAACAGGGCTGTTAGAGGTAAGTGTATATGAAGAGTAATCAGTTTACAGGCTGTTAGAGGTAAGTGTATATAGTGATATCCGGTTAACAGGGCTGTTAAGGTAAGTGTATATAGAGTAATCCGGTTAACAGGCTGTTGGGTAAGTGTATCTGAGTAATATAATGGGGCACAGTGCTATTGATGCAGTGATGGGGTCCACAGTGCTACTGATGCCGGGATGGGGGCACAGTGCTATTTATGCCAGTGAAGGGTACACAGTGCTGTTGATGCCAGTGATGGAGCACATTGCTATTAATGCCAGTGATGGGGGCACAGTACTATTAATGCCAGTGAAGGGATGCACAGTGCTATTAATGCCAGTGGAAGGGGTGCACATTGCTATTGAGTGCAGTGATGGGGCACAATGCTATTGATGCCAGTGATGGGCACATGCTACTGATGCCGTGATGGGCACCAGTGCTACGGATGCCATTGATGGGCACGTGCTACTGATGCCAGTGATGGGGGCACAGTGCTACGGAGCCAGTATTCGGGCACATTGCTATGATGCATGATGTGGGCACAGTATGTTGATCCCAGTGATGGGGGCACAGTGCTTTGATGTCAGTGACGGGGGCACAATGCATTGATGCAGTGATGGGGGGGCACGTGCTATTGATCCAGTGATAGAGGGCACAGTGCTATTGATGTCAGTGACCGGGGCACGTGCTATTGATGCCATTGATGGGGGCACAGCACATCCCCAGTGTTCTCCCTATGGTTTTTTAGCCGGGCACCCACCCGGCTACTTTTCATGCCACCCGGCTGGAAAAAATTTCTAGAGAGGAACACTTGTGTTTTGAAAGAATTTAGATGTATTTTAATAGGTGTGCCCATACACTTGCAAGATTATTTTAGCACATGTTAACTAGCTTTTCCGATCCCTAAGGCACAAAATGGTGGCACTGTGCTTGTGCTGCTATATTACATCTGGGTTGCCTTCAATTTTGCAAACTACAACTCCCTGCGGTGGTTCCGACAACAACCCCCTGCATCTACACCATGGAATGCTTGTTATGGTTTTTTAAACATCTAGTGGGACGAAAGTTAGACATCCCTCCTATTTATGAGCAAATGCAGTGCACATTTTTCCCCCACCACCCAAATTTCCCCGTCACCCCCCACCCGGCTACTTTTTCATGCCACCCGGCTGGAAAAAAATTCTGGGGAGAACACTGCATCCCTGACTATCAGTTCACAGAGTCCCTAGAAATGAGTTTCCCACGTGGGACTGGGATCTTCCAGCTCCATGTAAGTGACACTTGGCTGGTCCTGCACCTCATATATAATTAATGGTGGTGCGCTCCCTCATATATAACACACGGGTCTGGGAACCCCTATATGGGTGGTGCTAGGGAAAACAATTATACCAATTTGAATAAATAAATAGAGATAGACCTATAAGATCCCTCAATCAGCACTTACATCCCTTGTGACCCTACATTATATAAATAATATTCAGTCCCACAGCCCTTCACAATCTATAAAATCTCGTAAGGAGGAAATACATAAATATACAATACAAAACTGCTTTATAAATACTACATTATACTATATATATATAAGACATCGTGCGTCCCCGAAAAACGGCTAAAAATCCCATATGATCTGGTACGAAAAGAGGTAAAATCACCTATTGTATAAGAAGTCCGATCCGTAAGTCCGTAATATCAATCATATAAGTCTCATTATGTTCCAAATGACATCAAACGTACATGGCGGAGAATGTGGAATAATAAAATAATCTCACATAGTTAGTGTGAGCACAACAATAGTATAAAAAGGTATCCGATTCGAAGGGCTGTTAAGGTAAGTGTATATGAGGTGCTAATCCGGTTACAGGCTGTGGGTTAGAGGTAAGTGTATATAGAGATAATCGATTCGCAGGGCTGTTAGAGTTAAGTGTATATGCGGATAATCCGTTAACAGGGCTGTTAGAAGGTAAGTGTATATGAGTGCATAATCTGGTTAACAGGCTGTTAGAGGTAGTGTATATGAGAGATAATCCGGTTACAGGGCGTTAGAGGTAAGTGTATATAGAGATAATCCGGTTAACGGGCTGTTAGAGGTAAGGTGTATATGAGAGATAATCCGGTTACAGGGCTGTTAGAAGGTAAGTGTATTAGTGAGAGATAATCGGTACAGGCTGTTAGAGGTAAGTGTATGAGGGATAATCCGTTAACAGGCTGTTAGAGGTAAGTGTTATGAGTATCCGGTAGGGTTAAGTAGTATATGAGTGATAATCCGTGACAGGGCGTTAGAGGTAAGTGTATATGAGGGATAATCCGGTTAACAGGGCTGTTAGAGGTAAGCGTATATGAGAGATAATCCGGTTAACGAGGCTGTTAGAGGTAAGTGTATGTGAGAGATAATCTGGTTAACAGGCTGTTTAAGGTAGTGTATATGAGAGATAATCCGGTTAACAGGCTGTTAGAGGTAAGTGTATATAGTGATAATCCGGTTAACGGCTGTTAGAGGTAAGTGTGTATGAGTGATAATCCGGTTAACAGGGCTGTTAGAGGTAAGTGTATATGAGTGATAATCCAGTTAACAGGGCTGTTAGAGGTAAGTGTATATGAGAGATAATCCGGTTAACAGGGCTGTTAGAGGTAAGTGTATATGAGAGATAATCCAGTTAACAGGGCTGTTAGAGGTAAGTGTATATGAGAGATAATCCGGTTAACAGGGCTGTTAGAGAATTGTATATGAGAGATAATCCGGTTAACAGGGCTGTTAGAGGTAAGTGTATATGAAAAATAATCCAATTAACAGGGCTGTTAGAGGTAAGTATATATGAGAGATAATCCGGTTAACAGGGCTATTAGAGGTAAGTGTATATGAGAGATAATCCAGTTAACAGGGCTGTTAGAGGTAAGTGTATATGAGAGATATCCGGTTAACAGGGCTGTTAGAGGTAAGTGTATATGAGAGATAATCCGGTTAACAGGGCTGTTAGAGGTAGTGTATATGAGAGATAATCCGGTTAACAGGGCTGTTAGAGGTAAGTGTATATGAGAGATATCCGGCTAACAGGGCTGTTAGAGTTAAGTGTATATGAGAGATAATCCGGTGTTAATAGGGCTGTTTGAGGTAAGTGTATATGAAGATAATCCGGTAACAGGGGCTGTTAGAGGTAAGTGTATATAGATAATCCGGCTAACAGGCTGTTAGAGTTAAGTGTATATGAGAGATATCCGGTTAACAGGGCTGTTAGGTAAGTGTATATGAGAGATAATCCGGTTAACAGGGCTGTTAGAGGTAAGTGTATATGAGAGAATCCGGTTAACGGGCGTTAGAGGTCATGTATATAAGAGATAATCCGTTAACAGGCTGTTAGAGGTAAGTGTATATGAGAGATAATCCGGTTAACAGGGCTGTTAGAGGTAAGTGTATATGAGAGATAATCCGGTTAACAGGGCTGTTAGAGGTAAGTGTATATAAGAGATAATCCGCTTAACAGGGCTGTTAGAGGTAAGTGTATATGAGAGATAATCCGCTTAACAGGGCTGTGTAGAGGTAGTGTATATAAGAGATAATCCGCTTAACAGGGCTGTTAGAGGTAAGTGTATATGAGAGATTCCGCTTACAGGGCTGTAGAGGATGTGTATATAAGAGATAATCCGCGTAACAGGGCTGTTAGAGGTAAGTGTATATGAGAGATATCCGGTTAACAGGGCTGTTAGAGGTAAGTGTATATGAGAGATAATCCGGCTAACAGGCTGTTAGAGGTAAGTGTATATGAGAGATAATCCGGTTAAAGGGCTGTTTAGAGGTAAGTGTATATGAGAGATAATCCGCTTAACAGGGCTGTTGAGGTAAGTGTATATAGAGATAATCCGGTTAACAGGGTCTGTTAGAAGGTAAGTGTATATGAGAGATAATCCGGCTAAGAGGGTCGGTTAGAGGTAAGTGTAATGAGAGATATCCGTTAACAGGGCTGTTAGAGTTAATTGTCTATAAGATAATCCGGTTAACAGGGCTGTTAGAGGTAAGTGTATATGAGAGATAATCCGTTAACAGGCTTAGAGGTAAGTGTATATGAGAGATAATCCGGTTAGACAGGGCTTTTAGAGGTAAGTTATATGTAGAGATAATCCGGTTAACAGGTGCTGTTAGAGGATAGTGTATATGGAGAGATATCCGGTTAACAGGGCTGTTAAGGTAAGTTATATAAGAGAATCCGCTTAACAGGGCTGTTAGAGGTAAGTGTATATGAGAGATAATCCGTTTAACAGGGCTGTTAGAGGTAATGTTTATGAGAGATAACCGGCTAACAGGGCTGTTAGAGGTAAGTGTATATGAGAGATAATCCGTTAACAGGGCTGTTTTAGAGGTAAGTGTATATGAGAGATAATCCGCGTTTAACAGGCTGTTAGAGGTAAGTATATAGAGATAATCCGGTTAACAGGCTGTTAGAGTTAAGTGTATATGAGAGATAATCGGTTAATAGGGCTGTTAGACGTAATGTATATAAGATAACGGTTAACAGGGCTGTTAGGTAGTGTATATAAGAGATAATCCGGTTAACGGCTGTTGAGGTAAGTGTATATGAGAGATAATCCGGTTAAACAGGGCTGTTGAGGATAAGTGTATAGTGAGAGATATAATCGCGTTAACAGGGCTGTTAGAGGTAAGTGTATATAGAGATAATCCGGTTAACAGGGCTGTTATAGGTAAGTGTATATGAGAGATAATCCGTTAACAGGGCGTGTAGAGGTAAGTGTATATAGAGAATAATCCGCTTAACAGGGCTGTTAGAGGTAAGTGTATATGAGAGATAATCCGGTTAACAGGGCTGTTAGAGGTAAGTGTATATGAGAGATATAATCCGCTAACAGGCTGTTAGAGGTAAGTGTATATAGATATCATCCGGTTAACAGGGCTGTTAGAGGTAAGTGTATATAAGAGATAATCCGTTAACAGGGCTTGTAGAGGTAAGTGTATATAGAGATAATCCGGTTAACAGGGCTGTTAGAGGTAAGTGTATATGAGAGATAATCCGGTTAACAGGGCTGTTAGAGGTAAGTGTATATGAAGATAATCCGTTAACAGGGCTGTTAGAGGTAAGTGTAATAGAGAGATAATCCGGTTAACAGGGCTGTTAGAGGAAGTGTATATAAGAGATAAATCCGTTACAGGGCTGTTAGAGGTAAGTGTATTGAGAGATAATCCGTTAACAGGGCTGTTAGAGGTAAGTGTATATAAGGAGATAATCCGTTAACAGGGCTGTTAGAGGTAAGTGTATATGAGAGATATCCGTTAACAGGGCTGTTAGAGGTAAGTGTATATGAGAGATAATCCGGTAACAGGGCTTTAGAGGTAAGTGTATAATAAAGATAATCCGTTAACAGGGCTGTTAGAGGTAAGTGTATATGAAGATATAATCCGGTTAACAGGGCTGTTAGAGGTAAGTGTATATAGAGATAATCCGGTTAACAGGGCTGTGAGGTAAGTGTATATGAGAGATAATCCGGTTAACAGGGCTGTTAGAGTGTAAGTGTATATGAGAGATAATCCGTTAACAGGGCTGTTAAGGGTAAGTGTATAGAGGATAATCCGGTTAAACAGGCTGTTAGAGGTAAGTGTATATAAGGATAATCGTTAACAGGGCTGTTAGAGGTAAGTGTATATGAGAGTAATCCGGTTAACAGGGCTGTTAGAGGTAAGTGTATATGAGAGATAATCCGGTTAACAGGGCTGTTAGAGGTAAGTGTATATGAGAGTAATCCGGTTACAGGCTGTAGAGGTAAGTGTATATGAGAGATAATCCGGTTAACAGGGCTGTTAGAGGTAAGTGTATATGAGGGATAATCCGGTTAACAGGGCTGTTAGAGGTAAGTGTATATGAGGGATAATCCGGTTAACAGGGCTGTTAGAGGTAAGTGTATATGAGAGATAATCGGTAACAGGGCTGTTAAGAGTTAAGTGTATATGAGAGATAACCGGTTAACAGGGCTGTTAGAGGTAAGTGTATATGAGAGATAATCCGTAACAGGGCTGTTAGAGGTAAGTGTATATGAGAGATAATCCGGTTAACAGGGCTGTTAGAGGTAAGTGTATATGAGAGATAATCCGGTTAACAGGGCTGTTAGAGGTAAGTGTATATGAGAGATAATCCGGTTAACAGGGCTGTTAGAGGTAAGTGTATATGAGAGATAATCCGGTTAACAGGGCTGTTAGAGGTAAGTGTTATATAGAGATAATCCGGTAACAGGGCTGTTAGAGGTAAGTGATATGAGAGATAATCCGTTAACAGGGCTGTTAGAGGTAAGTGTATATAGAGATAATCCGTTAACAGGGCTGTTAGAGGTAAGTGTATATGAGTAGATAATCCGTTAACAGGGCTGTTAGAGGTAGTGTAGATATAGATTACTCCGCTTAACACGGGCTGTTAGAGGTAAGTGTATATGAGAGATAATCGGTTAACAGGGCTGTTAGAGGTAAGTGTATATGAGAGATAATCCGGCTAACAGGGCTGTTAAGGTAAGTGTATATGAGAGAATCCGGTTAAAGGGCTGTTAGAGGTAAGTGTATATGAGATATAATCCGGTTAACAGGGCTGTTAGAGGTAAGTGTATATGAGAGATAATCCGTTACAGGCGTTTAGAGGTAAGTGTATAATGAAGATATCCGGTAACAGGGCTGTTGAGGTAAGTGTATATGAGAGATAATCCGGTTAATAGGGCTGTTAGAGGTAAGTGTATATAGAGATAATCCGGTTAACAGGGCTGTTAGAGGTAAGTGTATATGAGAATAATCCGGTTAACAGGTGCTGTTAGAGGTAAGTGTATATGAGAGTAATCCGGTTAACAGGGCTGTTAGAGTAAGTGTATATAGAGATAATCCGGTTAACAGGGCTGTTAGAGGTAAGTGTATATGAGAGATAATCCGGTTACCAGGCTGTTAGAGGTAAGTGTATATGAGATGATAATCGGTTAACAGGGCTGTTAGAGGTAAGTGTATATAAGAGATAATCCGGTTAACAGGGCTTGTTAGAGGTAAGTGTTATATGAGAGATAATCCTTAACAGGGCTTTAGAGGTAAGTGTTATAGAGATAAATCGCTTAACAGGGCTGTAGAGTAAGTGTATATGAGAGATAACCGGTTAACAGGGCTGTTAGAGGTAAGTGGATATAAGAAGATATCCGTTAACAGGGCTTTAGAGGTAAGTGTATATGAGAGATAATCCGGTTAACAGGGCTGTTAGAGGTAAGTGTATATGAGAGATAATCCGGTGTAACAGGGCTGTTAGAGGTAAGTGTATATGAGAGATAATCCGGTTAACAGGGCTGTTAGAGGTAAGTGTATATATGAGAGATAATCGGTTAACCGGGGGTAGAGGTAAGTGTATATGAGAGATAATCCGTTAACGGCTGTTGAGGTAAGTGTATTGAGAATAATCCGGTAACAGGGCTGTAGAGGTAAGTGTATGAGAGATAATCCGGTTAAAGGGCTGTTAGAGGTAAGTTATAGAGAGATAATCCGGTTAACGAGGGCTGTTAGAGGTAATTGTATATGAGAGATAATCCGGTTAACAGGGCTGTTAGAGGTAAGTGTATATGAGAGATAATCCGGTTAACAGGGCTGTTTAGAGGTAGTGTATATGAGAGATAATCCGGTTAACAGGGCTGTTAGAGGTAAGTGTATATGAGAGATAATCCGGTTACAGGGCTGTTAGAGGTAAGTGTATATAGAGATAATCCTAACAGGGCTTTAGAGGTAAGTGTATATGAGAGATAATCCGGTTAACAGGGCTGTTAGAGGTAGTGTATATGAGAGATAATCCGGTAACAGGGGCTGTTGAGGTAAGTGTATGATAAGAGATAATCCGGTTAACAGGGCTGTTAGAGGTAAGTGTATATGAGAGATAATCCGGTTAACAGGGCTGTTAGAGGTAAGTGTATATAAGGATAATCCGGTAACAGGGCTGTTAGAGTAGTGTATAGAGAGATAATCCGGTTACAGGGCTGTTAGAGGTAAGTGTATATGAGAGTAATCCGTTAACAGGGCTGTTAGAGTTAAGTGTTATATAAGAGATAATCCGGTTAACAGGGCTGTTAGAGGTAAGTGTATATGAGAGATAATCCGGTAACAGGGTGTTAGAGGTAAGTGTAATATAGAGATATCCGTTAAAGGGCTGTTAGAGGTAAGTGTATATAGAGATAATCCGGTTAACAGGGTTTAGAGGTAAGTGTATATGAGGATAATCCGGTTAACAGGGCTGTTAGAGGTAAGTGTATATGAGAGATAATCCGTTAACAGGGCTGTTAGAGGAAGTGTATATGAGAGATAATCCGGTTAACAGGGCTGTTAGAGGTAAGTGTATATAGAGATAATCCGGTAACAGGGCTGTTAGAGGTAAGTGTATATGAGAGATAATCCGTTAACAGGGCTGTTAGAGGTAAGTGTATGATAAGAGATAATCCGGTTAAACAGGGCTGTTAGAGGTAAGTGTATATAGAGATAATCCGGTTAATAACAGGGCTGTTAGAGGTAAGTGTATATAGAGATAATCCTTAACAGGGCTGTTAGAGGTAAGTGTATATGAGAGATAATCCTTTAACAGGGCTGTTAGAGGTAAGTGTAGTAGATAGATAATCCGGTTAACAGGGCTGTTAGAGGTAAGTGTATATAAGATAATCCGGTTAACAGGGCTGTTAGAGGTAAGTGTATATGAGAGATAATCCGGTTAACAGGGCTGTTAGAGGTAAGTGTATATAAGGATAATCCGTCTAACAGGGCTGTTAGAGGTAGGTGTATATGAGATAATCCGTTAACAGGCTGTTAGAGGTAAGTGTATATAGAGATAATCCGGTTAACAGGGCTGTTAGAGGTAAGTGTATATGAGAGATAATCCGGTTACAGGGCTGTTAGAGGTAAGTTGTATATAGAGATAATCCGGTTAACAGGGCTGTTAGAGGTAAGTGTATATGAAGAGATAATCCGGTTAACAGGGCTGTTAGAGGTAAGTGTATATGAATAATCCGGTTAACAGGGCTGTTAGAGGTAAGTGTATATGAGGAGATAATCGTTAACAGGGCTGTTAGAGGTAAGTGTATGAGGATAATCCGGTTAACAGGGCTGTTAGAGGTAAGTGTTATGAAGAAAATCCGGTTACAGGGCTGTTAGAGGTAAGTGTATATGAGAGATAATCCGTTAACAGGGCTGTTAGAGGTAAGTGTATAGAGAGATAATCCGGTTAACAGGGCTGTTAGAGTAAGTGTATATGAGAATAATCCGGTTAACAGGGCTGTTAGAGGTAAGTGTATATGAGATATAATGCCTTACAGGGCTTTTAGAGGTAAGTGTATATGGAGATAATCCGGTTAACAGGGCTGTTAGAGGTAAGTGTATATGGAGATAATCCGGTTAACAGGGCTGTTAGAGGTAAGTGTATATGAGAGATAATCCGGTTAACAGGGCTTTTAGAGGTAAGTGTATATAGAGATAATCCGTTACAGGGCTGTTAGAGGTAAGTGTATATGAGAGATAATCCGGTTAACAGGGCTGTTAGAGGTAAGTGTGCATCAAGGAGTTAGGTCACATGCAGCAACCGTATGTACAGCACAATTCACCCGGGACTTTTAACGAGCACTACATAAATAGCTATACAAAGCCAATAGTACTCATGCTCCTCGGATTTCGAATGGCTGGTTTGTGCCGTATCTTCACCCGGTTCCGTCTCTAACGCCAACCTGTTTACTTATAATCCGCCCGCCAAATCTTCACCTCACTCTGCATCCACATATAACTCCACTTGTATCCACAAGTCCGCCAGACATCACACACCATTCCCGGTCACGGAAACCAACTGACGTGCGTTTCGCCAAAATCTCGCTCCTTCCTCTGGGTCTCGGGATTCTTACCAGCCGCATCCTTTTTAAACCCCTTCTAAGATTACATCTCAACATAATGCCTCATTTTTATTACATTTCACATCCTCCACACACTATACTTCAATAAAGGTATCATGGCTTTTCACTAAATTACAAACAATTTTCTTAATATATACAACCTTAACCTGGGGCGAAAACTGTCATAAACATCCAATAATTGTCAAAAGGACACATCTTATAAATAGCACGGAATGAATAGTCTCTTTAGACCATTTGTTTCCTCAGTTCTAGATTAAAGATCCATTTCCTTCAATTTGCAACATTGGCTTCTCTATATCCCACCTTGTCCCATCAGGGTCCAAAGTGACAATCCCCATAAGGAAAACATCATTTTATTGCAACCATGTACATTATTAACGTGCTTGGCCATTGCACTTTTTTCAACATCCCCTTTTTTTTGTTGGATGAACGTGCTCTTGGATTCTTTGTGTCACAGAATAAATCACTTATTCGCATATATTTACAAATAATACTATTACATCTCCTATTGCTTTATTTGTTGTATTCCTAACCAAGACTCCATCTCTAGTTTCTTAGGTTTCAAATAACTTGGTGAGACCAACAGGGCGATGCACCGAGCGCCGATAGCGGAAATTCGGCGCAACAGCCCGGCGATGTTTATATGCCAATAGCGGCGCTCGGAACATTGCTACCTGGCACTATTCTATTCCGGCACTTTCAACGCCAGCTATTAGCAAGGAAGGAGTTAAAGTCACGCTAACCGATATAACAGCGATATAACATTGATTAGCGTGACTTAAACTCCAAAACAGGGGCGGTGCGCCCGTCGGTGTATCGCCCTGCAAATCTTTTAAATTCATCGCCCTCTTGGGGTCATATTGGTCTCCCCCAATGATTTTCTCCAGATCCTTATCTTCCCTTAATAGATACCAGTACAGCTTAGGATGTTATTCAGCTTCTTTATTATACTGGGATCCACTAGTGCCTTTTTCACGCATTCCTGTACGAGTTTCGCACACGTTAAAATGGAAATCGCGGGAACGTGAAAATTACCGCTGCGCATGCGATTGCGCGTCCCTTCACATTTTCGTAACGCATGTGTTCACCATTTTTGTGCGATAACGCATGCTTTTCCATAACGCAAAATGGAAAAAACTCCCGCTCAAACGCAAAACACACAAGATTCAACGCACAAACCGCGTGCGATAACGCTCGCTATTTTGTGCACGATTCTGTGCGTTGCAGCCACACTAGCGCGTTTGCGCACGTTATTTTCGTAAAATGGAAATCACAGGAGCACGAAAATTCCCTCGATTTCGATTTTTTGGTGCGTAAACGCATGTATCCCATAATGCTAAACGCGCGCACAAACACACAAGAACCGCGCACACAATCGGTGCGATAACGCTCGCGATGGCGGATCGTGCGTGCAGTGGCCTCACCCTATATCTTTCTAGCGTAGCCACGATCTTCAAATCGCCTCATCAGCTCCACTGATTCTAATGTGGAAGTTCCTGGGTCCCACTGGTGTCCCTCTGATTAACCTCTGGGATAAAGGGAACTGACCGCAGTTGATTTGCTCCGTTCACATGTTGAGGTTGATATTCGAGTGTTGGGATTTCACCGATTGACGAACTGCGAAAGTTCTTCCACACGCTGCCTCTCCACTCCACTGGCCCCGCCCTCTCTCCTCCCCCCTCACACTGGAAGGTCCGGGTTAGAGTCTCTGGAGAAGCAGATGGGATCCCGGGTCAGTGCTGAGCGCTGTGCTGCTGCCATGAGACCCGCTCCCCTGTCCTGCCGAATGGTACATCCTCCCAGCGGGGAGACTATAGGGGACGGTTCCATAAAGGGAATCCCGCGGGGGGGGGAAGGTGGAACGAGTCCTGCGGACCAACATGAATCTGGTCTCCCGGCTGCTGGGACTAGTGATGGTGCTGAACGGAGCGGCGGTGCCGAGCGCAACCCGACTACACCCCAGGCAAGGTAACGGTCCGGGCCATGGAGGGATCCGGGTCAGAGGTCAGGGAGAGGAAATGAGAGAGAGTCACCCAATACAGGGATGGTGCCCTGGGTGGCAGTGCCAGGCAGTGATCCCTACTATAGAGCTATATCTACCACCTATATATCTACCTACCTGTCTATGTATTCTACCTACCTGTCTATGTATCTACCACCTGTCTATATATCTACCACCTATGTATCTACCTACCTGTCTATGTATTTACCACCTATGTATCTACCTACCTGTCTATGTATCTACCACCTATGTATCTACCTACCTGTCTATATATCTACCACCTATGTATCTACCTACCTGTCTATGTATCTACCTATCTGTGTATGTATCTACCACCTATGTATCTACCTACCTGTGTATGTATCTACCACCTATGTATCTACCTACATGTCTGTATCTACCACCATATCTATGTATCTACCACCTATGTATCTACCTACATGTCTATGTATCTACCACCTATGTATCTACCTACCTGTCTTTGTATCTACCTACCTGTCTTTGTATCTACCTACCTGTCTATGTATCTACCTACCAGTCTATGTATCTACCTACCAGTCTATGTATCTACCCCAGTCTTGTATCTACCCCATCTTAATAATATACCTACCTGTCTATGTATTTACCTACCTGTCTATATATCTACCTACCTGTATCTACCTACCTTTATCTACCTACCTGTCTATGTATCTACCTGCCTGGTATCTACCTACCTGCCTACCTACCTGTCTATGTATCTACCTACCTGCCTGTGTATCTATCTACCTACCTGTAGATACCAACATCTACCTACCTGTAGATACCAACATCTACCTACCTGTAGATACCAACATCTACCTACCTGTAGATACCAACATCTACCTACCTGTAGATACCAACATCTACCTACCTGTAGATACCAACATCTACCTACCTGTAGATACCAACATCTACCTACCTGTAGATACCAACATCTACCTACCTGTCTATGTATCTACTTACCTGTCTATGTATCTACCTACCTGTCTGTCTTTGTATATCTACCTACCTGTCTATGTATTACCTATCTATGTATCTACCTACCTGTCTATGTATCTGTTTCTACCTATCTATGTACTTACCTACCTGTCTATGTACTGTTTCTACCTATCTATGTATCTACCTACTTGTCTATGTATCTGTATCTACCATCTATGCATCTACCTACCTTTCTATGTATCTGTATCTACCTATCTATGTTCTACCTACCTGACTATCTGTATCTACCTATCTATGTATCTACCTACCTGACTATCTGTATCTACCTATCTATGTGTCTTTAACTATCTGTCTATGTCTATCTATCGCCTAAATAATGTATCTTTAAAGGACAAGTATACTCACCTCACCCTCGCTCCTCTTCCTCCATAGCTGCATAGTACCCAGGGTGAGGACCTAAAATCGCTAAGTCCTCACCCTGGGTTCTTTCTCTAACTCCTGCACTACTTACCCCAAATCTGCTTCGCCGATCGCTCCGTTCCTCCGCTCTTCCTGCTTCAATGACAGATCGCGAGGCAGCCAATAGGAAGATACGCTCTGCAAGGAGGCGTGTCTTCCAATTGGCTGCCTCGCGACTGTCACTGACAGTAGGAGAGAGGTGGAACAGTCTGGATCGCCGAAGCAGATTTGCGGTAAGTAGTGCAGGAGTTAGAGAAGAAACCCAGGGTGAGGACTTAGCGATTTTAGGTCCTCACCCTGGGTACTATGCTGCAGTGGATCGGGGAAAAGGTGAGTATAATTGTCCTTTAACTACTACCTCTCTATGTATCTATTAACCTGTCTGTCTTTATATCTACCTGTCACTCATAATGGATGTGTATCACACAGGAGACTATATTAAAGTTGTTCGGTTTAATAGACAATCCCCATCCCTATATCTGTGGCAGGACTACAGCTCCCAATGTTGGCTGGGGATGAGGTGTTGCGCTGACAATTCGATTTCTGTAATATCTACATGAATAACTGTATGATTCCCAGTATTCCATATAAATTCCCACCCTCCTGTAGTTAACCTGTCACCCTCCTCCCCTTTCCGAGCCTTTCTCTGTATTTAAAGCTGTATGCCAGTAATATTTGCTTTTTTTTCTCCCTCTGTCCTTACTGCAGCCAAACAATTGGAAAAACTTGGGGAATATGAGATAGTGACTCCCACCAGAGTGAATGAGTTTGGAGAGGCTTTCCCTACGAATATGCACTTCAAGAGGAAGAGAAGGAGTCTCCCCAGCAATTCTGACATTGACCCCTGGGCCACCTCTAGGACACATTATAAACTCTCTGCCTTTGGCCAGCACTTTTTCCTCAACCTAACGGCCAATTCTGGATTTATTGCACCGGTTTATACAGTCAGTCTCTATGGGAAACCTACAGATAACCAAAGTAACTACTATACAGATGAAAGTAACTTTCAACACTGCTTTTACAATGGGCACGTGAACTACAGGACAGACCACACTGCCATCATCAGCCTCTGTTCGGGAATGGTGAGTCCAATGCCCTTATCTGCAGCCTTAGTTGTCTTAAACTGCTACTCCCATGAGGGTCTTCAATGGAGAACTAACGCTTGGTTGTATCTAAGGTTTTTATGGCTTCCCTGCCCACTTGATTTGAGAAGCTTGGGGAAAGTTTCTTATGAGATCTTCATTATCTGTGGCTGGGATTTACCTCTTGAGTTGTGGACAATGTATTGATGAATGGGGTGAGATAACCACAGCAGAGGAAAGTTTTTCCGAGCCCCAAAGGATGATGGTCCCAGAGAGAAATAGTCACCCATAAGATGATAATATATTAGTAATATTACACGCGTGGGATAACATATTTATGGGGGTATAGTGGGCTTTATTCTAATGCCGTGAATATAAAATATTTGCTTGGTCTGGTTCTGTTCTACCCGAAATTGATTAATGAGTTTATAAAAAGAGAAATCCTATTGGTGGATCCGTGAAATATTCTGCCAAATAGAAATCTCTTAATGATCTGGATCCCACGAATTAGTGTTAAGATTTTAAAGCAAAAGGCATGGCGGAATGCTTTAAATTAATACCAGCACATGGAGTAGTGTGTGCAATAGAATCTGGCACAAAGTACGGCACGCGGCATGGAGACAGTTTCTCTCTTGATCACAGATGGGATTAAGCGTGGTTGTGATTACCAAGGGTCACAAGGGGCTTGTTCTTTTACACGGTGCCAGCCAAGGACTTCCTGGGGATATCAGACAGCGATGACGTCTGCTGATACTCTAAATTGTAGTGGAATTCTGCGTGTGGGACACTTGGCTTATGGGAGGGACAAGGGTTGTGGGTCCTTCCCACACTGAAGTTTGCCAGCTGAGATCAGACCAGATACAAGTTCTTAGTGAACTTCTCAGAAAGACTGTTAGATGCAATTAAGTCTGGGGAACGGATCTCTACTGAGCCAACAATGATGTAACCTCATTAACAGAGCAGGCGTTAATTAATAGAACAGCCGGACCACCATTGAAGAGTTTAGTTGTTGGAACCTGGCAAACTACCCCTTTTTATCCCCTTTCTCCCCCATACCCTCTGCCCCTCTAATGCAGAACATTTTGAGGAAGAGAAAGAGGTTTTTATCTTGTGTCGGAGTGAGAATTAAAGTGAATTTCTTTTGAATTGGCAGTTTGGAGATGGGGCAGCAGCTGGTATTAGGGAAACATGTTTTCCTTGTGTTAGTTAAATGTCCTTAAAGGCATTGGTGCATAATTCTAAGTAGAGCAGATATGTCTATAGCCCGGCAATGCTATATGCCTGTTATGTGCCAGTGTCGCCATACCTTTTAAAGGAGAACTAAAGCCAACATTTTACCAGCAATTCCGCGCCTTTTAACTTGGGCTTTCAGGACATACTGATCAGTCATTTTTTAGAAATGTTGAACGTAGAATTATTTGTGCCATTTTAAAGGATAACTATAATATATATATATATTCAACTTTTTAAGAATGGAAAGCACCTGGAGCAGGGAGGTTGGATTGATTATCCAACCTCCCAATATTGTTTCAGCACTTACTGTTTTCATTTGCCAGGTTAGTCCTGGACTAATCTAGTGTTGAAGCCAGGAGGTAGACTGGCAGAATCTGTTTTCTTTGGGCTGGTGCTCCTCCCAGAAACAATATTGGGAGGTAGGAAATACCAGTTCTATGTCCCTGTCCCAAGTACAGTTTATTTTAAGAGTTTTTTTAAAAGTTATCCTTGTCTTTCATTATCACCCCCCTTTGTGCTGCCTTCAGAGCCCTAAATTGTGCCATAATCACATAAAATTACATGTTCACAACTATAGTGACTTTGCTCAACATACAAATTCATTAACATAAAATGTCATTCTATGGAACTACAATTTCCATCAACCATTTACAGCCTTTGGGTGTCAGAAGTTGCTGAGAACTGTAGTTCAGCTACACGAGACATTTAGTTTTAGACCTCACGGTTGTGTAGCGATTATAATGTGGCTTTTATTTAAATACCCGCTTGGCTTTCCAGGTTTAATGAAATTTGTAATTTTCCTGTCGTGATACGATCACAGAAACTCCCACAACTGTACATTATCTCAATAGCTCTTCCCCCATCCCCACTGTTTATCGCAATAGCTATTGACCCCCATTGTTTAAACTTACCCCAATACAGCGTTTTCTTCTCTCGGTTCACTTGGCTATTGGCGTCTCTTTCCGTAACCGCACCGTATGCCATTGTATCAAAAAGAACTTCAACACGTAAATAAGTCCAAACGAAACACTCAACACAGATCTACGCAGCACAAAATTTTTTGCCAGCCAAATGCTTGTTGTCATTTGTTAAGTAGGTGTGGAAGAGAGAAAGTCATTGTTAAGGAGTGTAAATACCACGAACAGTGACGGGGAGAAAGCGTCCAGAAATAAAGTAACATGAGAATTGGGACATTATTACCTATTGATATAATTGATCCAAATCTAATTGTAAATCTGCACAACTTCTAGTATGAATAGTAGAATCTCTCGTTAAAGGTACTTCCTTAAAAACTGGGGCTAGGGGAGGAACCATAGTTGTTTTTTACTTTGATACTGAAGTCCGATCTCCTCTTTCCCCCATGCACATGTGTGTTAAAGGAATATACCGATATAGCTTTATTTTAAAATGAAAGGCGTATTTATTATAAAAGTGGATTTAAAAAAAAAAATTCTTTGGCAGCACATTTAGCTGGGATTTGGCAAACATAGCCACGTATAGTATAGGACTTATTCTCATTAGACTAGGACTTAGAAAGCTATTGCTTTAGGGTAATGGGAAATTCTGATGTGTCCTATTGTGAGAACTTTTTTTTTTGTATGTGTGTTTAATCTCCCTTAAATACTGTGCAATTATGTAACTGTTAGAGACACATTATGGGTAGGGAATGAAGGTTGGACTAGATGGATGTATGTCTTTATACAACCTCCAATACTATGTTACTATGTAACTGTTATACAGACATTATGGGTAGGGTATAAGGTTGGACTAATGGACGTATGTCTTTATAAAACCTCCAATACTATGTTACTATGTAACTGTTAACAGACATTTGGGTAGGGTAAAAGGTTGGACTAGATGGACGTTGTCTTTATACAACCTCCAATACTATGTTACTATGTAACTTTTACAGACATTATGGGTAGGGTATAAAGGTTGGACTAGATGAGATGTCTTTATACAACCTCCAATACTATGTTACTATGTAACTGTATACAACATATGGGTAGGGTTAAAGGTTGGACTAGATGGCCGTATGTCTTTATACAACCTCCAATACTAGTTTACTATGTAACTGTTATAACAGACATTATGGGTAGGGTATAAAGGTTGGACTAGATGGACGTATGTCTTTATACAACCTCCAATACTATGTTACTATGTAATGTTATACAGACATTATGGGTAGGGTATAAAGGTTGACTAGAGGGACGATGTCTTTATACAACCTCCAATACTATTTACTATGTAACTGTTATACAGACATTATGGGTAGGGTATAAAGGTTGGACTAGATGGACGTATGTCTTTATACAACCTCCAATACTATGTTACTATGTAACTGTTATACAGACATATGGTAGGGTATAAAGGTTGGACTAGATGGACGTATGTCTTTATACAACCTCCAATACTATGTAAACTGTTATACAGCCATTATGGGTAGGGTATAAAGGTTGGACTAGATGGACGTATGTCTTATACAACCTCCAATACTATTTACTATGTAACTGTTATACAACATTATGGGTAGGGTATAAAGGTTGGACTAGATGGACGTATGTCTTTATACAACCTCCATACTATGTTACTATGTAACTGTTATACAGACATTATGGGTAGGGTATAAAGGTTGGACTAATGGACGTATGTCTTTATAAAAACCTCCAATACTATGTTACTATAACGTTATGACAGACATTATGGTAGGTGATAAGGGTGACTAGATGGACTATGTCTTTATACAACCTCCATTATGTTACTATGTAACTGTTACAGACATTATGGGTAGGGTATAAAGGTTGGTACAGATGGACGTATGTCTTTATACAACCTCCAATACTATGTACTATTAACGTTTAACAACATTATGGGTAGGGTATAAAGGTTGGACTAGATGGACGTATGTCTTTATACAACCTCCAATACTATGTTACTATGTAACTGTTATACAGACATTATGGGTAGGTATAAAGGTTGGACTAGATGGACGTATCTTTATACACCCTCCAATACTATGTTACTATGTAACTGTTACAGACATTATGGGTAGGGTATAAAGGTTGGACTAGATGACGTATGTCTTTATACAACCTCCAATACTATGTGTAACTGTTATACAGACATTATGGGTAGGGTATAAAGGTTGACTAGATGGACGTTGTTTTATACAAACCTCAATACTATGTTACTATGTAACTGTTAAACAGACATTATGGGTAGGGTATAAAGGTTGGACTAGATGGACGTATGTCTTTATACAACCTCCAATACTATGTTACTATGTAACTGTTAGACAGACATTTGGGTAGGGTATAAAGGTTGGACTAGATGGACGTATGTCTTTATACAACCTCCATACATGTTACTATGTAACTGTTATACAGACATTATGGGTAGGGTATAAAGGTTGGACTAGATGAACGTATGTCTTTATACAACCTCCAATATATGTTACTATGTAACTGTTATAACAGACATTATGGGTAGGGTATAAGGTTGGACTAGATGGATCATGTCTTTATAAACCTCCAATACTATGTTACTATGTAACTGTTAAACAGACATTAGGGGTAGGGTATAAAGTGTTGAACTGATGTGACTATGTCTTTATACAACCTCCAATACTATGTTACTATGTAACTGTAGTACAGACATTATGGGTAGGGTATAAAGGTTGGACTAGATGGACTTATGTCTTTATACAACCTCCATACTATGTTACTATGTAACTGTTAGACAGACATTATGGGTAGGGTATAAAGGTTGGACTAGATGGACGTATGTCTTTATACAACCTCCAATACTATGTTACTATGTAACTGTTATACAGACATTATGGGTAGGGTATAAGGTTGGACTAGATGGATGTATGTCTTTATAAACCTCCAAACTATGTTACTATGTAACTGTTAGACAGACTTATGGGTAGGGTATAGGTTGGACTAGATGGACTATGCTTTATACAACCTCCAATACTATGTTACTATGTAACTGGCTGTTGATGTGCATGTCCCGCCCACTGTTGGGGCGAGAATGCTGCCTGTGCAGCTGGACAGAGGATGTCCGATGCGATGTTATCACGTAAATATAGTGCAATGCGACAGGAACGTGAGAGGATCCGCGGGACTAGCTGTACGGTGTGTGATCTTAAGGCGGTGGTTTGAATTCAATTTCTAACAACACACACACACAAGAACAAAGGGAAAAAGGGAGTGAGGGCAACACACAAAGAACAACCTACCTGAGTTTTCGGACGATGCCATTATATGGAGGAATGTAATCACATGAGCCATCACAGCATCCAATTGTGCTGAGAAAAGCGCGAGTTCGACTACTTATACGTATAGAGGCTCTCATCGAGGGTGTGATGATGCGTTTTTTGCTACTCTCATCAAACGCAACATCCATTAGTGCTGTCGGCGTTCCATACCAGATTGCCTTATATTCCCAGCATCCCCTATTGAAATCAGTTGCATCATTTGTATCAGAGTTAACACAAAAAATCGTTAAAGGTGGGGGGTAAACAACAACTTGAGGAAGGGAAAACAGCAGTCTCCCGCCTGGCCTTTGGACAGTAGTGTGGGAAGTGTGATAATATTGAACTTTTTCCTTACACGCACACGTTTATCTCAAATCTATGGCCCATACCTCGTACTTTTCGAACGGACAGAATTGGGTAAGGTACCAAAAGAACAATACGTAAATTTTTTATATTAAATATTGTTTACAAAATTTTTCGAAAGTCAGGACATAGAAATTCACAGCTGTTCTGAAAGATTTCGGAACAATCTGGAAAAAATCCGCCGTCGTGAATTGAGGGGACAGTAACAGTCACAGGTGCGGGGCGGAGTGGCAGTGGGGGTGGGTAAACAAAGGACATCTTACGCGATCGAACCGGCCATCCCTACTCATAATTTTAATTGGCATTTGCAAATGAAAGAAAGAAGCTATAACCAAGTATACCTACCATATATGATTTCGGTCGGAAGTAAAGACTCGCCAACCATGTCTAATATAGGATTATCAGAAGGATATGAATTTAGGGATGAAGTGTTTAGATGAGTGGTGGTGTCAAAACTGGGTCGTCCCAACAAAACATTTTAATAAGAAAAGTCCGGCTTTAGGACCACTTGTTCCGAACATTCCTGTGAGGTTCACAAGACTGGCCATAAGTCCAGTAAACAACACTTGGTGACATACTGTGATAGATGTGGGTGTTGTAAGGAATTTACCAAGTTACCTAAATCTAAATCTGTGGCACATGTTATCTGAGGCAAGCAAGCGTACTGTTTAGGAGGGGTATGATTCGCCATCTGACGTGTTTCACAATGCGTCCTCTGACGACTCATGCAGTTTTCATAGGGTAAGTGAGAGGCGGCAACAGGCTCTGGCAATGATAACTGCCTGTAGACGCACTGGAGTGTAGGGTTTCATGGTTTGGGGGTCTCTTCTGGTAGAGCAATTTTCATTATTGGCAAAGGAAATGCCCATAGAATCATCATCAAGTCATCTGTCTTCCCACATGGTAAGCTGATCACTAATGCGGCCATAAAATAGGTCATGTTTCACCTGAAACAACCTTTGTTTATTGACTGAACTCTAAGAAGACCAAAATCATAATATAATTACAATTCTTACCAAGTCACATAGGCAGAGTGTCGTGGTTGAATCACATTATACATAATGGTCTCTCTAACGACTATAGAGTGTCAATATTAGGGTTTGGTGACCGCAACTATGTATAGAAAATTAGAACCTCCACGTGGGAACGACAATCATACCACGTATCACTGGGCCCTTAGCAAAACCTAAACTCCAAACAACAGCTTTTTGTTACCAGGTAGAAAGAGGTTTTGTTATGTGGTGGTACAACCCTGTCTGGATCGGAGGATTTCTTGGCTCATATCATTCCCTTTCATCGGGATGAGGTTTGATTCTCCGAGGTTAGAACAATCATTTTATTGTAGTAACACCCAGATTGTCCCATTAGGCAAAAGGGGAACTAAAGTCTCCAACACATTGTACTAATAGAAAGAAACCATTCACAAGCTCCCAAAGCTATGTCTTATGACCTTAAAGCACCTTGCTGTGGCTGCTGGGGATTTATAAATTAAACTGTGGGTACTAGGGGTCAGCTACCATAATCCCCTAGCGCAGGCACACCCAGCTAAGTGTCACGTAGTACACTACACAGGAGCTGCTGCCTTTCTTCCTGGAAGCTTGACAGTCAATTATGTTACAGCTCAGAGGTGCACCTGCATCAAAACCCAGATTTGCAGTACTTCTTGGTGCAAACACAATAAATGCTCCTGTCCCTAACAATGATAATACCCCTTGCTTTTTATATAAAAAGAAAAGAAGCTATGCAGTGTATTCCTACTATGATGTAAGAACATATCTTACTATTTTAGTAAAAAAATAAATCACTTCATGGTAATAAAGGAACCTTTAACCTATGTACTATTTCTTGCAAAAAGGGCTTTCTATCCCTATCTACCACACAGGCTACTAGGTGGAATTAGTACAAACACTAGAGTTCTTTAAACTTTTGCTAGGAAATAATGGAAACAAAAAAAAGCCTGGAGATTTAAACCTTTGTGCTTAATTACATACCTTCTAAAATTAACATTTGCTATAATGTTCATTATATCAGTTCTATTTTATTATGTTTCCCATTTATTATAATACACATACTTCTCAATTAAAAAGGAGTGCCTACACAAAGAATCAGTATAACTCTAACTACAGATGACAGTTCACGATCTAACTAAGTCTCCACTTTGTCAAAACCAAACGCAGTATGGCCATAGGCAAAACACAATGCCGTTTGATGGGAGTAACTGAAGAGGTACTGGATGAAGGGGTAGAAACTGTGGAGGAAGAGACTGTCATAATGTTTTTTTTGCAGAAAACAAAGAATTCATCTCTCAATTACAACAAAGTGTAGCAGATGATAGTGGCAAAGAATCCCAAGTGAAATGAGTACATTTAAAGAGACTGCCAAGTTGATGGAAGAGCATTTTAAAAATCCACGGAAACCTCGCAGAAAAGAACCAGTAACAGCTGCTAAGACGCCATACCTAAGCATGCTCCTGAATTTGCAATACGAAAATACTTTTTCTGGTCAAACCGGTGAAAAGGGCAGAAAGACAAACTGCCGTAAAACAAACCTCATGCAACCAGACTGGCACAGGATATTCTGAATCAGAGATTGTGGAATGTTGTAGTCAAGATATAGTCCTGGATTAAGTTTATGAAACACGCTAGAAATGAAGAATCAACTCACAATATGGCAATTAAAAATGATTATATAGAAGTCACTATAAAGTGGCCCATACATCTATGAGATATGACTTACCCAGACCGAGCGCTCACGCGATGTTCCTTCGAATCCTGCCGGAACCGCCTCTCCGATCTTACATTCTCGAACCGACATGGCGATTTTGCGATCGCTGTCGGTCAATATACGATTGGGAGAAGCGGTTCCGGCAGCATCGATGAACGCTCGTGAGCGCTCGGTCGGGCAAGTAAAATCTCATAGTGTATGGCCACCTCTATTGAAGGCAGCCATGACTGCCAATCACCGACGTGGCTGCCAGTCCGGCCTTTATTTTGCGACTATCCCTCCAAACAAGGAACCAGGAGAGAATCCACAGAGGGTAATGGGTGTAAGTGGCGATCTAAACCATTTTTTTTAAGAAATATACAGCCAATACCTTATGCCAAAAGTTCATTTTCAGGGTGGACATGCCCTTTAAAATCGCACCTTTCTGTCCCATGCTTTCGTAATTTTATCCCCAGAGTCAAATAAGACTGGAAAAGTTTACATCATGGCTATATTGTACACGCAGTGACACTACAGGATAGTCTCCATTCTTTCTCTTCTTTTTGGAAGATCCACCCACACTGCCGATTCATACAATGTTTGATACTCCCGAACAGGAAAATATAAGACTATCCCTGAATATGTAAGATGAATGAAGCTTGTGCGATTGCAATCAAAACAGCAATAGCAGCAGCTGAAAAAAAAGAGCATTAACTATGACAAGAAAGTCCACCGGATCTGAGCTTTCACCAGGTAGTACTTGTAAGAAATCTTACTGAAAAGAGGGGGTCCAGAGAGTGGTCGAACTTACTCAATTTCATTGTTTTCTGAACTAACCGTTTAAAGTCTTGAGAGAAAATAGTTAGAAAGTTTGGATAAAGTTCAGTGAAAATAACAATGGTAACTTACTGTAAATGGCTGTGGCACCTGGGAAAACGGACGGGGAACACGTATATAAACTAAAACTCGGTTTAAACCTTCCTTCCCCCACGAATTGGGCAATTGTCGGGTTCTGCACACTTACATCCCTGGGGGTTATGGCCAATTCGAGGGCCACCGTACAATACATTTAAGGGTTACTGAATTCAAACACTACATTCAAGGGTTACTAAATTAACATTACATTTGAAAGTTTTTCTAAAACGACAGCGCTATATTTCAAGGGTTACGAGATTTGGAGGCCAAGCCCTGACATTGTGTGATCAGCTGTTCAAAAGATCAAGACCTGAAGAACTGGTTCGGCTCCATTCTTTAAACAGCTGATCGCCCTTATGTTTCCTTCATAATAGCGTGGATCACTGTTTAAAAACAGCTACGAGGAGTTTGGTGGGCCCTCTTACTGCCCGGGGCCCAGGGAGGCGGGTGGGTTGTGACAACCACTTCTCCATGTTTTATTAATTCATATTGTGAAAGGAGGACACATTTTCTCCTGCCACTTGCTGAACTGCCGTGGGAAGAGGGAAACAGCATTGGCAAACTGTATCAGGTGGGAAACATTTGTTAGTTACACAAGTTCCCATTCGAGTGAAAACCTTCCATCCATTTATTTGCAGGTAGGAAAAAACTAAGCCTCGTACACACATCCATCTTGGCACCGACCCCTGACCCCCGAGCGTGCTCACGCCATGGCTGATCATGAACGACTCCTCACTAGATAGGCAAACACACGTGCGCATTATCATCCGAAACGCCATTTGTCGCAGGTGTGCGTCGTGGTCGATAGGACGTGAGATACGAACTTTACTTTGCTATATTCAATTGTTTAGTAATCTGTTTTGCTTCCCTGCTAGAATAAAAGCTAAAAGTAATAATTCTACGGACAGCAGTAAATAACTCCACTTGGCAGATATAAATAAACTATGCATACATGCATACAGATCCACAAGTTGTTAGTAGCCATGATTTCTGCACTGGATTTGCATGTTTTTTTATTGTATTAGTTATATTTAGGACAAACAAAACTGGATGTTTTTATGTTACATAAGAACAATTTGTTAGTTACACAAGTTCCATCAGAGTAAAAGCATTTCTTTTGCTGATCATTATTTTCCTTAATAACACCCTGATTTCAACCCACCCCCCACTGCACTTTGGAGTTATTGGCATATGTGCAACATCTGCACACAGAGTTGAAGAAGGTACATTTAGAATCTTTATCTTTTGCTAGGAAAAAATGTCACTAAAATTCACACTATTTGGATTATTCGGAAGGCTGTCAGCAATTCAAGCTGGTTGGTAAATAAAAACAGAGCGTGCTATTTATAAAGTTTTGTTCACATGTAGAAACTTAATTTTTTTTTTCTAGAAACATAATGGAAACAAACAACAAAAAATCAATAAACTCAGGCAGTAGACTCTTTTGTATTGTTTCATAAGTAAGCCAGGGAATTGAACCTGTGACATCTTGGGCTGTGTGTTTCTAAAAACATGACATTTATGTTATGTTGTGCCACCAATATACACGGTAAAATATTACAGGTACATTTAGAAACTTTCAGGGAGATTCAATTAAAGTTCTTATGGTTAAAAATGGTGCTTATTTTGCCCCAACTTATCAAATCTTATTTAACTTTGAAAATTAACTTCTGTTTGGTTGAGGCAAATTTAGCACCATTTTTACCGATAAGAACTTTTATTTGAATCTCCCTGTTTATCTTTTAACTAGAAAACTCTGTGCATAGAGATAGCAATATTGGGATCAGGGGGAAGCCTACATGAGCTGTGTAGAATTGTACTGGTATCAGCATGGAACCTTTATAGTTACAGAATCTATTATTTACATATACTGCAAATTACTAGAGAATAATCTTATAATGTATAGGTATTCTGGGTAAAAAGCTTTCACATTAGGATTTAAAAAAATAAAGTTAGTTCCCCTTTAAATAAAACCCATTTTCCAGTTCCATGCTTTTTTTTCCTGGCATGGATATATGGTGGGTTAATACATCGGGGTCAGCCTAGTAGTAGTCTGGGAGAGAGGGGATTCTGGGGAAGGATACATATGACGCAGGAGTGGTGTAAGTTTTTTTTGTTCGAATCTAACACAACAACTAATTTATTATTTTACCTCCACAAGGTGCCCCTCTCAATAAAAATTAATATATTTTGTTAAAGGAAACATTCCTGTTATTGATTGTTGAATAATCTAACTTATCCATAGATGCCCCAATTGGTGCACAATCTGACTCTCTTACTAATATAAAACTTGTTTCATTCCATAATGAGATTTCTACACATTTTATTTTTTACCAATAAGCAATTGGAAAGAAATATATTGTCAAGTTGTTCTGGGAAACGTGAGAATTTATTGCTTTCCATCTGGAATGTGGAAAGATTTTTTTTTCTCCTGTTAATAAAGAGGGAATTCCAGCTGTCAAGCAATGAAATACTTTTGTCAATTCAACCACAGAACCATAAAAACATCCATATATATGGCACTTTTACTAATAGGGTTGTAATGTATGAAAAGAACTAAAATAATACTGTGAAATGATTGTTTTGGAGAATATTAAAAGATATTTGTTCCCCTTGCACATGACTGACTGAAATGTTGATAGAAAGCTGAAAAATGTATGTTTGTGGGGGGCTTCTAAAGAGAAACCCTGCAGTTTGGGTGGGCATGACAATGGAGAAACCCTGCAGCTATAGGTGGAGGCCGTGTAATGGGAAAC
Organism: Hymenochirus boettgeri; assembly: GCA_019447015.1. NCBI lineage: Eukaryota > Metazoa > Chordata > Amphibia > Anura > Pipidae > Hymenochirus > Hymenochirus boettgeri. Next base: position 268,622,890 of record CM033472.1, read on the forward strand.
CTGGCACCTATAGGTGGAGCCTGTAAAGGGAAACCCCTGCACTATAGGGGACGCTGTACCGGGAACCCTGCAGCTATAGGTGGAGCCTGTAATTGGAAACCATGCAGCTATAGGTGGAGTCTGTAATGGGAAACCATGCAGCTATAGGTGGAGCCTGTAATGGGAAAACCTGCACTATAGGTGGAGCCTATATGGGAAACCCTGCAGCTATGGTGGAGCCTGTAATGGGAACACCATGCGCATTAGGTGAGCTGAATGGAAACCTGAGCTATAGGTGGAGCCTGTAATGGGAAACCCTGCAGCTATAGGTGGAGCCTTTAATGGGAAAACCCTGCAAGGCTGATAGAGGTGGGCCTGTAGGGAACCCTGCATCTATAGGTGGACTGCATGTGGAAATCTAGCAAGTAGTGGGGCTTGGTGGCACCCATCAGGAAAAAAAAAGAAATCACTAAAATTAAATCATACACAAAATTAACAACTGTAATAAAACAGCATTTCACAAGTTATTTAATGAAGAAAGATGTATATAAATAAGAATTATTTTGTCATTGGGCGTTTGATATTACAAACAAATATGGTTTTAATGTGTTATTTCCTGTGTCAATTAATAATAAATACAATTTAAGCGTAACTTAGTCATGGTAATTGTCTAGAATAAATTACTTCATTGTGTTTAAACTTTACGTTAAAAAAAATGTTTTTCATTAACGAAAAGAACTGTAAATGTTGGATCCCTTCTGGACCTCCAAAAATACTTACAAACCAATAACTCATATATTGTACAACATAATATTTCCGTGTACCCTTGACACCATGTGGACACATTTAGCTAGGGCGAAACAAATTCTCAAGCTCCTAAACTCAGCCTTAGAAATCGTTTTTTGTCCACACGATTAACACGCTGCACAAAGTGGCAAAAAGGACAAAGAATAGGTTACAAAACGCCACATTTATCCATGTAGAATAAAATGATCTAAAGATATTTAAAGATCCTTCAAAGTGGTAAGTTCCCGTAATGACTGTATGTCTTTCTCCATTGGAAAGGGGATGAAACCATTGAACCCATAAATACAGACAAGAACATCTTTACTCATCCGCACAGACAGGTAGACTACAGTGTTGATTGTATAAACGGAACAATAAGACAGCCAACAATCATCTAACGCTAGCTATACCTCACACAGAATTTTCTTCTGTTTTGAATATTACCATTAGGGATGGATCTGAATCCGAAATAGGAAGAGTCAAAGTATATAGTCTTGAGGCTTTGATCTAAAAGTTCTGTCAATGATTTTGTAAACTACTGCAGAGGGCTGGATTGGACAGATAAGATGGGAGTCGAAAAAAATGAGAAGTTTTTTTCCGTATCGCTGACAGGAGATCTGTGGTTTGTTCCGATAAGAACTCTAGTATTGTTAGTTGTGATAAAATTTTTTTTAGACATTGGTAGGGAAGGTGGTAATATAGTCTCCTTGTATATCTCTTTTATCGGGAGGGGAGTAAGGTATCAATATGAATTCTTTAATTTGGATATCAATATCTATGTACAAGCATGAGATGTAATGGTGCTAACTTGTTAGGTAATGTAGTCGCCAGTGTAGTAGTAGCTGTGTTATGTAGATGTTGTATGTATAGTCATTTATAAACACATATGGATCGCATGCTGTACGTAATACAATAATATAAGGAGATAAATCATAAATAGTTCAATATAAATATATACAGAGATCTAGACTCCACAATACTTGCGTAGGCTTACATCTAGTTAGGTGGGTAACATACAGACGGGAATGGGTATAGTTGGAGTGGACATATTCTGTGCAAATAAACAATCATATACTGTGTTGGTTACCAGATAGGTAGGATGTAGGGTAGATTTATCATATATAGATATATAGATACCATATACTGTGCTGGTTACCGGATAGGTAGGATGTAAGGTTTAGATTTATATCATATATGATATATAGATATCATATACTGTGCTGGTTACCATGATAGGTAGATGTAAGGTAGATTTATCATATATAGATAGTCCATATACTGTGCTGGTTACCGGATAGGTAGGATGTAAGGTAATTTATCATATATAGATATATAGATACCATATACTGTGCTGGTTACCGGATAGGTAGATGTAAGGGTAGATTTATCATATATGATATATAGATACATATATTACTGTGCTGGTTACCAGATAGGTAGTGTAGGGTAAGATATATTCATAATATAGATATATAGATACCATATACTGTGCTGTTACCGAGATAGGTAGGATGTAAGGGTAGATTTATCATATAAGATATATAGATATCATCTACTGTGCTGGTTACCAGAATAGGTAGGATGTAAGGGTAGATTTATCATATATAGATAATAGACACATATACTTGGCTGGTTACCGGATAGGTGGATGTAAGGGTGTTTATCATATATAGATTAATAGATATCATATACTGTGCTGGTTACCAGATAGGTAGGTAGTAAGGGTAGATTTATCATATATAGTATATATAGATATCATACTAGTGCCTGGTTACCGATAGGTAGGATGTAAGGGTAGATTTATTCATATATAGATATATAGATATCCATATACTGGTGCTGGTTACCAGATAGGTAGGATGTAAGGGTAGATTTATCATCATATATAGAATATTAGATCATACGGTGCTGGTCCAGATATGTAGGATGTAGGGTAGATTTATCATATATGAGATATAGAGATATATCATATACTGTGCTGGTTACCAGATAGGTAGGATGTAAGGGTTAGATTTACTATATGATATATAGATACTCATATACTGTGCTGGTTACCAGATAGGTAGGAGTAGGGTAGATTTATCATATATGATATATAGATACCATATACTGTGCTGTTACCAGATAGGTAGGATGTAAGGGTAGATTTATCATATATAGATATAGAATATCATATACTGTGCTGGTTACCAGATAGGTAGGATGTAAGGGTAGATTTATCATATATAGTATAAGATATCAATACTGTGCTGTTACCGATAGGTAGGATGTGAGGGTAGATTTATCATATATAGATATATAATGGAACCATATACTGTGCTGGTTCCCGATAGGTGGGATGTAGGTAGATTTATCATATATAGATATATACGACATATCTGTGCTGGTTACCGGATAGGTAGGATGTAAGGGTAGATTTAATCATATATAGATATATAGATACCATATACGTGCTGGTACCGATGGTAGGATGTAAGGGTAGATTTATCATATATAGATATATAGATCATATACGTGCTGGTTACCAGATAGGTAGGATGTAAGGGTAATTTATCATATATAGATATATAGATATCAATATACCGTGCTGGTTACCGAAGGTAGGGATGTAAGGGTAGATTTATCATATATAGATATATGATATCATATACTGTGCTGGTTACCGGATAGGTAGGATGTAAGGGTAGATTTATCATATATAGATATATGATACCATATACTGTGCTGGTTACCGGGATAGGTAGGATGTAAGGGTAGATTTATCATATATAGATATAGATACATATACTGTGCTGTTACCGGATAGGTAGGATGTAAGGGTATAATTTATCAATCTAGTATATAGATATCATATACTGACTGTGCTGGTTAACGGTAGGTAGGATGTAAGGGTAGATTTTTATCATATAATGATATATAGATACCATATACTGTGCTGTTACCAGATAGGTAGGATGTAAGGGTAGATTTAGACATATATAATATAATAGATACCATATACTGTTGCTGGTTACCAGATATGGTAGGATGTAGGGTAGATTTATCATATATAGATATATAGATACATATACGTGCTGGTTACCGAGATAGGTAGGATGTAAGGGTAGATTTATCATATAGATATAAGATATCATATACGTGCTGGTACCAGAAGTAGGTGTAGGGTAGATTTATCATATATAGATATATAGATATCATATACTGTGTGGTTACCGGAATAGGTAGGATGTAAGGTAGATTTATCATATATAGATATAGATATACATATACTGTGCTGGTTACCGGATAGGTGGATGTAAGGGTAGATTTATCATATATAGATATATAGATACCCATATACTGTGCTGTTACCGGATAGGTAGGATGTAAGGGTAGTATTTATCATATCATAGATATATAGATACATATACTGTGCTGGTTACGGATAGGTAGGATGTAAGGGTAGTTTTATCATATATAGATATATAGATCCCATATACGTGCTGGTTACCGATAGGTGGATGAAGGGTAGATTTATCATATATAATATATAAGATACATATACTGTGGCTGGTTACCAGATAGTAGTGATGTAAGGGTAGATTTATCATATATAGATTATAGATATCATATACTGTGCTGGTTACCGGATAGGTAGGATGTAAGGGTAGATTTTATCATATATAGATATCAGATACCATATACTGTTGCTGGTTCAGATAGGTAGGATGTAAGGGTAGATTTATATATATATATATATAGATATATATACTGTGCTGGTACCAGATAGGTAGGATGTAAGGGTAGATTTTCATATATAGATATAGATACATATACTGTGCTGGTTACCGGATAGGTAGGATGTAAGGGTAGATTTCATATATAATATATAGATACCTATACTGTGCTGTTACCGATAGGTAGGATGTAAGGGTAGATTTAAACCTGTCTAATTGAGGTTTCTTGACATAGAGAGAGGGGAATATAATTCCAGAGGATGGGAGCCACAAGAGAGAAAGGTTTAAGGTGGGAGGAAGCAGTACGAGTGGGGGGTCTGTACAGGAGCTGGTTCTGTGATGAGTGGAGTGTGGCAGACAAACATATGGGGATGCTAGAGAGGAAATATTAGGAGCAGCAGAGCAAAGGGATTTAAATGTTAGGAGAAGGATTTTGTATGTAATGCGCTGTTTAATGGGTTGTCTGGTACAGAGGAGGTTTGGGATACCGTTGATTAAAAGCAAAACAATACATGTGGCAGAGTTAAGTATAGACTGAAGGGGAGAGAGGTGGGAAGCAGGAAGACCAGTAAGTAGGAGGCTACAATAGTCCAGGCGCGATAGGGTGAGAGCATGCATAAGCATTGCGGTAGTCAGGAGGGAGAGGAACCTGTGGGTTTTCATTAAATTGAGAAGGAAAAATCACCAGGTTTAAGCAAAATAGTTAATGTGGCTAGAAAAGGAGAGAGAGGAGTCAATAATTACCCCTAGGAAGTGGATAGGGGAAATGGGGGTATTACTAACAGAAATAGAGAAAGATGGGATATGTCTTCCCATCCACATAATAATGTTTACTTACTTCCACACCTTTAAAAATCCCAAGACACCTGAAGATCCCAATAGTGACTTACCGGTCTGACATTCTGATAAAACATTTACTGTGGAGTTTTCCCTGCTCTTCTCTGGTCCTGCTTCTTCTTCTGTCTTATCCCAGGTGTCAATCATGGCTGTGACCAATCAGATGATGTCTGACTGCAGGTTCGGGGGCTTTCCTGGGGTGAGCTCTAAATAAATTGTTGGTTATAGGCATTGTATTTTCAATAATGGATGCACTTTACAAATGTAATGAATGTAAATGTAATGCTGTTTCTTTAGCAAATGAAAAACGTAAAAATTCCATTGAAACATAACTGAAGATTGAGATCTGCTTCCCGGTCAACACCGAATGTGAACAGCCGCCCACAGACTCTTCCGGGTATATACTGCAGTCAGCCAATCACTGCAGAGTATTTATAGAGGCTCATTTTCTCAGCATAAAAGGGGAGATGAAAAAAAACACAATCATTTGATCATTTGATCATGAACCAATCAGATGGCTCAAGGTTGTTGTACCCCCTGAACCAACAATCAAATAGCTCAAGGACTTTGTAGTCATTCCAGCACACCAGGAGCAGCCCCCATAGTCATCCTGTTCAAAAAGTATTTACCTTCCCAACATCTACAGCAGGTACAAGGATTAATCATTCATTTATTTTTACCCAATCTCAAAATGTAATTAATAACCTTCTTAGTAAGATTATCAATGTGTATGTTCCCAACTATAACCCCTCTGGCGGTGCTTGACTAGCTGTTTCTCCGAGGTTTGGGAATCGACATTGGCCCACCCAATGATTATATTTTATAACCTAACTAGTAACCTATAAAGTGATCATCAAAATATCTCCTGTTTCTTGTGATCATTCATCCCCCCCTGTATTTAATGACTCAGGTCCGTTCTGCAACATTTAGGATGGTCCTACTAATAAAACAATCCAAGCCTATGAGGATACCTGAGGTATGGTTGAGGAGAAAGTCAGGGCCAGATTGTGTTTAGGACATTAACTAGAGTTTTTAATATTTCCCAAATAGTGGTCCAGTTCCTCATCACAGTTCAGTTACTACTAGACGTGAGTTCTCCTTGAATATTTTTGTCCTTAAAGGGCATGTCCACCCCCAAAACTATAATCCCTCCCACTACTGGCCCCACCATGTAGTGTAGTTTAATCCTTACCATCACCCCAGCTCCATCTGGTTCTCCTGTAGTCCCCCCCAAAAACTGCCCACCAGGAGGATAGCAGAGTCCATATAGGACTCTGCCTCCTACTGGCCTCCGGGAGAAGTTTGGCATGCGTACTGCAGCCCTTCTCCCCCTCCATCCCCCTCCTCCCCCCTCCCTCCCCTCCCTCTCCCTCCCGATTAGGATTCCCTCCCCTAATGTAAATCCTTTTGCTATAAACAATCCCCCTGTCCCCCCAGCCCCAACCGCTAGTTTATTTTATTAGAAAGTGCCCCAAACATACTTACTCTCCCTCTTTCCTCCCGCCGCACTGAATGACGGCAGCCGCGTCCATAATTGGCTACCGCTCAGCCAATCACAGATGCGACTGCCGGTCCCGCCCCTCTGCTTGCATTTTCTCGTAAGCAGAAGGCCGGCAGCGCGGCGGAGGAAAGAGGGGAGGTAAGTAAAGTTCGGGGAACTTTCTAATAAAATAAATATAGCGGTTGGGGCTGGGGGGACAGGGGGATTGTTATAGCAAAAATTTATTTCAAGGGTGGACATACCCTTTAACCAAATAATTTACCAGTGGGAACTTTCATAAACTTCAATGAATGTTCCCTTTGTTTAAACCCCTCCTCCAAGTTTAAACAAAAAAATAACCACTCTTTCTTAAAAAAACAATCAGGGTTATTCAATAAAAGTAAATATATTGCCCCAACCAATCAGATGTTAAGCTGGGTACACACATCACAGATTTCTGAAAGATGACAGACAGGATCTGCAGGTCCTGTCTGCATCTTTCAAAGATCTGCATACACACAGTCCCGAGCGTTCTCCCTATGAATCATACGTCAACTTGTGTTACGACTAGACTCTTAGTCTAGGCAGACTTTGTTATCAATAGCATACGCCGCATCGTCGACCGCGCTCGTTGGGAAAGAGCTAAGCTAAGTAAGCGATCCGTGGACACTATCGGGCTATTATTTACCCATAGTTTATGTTTAAAAGATCTGATTGTTGGGAAAAATTAGCACCATTTTAAACAAAAAAATTTTATTGATCTCCCTGAATATATGTAGTGTAAACAAGGGGCATATTTATAAAACAGCGAAAAGTAGCGAAATAGTTTTCGCATTCGCTTTTCGCATGGTTTTTCGCCAAAAAGACAGTTAACGCTATTTATAAAGGTAGCGTTACGATGGCGAACCGTTTCCTCTCCGCGAGCTATCGCTAAACCCTTTTCCCCTTACTTACTCGCAATGGTAATTTTAGCAAAAGAAGCGAAAAGGCATAACGCGATTTATAAAAGAGCGAAAGGTGGTTTTTTGGTTAAAAAGAGCGAAAGATTAGCGCGACCCTGAAGGTGGTGAAAAGTCATTGTTTGAGGCGAAAAGGCATTCTAATGGTAATATGCCTTGAAAAAGCGAACGCGCATTAGAAGGGCGATCGCGCATTAGAGTGTAATATGCCTGGAAAAGCGAACGCGCATTAGAAAGGCGAATGTGCAGTGAAAATTGTATTCCAATTGAGAAATTCTAAGAAATTGACTAATAAGACATGGCTGACTTCTTGGTAAATGTGAGTGGCCATTTTGAACTTGACATAATTTTCTAGTGGGCTTTCTTGTTTCGAATGGTTTTCACAATGCAGTCTTCTTAGATGCGTTAAGTTTTCGCTGCATAACTTTTGCCTCTTTATCGCGCCCGTTTCGCCTTTTTCAGCCGCGAATGGTGTGTTTTTTTTTTGTGTTTTTTTCGCTTTTTTATAAATAAGGCGAAACGAAGCCCCAAATGGCGCTATTTTCGCTGCGATGTGCTGCGCTAATTATTTGGCGAAAAAGACAATCCTTTATAAATATGCCCCCTGGTCTACATAGATGTGCAGTCAAGAAGATAAGATAAAATGTCTGTGATTTTATTATATGAAAGGTGAAAGGGCTCTGCCCATTAGACCTTGCAATGAGTCACCTGGTTAGTTCCCCTCTATTAAGTCTGTCATCTATTTTGTAAAATTGGTTCTTGTTCATCTGTTAAAAATGTTAGTCAGGGACGATTCACCTATAAACTGTCTAAAACCCTTTTTATGGTCCATATCCCACTATTATTCAGCTGAACAATGTAAAAAAGGTTTTATAACCTGAATCGTTTGCTACATTTTTAAAGTCACCTTCAAAAGGAAGAGATTCATTCATTTATTGGGCCAACGTGATGGGAGAGGAGCATGCTGGGTAAATAAAGTTATTTTAGCACAATAACTGGTTTAGGATTCTTTCCACATATGTATCCCTGCTGGCTTTCTTATGGACAAGTAGGAGTAATAATTTCTATCAGCATTCAGCACAATGTATCTATATAGATTTCACAACAGCCCTGGATGTCATTTAAATGATGGAAATTATCTATATCATCAGTTATAATTGGTGCTTAGATAGCTCATCAGTTTTAAAAATATATTTTGTGCTTTTTCGGTGTCTGTAGTAAATATACCCAATTAAGCCAAATATGTGTCCGATTTAGCCTTTATGATATATTGGAACTTGTGTTAAGTCCTATGTTTCCAAGTCAGTAGCAGATCATGCAAGTGATAGAAGGCGGTAGGTATAACGATAATTACTAAAACTGAGTCTTTATTGTGGTGAAAAATGATGGAACATTTATACCTGAAAACCATGGTCCACCAATGAATAGTAGTGGGGAAGCACATATGGGACAGCCAATCACTAGTTACTACAGCTGGTATTTCAACTATCGCCCCTCCCCCACACTTGTATCTGCATGTTGTCCCTCCCACTTAGATTGTAAGCTCTTCAGGGCAGGGATCTCATTCCTAATGTGTTGAGGCTTGTTGCACTTATATAAGTTTATACATAATTTACATATATATGATTTCTTAACCGATGTATGAAATTGTATTTAATTTAATTTTTATCTATCTGTTTAATAGCTTGCACTTATCCCCTTGTTTGTATACTATATATATATATTTTTTAATGTACAGCGCTGCATACCCAAGTGGCGCTATATAAATAAACATATACATACATACTGTATAATCTGTATTGTTATAATGTACAGCGCTGTGTCCCCAAGTGGCGCTATATATAAACCATACATACATACTGTATAATCTGTATTGTTATAATTACAGCGTGTACCCAAGTGGCGCTATATAAATAAACATATACATACATACTGTATAATCTGTATTGTTATAATGTACAGCGCTGTGTCCCCAAGTGGCGCTATATAAATAAACATATACATACATACTGTATAATCTGTATTGTTTATAATGTACAGCGCTGGTACCCAAGTGGGCGTATATAAATAAACATATACATACATACTGTATAATCGTATTGTTATAATGTACAGCGCTGTGTCCCAAGTGGCGCTTTATAAATAAACATATACATACATACTGTATAATCTGTATTGTTATAATGTACAGCGCTGTGTACCCAAGTGGCTATATAAAATAACATATACACATCTGTATAATCTGTATGTTATAATGTACAGCGCTGTCCCCAAGTGGCGCTATATAAATAAACATTACATACCTACGTATATCTGTATTGTTATAATGTACAGCGCTGTGTACCCAAGTGGCCTATATAAATAAACATATAACTACATACTGTATAATCTGTATTGTTATAATGTACAGCGCTGTGTACCAAGTGGCGCTATAATAAAACATACATACATACTGTATAATCTGTATTGTTATAATGTACAGCGCTGTGTACCCAAGTGGCCTTATATAAACATATACATACATACTGTATAATCTGTATGTTATAATGTACAGCGCTGTGTCCCAAGTGGCGCTATATAAATAAACAATACAACATACTGTATAATCTGTATTGTATAATGTACAGCGCTGGTACCCAAGTGGCGCTATATAAATAAACATATACATACATACTGTATAATCTGTATTGTTATAATGTACAGCGCTTGTACCCAAGTGGCGCTATATAATAAAAAATATACATACATACTGTATAATCTGTATTGTTATAATGTACAGCGCTGTGTACCAAGTGGCGCTATAATAAACATATACAACATACTGTATAATCTGTATGTTATAATGTACAGCGCTGTGTCCCCAAGTGGCGCTATATAAATAAACATATACATACATACTGTATAAACTGTATTGTTATAATGTACAGCGCTGTGTACCCAAGTGGCGCTATATAAATAAACATATACATACATACTGTATAATCTGTATTGTTATAATGTACAGGTCTATGTCCCCAATTGGTGCTATATAAATAAACATATACAATACATACTGTATAATGTATTGTTATAATGTACAGCGCTGTGTACCCAAGTGGCGCTATATAAATAAACATATACATACATACTGTATAATCTGTATTGTTATAATGTACAGCGCTGTGTCCCCAAGTGGCGCTATATAAATAAACATATACATACATACTGTATAATCTGTATTGTTATAATGTACAGCGCTGTGTACCAAGTGGGCTTTATAAATAAAATATACATACTACTGTATAATCTGATTGTTATAATGTACAGCGCTGTGTCACCCAAGTGGCGTATATAAATAAACATATACATACATACTGTATAATCTGTATGTTATAATGTACAGCGCTGTGTACCCAAGTGGCGCTATATAAATAAACATATACATACACTGTATAATCTGTATTGTTATAATGTACAGCGCTGTGTCCCCAAGTGGCGCTATATAAATAAACATATACATACATACTGTATAATCTGTATTGTTATAATGTACAGCGCTGCGTCCCCAAGTGGCGTATATAAATAAACATATACATACATACTGTATAATCTGTATTGTTATAATGTACAGCGCTGGTGTACCCAAGTGGGCATATATAATAAACATATACATACATACTGTATAATCTGTATTGTTTATATGTACAGCGCTGTGTACCCAAGTGGCGCTATATAAAATAAACATATACATACATACTGTATAATCTGTATTGTTATAATGTACAGCGCTGTGTACCCAAGTGGCGCTATATAAATAAACATATACATACATACTGTATAATCTGTATTGTTATAATGTACAGCGCTGTGTACCCAAGTGGCCTATATAATAAAACATATACATACATACTGTATAATCTGTATTGTTATAATGTACAGCGCTGCGTCCCCAAGTGGCGCTATATAAATAAACATATACATACTGTATAATCTGTATTGTTATAATGTACAGCGCTGTGTACCCAAGTGGCGCTATATAAATAAACATATACATACATACTGTATAATCTGTATTGTTATATGTACAGCGCTGTGTCCCCAAGTGGCGCTATATAAATAAACATATACATACATAATGTATAATCTGTATTTTAATGTACAGCGCTGTGTACCCAAGTGGCGCTATATAAATAAAAATCTACATCATACTGTATAATCTGTATTGTTATAATGTACAGCGCTGTGTCCCCAAGTGGGCTATATAAATAAACATATACAACATACTGTATAATCTGTATTGTTATAATGTACAGCGCTGTGTACCCAAGTGCGCTATATAAATAAACATATACATACATACTGTATAATTGTATTGTTATAATGTACAGCGCTGGTCCCCAAGTGGCGCTATATAAATAAACATATACATACATACTGTATAATCTGTATTGTTATAATGTACAGGCGTGTGTCCCAAGTGGCCTATATAAAAAAAAATAAAATACATACTGTATAATCTGTATTGTTATAATGTACAGCGCTGTGTCCCAAGTGGCGCTATATAAATAACCATACATACATACTGTATAATCTGTATTGTTATAATGTACAGCGCTGTGTACCCAAGTGGCATATAAAATAACATATACATACATACTGTATAATCTGTATTGTTATAATGTACAGCGCTGTGTCCCCAAGTGGCGCTATATAATAAACATATACAACATACTGTATATCTGTATGTTTATAATGTACAGCGCTGGTACCCAAGTGGCGCTATATAAATAAACATATACATACATACTGTATAATCTGTATGTTATAATGTACAGCGCTGTGTACCCAAGTGGCGGCTATATAAATAAACATATACATACATACTGTATAATCTGTATGTTATAATGTACAGCGCTGTGTACAAGTGGCGCTATATAATAAACATATAAATACAATACTGTATAATGTATGTTATAATGTACAGCGCTGGTCCCCAAGTGGGCGCTATATAAATAAACATATACATACATACTGTATAATCTGTATGTTATAATGTACAGCGCTGTGACCAAGTGGCCTATATAAATAAACATATACATACAACTGTATAATCTGTATTGTTATAATGGACAGCGCTGTGTACCCAAGTGGCGCTATATAATAAAACATATACATACATACTGTATAACTGTATTGTTATAATGTTACAGCGCTGTGTACCAAGTGGCGCTATATAATAAAACATATACATACATACTGTATAATCTGTATTGTTATAATGTACAGCGCTGTGTCCCCAAGTGGCGCTATATAATAAAACATATACATACATACTGTATAATCTGTATTGTTATAATGTACAGCGCTGTGTACCCAAGTGGCACTATATAAACATATACATACATACTGTATAATCTGTATTGTTATAATGTACAGCGCCGTGTACCCAAGTGGCGCTATATAAATAAACATATACATACATACTGTATAATCTGTATTGTTATAATGTACAGCGCTGTGTACCTAAGTGGCGCTATATAAACATATACATACATACCGTATAATCTGTATTGTTATAATGCACAGCGCTGTGTACCCAAGTGGCGCTATATAAATAAACATATACATACATACTGTATAATCTGTATTGTTATAATGTACAGCGCTGTGTACCCAAGTGTCGCTTTATAAATAAAATTATACATACATACTGTATAATCTGTATTGTTATAATGTGCAGCGCTGTGTACCCAAGTGGCGCTTTATAAATAAACATATACATACATGCTGTATACTCTGTATTGTTATAATGTAAAGCGCTGCGTACCCAAGTGGCCCTATATAAATAAACATATACATTCATACAGTATAATCTGTATTTTATAATGTACAGCGCTGTGTACCCAAGTGGCACTATATAAATAAAATTATACATACATACTGTATAATCTGTATTGTTATAATGTGCAGCGCTGTGTACCCAAGTGGCGCTTTATAAATAAACATATACATACATACTGTATACTCTGTATTGTTATAATGTACAGCGCTGCGTACCCAAGTGGCGCTATATAAATAAACATATACGTACATACTGTATTATCTGTATTGTTATAATGTACAGCGCTGTGTACCCAAGTGGCGCTATATAAATAAACATATACATACATACTGTATAATCTGTATTGTTATAATGTACAGCGCTGTGTCCCCAAGTGGCGCTATATAAATAAACATATACATACATACTGTATAATCTGTATTGTTATAATCTACAGCGCTGTGTACCCAAGTGGCGCTTTATAAATAAACATATACATACTGTATAATCTGTATTGTTATAACGTAAAGCGATGCGTACCCAAGTGGGGCTATATAAATAAACATATACATACATACATACTGTATACTCAGTATTGTTTTCATGTTACATTGCTGGTGTACCCAGTGGCGCTATATAAATAAACATATCATACATACTGTATAATCTGTATTGTTATAATGTACAGCGCTGTGGTACCCAAGTGGCGCTATATAAATAAACATATACATACATACTGTATAATCTGTATTGTTATAATGTACAGCGCTGTGTCCCCAAGTGGCGCTATATAAATAAACATATACATACATACTGTATATATCTGTATTGTTTAATGTACAGGCGGTGTACCCAAGTGGCGCTTATAAAATAAATTACTATACTGTATAATCTGTATTGTTATAATGTACAGCGCTGGTACCCAATGGCGCTATATAATAAACATATACATACATACTGTATAATCTGTATGTTTATAATGTACAGCGCTGTGTACCCAAGTGGCGCTATATAAATAAACATATCATACAACTGTATAATCTGTATTGTTATAATGTACAGCGCTGGTCCCCAAGTGGCGCTATATAAACATATACTACAACATACTGTATAATCTGTATTGTTATAATGTACAGCGCTGGTCCCCAAGTGGCGCTATAATAATAAACATATACATACATACTGTATAATCTGTATTGTTATAATGTACAGCGCTGGTCCCAAGTGGCCTATAATAATAAACATATACATACATACTGTATAATCTGTATTGTTATAATGTACAGCGCTGTGTACCCAAGTGGCGCTATATAAATAAATAACATATCATACATACTGTATATCTGATTGTTATAATGTACAGCGCTGTGTACCCAAGTGGCGCTATATAAATAAACATATACATACATACTGTATAATCTGTATTGTTATAATGTACAGCGCTGTGTACCCAAGTGGCCATAATAATAAACATATACATACATACTGATAATCTGTATTGTTATAATGTACAGCGCGCTGTGTACCCAAGTGGCGCTATATATAATAACATATACATACATACTGTATAATCTGTATTGTTATAATGTACAGCGCTGTGTACCCAAGTGGCGCTATATAAATAAACATATACATACATACTGTATAATCTGTATTGTTATAATGTACAGCCTGTGTCCCCAAGTGGCGCTATATAAATAAACATATACATACATACTGTAATCTGTATTGTTATATGTACAGCGCTGTGTACCCAAGTGGCGCTATATAAATAAACATATACATACATACTGTATAATCTGTATTGTATAATGTACAGCGCTGTGTACCCAAGTGGCGCTATATAAATAAACATATACAACATACTGTATAATCTGTATTGTTATAATGTACAGCGCTGTGTCCCCAAGTGGCGTATATAAATAAACATATACATACATACTGTATAATCTGTATTGTTATAATGTACAGCGCTGTGTACCCAAGTGGCGTATATAAATAAACATATACATACATACTGTATAATCTTATTGTTATAATGTACAGCGCTGTGATCCCAAGTGGCGCATATAAAAAATAAACATATACATACTACTGTATAATCTGTATTGTTATAATGTACAGCGCTGTGTCCCAAGTGGCGCTATATAAATAAACATACATACATACTGTATAATCTGTATGTTATAATGTACAGCGCTGTGTCCCCAAGTGGCGCTATATAAATAACATATACATACATACTGTATATCTGTATTGTTATAATGTACAGCGCTGTGTACCCAAGTGGCGCTATATAAATAAACATTACATACATACTGTATAACTGTATTGTTATAATGTACAGCGCTGTGTACCCAAGTGGCGCTATATAAATAAACATATACATCATACTGTATAATCTGTATGTTTATAATGTACAGCGCTGTGTCCCCAAGTGGCGCTATATAAATAAACATATACATACATACTGTATAATCTGTATTGTTATAATGTACAGCGCGTGTGTACCCAAGTGGCGCTATATAAATAAACATATACATACATACTGTATAATCTGTATTGTTATAATGTACAGCGCTGTCCCCAAGTGGGTCATATAAATAAACATATACATCATACTGTATAATCTGTATTGTTATAATGTACAGCGCTGTGTACCCAAGTGGCGCTATATAATAAACATACATACATACGTATAATCTGTATTGTTATAATGTACAGCGCTGTGTACCCAAGTGGCGCTATATAAATAACATCTAACATACTGTATAATCTGTATTGTTTAATGTACAGCGCTGTGTCCCCAAGTGGCGCTATAAAATAAACATATACATACATACTGTATAATCTGTATTTTATAATGTACAGGCTGTGTACCCAAGTGGCGCTTTATAAATAAAATTATACATACATACATACAAACATACTAAAAAAAATTTGAAAAAAAATCTATTACATGTATGATAAAAAATATATGTTATTATACCAGTTTAATCCCTTGTAAAGCCATACCATCCTATTATCATCTTAATGGATTACACAATGCATCTGAAACATTTAAAAACCCCCCCTAGAGCGAGAACATAAACTAGTTGTAAAACTGTGAGGAAAGTTTTGCATTCTTGGAGAATTTACTAGTTCTGAGCATCTTTGCTGATGAAAAAAAAACAAGAAAAACTGCAGCCAAACCGACTCCATTCTCCGCTCCAGTGAATAAGAGGCTATTACGTTACAAATCAGACCTTATCAGGGGGATCTCTGACATGCTTGATTCTAATGGGCCCATTACATTTTATCAGTAAATGGAATACTTAAGCTCAAGACAGAGGACAAACAGAAATCACCCAGCTATGTCCTGTGCGATTGAATTCAAGATCGCATTCTTCTTCACTAGGAGAAATACAGTCAAATGTGAAAATAAAATGTGCTCGCTTGGTTGAGTTTGGGAGTTGTTTTGGCAACAAGTCGTTTTTAAGGATTTAGTAAAACTTTAATCACAAAGGCAAGAGAAGAAAAAACGAGTGTTGGAAAACCATGTGGTTGCATGTTAACGGGAATTGAGGTCATGGTTTCATTCGCGGTAGTAGATTTACAATAACGTTTCGGTCTTACCTTCCAGGACCACAGACTACGGATCGATAAACTCGTTAGAGATGTTTTTAGACATAGACCACATAGGCAAAGAGCTAGGGCACCTATGTTGAACTAGGGTGTCTATTGTTCTCCCTAGCATCTCCCTGTCAGAACTGCTCTCCTTGTTCTGCTTTGTAACATTGTATTTAGTAGAGAGTCTGAACTCACACACTCTACTTCCCAACAAATGTTCCAAATGAACTTGGTGAAGGAAGGAGGGGGAGGATGATCACAGCTAATAGTACTGAAGAGAGCAGTTTAAACATGCCAGGTAAAAGCTGCTGCAGGCTTTTTAATGGTTAATGGTAATACTCTGGGAAAGTGCTGGCACTGAAGGGTTAATGGTAATACTCTGGGAAAGTGCTGGCACTGAAGGGTTAATGGTAATACTCTGGGAAAGTGCTGGCACTGAAGGGTTAATGGTAATACTCTGGGAAAGTGCTGGCACTGAAGGGTTAACAGTAATACTCTGGGAAAATCCTGGCACTGAAGGGTTAACAGTAATACTCTGGGAAAGTGCTGGCACTGAAGGGTTAACGGTAATACTCTGAGAAAGTGCTGGCACTGAAGGGTTAACGGTAATACTCTGAGAAAGTGCTGGCACTGAAGGGTTAACAGTAATACTCTGGGAAAGTGCTGACACTGAAAGTATTAATAGGAAAGTCTGTTGGCACTGAAAGAGTTAAACATCTCAGATTTCCCTAAATTTCCCTGATCCACCCTACCCGGCTACTTTTTCATGCCCCTTGGCTGGAAACAATTTCTGGGGAGAAAACTGGCGCCACATACCGCACATCCACCGAAACCTATCCTGTCCTTCCAATCAGTATTTCATATGGGGCCAGTGATGCTGCATACGCACAAACATATGTTTACACGCCCACCCGTCCCACCAGGCACAGCGTGTGCCTCTTATTAATTAGTACCCACTAGAAAGAAACACCCACAGAAGCAGTGATGGTGTCTGAAGGGATTGAATGGAGAATGTGGGGTGAGGGGTGAAACCCAGATGCAGTTTGGCTGGTCAAGTTTGGGGGGGGGGGGCACATGTGTGGGAGGCCGGTCAGGGCACTAAGAAGGCTAGAAACGGCACCTGGATAAATAGTTTTTCTGCTAGTTGAAAGACATTTAGCTAACATGATCAATTGAACATTTGTCTGATTTGGACAAAATTTTGACCAACATCATAACAAAATTTACCACAGATATTTCAACCAGATCGACTGAAAATCATGGCGGTCAATCAATCAGGTTGACCTATCGGACCGTGTGTACCTAGCCTTAGAAACATTGACATATAATTTCAGTTAAATGGTACATGATCTATTAAAGCTGGAAATTACCTTATCTCTTCTGAGAAACTCAAATTGGGCCAATTAGTTTAATTGAAGAACGGGAGGTAAAGGAGCTGTGTCTTACCTCCCGCTCTTCAGTAAAACAATAAGGAGCCAGGAGAGAAGGTAAGAGAGAAGGGGAGCGAGCGAGCGGGTAAGTTTTTTACCTTCTCTGGCTCCTGTTTTATTGAAGACTGGGAGGTAAGACACAGCTCCTTTACCTCCCGTTCTTCAATAAAACTAATTGGCTCAACTTGAGTTTCTGAGTGGAGATCCCCTTTAAAGGGACAGTAAACTGTGAAACTCATGTTAAAAAAGCATAAAGAATAATTTCCTAGCAGACCCATATCTTGGGTAGATAAATTGATAAAAGGTTCCAAGCTATTTAATTTTAGTGAGACGGAAGAGATTCGGCTCCATGTGCAGACTGCAAAGGCTGCAGGTTTGGGGCATTTTAAATACCCTGACAATGCAATATTGCAACTTCCTGCTTCTTACCTTTACATAATCCCACAATTACGTCCAGTATTGCATCGCAGGATCGGTGTTTAAAGACCCCATACAACTCTGTGTTAAGTGAATCGCAGGAGTTGTCTGTGTGTCAACCGGTCCCTACTGCTTCCTTGTCCTCCTCAATGTCCCTGCTGCGTCCTTGTTGCCTTGTGCCCTACCTATAAAATCTTTCTCTGTAGTGTAGCCCACCCCCAACCACCAAGTCTGTTAAAAAAGCAGCAGAACTGTACTTACAATCCTTTGTTCCCCATGCGCTCTGCATTGCCAGCAGCCGCGTATGTGATTCGCTGCCTCTCAGCCAATCACAGAAGTGGCTGCCAGTCCGGCCCCCTGCTTGCAAGTTCCTGCAATCAGAGGGCCAAGAACAGAGCAACGGCGGATCAAAGGACCTAAAGTATATTTCTGATGCTTTTTTTACCAAACAAATCTGGCAGTTGGGGGTGGGCTAGGGAGTCCTACAGTATATGAAAAGGGTTTTTTTTTTTAGGGTGGAGATACCCTTTAACCAGTTATGGGAGCCCCTTATGGTTAATGTAGTATAATCTCTCCAAAACATTTAGAGCTTCATTTCTAAATTACACCAGTAAATAATTGTAAAATTGAATAATGGCCTTAAGTGTAACTGTGACTCGTATTTTTCTAATTACACCATGTCGTCATAGCATTGAGGGTTAAGCAAATATCAGATTACAAATTCAGCCATTATGGGTCTAATTTATAAATCATAGAGTTAAATAAATGATGGAAGTATTCAAACACAAACTATATATTTCAAAATAAATGAGAAAAAGATGTTATGTCATATTGAGTTTACTGAACCGCTAGACTATAATATAGCAGGATTAGCATAATGTAGTGAACAGTTTAAAAGGAAATTTAGAAAACCGTTATCCAAGACATCTCAGTTTTATGGGAGGACCATTGACCAAGGTGTAGAATTGTACGCCATTTGTAGGACACGATTTAAAGGGATGAGAACACCCATTTAAAGGGATGACAATGCCCAAGGTAACCTTGAATCCCCCCCCCCCCTAATTTTAATGTTTAGCATTATCTTTTTTGCTCAGTTGTCAATTCATTCATTAAACTACATAACACAAAGATATACTGATATTAAACTCACTGCAAGGGTGGATTCATACAGTTGCTGACACTTTCTCCTGAGTAGGGATGGTCGGTCGTTGGTAGGGATCCGAACCCGGATCCGCCGCAGATTTATCCCGTTCGCGAACGGCGGATTTTTCCGGATTTTCCGCCTTTGAACTTCCGTACCGCGGATTTCTCGTATTTTCGAAAATTTTCAAAATTACGAGTTTTCTCGTATTTTCGTGAATTTTCGAAAATACGAGAAAAACCTCGTAATTTCGAAAATACGAGGATTTTCGAAATTTTTTTGTAAATATGTATTTTTGAAAATTTTCGAAATTACGAGGATCACTTGTATTTTCGAAAATACATATTTTCGAAAATACGCGTTTTCTCGTATTTTCGAAAATTTTCGAAAATACGTGAACACGTAATTTCGAAAATTTTCAAAAATACGAGAAATCTTGTAATTTTGAGGATATTTTTCATTTTAATGGGTCCGCTTGCGGATTTTCGAATTTTCAAATTCCTCGAGCGGACCGGATTTTGCGAAGTTCGGACATCTCTAAGGGGCTAAGGAGCCCCTTAGCATCCTGTACTTCAGAATCAACTGACCACTTGGAAGAGTAATACAATAATAATAATAAAAAATCTTGTAGTGTAAACTTTGATGATGAAGAGCAAGTCTGTCTGACCAGTCAGCCCGGAGGGTTAAATTTGTTTCCTTTTTTAGAACATTTCTTTAGTGTCATTAACAGGTCAGAGGAAATTAAAAGAACAAAGAACAGTAATGTTTGATTTCTGCTGCCATAAAAGCTTTTTATACAAGTTTCACCTATTCAGATATGCAACCAGATATAATACACCCAGAGCTAAGTAAATGCGACCATATTGGTGTTAAATTATAACTCTCACCATCCCAATGTAAAGTAAAAAGAACAAATAATGGTAACTTTTCATTTCTGCTGCCATAAAAGCTTTTTATACAAGTTTCACCTATTCAGATATGCAACCAGATATAATACACCTAGAGCTAAGTAAATGCGACCATATTGGTGTTAAAACTAAACATCCTTCCACCTGTAAGCTGCAGCATGCCAATCTTTGCACCTGCATTAAGACCCCATTATTAATTTAAATTTACAGGATAAGTTCATCCAAAAACACATTTTCCCTGATTTACAGGGCAGAAACTGCAGATTAAAGGAATTGTACACTGATAATATTACTTTGCCTTATTTTAATCTATAAATAAATAAATGTAAGTAGCACTTAATCTGATGTGTTTGTGTTGCTGTATGACTTCAATCCAGTACTTGTTTTGCTTAAGCTCAGTCCCTCAGTTTCCCAGCCCCCTGCCAGACTATCTGGCTCTCTGTGAGGGCAAGCATGCTCAGTAATTTCTATGAGGCAGCATTGGGAGAGGGAATTTCCCACCATGCAGTTCATGTAAACATTCCAGCTACAGAAAAACTATACATAACAGAAGAGTTTATAAAAACTCAGGGAACTTGATTGACAGCTGAAATGTAAGTTTCAGATTTGATGTCTAAAGAAATAGGGGATAGATCAACAAATAAAGTGATAGTTGGAAAGAATTATAGTTTCCAGTAATGGGCAATTTAAAAAAAAGACAATTTTCCCAGCGTACATTTCCTTCAAAACAATGAATCTCCTGTTTTATCTTTAGGAATTACCCAGAAAGACCAGTGATACGTTATTTGATAAGCAGTTTGTGACTTTCAATAAGGGAACATTTTGTTTTAAAATAAACTTCTCGTTGTTTGCAGCTAAAGGCAGCTTCAGCTCTCGTTAATTTCAGTATTTGCTTCGATCTAGTTTAATCAAAAAGCCCCTGATCACCAGCTGGCTTGGAAACGTAAACCTCATCAGCACAGATTCAGAAATAACGACTTGGCCATTGTTGGACTTTTAATCTAACTTTTTTTTTTTTAAAAAGCCACTGCAAATTTGCACCAATGCGGTGACCCGTATCAGCCAACCAGAAAAGAGCTTTGATCAGTCTAAAGCAGTTGGAATAAAGGAAGGAGCCAGTTGCTGTAGTTATTCTGCAGATGGCCGCAATTCTATGTCTTGTTCTACCACATTATTTCTTGATTCCATAAGATATTGAAAAAACTTTTTTAAAAATGTCATTTTTATATATTAAAAAAAAATAAAATACGGTAATATATATATATATATATATATATATATACATATTTTCTAATTTATAAGGAGAACTTTCCCTTATAGTTTAGATACTGGATCCTAAAAATGGGACTATGGACTGCTCTTAACATATACAGTGTGTCCCACATCATCTACGTATTTGAAAGCTGCTCCAAACATTACATCCTTTCAGGCTTGTGTATTCTTTATCCTAAAAAAAAACCCATACTGACCCACAATCCTGCGTTTTCCTTGACACCCGCTTAGGATAAAAGTGACTGTAAGTCTAATATATAGGTCTAATAGATGTTATTTTGTAAACTCAAGCCTGGATATTTCTTTATTACAGATGGATACATGGATCTCTACATCACCTGCGTAGTCCGAGAGCATCAGAAACTAAAGACGTAGATAATCCTTTGCCCACCAGATTCTGTATCAGTGGGTCTACCTCTCCTAGTCTGCTATATACTATAGCTGGGTACACACAGTAAAGATGTTTGAAAGATGACAGACGGGATCTGCAAGATCATTTTTCAAATGTTAGGGAACACACAGCTGTTCTCTCGTTCGGGAAAGACGCTACACACCAATAAAGCCCCGATACAGTCGGATCTGATGGTATCTGGGCTTTATCGGCAGTGTGTGTACCTAGCTTACACACGTAGGTATCTATAACTGGCCATTTTTGTGACTCGGCAAACACAACGTTTCAGGTTTTATAAAACCTTTGTCAGTAGCCACAGAATCTCCGTAACACGAAAGCAGATACACGGGTGGATTTTTTTTTACTGTTTTAACTGATCAAATTCACTTTTTATTTATTACTGTCTAAATCATTTACATTTCTTTTACTTTCATGGGTAAGTGGGTGAGTTTTACTGATGGGTACCAATTCAAAGCAAAATGGAGCAAAAAAACACAAAGTTTTGGCGGATTTGTTTAATCTTCATCACAAATGTGCATTGAGGTTTATATAGACATCCTGATAGTTTTTAAAGGGCATGTTCATCCCTAAAATCTCCTCCTTGTCCCTGCCTTTTTAATGGTTTCCACCTCCTCTCCAAAAGTTCTATTGCAAGCTCGCACGTGCTCAGAGGAGGCAGCTAGGGGAATAGCATTCAATCATTGGCTGTGATGTCATCTTTTACATCCATGACTGACAGATGCTAATCAGAAGAAACAGGAAGCAGAAAAAGAGGTAACAGAACATTGGCAGCATGCTGAAAGCCTTTGTAACTATTGTAGTTTTAGGGATTGGGATTATTTTCCTGTATAGAGTTTTTCATTTGAGAGGTGGACTTGTCTACAAAAGGGAAATGATGTCACCATCTATGGATGACTAGCAGTCCTGTAGTTTCAATGACAAAATTTTACAGTTGGAAAAAAAAACCCTACATTTTGATACAAACCCACTGAATTTTGTGGACAAAATTGTGAACGAAATTTCAGTCAAAGTTTTGATTTCGACACAAAATTGTCGTTTTTTGACTGTGAGTTTCAATATTGAAATTTAAAAACCAAAATGAATCAGTGTTAATCAGTATGTCCATCTCTACTGAGCACTATAGGAACGATCCCTTTAATTTACAGGTCAGTAATACTGTTGGTAATCCTGAACATATAAAGATTAAGGACATTAAAATGTAAATTAACTTTTTTACAGAGTAAATATTGATTGAGGAATTTGTATCACAAATCCCTTAAAGCAGATGACTCCCACTATTTATTATGTTATGGGTATTTAAAGGCCCTACTAGGGAGATTTTCTGATAACTTGGTAGACCTGTCAAACCCTGGAGATGTCAATCATTATCTTCTTCTCTAGTTTTTTTTAAAATCCTTTTCCTGTTACTTTTTATCTTTCAGACAAAGTATAAGACGTGTTCCAACTAGATAAAAGATTAGAGATAAACATTGACTTGAGGTGACCAGAAAAATGTTCCGATGATGACAATGTTACAAAAATTTTCAGCCAGTGTAAAGATATCTAGCAATGGATCTAAACCAAAGTTTCTTTATGATTAGGAACTTTCCTCAGGTCAAACAGGTCTTGTCAATTCAATAGATTGGAAATGTTCTCAAGAGTTTGAGTTTCCTTGCCTGAAGGATTTTGAGGAAGACCTGGTATTATATGGTGGAGAGGGTATAGGAAATGTCCCTGTCGTAATGAGAAGGCCCTCTTGGTCTGATAGATGTAAACAGTAATTCAGAACAAGTCTCACCAGTTTCTCTACTTTTGACAGCATTTACTTCCAATTAGCCATTAGCTTTGGTTATTAATAAAAAGCTGGTTGGGGGCTTCATTCAGGACCTTTAAATTTAGGAGAACTTTGATTATCCTCAGAGCATTGATACGGTATAGTTTACAGAATTTCCCCATCTTGTTATATAACAAGCTAAAGGGAATTCCATTTTAGTCCCTGGCCCACTGGCTTCAGGAGCTGCTTTCTCATTGGTTGTTCATTGCTGTGGGTTTAGAGTTTACAGGTGTCCATGGAAGTCCATGGAAACTGAAAAGGACCAGAAAGCACAAGAATTTAATCTTTTTTGTTTGTATCTGAGTCATGATTTTGTGTTTGGTTTAGACCATGGACCTGCAGGAGCATTCGGATTGCAGCACCAACGTGTCCTGCTGAATTTGCTTGTGGGTCAGACTCACCGGTGCCATTAGGAGAAAGAGCGGTTATATTCTCTATTCTCACAAGTAGAAACCAGAAAGAACCAGAACCAACAAAGAGTTTTGTCATGACAGGCAATGTAAATATACTTATATATAATATATAAAAAATAATATTAGAAAGAAATTTGAGGCAAAGTCAAGGTCGTGAATAAGGTCAAGGCCAAATTAGGAAATCAGACTAGGACCACATCATGCAAAGAGCAGAATGAGCTGATGAGACCTACAACAGGCAGAGAATCCAAACACGGGTAAGGTTTCCAAAGCTCGGAGTCGGATAATTAGCAACACCTGGTGCCTAATGCATTGCAGCTGAGAACTACAGAAGAGGCAGAACGTGAATAGGTGACAATACACACGGCAGCCCGACCCCCTAATGCAAACTTACCATTTGCTTCAAAATGTAATTATGGAGGTTGCACTGATTGGAAACTGATTGCTTCTGAGCAAACCCTTACTGGACATGGCTTTAATATGTCTCTTATAAATGTCCGGGGCTCACCATTTGGTGTAGACAATAAAGTGCTCTGCCAGGATAAGGGAAGAGCTCTATAATGCTTAGACACTTAGGGGGTCTGTATGAGAATACGGACAATACCCTAACGCTCTAATACTGCAGGTCTAGGAGTCATATTATCAGTCTCCTAGTACTGTTTGCTGTGTATGTTGGCACAAGACTATTGCTTAATGTGCTGGGTATCCCTATCCACGGCTCTAGATCTGTTTGATATTTGGAACTACCAGGGGAGCAGGGCGGGGGCATATTCTTATTTTTCATATGACATATATAGCCTCCACCCAGAAAAAAACCACTATAGATGAAAGGGCCCCATTATAGTTTTGCTTGGGGGTCAAGTGATTTCTAGTTACGCCACTGCAACCAAGGCTTCCCTAGCAGGCAATAAATGTGGCCCCCGGTGTAAATGAACCTTGTACATAATAAGGCGATCAGTCTCACTATGAGGACCTGGTAGGTACCAGGAGAAGTGTGTGGTAAGTGGTTATAGCTGTTTGTAACCAATCAAGTCCGTGACTATGGGCAGGACAAACATTTAGAAACTTTCTTCTCATAAGAATTTCTAAGACTAGAAATGTGCCCAATCTTACTGCAATGATGGGTTGGTATCCTAGGGGGCAGCACTAAAAACATTAGACAAGGACCCATTGGGAAACAAAAGACTAGGGACCAATTCCGCAAGTATGCTCCTTCCCCCAGAGGTCCACCATAGAAGACAGCGTGGTATCACCACATCACCATTGAATTCTTTATACCGATTTACAATTAAACGTTTTGTTTTCAGTGCTGGTGTCTATGTCAGGATATGAAGCATCTCTATTCAATGAAAAGAAGGAAGACGTCACGTTTTCCTTTTATTTAAATTGTACTTTAAAATCGTTCACCCCTCATTCACCTGAGCACATTAACCCTAGAATATTACATCACAGGGCTCCGTATATTATTCTAATCTTATTGAAGTTCACCCGTCCGTACAGATTGCATAGACTTACTTCCCATCCAGGTGTCCATAAAAAAATGTGTGTGTGCTCGTTCACACGTTCTGCACACGCGTGTGTAAATACATCTGTGCGTACGTCTCTGTGTATTTTTCTTAACGCCCTAATCTATGCCATTATCAGCATGAAAATATATCCCCCGTGCCAGGAATATCTGAGGAAACAGGCTCTGCACAGACAATTAACACCACTGACTCAATCTACTACACTTTATTTACATGAAAGCAGTAACATTATTCTCCTCTGGGACAGGGAAAGGCTTGGGTAAAAGCTTTGAAGGCTGCAATTAGCAGGGAGGTTTGGGTGCCATTGGAGAGATCTGCCACCAATCAGACCTACTGAGAAGAAACAAAGTTCACTGTGTGATGATAAACATAGAAACATAACAAGCCCCCAGCAATTTCATCCACCTGGGACCAAGTGCCTATTATTTGATGAAACGGTCTGGAATCTGAAGAGAAATCAGCAGCAGGCCAATCAGAATAAACTGGTCCTCAAATCTTCTCCTGAAGGTCAGATGTGTGAAACCCAAAGTTTCGACCAATCTTGGATGAATTTTCATCTAAATCAGATAAAAATGCCCTTAGACATGATGGTAAATTCTGGCCAATTGCGTGGTTTTCAATAGGGAGTCACAGTAATCCACCGATAGTCAGTGGAAGCTCGTCTGGGCTCGTAGCGTGGCGTATTCCCCTCCTTTGGCATGACAGAAGGTCCACCCTCATGGGATCCAGCAACTGCATGCAACAATTTACACTCCCACAAGTTGCTTAAAGGCACAGTATGTTCCCCTCTGTATCCGAAGAGATGCAAACAGCAAGTTTCAAAAGTTATAAAACATAATATGTAACATAAAAACCTGGTACTTCTAATGTACTGTAAGGTGTTCAGACGCATTTGACGGCCCCAGGAAAAAATTTGATATGGAGCAGACCCGTCCCATGCCTTTAATGGAAATTGGATATGGAGCAGACCCGTCCCATGCCTTTAAGGGAAACTGGATATGGAGCAGACCCATCCCATGCCTTTAATGGAAATTGGATACGGAGCAGACCCGTCCCATGCCTTTAATGGAAATTGGATATGGAGTAGGCCCGTACTATGCCTTTAATGGAAATTGGATACGAAGCAGACCCGTACTATGCCTATAATGGAAATTTGATATGGAGTAGATCTGTACTATGCCTTTAATGGAAATTGGATACGGAGCAGACCCGTCACATGCCTTTAATGGAAATTGGATACGGAGCAGACCCGTACTATGCCTATAATGGAAATTGGATACAGAGCAGACACGTACTATGCCTTTAATGGAAATTGGATACAGAGCAGACACGTACTATGCCTTTAATGGAAATTGGATACGGAGCAGACCCGTACTATGCCTATAATGGAAATTTGATATGGAGCAGATCTGTACTATGCCTTTAATGGAAATTGGATACGGAGCAGACACGTACTATGCCTTTAATGGAAATTGGATACGGAGCAGACCCGAACCATGCCTTTAACAGAAATTGGATACGGAGCAGACCTGTACTATGCCTTTAATGGAAATTGGATACGGAGCAGACCCTAACTATGCCTTTAATGGAAAATGGATAGGGAGCAGACCCGAACCATGCCTTTAAAGGAAATTGGATACGGAGCAGACAAGTACCATGCCTTTAAGGGAAATTGGATACGGAGCAGACCCGTACCATGCCTTTAAGGGAAATTGGATACGGAGCAGACTCGTACCATGCCTTTAATGGACCTCAAGCATTCTACAACATGCCAAGCATTCCACAACAGCAGATTGCTGACAGAGAATGATGGGAGTTGTACAAAACAAAGCAAAACTTTTCTAATATAAATCATAGCGATTGCATACAAATACTGAATAAATGGTAAATCTCCAGACCTGATTGGGAATGGGGATGACATTGTAATTTACAATTGGAACTATAGATCTGATGTCCACAGCTCCGGCTATTTCCTACCCATAATCCTCTGCTGTTATACCTGCTCGCTAATGCTCACTGTCTCCCATATAGAAAGTTTAGAAAGTGGGTGGAGATTTAACTTTACATTCTGCAGGAAAATGTGGGTACATTCCGGGGGGTGCTGGCTCTGGAGGCCTATCCCAGACTCCTTTTTCCATACAGAAAAAGTGACGAGTCTTAATCCTTTTAAGCTATGGAAAAAATAAAGTGGTTGTTTGTAGAGAACCTAGGGGGAATTGGGGATGTGCCAAGTATCTAGCTTTCGACAAGAATGGAGATAAAGATTTAAGATGATTTGATACTGGAGCAGAGGCCCATGGGTAAGTAGAGGTTGGAGTAGAGGCTCATGGGTAAGTAGAGATTGGAGATGAGGACCATGGGTATGTAGAAATTAGAGTAGAGGCTCATGGGTAAGTAGAGATTGGAGATGAGGACCATGGGTATGTAGAAATTAGAGTAGAGGCTCATGGGTAAGTAGAGGTTGAGGCAGAGGCCATGGGGTAGGTAGAGGTTGAAAAAGAGGCCCATGGGTAGGTAGAGATTGTAGCAGAGGTCTGTTGGTAAGTAGAAGTTGAAGTAGAGGCTGGTGGGTAGGTAGAGGTTGGAGCAGAGGCCCAGGGGTAGGTAGAGTTGAAGCAGTGTCCCATTGGTAGGTAGAGGTTGGAGCAGTGGGCCATGGGTAGGTAGAGGTTGGAACAGAGGCCCATGGGGTAGGTAGAGGTTGGAGCAGAGGCCCAGGGGTAGGTAGAGTTGAAGCAGTGTCCCATTGGTAGGTAGAGGTTGGAGCAGTGGGCCATGGGTAGGTAGAGGTTGGAACAGAGGCCATGGGGTAGGTAGAGGTTGGAGCAGAGGCCCAGGGGTAGGTGAGTGAAGCAGTTCCCATTGGTGGTAGAGGTTGGAGCAGTGGGCCATGGTAGGTAGAGGTTGGAACAGAGGCCCATGGGGTAGGTAGAGGTTGGAGCAGAGGCCCAGGGGTAGGTAGAGTTGAAGCAGTGTCCCATTGGTAGGTAGAGGTTGGAGCAGTGGGCCATGGGTAGGTAGAGGTTGGAACAGGCCCATGGGGTGGTAGAGGTTGGGAGCAGAGGCCCAGGGGTAGGTAGAGTTGAAGCAGGTTCCCATTGGTAGGTAGAGGTTGGAGCAGTGGGCATGGGTAGGTAGAGGTTGGAACAGAGGCCCATGGGGTAGGTAGAGGTTGGAGCAGAGGCCCAGGGGTAGGTAGAGTTGAAGCAGTGACCCAGGGTAGGTAGAGGTTAAAGTAGAGGTCATGGGTGGGTAGAGGTTGGAGCAGTGACCCATGGGTAGGTAGAGGTTGAAGCAGTGGGCCATGGGTAGGTAGAGGTGGAACAGAGGCCCATGGGTAGGTAGAGGTTGGAGCAGAGGCCAGGGGTTGGTAGAAGTTGGAACAGAGGTCCATGGGTAGGTAGAGGTTAACTTAGAGGTCCATGGGTGGGTAGAAGTTGGAGCAGAGGTCCATTGGTAGAGAGGTTAAAACAGAGGCCTGTGGGTAGGTAGAGGTTAAAGTAGAGGCCCATGGATGGGTAAAGGTTGAGTAGAGGCCCATGGGTAGGAAAAGGTTGACTAGAGTCTCATGGGTAGATAGAGGTTGGAAGAGAGGCCCATGGTTAGGTAGAGGTTGACAGTAGAGATATATTATAATTCCAAGCACAAGTCTGTTTCTGATAGTTTCCTTTATTTGGTGTTGATAGGAGGGGAAGCACTCTGTCTGTCTGTCTGTCTGTCTGTCTGTCTGTCTGTCCTGTACTGTACACTGCGCTCTATGTCAAGAGACTTTCGCATTTGAACATAGATTTGTTTCCATTGTTGTTCATTTTTTGGTTATAAATAACCAGGTGCAGATGTAAAACCCACCAGCAAAGCTTCAGATGCTGGTACCGGTTTTGCAGGTGTGGGTCTGGATAACAGATAGGTGCCTCATGCCTTTTCCTCTGTAAAGGGTGTTGCACGCCCTCTATGGAGGAATTTTGTAATTACAACATAAAGTTGGATATTTACTAACCAAAGGGCTAAAGCATAAACATGGTAAGTACTTTATTTATATATAAAGACAAATTGCGTAAAAGACACCTATTTACCCGACTTATTTTCCATTGAATTAGAAAATCTTAACACCTTGGTAAAATAAGATCTTAAAGGGAAAATTGACCCCCTGTCCACCTGGGGGTGTCGTCGAGACTAAAGGTAAGTGTAGTGGTTTGTAGCCTGCCAATCAGGGTAAGTTTGACTGGGGACGAGGGTGAACTTGCAATTTAAACACGCGCTGGCCATGTAACGTCTTCCATGCGATGCTAGGACGATTTTGTATAGAATCGGGGGTTAGTTGGTAATTAATATTATGTAAATGTTTCTAGACTCAATATTTATAGGATATTTCCTGCTAATTAATCAATTCCATATTTTTTTGTGCAGTGTATAGTCCACTGCTCCAAATTATCCACTAGAACAGTGATCAAACAAGTTTGATATATCTTATCTGTGTCCATACACAATGGTCCCATGCACGCGCCAATCGCAGGCACAGATATTGGGATATTGTATGATCGTTTGGCCATTCGTGTAAAATTCATATGATTTTTATACATATTTTTTCCCCTGTGAAACGCGTGAAAAGTTTTTTTATCGGACCAATATCAATGTATGATGCCGCGATCATACAATCTGTATTGGTGCATGTATGGGCCCCTTAATAGCACACCAATAGGGATTTACTTTAATACAGGGAGATTCTATCTATCTGTTAATTTTGCCCAACCAATCAGATTATTTCACCATTTTTAACAATAAGAACTTTTATTGCATAACCCTGATGATTTTTGTGCCATATTAGCTTATTCCTGAACTGATGGGCAGGAAAAAAAAGCAAATTATGGGTCAAAATAGTGATCTAAGGGAGATAATAAAGTTCTTATCGTTAAAAATGGTGCTAATTTTGCCCCAACCAATCAGAACTTGTAACATTTGAAAGCTAACATCTGATTGGATGGGGCAAAATTAGCACCATTTTTAATGATAAGAACTTTTATTGAATAACCCTGTAAGAATTTATATAACAAACATTTTGCACCTATTACATAACTAGCGCGAAATTTCAGCAATCCGCGTGGGTGCAGGAGTAAAAGGTTAGCGCTAAATTAACGCAAAACCGGTCTTTAAAATCATCATATAGCTTTCTCAGCATTGTCGTCGCCCGTTGTGCCGTTGTGCTAAACAGATGTTAAATGCAGGCAGAACTTGTAATAAAATAATGCACAACGCGTGCTAAAGCAAAAAAAAAAACTATATAAAAAGCGGGATTTATTGATAATTGTGTTTTTAGTTAAATTCCCGTTTTCTTCCACCTGGTGGCAATGAATGGAGGCTTGAATAAGACAGGAGGGATGCTGGGAAGTGTAGTCCATAAACAGATGAAAGGGATGCCAATCAGACAATCCTGATTAAAAAAAAACTGTATAACATTGCATTGTACTTCTGGTTAAGGTGATACCCGATCTGCAGATACCAGTTAAATGTTGGTAAATGATGGGGGTTAGGAGGGGGGTAAGTAAAGCTGGGTACACATAGTGCAGATTTATAGCCAATGGCAGATTCCATTGGAAGTGGTCTGTCATTGGCTAGAGATCTGGGTACACACCGTACAAATGTTCTCCCTACAAAGGGGAGTGTATGGGTGCCCAGTGGGCTCTACCAGCTCCTTATAATAAAGTATAGGGGGCGATAGGAAAGTTTGCTTGCCCCATCTACACACGAAACCAGTGATGCTGGGCACAATGCTACGATGCCATGATGTGGGCCACAATGCTACTGATGCCAGTGATGCTGGGCACAATGCTACTATGCCAGTGAGGGCACAATGCTAATGATGCATGCTGGGCACAATGCTACTGATGCCAGTGATGCTGGGCACAATGCTACTGATGCCAGTGATGCTGGGCACAATGCTACTGATGCCAGTGATGCTGGGCACAATGCTACTGATGCCAGTGATTAAGCCCAGTGCTAATGGAGAACACCATGCTATTTACTCCAGTGATGGAGGGCACAGTACTATTGACACCAATGATAACAGACATGGAGCTATTGATGTGATGGATGGCATGGTGCTACTGGCATCAATGATATATGGAATGATGGAGAATACGATTCTATTGGCTCTAATCATGGACGACAGTGATACCAATTCTATCCAATCAGGGTACAGTGCTATTAACCGAACTTACTCGGTATCTTATGCTAACAACACCTTTTCTCCGGTTCCTCTTGGTGTGGGGGTCCCACGGGGTCTGTACTTGGACCCTTATTGTTCTCCCTCTCACATATTTCCTTGGGAGATGTTATTTACCTCTTTTGGCTTCAAGTATCATTTATATGCAGATGAACACAAAATACTTGTCCACCCCTACACTAACTCCTGACATCCAATCACGTGTTCTCGGACTGCCTCCTTGCCATCTCCTCCTGCACCCACACTAACTCCTGACATCCATCACGTGTCTTGACTGCCTCCTGCCATCTCCTCCTGGATGTCTCAAATTACATCTTTTAAAACTGAACTGATCATTTCCCCACACTAAACCTGGTCTGTCCCATCTTTTCTCCCCTCTGTTGACCCGCTTGATAAGGCCAATAGATAACGGCCGAAATGTCGCATTTTTGCACTTAGCACAATGTTTGTACAAAAGCACTTTAATAAAATCACTTAATGAAGAACCTGAGCGCGCTGTATGTTGAATATTATTGTTATATATATATCTATATATATATATATGATATATATATAAGACATGTGCGTCCCGAGAAAACGAAACTCTCAAAAGTCCCATATGAATCCTGGTACAGAAAAGAGGTAGAGAGTCACTATGATAAATGTCGATCAAGTCCGATAATATTCATCATATAAGTCTCATATGTTCCAAATGACTCAAGCGTACACTTGGCGGAGAATGTGGAATAATAAAATAAATCTCAACATAGTTAGTGGTGAGATCACAAAAAAATAGTTTAAAAAAAGTGATCCGATTCGCAGGGTCGTTAGAGGTAAGGTTATATGAGGGATAATCCGGTTAACAGGCTGTTAGAGGTAAGTGTATATGAGGATAATCCGATTCGCAGGGCGTGTAGAGGTAAGTGTATATGAGGGATAATCCGGTTAACAGGGCTGTTAGAGGTAGTGTATATGAGTGATAATCCGGTTTAACAGGGCTGGTAGAGGTAAGTGTATGAGAGATAATCCGGTTAACGGGCGTGCTAGAGGTAAGTGTATATGAGTGGATAATCGTTAACAGGGCTGTTAGAGGTAAGTGTATGAGAGAAATCCGTTAAAGGGCTGTTAGAGGGAGTGTATATGAGAGATAATCCGGTTAACAGGGCTGTTAGAGGTAAGTGTATATGAGAGATAATCCAGTTAACAGGGCTGTTAGAGGTAGTGTTTATGAAGATAATCCAGTTAACAGGGCTGTTAGAGGTAAGTGTATATGAGTGATAATCCGGTTAACAGGGGTGTAGAGGTAAGTGTATATGAGAGATAATCCGGTTAACAGGGCTGTTAGAGTAAGTGATATATGAGAGATAATCCGGTTAACAGGGCTGTTAGAGGTAGTGTATATGAGTGATAATCCGTTAACAGGGCTGTTAGAGGTAAGTGTATATGAGGGGATAATCCGGTTAACGGGCTGTTAGGGGTAAGTGTATATTGAGTGATAATCCGGTTAACAGGGCTGTTAGAGGTAAGTGTATATGAGGGATAATCGGTAACAGGGGGGCTGTTAGAGGTAAGTGTATATGAGAGATAATCCGGTTAACAGGGCTGTTAGAGGTAAGTGTATATGAGAGATAATCCGGTTAACAGGGCTGTTAGAGGTAAGTGTATATGAGAGATAATCCGGTTAACAGGGCTGTTAGAGGTAAGTGTATATGAGTGATATCACGGTTAACAGGGCTGTTAGAGGTAAGTGTATGAGTGATAATCCGGTTAACAGGGCTGTTAGAGGTAAGTGTATATGAGTGATAATCCGGTTAACAGGGGTTAGAGGTAAGTGTATATGAGTGATAATCCGGTTAACAGGGCTGTTAGAGGTAAGTGTATATGAGGGATAATCCGGTTAACAGGGCTGTTAGAGGTAAGTGTATATGAGAGATAATCCGGTTAACAGGGCTGTTAGAGGTAAGTGTATATGAGATAATCCGGTTAAACAGGGCTGTAGAGGTTAAGTGTATATGAGGATAATCCGGTTAACAGGGCTGTAGAGGTAAGTGTATATGAGTGATAATCCGGTTAACAGGGCTGTTAGAGGTAAGTGTTATGAGAGATAATCCGGTTAACAGGGCTGGTAGAGTAAGTGTATATGAGAGATAATCCGGTTAACAGGGCTGTTAGAGGTAAGTGTATATGGAGTGATAATCCGGTTAACAGGGCTGTTAGAGGTAAGTGTATATGAGTGATAATCGGTTAACAGGGGCTGTTAGAGGTAAGGTATATGAGGGATAATCCGTTAAAACCGGGCTGTTAGAGGTAAGTGTATATGAGTGATAATCCGGTTAACAGGGCTGTAGAGGTAAGAGTGTATATGAGGATAATCGGTTAACAGGGCTGTTAGAGGTAAGTGTATGAGTGGATAATCCGGTAACAGGGCGTTTAGAGGTAAGTGTATATGAGTGATAATCCGGTTAACAGGGCTGTTAGAGGTAAGTGAATGAGTGATAATCCGGTTAACAGGCTGTTAGAGGTAAGTGATATGAGTGATAATCCGGTTTAACAGGGCTGTTAGAGGTAAGTGTATATGAGAGATAATCGGTTAACAGGGCTGTTAGAGGTAAGGTATTGAGAGATAATCCGGTTAACAGGGCTGTTAGAGGAGAGTGTATATGATGATAATCCGGTTAACAGGGCTGTTAGAGGGAAGTGATATAAGATAATCCGGTTAACAGGGCTGTTAGAGGTAAGTGTATATGAGTGATAATCCGGTAACAGGGCTGTTAGAGGTAAGTGGTATGAGTGATAATCCGGTTAACAGGGCTGTTAGAATAAGTGTATATGAGAGATAATCCGGTTAACAGGGCTGTTAGAGGTAAGGGTATATGAGTGATAATCCGGTTAACAGGGCTGTTAGAGGTAAGTGTATATAGAGATAATCCGGTTAACAGGGCTGTTAGAGGTAAGTGTATAGAGAGTAATCCGGTTAACAGGGTGTTAGAGGTAAGTGTATATAAGATAATCCGGTTAACAGGGCTGTTAGAGGTAGTGTATATGAGGATAATCCGGTTACAGGGCTGTTAGAGGTAAGTGTTGTATGGAGATAATCCGGTTAACAGGGCTGTTAGAAGTAAGTGTATATGAGAGATATCGGTTAAAGGGCTGTTAGAGGTAAGTGTATGATGAGAGATAATCGGTTACAGGGCTGTTAGAGGTAAGTGTATATGAGAGATAATCTCGGTTTACAGGGCTGTTAGAGGAAGTGTTATGAGATGATAATCCCGTTAACCGGCTGTTAGAGGTAAGTGTATATGAGAGATAATAGGCGTTTAACAGGGCTGTTAGAGGTTGTGTATGAGGATAATTCGGTTTAACAGGGCTGTTAGAGGTAAGTGTATATGATGATAATCCAGTTAACAGGGTGTTAGAGGTAAGTGTAATGAGAGTAATCCGGTTAAACAGGGCTGTTAGAGGTAAGTGTTGAGTGATATAATCCGTTAACAGGGCTGTTAGAGGTAAGTGTATTGAGTGATAATCCGGTTAACAGGGCTGTTAGAGGAAAGTGTATATGAGAGGAGATAATCCGGTAACAGGGCTGTTAGAGGTAAGTGTATGAGTGATAATCCGGTTAACAGGGCTGTTAGAGGTAAGTGTATATGAGTGATAATCCGTACAGGGCTGTTAGAGGTAGTGTATATGAGGGATAATCCAGTAACGGCTGTAGAGGTTATAGTGTTTGATGTGATTAATCCGGTTAACAGGGCTGTTAGAGGTAAGTGATATGAGTATAATCCGGTTAACAGGGCTGTTAGAGGTAAGTGTGTATGAGAGATAATCCGGTTAAACGGGCTGTTAGAGGTAAGTGTATATGAGTGATAATCCGGGTAACAGGGTGTTAGAGGGGTAAGTGTATATGAGTGATAATCCGGTTAACAGGGCTGTTAGAGGTAAGTGATATGAGGATAATCCGGTTAACAGGGCTGTTAGAGGTAAGTGTATATGAGAGATAATCCGGTTAACAGGGCTGGTAGAGGTAAGTGTATATAAGAGATAATCCGGTTAACAGGGCTGTTAGAGGTAAGTGTATATGAGTGATAATCCGGTTAACAGGGCTGTTAGAGGTAAGTGTATATGAGTGATAATCCGGTTAACAGGGCTGTAGAGGTAAGTGTGTATGAGTGATAATCCGTGTTAACAGGGCTGTTAGAGGTAAGTGTTATGAGAGATAATCGGTTAACAGGGCTGTAGAGAGTAAGTGTATATGAGAGATAATCCGGTTAACAGGGCTGTTAGAGGTAAGTGGATATGAGTGATAATCCGGTTAACAGGGCTGTTAGAGGTAAGTGATATAAGAGATAATCCGGTTAACAGGGCTTGTAGAGGTAAGTGATATGAGATAATCGGTTAACAGGGCTGTTAGAGGAAGTGTATAGAAGATAACGGTTAACAGGCGTTAGAGGTAAGTGTATATGAGTGATATCCGAACAGGGCGTTAGAGGTAAGTGTGTATGATGATAATCCGGTTTAACAGGCTGTTAGAAGTAAGGTATATGAGAGATAATCCGGGTAACAGGGCTGTTAGAGGTAAGTGTATATGAGAGATAATTCCGGTAACAGGGCTGTTAGAGGTAAGTGTATATGAGTAGGATAATCCGGTTGGTAACCGGGCTGGTTAGAGGTAAGTGTATATGAGTATAATCCAGTTAAACGGGCTGTTAGAGGTAAGTGTATATGAGAGATAAATCCGGTTATAACAGGGGCTGTTAGAGGTAAGTGATATGAGATGATAATCCGGTTAACAGGGCTGTTAGAGGTAAGTGTATATGAGTGATAATCCGTTAACAGGGCTGTTAGAGGGTAAGTGTATAGAGAGATAATCCGGTAAAGGGCTGTTAGAGGTAAGTGTTATGAGTGATAATTCGGTTAAACGGGCTGTTAGAGGTAAGTGTATATGAGTGATAATCCGGTTAACAGGGCTGTTAGAGGTAAGTGTGTATGAGAGAGATAATCCGTGTAACAGGGCTGTTAGAGGTAAGTGGATGAGTGATAATCCGGTTAACAGGGCTGTTAGAGGTGGAATGTATATGAAGGAAATCCGTTAACAGGGCTGTTAGAGGTAAGTGTGTATATGAGAGATAATCCGGTAACAGGGCTGTTAGAGGTAAGTGGATATGAGTGATAATCCGGTTAACAGGGCTGTTAGAGGTTAAGTGTTATGAGAGTAATCCGGTTAACAGGGCTGTTAGAGGTAAGTGTATATGAGGGATAATCCGGTTAAAGGGCTGTTAGAGGTAAGTGTATATGAGGATAATCCGGTTAACAGGGCTGTTAGAGGTAAGTGAATGAGGGATAATCCGGTTAAAAGGCTGTTAGGGTAAGTGTATTGAGGATAATCCGGTTAACAGGGTGTTGAGGTAAGTGTATATGGGATAATCCGGTAACAGGGGCTGTTAGAGGTAAGTGTATATGAGGGATAAATCCGGTTAACAGGGCTGTTGAGGTAAGTGTATTGAGAGATATATGGTTAACAGGGCGTTAGAGGTTAGTGTATTGAGGATAATCCGGTAACAGGGCTGTTAGAGGTAAGTGTATATGAGTGAAATCCGGTTAACAGCGGCTGTAGAAGCGGTAATGTATATTAGAGAGAAGCCGGTTAACAGGGCTGTTAGAGGTAAGTGTATATGAGAGATAATCCGGTTAACAGGGCTGTTAGAGGTAAGTGTATATGAGAGATAATCCGGTTAACAGGGCTGTTAGAGGTAAGTGTATATGAGAGATAATCCGGTTAACAGGGCTGTTAGAGGTAAGTGTATATGAGAGATAATCCGGTTAACAGGGCTGTTAGAGGTAAGTGTGCATCAAGGAGTTAAGTCACATGCAGCAACCGTATGTACAGCACAATTCACCCGGGACTTTTCACGAGCGCTACATAAATAGCTATACAAAGCCAATAGTACTCATGCTCCTCGGATTTCGTATGGCTGGTTTGTGCCGTATCTTCACCCGGTTCCGTCTCTAACGCCAACCTGTTTACTTATAATCCGCCCGCCAAATCTTCACCTCACTCTGCATCCACATATAACTCCACTTGTATCCACAAGGTCCGCCAGACATCACACCATTCCCGGAACACAGGAAACCAACTGACGTGCGTTTCGCCAAAATCTCGCTCCTTCCTCTGGGTCTCGGGATTCTTACCAGCCGCTTCCTTTTTAAACCCCTTAGATTACATCTCAACATAATGCCTCATTTTTATTAAATTTCACATCCTCCACACACTATACTTCAATAAAGGTATCATGGCTTTTCACTAAATTACAAACAATTTTCTTCAATATATACAACCTTAACCTGGGGAAAACTGTCATAAACATCCAATAATTGTCAAAAGGACACATCTTATAAATAGCAAGCGGAATGAATAGTCTCATTTAGACCATTTGGTTCCTCAGTTCCTAGATTAAAGATCCATTTCCCTTCAATTTGCAACATTGGCTTCTCTATATTCCCACCTCTGGGTCCCAAAGTGACAATCCCCATAAGGAAAACATCATTTTATTGCAACCATGTACATTATTAACGTGCTTGGCCATTGCACTTTTTTCAACATCCCCTTTTTTGGTTGGATGAACGTGCTCTTGGATTCTTTGTGTCACAGAATAAATCACTTATTCGCATATATTTACAAATAATACTTATTACATCTCCTATTGCCTTTTATTTGTTGTATTCCTAACCAAGACTCCATCTCTAGTTTCTTAGGTTTCAAATAACTTGGTGAGACCAACAGGGCGATGCACCGAGCGCCGATAGCGGAAATTCGGCGCAAACAGCCCGGCGATGTTATATGCCAATAGCGGCGCTCGGAACATTGCTACCTGGCACTATTCTATTCCGGCACTTTCAACGCCAGCTATTAGCAAGGAAGGAGTTAAAGTCACGCTAACCGATATAACAGCGATATAACATTGATTAGCGTGACTTAAACTCCAAAACAGGGGCGGTGCGCCCGTCGGTGTATCGCCCTGCAAATCTTTTAAATTCATCGCCCTCTTTGGGGTCATATATGGTCTCCCCCCAATGATTTTCTCCAGATCCTTATCTTCCCTTAATAGATACCAGTACAGCTTTAGGATGTTATTCAGCTTCTTTATTATACTGGGATCCACTAGTGCCTTTTTCACGCATTCCTGTACGAGTTTCGCACACTGTTAAAATGGAAATCGCGGGAACGTGAAAATTACCGCTGTGCATGCGATTGCGCGTCCCTTCACGTTTTCGTAACGCATGTGTTCACCATTTTTGGTGCGATAACGCATGCTTTTCCATAACGCAAAATGGAAAAAACTCCCGCTCAAACGCAAAACACACAAGATTCAGGCACACAACCGCGTGCGATAACGCTCGCTATTTTGTGCACGATTCCTGTGCGTTGCAGCCACACTAGCGCGTTTGCGCACGTTATTTTCGCTAAAATGGAAATCACAGGAGCACGAAAATTCCCTCGATTTCGATTTTTTGGTGCGTAAACGCATGTATTCCCATAATGCTAAACGCGCGCACAAACACACAAGAACCGCGCACACAATCGCGTGCGATAACGCTCGCGACAGTGTGGCCTCACCCTATATCTTTCTTAGCGTAGCCACGATCTTCAAATCGCCTCATCAGCTCCACTGATTCTAATGTGGAAGTTCCTGGGTCCCACTGGTGTCCCTCTGATTAACCTCTGGGATAAAGGGAACTGACCGCAGTTGATTTGCTCCGTTCACATGTGAGGTTGATATTACGAGTGTTGGGATTTCACCGATTGACGAACTGCGAAAGTTCTTCCACACGCTGCCTCTCCACTCCACTGGCCCCGCCCTCTCTCCCTCCCCCCTCACACTGGAAGGTCCCGGTTAGAGTCTCTGGGAGAAGCAGATGGGATCCCGGGTCAGTGCTGAGCGCTGTGCTGCTGCCATGAGACCCGCTCCCCCTGTCCTGCCGAATGGTACATCCTCCCAGCCGGGGAGACTATAGGGGACGGTTCCATAAAGGGAATCCCGCGGGGGGGGGAAGGTGGAACGAGTCCTGCGGACCAACATGAATCTGGTCTCCCGGCTGCTGGGACTAGTGATGGTGCTGAACGGAGCGGCGGTGCCGAGCGCAACCCGACTACACCCCAGGCAAGGTAACGGTCCGGGCCATGGAGGGATCCGGGTCAGAGGTCAGGGAGAGGAAATGAGAGAGAGTCACCCAATACAGGGATGGTGCCCTGGGTGGCAGTGCCAGGCAGTGATCCCTACTATAGAGCTATATCTACCACCTATATATCTACCTACCTGTCTATGTATCTACGAACTCGTCCTTTATATTGCTACCCACCTACTTGTATATACCTAACTAGTATATGTATGTACCAACTATGTTATCTAAGACCTGTTGTTTGTTTATTTAGTATCTACCATATGTATTCCTTACCTGCTATATATCTACCACTATGTATTATCCTAACGGGTTATATGTATTAACCTATTGTGTATGTATCTACCACCTATGTATTACCTACCTGTTATGGTCTCACCACTCTACCACCTTGTATCTACGCACATGTCTGTATTATTACACCACCATATCTAGGTCATCAACCACCTATGTATCTACCTCAACAGTGTCTATGTACTACCACCTATGTATTACTACATGTCTTGTATCTACCACCTAGTATCTACCTACCTGTCTATGTATCTGTTTCTACCTGTCTATGTATCTACCTACCTGTCTGTCTTTGTATATCTACCTACCTGTCTATGTATTTACCTATCTATGTATCTACCTACCTGTCTATGTATCTGTTTCTACCTATCTATGTATCTACCTACTTGTCTATGTATCTGTATCTACCATCTATGCATCTACCTACCTTTCTATGTATCTGTATCTACTTACCTGTCTATGTATCTACCTACCTGTCTTTGTATCTACCTACCAGTCTATGTATCTACCTACCAGTCTATGTATCTACCTACCAGTCTATGTATCTACCTACCAGTCTATATATATATACCTACCTGTCTATGTATTTACCTACCTGTCTATATATCTACCTACCTGTATCTACCTACCTTTATCTACCTACCTGTCTATGTATCTACTGTCCTGTGTATCTACCTAACCTCCCTGCCTACCTACCTGTCTATGTATCTACCCTACCTGCCTGTGTATCTACCTACCTGTCGATACAAACATTACTACTTAGATACCAACAATCTACCTACCTGTAGATACCACATCTACCTACCTGTAGATACCAACATCACCTACCTGTGATTACACATCTACCTACCTGTAGATACCAACACTACTACCTCCTGTAATCCACATTACCTA
This sequence comes from Hymenochirus boettgeri, assembly GCA_019447015.1. Classification (NCBI taxonomy): domain Eukaryota; kingdom Metazoa; phylum Chordata; class Amphibia; order Anura; family Pipidae; genus Hymenochirus; species Hymenochirus boettgeri. The sequence goes on from CM033472.1 coordinate 268,664,947, forward strand.
CCTGTAGATACCAACATCTACCTACCTGTAGATACCAACCTCTACCTACCTGTCTATTGTATCTACTTACCTGTCTATGTACTACTACCTACCTTCTTGTCTTTGTATATCACTCCTGTCTATGTATTACCTATCTATACTACCTACCTGTCTATGTATCTGTTTCTTCTACCTATCTATGTCTATCTACCTCCTGTCTATGTATCTGTTCTACCTATCTATGTATCTACCTACACTTGTCTATGTATCTGTATCTACATCTATGCATCTACCTACCTTTCTAGTATCTGTATTACCTATCTATTTATCTAACCGTACTACTACTGTATCTACCACTATCTATGTATCTACCCCTACCTGACTATCTGTATCTACACTATCTATGTGTCTTTAACTATCTGTCTATGTCTATCTATCTGCCTAAATATGTATCTTTAAAGGGACAAGTATACTCACCCAACCCTCGCTCCTCTTCCTCCATAGCTGCATAGTACCCAGGGTGAGGACCTAAAATCGTCTAAGAGTCCTCACCCTGGGTTCTTTCTCTAACTCTGCACTACTTACCACCAAATCTGCTTCCCCGATCGCTCCGTTCCTCCGCTCTTCCTGCTTCAATGACAGATCGCGAGGCAGCAATAGGAAATACGCTCGCAAGGAGGCGTGTCTTCCAATTGGCTGCCTGCGACTGTCACTGACAGTAGAGAGAGGTGGAACAGTGTGGATCGCCGAAGCAGATTTGCGGTAAGTAGTGCAGGAGTTAGAGAAAGAACCCAGGGTGAGGACTTAGCGATTTTAGGTCCTCACCCTGGGTACTATGCTGCAGTGGATCGGGGAAAAGGTGAGTATAATTGTCCTTTAACACTACTACCTCTCTATGTATCTATTAACCTGTCTGTCTTTATTCTACCTGTCACTCATAATGATGTGTATCAAAACAGGAGACTATATTAAAGTTGTTCGGTTTAATAGACAATCCCCATCCCTATATCTGTGGCAGGACTACAGCTCCCAATGTGTGTGCTGGGGATAGGTGTTGCGCTGACAATTCGATTTCTGTAATTCTACATGAATAACTGTATGATTCCCAGTATCCATATAAATTCCCACCCTCCTGTAGTTAACCTGTCACCCCTCCCTCCCTTTCCGAGCCTTTCTCTGTATTTAAAGCTGTATGCCAGTAATATTTGCTTTTTTTTTCTTCCCTCTGTCCTTACTGCAGCCAAAACAATTGAAAAAAACTTGGGAATATGAGATAGTTGACTCCCACCAGAGTGAATGAGTTTGGAAGGCTTTCCCTACGAATATGCACTTCAGAGGAAGAAGAAGAGTCTCCCCACAATTCTGACATTGACCCCTGGGCCACCTCTAGGACACATTATAACTCTCTGCCTTTGGCCAGCACTTTTTCCTCAACCTAACGGCCAATTCTGGATTTATTGCACCGTTTATACAGTCATCTCCTATGGGAACCTACAGATAACCAAAGTAACTACTATACAGATGAAAGTAACTTTCAACACATTGCTTTTACAATGGGCACGTGAACTACAGGACAAGACACACTGCCATCATCAGCCTCTGTTCGGGAATGGTGAGTCCAATGCCCTTATCTGCAGCCTTAGTTGTCTTAAACTGCTACTCCCATGAGGGTCTTCAATGGAGACCTAACGCTTGGTTGTATCTAAGGTTTTTATGGCTCCCTCCCACTTGATTTGAGAGCTTGGGAAAGTTTCTTATGAGATCTTCATTATCTGTGGCTGGATTTACCTCTTGAGTTGTGGACAATGTATTGATAAATGGGGTGAGAAACCACAGCAGAGAAAGTTTTTTCGAGCCCCAAAGGATGATGGTCCCAGAGAAAAATAGTCACCCATAAGAGATATAATATATTAGTAATATTACACGCGTGGGATAACATATTTATGGGGTATAGTGGGTCTTTATTCTAATGCGTGAATATAAAATATTTGCTTGGTCTGGTTCTGTTCTACTACCGAAATTGATTAATGAGTTTATAAAAGAGAAATCCTATTGGTGGATCCGTGAAATATTCTGCCCAATAGAAATCTCTAATGATCTGGATCCCACGAATTAGTGTTAAGATTTTAAAGCAAAAGGGCATGGCGGAATGCTTTAAATTAATACCAGCACATGAGTGTGTGTGCAATAGAATCTGGCAAAAGTACGGCACGCGCATGGAGACAGTTTCTCTCTTGATCACAGATGGGATTAAGCGTGGTTGTGATTACCAAGGTCACAAGGGCTTGTTCTTTAACACGGTGCCAGCCAAGGACTTCCTGGGGATATCAGACAGCGATGACGTCTGCTGTACTCTAAATTGTAGTGGAATTCTGCGTGTGGGGACACTTGGCTTATGGGAGGGACAAGGGTTGTGGTCCTTCCCACACTGAAGTTTGCCAGTTGAGATCAGACCAGATACAAGTTCTAGTAACTTCTCAGAAAGACTGTTAGATGCAATTAAGTCTGGGGAACGATCTCTACTGAGCCAACAATGATGTAACCTCATTAACAGAGCAGGCGTTAATTAATAGAACAGCCGGACCACCATTGAAGATTTAGTGTTGGAACCTGGCAACTACCCCCTTTTTAATCCCCTTTCTCCCCCCCATACCCTCTGCCCCTCTAATGCAGAAACATTTTGAGGAAGAAAAAAGAGGTTTTTATCTTGTGTCGGGTGAGAATTAAGTGAATTTCTTTTGAATTGGCAGTTTGGAGATGGGGCAGCAGCTGGTATTAGGGAAAACATGTTTTCCTTCCTTGTGTTAGTTAATGTCCTTAAATGCATTGTTGCATAATTCTAAGTAGAGCAGATATTGTCTATAGCCCGGCAATGCTATATGCCTGGTTATGGCCAGTGTCGCCATACTTTAAGAGAACTAAAGCCAACATTTTATCCACAATTCGCGCCTTTTAACTTGGCTTTCAGGACATACTGATCAGTCATTTTTTAGAAATTTTGTTGAACGTAGAATTATTTGTCCATTTTAAAGGTAACTATAATATATATATATATATTCACTTTTTAGAATGGAAAGCACCCTGGAGCAGGAGGTTGGATTGATTATCCAACCTCACCATATTGTTTCAGCACTTACTGTTTTCATTTGCCAGGTTAGTCCTGGACTAATCTAGTGTTAAGCCAGGAGGTAGACTGGCAGAATCTGTTTCTTTGGCTGGTGCTCCTCCCAGAAACATTTTTGGGAGGTAGTAAATACCGTTTTAGTCCCTGTCCCAATACAGTTTATTTTAAGAGTTTTTTTAAAAGTTATCCTTGTCTTTCATTATCACCCCCCTTTGTGCTGCCTTCAGAGCCCTAATTGTGCCATAATCACATAAAATTACATGTTCACACTATAGTGACTTTGCTCAACTACAATCCATTAACATAAATGTCAATTCTATGGAACTACAATTTCCATCAACCATTTCAGCCTTTGGGTGTCAGAAGTTGCTGAAACTGTAGTTCAGCTACAACGACATTTAGTTTTAGACCTCACGGTTGTGTAGCGATTATAATGTGGCTTTATTTAAATACCCCGCTTGGCTTCCAGGTTTAATGAAATTTGTAATTTCTCTGTCGTGAACGATCACAGAAACTCCCACCTGTACATTATCTCAATAGCTCTTCCCCCATCCCCACTGTTTTATCGCAATAGCTATTGACCCCCATTGTTTAAACTTACCCCAATACAACCGTTTTCTTCTCTCGTTCACTGGCATTTATTGGCGTCTCTTTCCGTAACCGCACCGTTGCCATTGTATCAAAAGAACTTCAACACGTAAATAAGTCCAAACGAACACCTCAACACAGACTACCAGCACAAATTTTTTGCCAGCCAAATGCTTGTTGTCATTTGTTAAGTAGGTGTGGAGAGAGAAAGTCATTGTTAGGAGTGTAAATACCACGAACAGTGACGGGGAGAAAGCGTCCAGAATAAAGTAACATGAGAATTGGGACATTATACCTATTGATATAATGGTTCCAAATCTATTGTATCTGCACAACTTCTAGTATGAATAGTAGAATCTCTCGTTAAAGGTACTTCCTTAAAAACTGGGCTAGGGGAGGAACTAGTTGTTTTTACTTTGATACTGAAGTCGATCTCTCTTTCCCCATGCACATGTGTGTAAAGGAATATACCGATATAGCTTTATTTAAAATGAAAGGCTTATTTATTATAAAGTGGATTAAAAAAAAAAATTCTTGGCGCACATTTAGCTGGGATTTGGCAAACTGCCGTTTAGTATAGGACTTATTCTCATTAGACTAGGACTATAAAGCTATTGCTTATGGTAATGGGAAATTCTGATGTTCCTATTGTGAGAACTTTTTTTTTGTATGTGTGTTTAATCTCCCTTAAATACTGTGTGCAATTATGTACTGTTAGAGACACATTATGGGTAGGGGAATGAAGTTGGACTAGATGGATGTATGTCTTTATACAACCTCCAATACTATGTTACTATGTAACTGTTATACAGACATTATGGGTAGGGTATAAAGGTTGACTATGGACGTATGTCTTTATACAACCTCCAATACTATGTTACTATGTAACTGTTATAACAGACATTATGGGTAGGGTATAAAGGTTGGACTAGATGGACGTATGTCTTTATACAACCTCCAATACTATGTTACTATGTACCTGTTATACAGACATTATGGGTAGGGTATAAGTTGGACTAGATGGATGTATGTCCTTATACAACCTCCAATACTATGTTACTATGTAACTGTTATACAGACATTATGGGTAGGGTATAAAGGTTGGACTAGATGGACGTTGTCTTTATACAACCTCCAATACTATGTACTATGTACTGTTATACAGACATTTAGGGTAGGGTATAAAGGTTGGACTAGATGGACGTATGTCTTTATACAACCTCCAATACTATGTTACTATGTAACTGTTATACAGACATTATGGGTAGGGTATAAAGGTTTGGACTAGATGGACGTATGTCTTTATCACTAACCCATACTATTTGAATTACTAAACAAACGTATAACATATAGAAGAAAGAACAGATAAGGTACTAACTAACCTCTCAATACTATGTTACTATGTAACTTTTATCAGACATTATGGGTAGGGTATAAAGGTTGGACTAGATGGACTATGTCTTATACACCTCCAATACTATGTTACTATGTAAACTGTTATACAGACATTATGGTAGGGTATAAAGGTTGGACTAGATGGACGTATGTCTTTATACAACCTCCATACTATGTTACTATGTAACTGTTATACAGACATATGGGTAGGGTTAAAGGTTGACGTGGACGTATGTCTTTATACAACCTCAATACTATGTTACTATGAATGTTATACAGACATTATGGGTAGGGTAAAAAGGTTGGACTAGATGGAACGTATGTCTTTATACAACCTCCAATACTATGTTACTATGTAACTGTTAACAGACATTATGGGTAGGGTATAAAGGTTGGACTAGATGGACGTATGTCTTTACAACTCCAATCTATGTTACTATGTAACTGTTAACAGACATTATGGGTAGGGTATAAAGGTGGGACTAGATGGACGTTGTCTTTATACAACCTCCAATACTATGTTACTATGTACTGTTATAACAGACATAATGGGTAGGGTATAAAGGTTGGACTAGATGGACATATCTTTATAAACCTCCAATACTATGTTACTATGTACTGTTAGACAGACATTATGGGTAGGGTAATAAGGTTGGACTAGATGGAGCTATGTCTTTATATACACCTCCAATACTATGTTCCATGTAACTGTTAACAGACACTTATGGGTAGGGTATAAAGGTTGGACTAGATGGACGTATGTCTTTATACAACCTCCAATACTATGTTACTATGTAACTGTTATACAGACATTATGGTAGGGTATAAAGGTTGGACTAGATGGACTATGTCTTTATAAACCTCCAATACTATGTTACTATGTAACTGTTAACAGACATTATGGGTAGGGTATAAAGGTTGGACTAGATGGACTATGTCTTTATACAACCTCCAATACTATGTTACTAGTAACTGTTAGACAGAACATTATGGGTAGGGTATAAAGGTTGGACTAGATGGACGTATGTCTTTATACAACCTCCAATACTATGTTACTATGTACTGTTAGACAGACATTATGGGTAGGGTTAAAGGTTGGACTAGATGGACTATGTCTTTATACAACCTCCAATACTATGTTACTATGTAACTGTTATACAGACATTATGGGTAGGGTATAAGGTTGGACTAGATGGATATGTCTTTATACAACCTCCAATACTATGTTACTATGTACTGTTAACAGACATTATGGGTAGGGTATAATGGTGGACTAGATGGACATATGTCTTTATATACAACCTCCAATACTATGTTACTATGTAACTGTTAGACAGACATTATGGGTAGGGTATAAGGTTGGACTAGATGGACGTATGTCTTTATACAACCTCCAATACTATGTACTATGTAACTGTATACACGACATTATGGGTAGGGTATAAAGGTTGGACTAGATGGATATGTCTTTATACACATCCATACTATGTTACTATGTAACTGTTAGACAGACATTATGGGTAGGGTTAATTGTTGGACTAGATGGACGATATGTCTTTATACAACCTCCAATACTATGTTACTATGTAACTGTTAACAGACATTATGGGTAGGTATAAGGTTGGACTAGATGGAGTATGTCTTTATATACAACCTCCAATACTATGTACTATAACTGTTAACAGACATTATGGGTAGGGTAAAGGTTGGACTAGATGGATGTAATGTCTTTATAAACCTCCAATACTATGTTACTATGTAACGGTTATACAGACTTATGGGTAGGGTATAAAGGTTGGACTAGATGTGACTATGTCTTTATACAACCTCCAATACTAGGTTACTATGTAACTGTTAGACAGACATTATGGGTAGTGTAAAAGGTTGGACTAGATGGATTTTGTCTTTATAACACTTCCAATACTATGTTACTATGTAACTGTTAGACAGGACATTATGGGTAGGGTATAATGGTTGGACTAGATGGATGTATATCTTTATACAAACTCCAATACTATGTAACTGTTATACAGACATTATGGGTAGGGTATAAAGGTTGGACTAGATGGACATATGTCTTTATACAACCTCCAATACTATGTTACTATGTAACTGTTATACAGACATTACGGGTAGGGTATAAAGGTGGACTAGATGGACATATGCCTTTATACACACACCCATACTATGTTACTATGTAACTGTTAAACAACATTACGGGTAGGGTATAAAGGTTGGACTAGATGACATATGCTTTATACAAACTCCAATACTATGTTACTATGTAACTGTTAGACATAAATTATGGGTAGGGTATAATGTTGGACTAGAGGACATATGTCTTTATACAACCTCCAATACTATGTTACTATGTAACTGTTAGACAGACATTATGGTTAGGGTATAAGGTTGACTGATGGACGTATGTCTTTATAACACCTCCAATACTATTTCCTATGAACTGTTATACAGACATATGGTAGGGTATAAGGTTGGACTAGATGGATGTTGTCTTTATATAACCTCCAATACTATGTATACGTATGTAACTGTTAGACGAACATTAGGGTAGGGTATAAAGGTTGGACTAGATGTAGTATGTCTTTATACAACCTCCAATACTATGTACTATGTAACTGTTAGAACAGACATTATGGGTAGGGTATAGGTTGGACTAGATGGATGTTATTATATCTTTATACAAACTCCAATACTATGTAACTGTTATACAGATATTATGGGTAGGGTATAAAGGTTGGACTAGATGGACATATGTCTTTATACAACCTCCAATACTATGTTACTATGTAACTGTTATACAGACATTATGGGTAGGGTATAAAGGTTGGACTAGATGTGACATATGTCTTTATACAACCTCCAATACTATGTTACTATGTAACTGTTAGACAGACATTATGGGTAGTGTATAATGGTTGGACTAGATGGATTTTTGTCTTTATACAACTTCCAATACTATGTTACTATGTAACTGTTAGACAGACATTATGGGTAGGGTATAATGGTTGGACTAGATGGATGTATATCTTTATACAAACTCCAATACTATGTAACTGTTTACAGACATTATGGGTAGGGTATAAAGGTTGGACTAGATGGAATGTCTTTATACAACCTCCAATACTATGTTACTATGTAACTGTTGTACAGACATTACGGTAGGGTATAAAGGTTGGACTAGATGGACATATGTCTATACAAACTCAATACTAGTTACTATGTAACTGTTAAACAGACATTACGGGTAGGGTATAAGGTTGGACTAGATGGACATATGTCTTTATACAAACTCCAATACTATGTTACTATGTAACTGTTAGACAGACATTATGGGTAGGGTATAATGGTTGGACTAGATGGAATATGTCTTTATACAACCTCCAATACTATGTTACTATGTAACTGTTAGACAGACATTATGGGTAGGGTATAAGGTTGGACTAGATGGACGTATGTCTTTATACAACCTCCAATACTATTTACTATGTAACTGTTATACAGACATTATGGGTAGGGTATAAGGTTGGACTAGATGGATGTATGTCTTTATATAACCTCCAATACTATGTTACTATGTAACTGTTTACAGCAAATTATGGGTAGGGATAAGGTTGGACTAGATGTGACTATGTCTTTAACAACCTCCATACATGTTACTATGTGTACTGTTAGACAGACATTATGGGTAGGGTATAAGGTTGGACTAGATGGAGTATGTTTCTTTATACAAACTCCAATACTATGTAACTTTTATACAGAATTATGGGTAGGGTATAAAGGTTGGACTAGATGGACATATGTCTTATACAACCCCAATACTATGTTACTATGTAACTGTTATACAGACATATGGGTAGGGTATAAAGGTTGGACTAGATGTGACATATGTCTTTATACAACTTCCAATACTATGTTACTATGTAACTGTTAGACAGACATTATGGGTAGGGTATAATGGTTGGACTAGATGGATGTATATCTTTATACAAACTCCAATACTATGTAACTGTTATACAGACATTATGGGCAGGGTATAAAGGTTGGACTAGATGGACATATGTCCTTATACAACCTCCAATACTATGTTACTATGTAACTGTTATAATGCGACATTATGGGTAGGTATAAAGGTTGGACTATGAGGACGTATGTCTTTATCAAACCTCAATACTATGTTACTATTTAACTGTTATACAGACATTATGGGTAGGGTATAAAGGTTGGACTAGAGGACGGTATGTCTTTATACAACCTCCAATACTATGTTACTATGTAACTGTTATACAGACATTATGGGTAGGGTATAAAGGTTGGACTAGATGGACGTTGTCTTTATACAACCTCCAATACTATGTAACTGTTATACAGACATTATGGTAGGTATAAAGGTTGGACTAGATGGACGTATGTCTTTATACAACCTCCATACTATGTTACATGTAACTGTTATACAGACATTATGGGTAGGGTATAAAGGTTGGACTAGATGGACATGTCTTTTATACCACCTCCATACTATGTTACTATGTAACTGTTAGATCAGACATTATGGGTAGGTATAAAGGTTGGACTAATGGACGTATGTCTTTAACAACCTCCAATACTATGTTACTATGTAACTGTTATACAGACATTATGGGTAGGTATAAAGGTTGGACTAGATGGACTATGTCTTTATAAACCTCCATACTATTTACTATGTAACTGTTAACAGACATATGGGTAGGGTAATAAGTTGGACTAGATGGACTATGTCTTATACAACTCCAATATATGTTCTATGTAACTGTTACAGACTTATGGGTAGGGTAATAAAGGTTGGACTAGATACGTATGTCTTTATACAACCTCCAATACTATGTTACTATGTAACTGTTATACACAACTTATGGGTAGGGTATAAAGGTTGGACTAGATGGACGTATGTCTTTATAACCTCCAATCCTATGTTACTAGTACTGTTATAACAGACATTATGGTAGGGTATAAAGGTTGGACTAGATGGACTATGTCTTTATACAACCTCCAATACTATGTTACTATGTAATGTTAACAGACATTATGGGTAGGGTATAAAGGTTGGACTAGATGGACGTATGTCTTTTACAACCTCCAATACTATGTTACTATGTAACGTTGTTAGACAGACATTATGGTGTAGGGTATAAGGTTGGACTAGATGGACGTATGTCTTTATACAACCTCCATACTATGTTACTATGTAACTGTTATACAGACATTATGGGTAGGGTATGAGGTTGGACTGATGGACTTATGTCTTTATAAACCTCCAATACTATGTTACTATGTAACTGTTACAGACATATTGGTAGGGTATAAGGTTGGACTAGATGGACTATGTCTTTATACAACCTCCATACTATGTTATACTATGTAACTGTTAGACAACATTATGGGTAGGGTATAAAGGTTGGACTAGATGGACGTATGTCTTATATCAACCTCCAATACTATGTTACTATGTAACTGTTATACAACATTATGGGTAGGGTATAAAGGTTGGACTAGATGACTATGTCTTTATACAACTCCAATACTATGTTACTATGTAACTGTTAGACGACATTATGGGTAGGGTATAAGGTTGGACTATGGTACTATGTCTTTATACAACCTCCAATACTATGTTACTATGTAACTGTAGACAGACATTATGGGTAGGTTATAAGGTTGGACTAGATGGACGTATGTTCTTTATACAACCTCCAATACTATGTTACTATGTAACTGTTATAGCAACATTATGGGTAGGGTATAAAGGTTGGACTAGATGGATGTATGTCTTTATAAACCTCCAATACTATGTTACTATGTAACTGTTATACAGACATTATGGGTAGGGTATAAAGGTTGGACTAGATGACATATGTCTTTATACAACCTCCAATACTATGTTACTATGTAACTGTTAGACAGACATTATGGGTATTGTAAAAGGTTGGACTAGATGATGATTTTTGTCTTTATACAACTTCCAATACTATGTTACTATGTAACTGTTAGACAGACATTATGGGTAGGGTATATGGTTGGACTAGATGGATGTATATCTTTATACAACTCCAATACTATGTAACTGTTATCAGACATTATGGGTAGGGTATAAAGGTTGGACTAGATGGACATATGTCTTTATACAACCTCCAATACTATGTACTATGTAACTGTTGTACAGACATTAGGGTAGGGTATAAAGTTTGGACTAGATGGACATATGTCTTTATACAAACTCCAATACTAGTTACTATGTAACTGTTAAACAGACATTAGGGTAGGGTATAAAGTTTGGACTAGATGGACATATGTCTTTATACAACTCCAATACTATGTTACTATGTAACTGTTAGACAGACATTATGGGTAGGGTATAATGGTTGGACTAGATGGACATATGTCTTTATACAACCTCCAATACTATGTTACTATGTAACTGTTAGACAGACATTATGGGTAGGGTAATGGTTGGACTGATGGACGTATGTCTTTATACAACCTCCAATCTATGTTACTATGTAACTGTATACAAACATTATGGGTAGGGTAAAAGGTTGGACTAGTGGGTATGTTCTTTATATAACCTCAATACTATGTTACTATGAACTGTTTATACAGACATTATGGGTAGTATAAAGGTTGGACGAATGTGACTTGTCTTTATACAACCTCCAATACTATGTTACTATGTAACTGTTAGACAGACATTAGGTAGGGTATAAGGTTGGACTAGATATGTATTCTTTATACAACTCCAATACTATGTTACATGTAACTGTTAACAGATATTATGGGTAGGGTATAAAGTTGGACAGATGGACTATTCTTTATACAACCCCAATACTATGTTACTATGTACTGTTATACAGACATTATGGGTAGGGTATAAAGGTTGGACTAGATGGACATATGTCTTATACAACCTCCAACTATGTTACTATGTAACTGTTAACAGACATTATGGTGGTAGGTATAAGGTTGGAACTAGATGGATTTTGTCTTTATAAACTTCCAATACTATGTTACTATGTAACTGTTAACAGACATTATGGTTAGGTATAAGGGTTGGACTAGATGGATATATCTTTATACAAACTCCAATACTATGTAACTGTTACAGACATTATGGGAGGGTAATAAGGTTGGACTAGATGGACATATGTCTTTTATACAACCTCCAATACTATGTTTACTATATGTCAACTGTTATTACAGACATTACGGGTAGGGTATAAAGGTTGGACTAGATGGACATATGTCTTTATACAAACTCCAATACTATGTTACTATGTAACTGTTAAACAGACATTACGGGTAGGGTATAAAGGTTGGACTAGATGGACGTATGTTTTTATACAACCTCCAATACTATGTTACTATGTAACTGTTAGACAGGCATTATATATTATGGCTAGGGTATAAAAGTTGGACTAGATGGACGTATCTCTTTATTTAATCTTAATGTGACTATTACTATGTAATTAGTTCAGAACTGCGAGAGGTTTGAATAAATATAACCAAATCCACATTCTTGAATAATTACTATCCGTTTAAATGCTTGATAAAATATTTTCTGTCTATGTTGTTTAATTCAGCCATTGTCTTGTAGTCACAGTGTGTAAAATGTATTTATTTGCTGTGTTGTATGTTAACACCGCAAATAAAAAGTTTCTTTGCGTTTGTTTAATGGCTACAAGTTTACTCTTTGTGTACACAATCAGCTTTCTAAACTCCCAGGTTCACTGACTTACAGGCTGGTGACTTTGGGTTTTCTCTGATGTCTATAGAATTGACTACATACACATGTAGGGTAGAGCCTTGATTTTCCTAACTGGCTGCTAATATCAAAACAGCGTGTCCAAGTAATTTAATACATGGAGAAGAGTCTAGTAATAGACAGGACAAGGATTCACTTCTGTGCAGTATATCACAGGCAGTAATTTAACCCCTGCAGTGGTAGCCAAGAAGCAAACAGGTAGCCTTGAAAGTGCCTTTAGTTGGTATACAATCCTTTCTGTGTGTAAAGCTGGGTACGCACAGTATCAATCTGGAAGATTCTGTTTGTCATCATTGAAAGATATAGCTATGCACAGTCAAAATCATTCTCCTTATACAAAGTATATATAAAGTATAGGGAGATTGCTCATGACTGACATAGGAACGCAGCTGACTCCCTATAACTTGGTACAGGGGGCCGACCAAAACCGAGGAAGATATTCAGGGCTGGAGCGACCAGAAACTTTAGCGGTAAAGGGACAATCCAGTCGTTACCGATGAGATTGGCCTTATATCGCTAATGTGTGTCCCCAGCCCATTTATTGTCTATTTTTTTAAAATGTTGAGTGATAAGTTAAAACGAACAGTCAGTGTTATAGTATATTTATTTACTGCCTTACGTGTTATTTTTAGCTATAGTGGTCCTTTAATTTCTCTTGCCATTTGTTTAGTTATCCCTAATCTAGCATTGTGATCCCCAACTTCCTCTAATACCTTTATGGCACATGGTTCCCATAAGAGACTCTTTCTAGCCACATGTTCAGAAGTAGAAATATAATGTGCAGTGTATATCCTGTTGTGTGGATCTCTGTGGGCCAGTGATGTGGACTAGGACAAGATACATTTAGTGTAAACAGAGTGCATTGCGCCTTGTTGAGGATATCCTGTGTTTACAGCCAGAAAATCCATCTGCTTAAACAGACGCTGTTAGTCCAACTTACCTTGCCGGCCCCTCTGAACATTATGTGTGGGAAATGCTGTAATACCTAAACATGGGCTGGAAAAAAAAAAAGATCTCCTCTGACCTCTCTAGATGATGTTAGGAAATCTCTCTGCTCAGTCAAGCAGTATGACAGCCCCGTTAGAGCCCCGCTCTAAACGAGAGGAAGAAAAGTTCTGGATTTAAGTCTTTACAAACTATTTAAAGCAAAACGACATGATTGTAAATGATTATACAGTAACGAAAATTAAAATAATCAATAAACTAAACAATTTACCTGCCTACGCAATAAAATAAGTCTCATTTATTATAATTATAATTATTATTATTGTTTAGCAGATCCTCGTGGATAGGTTTCAATAGGTGGTGAATATTATGGGCATTAATGCATGTTTAATGGGATTTGGTATGTAAATTGCCGATTAAAAATCCTTCTGTAAAATCTCAAACCTTCTGGTTTGTTTAAGCCCCTCCCCCTGCCTTAGCCACTAGTTTTGTCATGCTCAGTGCAGTTATCACAGTGAGTAACAGAGCAGCTGTCCAATGTGCTACTTTGTATCTCCCTTTGCTAAGAGGAGTTGGGAGTGATTTGTATTCGCAGGGATTTCAGTAATAAAAAAAATTACATCATTGTTTTACGAATTATCTAGAAAGGAAAGTGATAAACCATTTTAATCAGCAGTCAATGGGTTAACAAGTCAAGGGGAGAGAAAGGTATTTGTGTCTGACCTTGGATTTTAAACAAACCATTAGTTTCACTGAATTGTTACATTGTATACACGTATATAGTAGCCGATAGTTTAAAATATTTTAAAAAACACATGAATGAGAACCTTCACAAGCATATAACCTACATTTGTTACAAAATTACCTTAAGGTCCCGTTATGTTATTAGTGCAGATTGCTACTGGATTCACACCTAGTGAGGGCAGAGTGAACAGGTGATTACATCATCATTGGCATATGTACCGTGAGCTGCTATTGGCTATTTGTGTCTCATACACACTTCTGATTGGATGCCCAAAGAATGGTATGCCAGATCAACGAATGACGTCCGAAGGAGAACATAAACACAGTCGATTATAGTTCGTTGCACGTCTGTCTTACGCTTGGGGGCCATGCATCTGACAATCTCTGCAACCGAAATACCAGCTCTCAGGCCATAGGCCTAAATGTCTTTACTCTGCTGGGAATTTAGCAGAATGTATTTCAATGTATTTAATGCCATGCACAGAATAAATGACACTAATTCTCTGTCATTTAAAGGGTAGTTAGAGGCAAGCAACAGGACAGCTCCTACTGGCAAGAGGGGGTGATGGTTTTTTTGTTTTAAACAGAAGGCTAGTTGGACAATGCCAATCTCCCATTCTGTCTTTCAAACAATTGATGAGATATCTCTGGGAAGAATTTATATGAAATGTCCTTTAAACACAGACATGAACTGGATCTATGATTGAATGGGTGGTATCAGTAAATATACATAATAGCTTAGTTAATCGCCTGCCTCACATCAAAGAAAAAGCCAAAAAGTTGACCACTTGTCCATAGGAATGCTAAATAAAGGGCAGTTATACACTCCCAAACCTCCCCTCCCTTAATTGTACCCAGGGTGAGGACCTAGTCCACTAGTTCCTCACCCCCTGGGGTTCAGACTAGATGTTCCATATCAGGCTATCACATTTTGGCTTTTAGAGGTCTAGTCCGGCCCCCTTGCCCAGTCTGGGACTGTTACTGGACTGGCCAATAGGAAGACAGAGCGTGTCTTCCCATTGGACAAAACCTAGAACTATTCCGGGGACGGGGAGAGACTGACAATACAAGCAGATTTTAATGGAAAAAAATAAATCGGCATAAATGGCTGCAGGTTGATCTTGTTCTTTGTAGGTTGTGATGCTCTAATTGGTTCAGTGCTCTCCACTCCCCAATTAATCACACAGTCATAGCCACTCCCTTTTTGGTCCCCCTTGTTGCTTTATGTATGCGCATGAGCACACTGTACAGCGCAAGGGAGCATCAGGACCTGTCAGAGAAGCCAACGCTGAAGCGCGAGCACGGGTAAGTTGTCTGTGTTCCCTGCCCGCTCCTGACTGTTCAATTGAAGAACAGGTGGTAGGACAACTCATTAATCGCGTTCTTCAATTAAACTAGGAGTAGAAATTCCCTTTCATTTTTTCAGACCCTTTGTAAATCTTTAGTGGACCAATACTGATCTTACGATACTGTGATTATACAATATATCAATATTGTGACCTTTAGGAAGACATTTCATCATTTGTTTTATTCAGCACTTTAATAATGTTGAATGTTTACTGTATATACTTGAGTATAAGCCGACTCGAGTATAAACCGAGGTACCCGTTTTTGCCTCCAAAATTAGAAAAACATGATTGACTCGAGTATAAGCCGAGGGTATACAGTAACCCTAATACCTTTCCACTGTAGATGTTTGGAAACTACAACTCCCAGCATGCTTGGTTGCTGGGAGTTGTAGTTTCCAACCACCTATAGTAGAAAGGTATTGGGGGTTACTGTATGGCATACTGTCCCCCACCCTAATACCTTTCCACTGTAGATGTTTGGAAACTACAACTCCCAGCATGCTTGGTTGGCAGTTCCCAGTACTGCTTCGCGTCTGCGCGATGACGTCATCCCGCAACCGTGAAGAACTACTGGGAACTGCCGGCCTGATTCGCGGCTGCTTCTGGATTGAAGGTAAGTGTCTTGTGACTCAAGTATAAGCCGAGGCAAGGTTTTTAGGTTGATTTTTAAACCTAAAAACCTCGGCTTATACTCGAGTATATACGGTAAGTGAATGTTAAATTTTAGCTCATACCAGAATCTATTTGGCTGAGATCCATTCAGGCTTCTTGTACTTCTTATAATTTTTGGATTCTTTTCCCCCCCAAAGAGTTTTTTTTCTCTGCGCATGAAGGCAAGTATCTCTCGCTTTGTTAAAAATTGAAAGCCGCCATTTTGTCTCTGCTCATGGTGTCGCTAGTTCATACTCCCCATTTTGTGTGGTTAACGGCTTGTCTCCGTGTTTTGCTTTCCAGCTGGGAACCTTTAAGTCTCAGGATGGGGACTATTTTGTAGAACCTTTCGTTTCGGCGGATGAAAATGAATTTGAGGAGGGTCACGGCAAACCACACATTGTCTATAGACACGGCGCCATTCCGAAAAATACGTCCGGAGGAAACCAAATGTGTGACACGACAGGTAAAAAACAGTCTGGCCTTTTAATGGAATATTCAACAATTATTTGGTTAGAAGAAGTAAACTCAGGTTATTCATTACCTTACGGAGACCTGAATCGCTAAGTGTGTTGGTTGAAGAAAGCTGCTACTTAAAATCACTGTAATCGTTGTTCCTGAACCTTATCTTCCCATAGTCCTCTGGTGATGGTCATGCATGCCTGTACACTTAAATGTGGGAATGTAGAACCACAAGAAGCAGAGCAGGGTACAATAATACCGTATTAATTATCCTGCCATGTATATTTCCTACATGGTGTGCCCAGCCATTCCATTGGACTAGAAAGAAAGGGTGTAGATACACGCTGGGATCAGCAAGATTCTTTTCTGTAGGGTGATATCTAGATGGGGTTAAAGGGCAACTATGCGGAAAAAAAGGTTATTTTAAATTGACCATAACTGGAAACTATAATTCTTCCCAACCACCACTGTATCATTTTGTTGATCTGCCCCCTATTTCTTTACATATCCAATCTAAAACTTCTTATATTTCAGCTGTCAATCAAGTTCCTTGCTCTCAAAATCTATTCTTCCATGAGTAGTTTTACTGTAGCTGGAATGGTGACAGTTGGAATGCTGTTTGCTGTGTGCAGTTTTGACAGTTGGAATGCTGTATGCTGTGTGCAGGTTTGACAGTTTGTGTGTGGGGAAAAAGTCAGGTCGGATGGAAGTGGGAGTGGTTAAAAGAGGGAGGGGGGATACCGCTCCTGAGCAAAACATGTACTGGATTGAATGCATGCAGCAATACACACACCTCAGAGTAATTGCTACTTACATGTATTCAGTTATAGATTAATATGAGGCAAAGTCATTTTTTCAGTATAGTGTCCCTTTAATGTTAATTTGTCGCCGGGCTGTAATCTTATCATTTAGTGATGAATGTTTAAGAAATGAACGGAAGGTTTGAGGTCACTTGATATGGTCATCAGTCATTGGAAAATACATTTTACTTTTGGGCAGTGAATTGATTTAACTGTTTTACAGATTAAGCGGATCACACCGATTTGCATTGTTATAGCAATAGGAATGTGACGGGTGCATTTAGGGGTGTGGATGTGATTAACACAATGGACCAATAACTGAACTGAATTGCAGTGTGTTTTAAGCATAAGTGCATATTATGATTAGTTGCACTAGATAAATGACAATGGCAAATGGTTGCTCTTTTTATTGTATCTGTCCCATAATGTTTTACTGGTAAGTTAATGAGTTGTAATACTATTGGTTAGAAGAGATGTCACATTGTGATGTCAGCAAGACAGCGTGTGATTTGTCTATAGGGAATTAAGTAGGAAATTCTGTTTATTCTGAACTACATATTTTGACTCCATGCACAATATATATCTATCCTGCATAAGGGTTGTTTTATATAACATGTGACGACAGGGACACATGTTCATATTTTAAACTGGAAATGCAATCACATTTGCCAGAACAATCAGGGGCTGTTATATTTGGTGAGGCAATTGTGTTTCTAATTGACCTGCAATCAACGTGAAAACTTCCTGAAAGTAAAAACATCGCACTACCCTGCCAATTAATATCCCCTACAGCAGAGGGAAAATTCATTAGAAATATTACACCAGATTTCTCACGTGCCATCGATCGCGTGGGAATGGCAACGTGGTTCATGCCAATGTGGGTGGCATGCGATCCCTTAGGCTACGTTCACACTAGGCGTTATTTTAACGCAGCGAAACATCGCGTTTGTGATTTTGTGCATTGTTCCGCTGTGTTAACGCGCAACACATTTCATTATTTTCAATGGCAACGCTGTGCGTTAATGCGCCAAACTGTTGCACGCAGTTCATTGCATTGCCGTCCGTCATAAAGTGGCTCGGCCTTAAAGGGCAAGTCTAGTCAAAAATAAAGTTTAGCTATAAATGTTAATCACCTCCCTAGCTTTCCCATTACCAATATGTTCCAAAGATGCCCCTGAAGTCTCTTACCTGTCCCGCTCCCTTCTCTGCTCTGCGTCTGACAGTAAAGGCGTGACGTGATGTCACAGCAAATCGCCTGACAGCCACAACCAGGAAGTGGAGCATCTGTCAGCGCATTGTATGTGCTCACTACGAGCTTGTAACAGGAGCAGGGGTGGCGCCCAGTCGGCGAGGTTTGGGGGGGGTGATTAAAATTTATAGCTAAACTTTATTTTTGACTGGTCTTGCCCTTTAAGGAGAAGTCTAACTGACTGTATTTTATACCTTTAGTATAATAGGTTTCATTCTGAACCCCTTTTAACAAAACACTTTATGCAGCACAAAGATCTACTGATCAGTGATAATGTTGGTAATGAACAAGCTGGAAGCGTTGGACTAGATCGTTTTTCTTTATTTCTGAATCCCATCTTGCTGGAACGGTGACCACACACTGCAGAGGGAACTTGGCAGGCTCGCTGGAGGCTACTTTACAGTTTCCCTGCAGAGCAGTATTGAAGGTTGGTCTGGATAAACATTGCTCAAGGATCAGTTAAGGTCAAAGGTTTTTTTTAAAAAAGGGGAGATTAGGTGGAAAAACCTCTTTCTACCTGTCTGTAAAGTTTGTAGAATTAAGGGGGAACTGTGCTTTCCATACAAATGGCCTTTATTAAAAAGAAAATGCTCCTAAATTTAAAATGACTCCATTGTGCTTCTCGCTGCAGTCTATCTAAAGTTATAGCAGTGTAAAGGGTGTTTTTCCTGCTAGTTCTGTGAGCTGTGACATCACCAGCACCTGGGGTCTGTCTCCAAGTTTAAGGTTGGAGCATGCTCACTGCTGGGACAGAGCTTTATCAGCTGCATCATTATTATGATAAGCATCAATCATTTTTAAAGTTATGGTGTCCATAGGCAGGGGACAGAGAATGGTTGCAGATCTGTTAAGCTGGCCATAGACAGGCAGATGTTCCTTAGATCGAGTGCAACAATCAGATGTCCGATCCGAAAAAACAATTAAAGCCTTCCACCTTGAGGCTTCAATCTTTTTGCAGATTTCTGCTTGGAATCTGCGGAGAGATGGGGACTGAAGATGGGGTCGGTGGAAATTGTTCTGCCTAAGCGGATCTTCGTTTTTCCGATCGGGAAAACTGTTATCCTTTTTTTACTAATTTTACTGTTACTCCTTATTTTGAGTGATCCAATACATTCAAACTGTCGATCCCATGTATGGGGGCTTAACTAGAGTTAGAAATTAAAACTACGGGCAAACTACCTACGACTAAGCTCCATGAGAGGAACGAGTCAGAGAGGAACGCGTCAGGGGCATTTTCTTTCCATTTTAACCACTGCACTAACCACTGCATTTCTTTCCATTTTAACCACTGCACTAACCACTGCATTTCTTTCCATTTTAACCACTGCACTTCTTTCCATTTTACCAATGCACTAACCACTGCACTAACGGGTGGAATTCTTGCTCGGCAAAGAGGCAATCTTTTGGTTTATTAAACAATCAAAGTGTAGGCAGATAAACTACGCGTTTCAGCCCATGTTCGCAGGGCCGTCCTCAGGGTTACAGATCTGCGTGTAATGTACCATTAAATACATCACAACCTCCCGCCCCCCTCACACCCTCCCCTAATAATAAATAGAAAACAGCTATGTGAATATAGAAAGTGCCGTACAAGTTAACCCGTAACTAGCCCGTATACTGAGTCAGCCAGCAAAAGTGCAAGTGCAACACAAGTTGGCTCAGGCTCGCCAAGACGGACTCACCTGATCCAGCGTGGAGAGAGAAGTGAGAGAGTACAGGCCACCGTGCCGTCCCCCTAAGCACTCAGTCATGCATAAAGTGCTAGTGCATGTGAAATGAAAGAATAAATACATCGTGTCTAAAAAGTGCTACTAAGTGGGTAAATAGTACTCGAGTTCAAAGATAAAACCTAGGATAAAACAACAAAGTGACAGAATACTGAGTAGATCCACCTAATGCAGCCAATCACATACAGGGCTGTCGGCATTGCAGAGCGCTGGGGGAACAAATCGATGTAAGTACATTTCTGCAGCAAGTGCTCATGTCTCCATTACATTTATCATTTTGATCAGTTAGTGTCCCTTTAATTTAATGTTTAGACTTACCTTCCCATTTACAGGGTGAGAACCTAAATGTCCCCACCCCTTTATGTGCAAGTTCTGATGGCTTGTCTGGTTTTACCGAATGAGAAGACTCAGTAAGAACCAGACTGGTCCCAATCATGGGTGACAATTGCCCATGTATACCAAGCCTTTTCCCTTTCTCTTTACTTTGTGTAAGTCCAGTAAAAACATGGAGATATTATTGTTGTATGGATTTCCCTTTCCTTTGAGAAGGTGCTGGTGACTGAGTACAGAGTCTTGTAGACAACCACTGATTGTTACTATTTTACCTTATCACATAGTGTCTGCCTTTTATCATAATATTGTCCTTAGACAAGATAAGACTGTCCTACAGGAGTCATCACTCAATATGGCAGTAAAGGAAATATTTAACATTCGAGGGAGATGCAGTAAGAGGCTGGGAACACAACATACAATATTTTCGGAAATATTGTATGGTTCTAGGCCAACGGATCATACGAACAGGCCATCGGGTATGCTGGTAAATTCCTTTGGGTATGCAGGTAATTACCGCACAATCGCAAATGTCATCTTCAGCCGTGGCTACTTTTAACAAATGTCCCATGTGTACCCAGTGTGCGTTCCATTCCTTTAGGGCCCCACCACCTCTCAGTGGTCTTCTCCTTATCTCACTTACGCATCATCAGTGGTCACTCTCCTTACCTCAGTGGCTCTCGCTTACCTGTCGGGCTACTGTCGGTGCTCTCCTTACCTGCATGTGGCTCGTGCCTCCTACTGTCTAGTGGCTCTCCATTACCTGTCACTTGTGCTCTCCTTACCTGCAGTGCTCTCTTGATTTCCTCTCCGGCTCTTTGCCTCTTTACCTCTGTTGCCTTGTAGTGGCTCTCCTTACTGTTCGTGCAGCTCTCCTTCTCTTTCTACATCCGTTCCGACCTCTGTGGGGCTCTCCTTACCTCTCCCGGCCACCGATATGTGGCTCATCCTTCCCTACTCTCCTACTTCGTGCACTTACCATCGTGGCTCTCTTTACCTACCTATCTGTGGCTCTCTGCTACCTTTACTATTGGGCTCTCCATCGAGTGGGCTCTCCTTACCTACCTTCTGTGGCCTCCTACCTACCGTGGCTCTTACCTACCTATCTGTGGCTCTGCCTTAACTGTACGTGATCCCACAATCACAGAGTGGATCCATGACATAGAAAAACACAAGAATGAGGCTGATTGCTTTATGTTTCTGAACTCTGACTGGTGGCATGTTTCATTCAATTCTAACCATTTTAAATACATTTCGACTTTTCGCATTAACAATTTGTCAGTATGTTGCTCATTTGAGTTCAATTTGTTTTATTTGACAGGTGGTCCATGGTCATAAAATTGACATGGACAAAACATGTGTCCATTGACATTTACATGGTCTATGACATATTTCTGCCATGGTCATGGACATAGTTCACATGGTCTATGACAGTTATTAATGACTATACGATGTTAACATGGCCACTGAATAGTTACTGGTCCATGACATAGTTCCATGGTCCATGGACTATAGTTAGGGCATGACTACATTTAGCAATGACATGAGTTACATGGTCCATGAACATAAGTTACATGGTCCATAACATAGTTACAATGGTCCATGCAATAGTTACATGGCCCATGACATACGTATTACTGTCATCATTTCTGGCAGCCATAGTTATATGGTCCTACTGACATGTTAAACATGGTCTATGAACATTTACATAGTCCATGTACAGTAGTTATATTGTCCGATTGACATTCATGAGTAGCTGACAGTTACATTTCTATAACACAGAAACAGAAAAGTCAGATAGGGAGAGACAATAAACCACAAGTCTCAGCTGTGGCACCGATTATTTAATAACAAATTCACACAATCCGCACAACTGTTTCGGCGCATCACACTTTTCTCAGAGCACACATGGTAGACCATGGTCTGTGACATATTTATGTTCATGGCTGTGACAATATTACAATGGTATGACATAATTACCTTGGTCCTAATACATAGTTACCGTTCGTCTGTGACAGTTACATGGTCTATGACATAGTTTACCCTGGCCTATGACATAGTTCTTGGGTCTGTTCAATTTAACAATGATCCTGGGACATATTATTACATGATCGTGACATAGTTAACATGGTCTGTGACATTGTTCACATGGTCATGTGACATTGTTACCATGGTCTGTGACATTGTTTACCACTGTCTGTGACATAGTTACATTGTCTGTGACATAGTTACTGGTCTGTGATCATAGTTAACATGTGTACTTTATGGTCCTGGTGACATACAGTCATACATGGTCTGTCCGACATAGTAACCTTGGTCTGTGAACATAGTGTACCCACCTGATATCTGTGAGGGCGGGGTTGTGCATGACTTCGTGAATTACCTGGTCTGTGATATGTTACCTGGACTTGACATAGTTTACTGGTCTGTGACATAGTTTGCATGTATCTGGCTATTACCTGGTTGACATAGTTCCATGTTCTGTGGACATAGTTACAGGGTCCTGTGACATAGTGTACAATGGTTCTGTGACATAGCTACTGGTCTGTGACATATTTACCTGGTCTGTACAAGTTACT
>CM033472.1:268688870-268729875 GCA_019447015.1 Hymenochirus boettgeri
CATGGTCTA
This sequence comes from Hymenochirus boettgeri, assembly GCA_019447015.1. Classification (NCBI taxonomy): domain Eukaryota; kingdom Metazoa; phylum Chordata; class Amphibia; order Anura; family Pipidae; genus Hymenochirus; species Hymenochirus boettgeri. The sequence continues at coordinate 268,688,880 of CM033472.1, forward strand.
TGACATAGTTACATGGTCTATGACATAGTTACATGGTCCATGACATAGTTACATGGTCCATGACATAGTTACATGGTCTATGACATTACATGGTAGATGACATAGTTACATTGTCTATAACATAAGAAAACAGAAAAGTAGATAGGGAGAGACGATAAACCACAGTCTCAGCTGTGGCAGATTATTTAATATAACAAATTCACACAATCCGCACAACATGTTTCAGGCAGCATGCACCTTTTCTCAAGTGCACACATGGTAGACACATGGGCTGTGACATAGTTGCATGGTCTGTGACATAGTTACATGGTTTATGACATAATTACTTGGTCTATGACATAGTTACCTGGTCTGTGACAGTTACATGGTCTATGACATAGTTACCTGGCCTATGACATAGTTCTATGGTCTGTGACATTGTTACATGATCTGTGACATTACATGGTCTGTGACATAGTTACATGGTCTGTGACATAGTTACCTGGTCTGTGACATAGTTACCTGGTCTGTGACGTTGTTACATGATCTGTGACATAGTTACCTGGTCTGTGACATAGTTACCTGGTCTGTGACATAGTTACATGGTCTGTGACATAGTTACATGGTCTGTTGTTACAAAATTACCTTAAGGTCCCGTTATTGTTATTAGTGCAGATTGCTACTGGATTCACACCTAGTGAGGGCAGAGTGAACAGGTGATTACATCATCATTGGCATATGTTACCGTGAGCTGCTATTGGCTATTGTGTCTCATACACACTTCTGATTGGATGCCCAAAGAATGGTATGCCAGATCAACGAATGACGTCGAAGGGAGAACATAAACACAGTCGATTATAGTTTGTTGCACGTCTGTCTTACGCTTGGGGGCCATGCATCTGACAATCTCTGCAAAACGAAATACCAGCTCTCAGGCCATAGCCTAAATGTTTTACTCTGCTGGGAATTTAGCAGAATGTATTTCAATGTATTTAATGCCATGCACAGAATAAATGACACTAATTCTCTGTCTTTAAAGGGTAGTTAGAGGCAAGCAACAGGAAGCCCTAACTGGCAAGAGGGGGTGATGGTTTTTTGTTTTAAACAGAAGGCTAGTTGGGCAATGCCAATCTCCCATTCTGTCTTTCACACAATTGATGAGAATCTCTGGGAAAGAATTTATATGAAATGTCCTTTAAACACAGACATGAACTGGATCTATGATTGAATGGGTGGTATCATTAAATATAAATAATAGCTTAGTTAATCGCCTGCCTCACATCAAAGAAAAAGCCAAAAAGTTGACCACTTGTCATAGGAATGCAATAAGGGCAGTTATACACTCCCAAACTCCCCTCCCTTAATTGTACCCAGGGTGAGGACCTAGTCCACTAGTTCCTACCCCCTGGGGTTCAGACTAGATGTTCCATATCAGGCTATCACATTTTGGCTTTTAGAGGTCTAGTCCGGCCCCTTGCCCAGTCTGGGACTGTGTACTGGACTGGCCAATAGGAAGACAGAGCGTTGTTCCCATTGGACAAAACCAGAACTATTCCGGGGACGGGGAGAGACTGAACAATACCAGCAGATTTTAATGGAAAAAATAAATCGGCCTAAATGGCTGCAGGTTGATCTTGTTCTTGTAGGTTGTGATGCTCTAATTGGTTCAGTGCTCTCCACTCCCCAATTAATCACACAGTCATAGCACTCCCTTTTGGTCCCCCTTGTTGCTTTATGTATGCGCATGAGCACACTGTACAGCGCAAGGGAGCATCAGGACTGTCAGAGAAGCCAACGCTGAAGCGCGAGCACGGGTAAGTTGTCTGTGTTCCCTGCCGCTCGACTGTTCAATTGAAAGAACAGGTGGTAGGACAACTCATTAATCGCGTTCTTCAATTAAACTAGGAGTAGAAATTCCCTTCATTTTTCAGACCCTTGTAAATCTTTAGTGGACCAATACTGATCTTACGATACTGGATATACAAATATCAATATTGTGACCTTTAGGAAGACATTTCATCATTGTTTTATTCCGCACTTAATAATGTTGAATGTTTACTGTATATACTGGAGTATAGCCGACTGAGTATAAACCGAGGTACCCGTTTTGCCTCCAAAATAGAAAAACATGATTGACTCGAGTATAAGCCGAGGGTATACAGTAACCCTAATACCTTACTGTAGATGTTTTGGAAACTACAACCCCAGCATGCTGGTTGCTGGGAGTTGTAGTTTCCAACCACCTATAGTAGAAAGGTATTGGGGGTTACTGATATGCATACTGTCCCCACACCTAAATACCTTCCACTGTAGATGTTTGGAAACTACAACTCCCAGCATGCTTGGTTGGCAGTTCCCAGTACTGTTGCCCGTCTGCGCGATGACGTCATCCCGCAAACGTGAAGAACTACTGGGAACTGCCGGCTGATGCGCGGCTGCTTCTGGAATGAAGGTAAGTGTCTTGTGACTCAAGTATAAGCCGAGGCAAGGTTTTTAGGTTGATTTTTAAACCTAAAAACCTTGGCTTATACTCGAGTATATACGGTAAGTGAATGTTAAATTTAGCTCATACCAGAATCTATTTGGCTGAGATCATTCAGGCTCTCTGTACTCTTATAATTTTTGGATTCTTTTCCCCCCCAAAGAGTTTTTTTTCTCTGCGCATGAAGGCAAGTATCTCTCGCTTTGTTAAAAATTGAAAGCCGCATTTGTCTCTGCTCATGTGTGTCGCTAGTTCATACTCCCCATTTTGTGTGGTTAACGGCTTGTCTCTGTTTTGCTTTCAGCTGGGAACCCTTTAAGTCTCAGGATGGGGACTATTTTGTAGAACCTTTCGTTCGGCGGATGAAAATGAATTTGAGGAGGGTCACGGCAAACCACACATTGTCTATAGACACGGCGCCATTCCGAAAAATACGTCCGGAGGAAACCAAATGTGTGACACGACAGGTAAAAAACAGTCTGGCCTTTTAATGGATATATCAACAATTATTTGGTTAGAAGAAGTAAACTCAGGTTATCATTACCTTACGGAGACCTGAATCGTAGGTGTTGGTTGAAGAAACGTGTACTAAAATCACTGTAATCGTTGTTCCTGAACCTTATTCTCCCATAGTCCTCTGGTGATGGTCATGATGCCTGTACACTTAATGTGGGAATGTAGAACCACAAGAAGCAGAGCAGGGTACAATAATACCGTATTAATTTCCTGCCATGTATATTTCCTACATGGGGTGCCCAGCCATTCCATTGGACTAGAAAGAGGGTGTGATACACGCTGGGATCAGCAAGATTTCTTTTCTGTAGGGTGATATCTAGATGGGGGTTAAAAGGGCAACTATGCGGAAAAAAAAGGTTATTTTAAATTGACCATAACTGGAAACTATAATTCTTCCCAACCACCACTGTATCATTTTGTTGATCTGCCCCCTATTTCTTTACATATCCAATCTAAAACTTCTTATATTCAGCGTCAATCAAGTTCCTTGCTCTCAAAATCTATTCTTCCATGAGTAGTTTTAACTGTAGCTGAATGGTGACAGTTGGAATGCTGTTTGCTGTGTGCAGTTTTGACAGTTGGAATGTGTATGCTGTGTGCAGGTTTGACAGTTGGTGGTGGGGAAAAAGTCAGGTCGGATGGAAGTGGAGTGGTTAAAAAGAGGGAGGGGGGATACCGCTCCTGAGCAAAACATGTACTGGATTGATGCATGCAGCAATACACACACCTCAGAGTAATTGCTACTTACATGTATTCAGTTATAGATTAATATGAGGCCAAAGTCATTTTTTCAGAGTATAGGTCCCTTTAATGTAATTGTCGCCGGGTGTAACTTACATACGTGATGAATAGTAGTAAATGCTTTAAGAAATTAACGGAAGGTTTGAGGTCACTTGATATGGTCATCAGTCATTGGAAAAATCATTTTACTTTTGGGCAATGAAGATTTAAATGTTTTACAGATTAAGCGGATCACACGATTTGCATTGTTATAGCATAGGAATGTGAGGGTGAATTTAGGGGTGTGGATGTGATTAACACAATGGCCAATAACTGAACTGAATTGCAGTGTGTTTTAAGCATAAGTGCATATTATGATAGTTGCAATAGATAAATGACAATGGCAAATGGTTGCCTTTTTATGTATCTGTCCCATAATGTTTTACTGGTAAGTTAATGAGTTTGTAATACATTGGTTAGAAGAGATAGATGTTCACATTGTGATGTCAGCAAGACAGCGTGTGATTTGGCTATAGGGAATAAGTAGGAAATTCTGTTTATTCTGAACTACATATTTTGACTCCATGCACAATATATATCTATCCTGCATAAGGTGTGTTTTATATACATGTGACGACAGGGACACATGTTCATATTTTTAAACTGGAAATGCCAATCACATTTGCCAGAACAATCAGGGTGCTTATATTTGGTGAGGCAATTGTGTTTCTAATTGCCTGCAATCAACGTGAAAACTTCTGAAAGTAAAAACATCGCACTACCCTGCCAATTAATATCCCCTACAGCAGGGGAAAATTCATTAGAAATATTACACAAGATTTCTCACGTGCCCATCGATCGCGGGGGAATGGACAACGTGGTTAATGCCAAGGTGGGTGGCATGCGATCCCTTAGGCTACGTTCACACTAGGCGTTATTTTAACGCAGCGAAACATCGCGTTTGTGATTTGTGTTGTTGCATGTTCCGCGTGTTAACGCGCAACACATTTCATATTTTCAATGGCAAGCTGTGCGGTTAATGCGCCAAACTGGTGCACGCAGTTCATTGCATTGCCGTCCCATAAAGTGGCTCGGCCTTAAAGGGCAAGTCTAGTCAAAAATAAAGTTTAGCTATAAGTTATCACCTCCCTAGCTTTCTCCATTACCAATATTGTTCCAAAGATGCCCCTGAAGTCTCTTACCTGTCCGCTCCCTTTCGTCTGCCGTCTGACAGTAAAGTGCGTGACGTGAGTCACAGCAAATCGCCTGACAGCCACAACAGGAAGTGGAGCATCTGTCAGCGCATTGTATGTGCTCACTACGAGCTTTGTAACAGGAGCAGGGGTGGCGCCCCAGTCGGCGAGGACGCGTCATTGGTTTGGGGGGGGTGATTAAAATTTATAGCTAAACTTTATTTTTAGACGGTCTTGCCCTTTAAGGAGAAGTCTAACTGACTGTTTTTATACCTTTAGTATAATAGGTTCATTCGAACCCCTTTTAACAAAACACTTTATGCAGACCCAAGATCTTACTGATCAGTGATAATGTTGGTAATGAACAAGCTGGAAGCGTTGGACTAGATCGTTTTTCTTTATTTGAATCCCATCTTGCTGGAAACGGTGACCACAACCTGCAGAGGGAACTTGGCAGGCTCGCTGGAGGCTACTTTACAGTTCCCTGCAGAGCGTATTGAAGGTTGGTCTGGGATAACATGCTCAAGGATCAGTTAAGGTCAAGGTTTTTTTTAAAAAAGGGGAGATTAGGTGGAAAAACCTCTTTCTACCTGTCTGTAAAGTTTGTAGAATTAAGGGGGAACGTGCTTTCACATACAAATGGCCTTTATTAAAAAGAAAAAGCTCCTAAATTTAAAATGACTCCATTGTGCTTCTCGCTGCAGTTATCTAAAGTTATACAGTTGTAAAGGGTTTTTTCCTGCTAGTTTCTGTGAGCTGTGACATCACCAGCACCTGGGGTCTCTGTCCAAGTTTAGGTTGGAGCATGCTCACTGCTGGGACAGAGCTTTATCAGCTGCATCATTATTATGATAAGCATCATCATTTTTTAAAGTTATAGGTGTCCATAGGCAGGGGACAGAGAATGGTTGCAGATCTGTTAAGCTGGCAATGACAGGCAGATGTTCCTCAGATCGAGTGCAACAATCAGATGTCGATCCGAAAAAACAATTAAGCTTCCACCTTGATGGCTTCCATCTTTTGCAGATTTGCTTGGAATCTGGCGGAGAGATGGGGACTGAAGATGTGGGTCGGTGGAAATTGTTCTGCCTAAGCGGATCTTCGTTTTTTCCGATCGGGAAAATCCGTTATCCTTTTTTTTACTAATTTTACTGTTACTCCTATTTTGAGTGATCCAATACATTCAAACTGTCGATCCCAGTATGGGGCTTAACTAGAGTTAGAAATTAAAAACTACGGGCAAACTACCTACGATAAGCTCCAGAGAGGAACGAGTCAGAGAGGAAAGCGTCAGGGGCCATGTTGTCTTTCCATTTTAACCACTGCACTAACCACTGATTTCTTTCCATTTTAACCACTGACATAACCACTGCATTTCTTTCCATTTTAACCACTGCACTACACACTGCTTTCTCCATTTAACCACTGGCACTAACCACGCATTTCTTTCCATTTTAACCACTGCACTAACCACTGCATTTTTTCCATTTAACCACTGCATCTTAACCACTGCATTTCTTTCCATTTTAACCACGCATTTTTTTCCATTTTAACCACTGCATTTCTTTCCATTTAACACACTGCATTTCTTTCATTTTAACCAATGCACTAAACACTGCATTTCTTTCCATTTAACCACGCACTAACCACTGCATTTTTTCCATTTTAACCACTGCACTAACCACTGCATTTCTTCCATTTTAACCACTGCAATAACCACTGCATTTCTTTCCATTTTAAACCACTGCCACTAACCTGCATTTCCTTTCCATTTTAACCACTGCACTAACCACTGCATTTCTTTTCTTTAACACACTGCAATAACCACTGCATTTCTTCCTATTTAACCACTGCACTAACCACTGCATTTCTTTCCATTTTAACCACTGCAACTAAACACTGCATTTCTTTCCATTTAACCACTGCACTAACCACGCATTTCTTCCATTTTAACCACTGCACTAACCACTGCATTCTTTCCATTTTAACCACTGCACAACCACTGCATTCTTTCCATTTTACCACTGCACTAACCACTGCATTTCTTGTCCATTTTAAACACCTGCACTTCTTTCCATTTTAACCACTGCTTTTTCCATTTTAACCACTGCACTAACACTGCAATTCTTTCCATTTTAACCATGACTCCACTGCATTCTTTCCATTTTACCAATGCACTAACCACTGCACTAACGGGTGGAATTCTTGCTCGGCAAAGAGGCAATCTTTTGGTTTATTAAACAATCAAAGTGTAGGCAGATAAACTACGGTTTCAGCCCATGTTCGCAGGGCCGTCCTAGGGTTACAGATCTGCGTGTAACGTACCATTAATACATCACAACCTCCCGCCCCCCTCACACCCTCCACGAATAATAAATAGAAAACAGCTATGTGAATATAGAAAGGGCCGTACAAGTTAACCCGTAACTAGCCCGTATACTGAGTCAGCCAGCAAAAGTGCAAGTGCCAACACAAGTGGCTCAGGCTCGCCAAGACGGACTCAATGATCCAGCGTGGAGAGAGAAGTGAGAGAGTACAGGCCACCGTGCCGTCCCCCTAGCACTCAGTCATGATAAAGTGCTAGTGCATGTGAAATGAAAGAATAAATACATCGTGTCTAAAAGTGTACTAAGTGGGTAAATAGTACTAGAGTTCAAGATAAAACCTAGGATAAACAACAAAGTGACAGAATACTGAGTAGATCCACCTAATGCAGCCAATCACCTACAGGGCTGTCGGCATTGCAGAGCCCTGCGTGGGGGAACAAATCGATGTAAGTACATTTCTGCAGCAAGTGCTCATGTCTCCATTACATTTATCATTTTGGACAGTTAGTGTCCCTTTAATTTAATGTTTAGACTTACGCTCCCATTTACGGGTGAGGAACCTAAATGTCCCCACCCCTTTATGTTGCAAGTTCTGATGGGTCTGGTTTTTACCGAATGAGAAGACTCAGTAAGAACCAGACTGGTCCCAATCATGGGTGACAATTGCCCATGTATACCAAGCCTTTTCCCTTTCTCTTACTTGTGTAAGTCCAGTAAAAACATGGAGATATTATTGTTGTATGGATTTCCCTTTCTTGAGAAGGTGCTGGTGACTGAGTACAGAGTCTTGTAGACAACCACTGATTGTTACTATTTACATATCACGTAGTGTCTGCCTTTTATCATAATATTGTCCTTAGACAAGATAAGACTGTCCTACAAGGAGTCATCACTCAATATGGCGTCACAGTTAAAGGAAATATTTAACATTGGGAGGGAGATGAGTAACAGGTGCGGAACACAACATACAATATTTTCGGAAATATTGTATGGTTCTAGGCCAACGGATCATACGAACAGCCATCGGTATGTGGTAAATTCCTTTGGGTATGCAGGTAATTCCGCACAATCGCAAATGGCAATCTGTCAGCCGTGGCTACTTTGACAAATGTCCATGTGTACCCAGTTTCTCCTTACTCTCAGTGGCTCTCCTACCTCTCGTGGCTCTCCTTACCTCAGTGGCCTCCTTACTGTCTGCCTTCGAGTGGCTCTCCTTACCTGTCAGTGCTCTCCTACCTGTCAGTGGCTCTCACCCTGTCAGTGGCTCTCCTACCTCAGTGGCTTCGAGTGGCTCTCCTTGGCTCTCTTTACCTCTCCGTGCCTCTCCTTGGCTCTCTTTACCTCTCCGTGGCTCTCCTTAACTGTATGTGGCTCTCCTTACCTTTCTGCAGCTCTCCTTACCTGTCCGTGGCTGCATCCTTAACTGACTATTGTGGCTCTCCTACCTACTAACTGTGGCTTCTCCTTACCTACCTCTGTGGCTCTCCTTACCTACCTATCTGTGGCTCTCCTTACCTACCTATCTGTGGCTCTCCTTACCTACCTATCTGTGGCTCCCTTACTACCTATCTGTGGCTTCCTTAACTGTACGTGATCCCACATCACAGAGGGGTACATGACCATAGAAAAACACAAGAATGAAGCTGATTGCTTATTTCTGAAATCTGGGTGGCATGTCATTAATTCTACCTTTTAGAATACATTTCAGACTTTCCAGTAAACAATTTTCAGTATGTGCTCATTTGAGTTCATTTTGTTTTATTTGACAGGGTCATGGTCTATGACATGAAAATGGTTCCATGACATTAATGTCTATGACATATTTGCATGTCTTCTATATGGTATGACATAGTTACATGGTCTATGACAGTGTACATGGTCATGACTAAGTAGAATATAATGTCATGGTACATGACATAGTACTGGTCATGACAAGTTAATGGTCCATGACATAGTTACATGGTCCATGACATAGTACATGGTCCATGACATAGTTACATGGTCCTAGACATAGTACATGGTACCTGATGTAATGGTCTATGAATAGTTACATGGTCTTCTATGACAACATAGTTATGACATAGTTATATGAGTCGATGACATTACATGGTAGATGACAGTTACATTGTCTATAACATAAGAAACAGAAAAGTAGATAGGGAGAGACAATAAACCACAGTCTCAGCTGTGGCAGATTATTAATATAACAAATTCACACAATCCGCCACAACATGTTTCAGGCAGCATGCACCTTTTCTCAAGAGCACACATGGTAGACACATGGTCTGTGACATAGTTGCAGGTCGTACATAGTTACATGGTTTATGACATAATATGGTCTATGACATAGTTACTGGTCTGTGACAGTTACATGGTCTATGAATAGTTACTGGCTATGACATAGTTCTATGCTGTGACATTGTTACATGATCTGGGACTATTACAGGATTGTGACATAGTTACATGGTCTGTGACATGTTACATGGTCTGTGAACATTGTTACATGGTCTGTGACATTGTTACATGGTCTGTGACATGTTACATGGTCTGTGACGATCAGTTACATGGTCTGACATGTACATGGTCTGTGACATAGTTACATGGTCTTGACAAGTTACATGGTCTTCGTGACATAGTTAACCTGGTCTGTTGGAATAGTTACCTGGTCTGTGACGTTGTTACATGATCTGTGACAAGTTACTGGTCTTGACATGTACCTGGTCTGTGACATAGTTACATGGTCTGTGACATAGTTACATGGTCTGGGACATAGTTCATGGTCTGTGACATAGTTACATGGTCTAGTTACTGTCTGTGACATAGTTACATGGTCTGGGACATAGTAATGGTTGTGACATAGTACCTGGTCTGTGACATATTTCTACCGGTCTGTGACGTTGTTACATGGATTTTGTGACATAGTTACATGGTCTGTGACATAGTTACATGGTCTGTGACATAGTTACATGGTCTGTGACATAGTTACCTGGTCTGTGACATAGTTACCTGGTCTGTGACGTTGTTACATGATCTGTGGCGTTGTTACATGATCTGTGGCGTCGTTACACGGCCTGTGGCGTAGTTACACGACCTGTGACATAATTACATGATGCGCACACCTCACGCCCACAACGTGCGCATGCAGGTGGGCCTGTGCATACCCCTAATGGGGACCTGATGGGTCCTTGTTACAAAATTTACCTTAAGGTCCCGCTTATCTGTTATTAGTTGCAGATATGCTACTGGATTCACACCTAGTGAGGGCAGAGTGAACAGGTGATTACATCATCATTGGCATATGTTACCGTTGAGCGCTATTGGCTATTGGTGTCTCATACACACTTCTGATTGGATGCCCAAAGAATGGTATGCCAGATCAACGAATGACGTCGAAGGGAGAACATAAACGACAGTCGATTATAGTTTGTTGCACGTCTGCTTACGCTTGGGGGCCATTGCATCTGACCAATCTCTGCAAAACGAAATACCAGCTCTCAGGCCATAGCCTAAATGTTTTACTCTGCTGGGAATTTAGCAGAATGTATTTCAATGTATTTATGCCCATGCACAGAATAAATGACACTAATTCTCTGTCTTAAAGGGTAGTTAGAGGCAAGCAACAGGAAGCCCTAACTGGCAAGAGGGGGTGATGGTTTTTTGTTTTAAACAGAAGGCTAGTTGGGCAATGCCAATCTCCCATTCTGTCTTTCAACAATTGATGAGAATCTCTGGGAAGAGAATTTATATGAAATGTCCTTTAAACACAGACATGAACTGGATCATGATTGAATGGGTGGTATCATTAAATATAGAATAATAGCTTAGTTAATCGCCTGCCTCACATCAAAGATAAAAGCCAAAAAGTTGACACACTTGTCATAGGAATGCGAATAAAAGGGCAGTTATTACACTCCCAAACTCCCCTCCCTTAATTGTACCACAGGGTGAGGACCTAGTCCACTAGTTCCTACCCCCTGGGGTTAGACTAGATGTTCCATATCAGGCTATCACATTTTGGCTTTTAGAGGTCTAGTCCGGCCCCTTGCCCAGTCTGGGCTGGTACTGGACTGGCCAATAGGAAGACAGAGCGTTGTTCCCATTGGACAAAACCAGAACTATTCCGGGGACGGGGAGAGACTGACAATACCAGCAGATTTTAATGGAAAAAACTAAATCGGCCCTAAATGGCTGCAGGTTGATCTTGTTCTTTGTAGGTTGTGATGCTCTAATTGGTTCAGTGCTCTCCATCCCCAATTAATCACACAGTCATAGCACTCCCTTTTGGTCCCCCTTGTTGCTTTATGTATGCGCAGAGACACTGTACAGCGCGCAAGGGAGCATCAGGACCTGTCAGAGAAGCCAACGCTGAAGCGCGAGCACGGGTAAGTTGTCTGTGTTCCCTGCCCGCTCGACTGTTCAATTGAAAGAACAGGGGTAGGACAACTCATTAATCGCGTTCTTCAATTAAACTAGGAGTAGAAATTCCCTTCATTTTTCCAGACCCTTGTAAATCTTTAGTGGACCAATACTGATCTTACGATACTGGATATACAAATATCAATATGTGACCTTTAGAGAAGACATTTCTCATTGTTTTATTCGCACGTTAATAATGTTGAATGTTACTGTATATACTGTGAGTATAGCCGACTGAGTATAAAACCGAGGTACCCGTTTTGCCTCCAAAATAGAAAAACATGATTGACTCGAGTATAAGCCGAGGGTATACAGTAACCCTAATACCTTACTGTAGATGTTTTGGAAACTAAACCCCAGCATGTTGGTTGCTGGGAGTTGTAGTTTCCAACCACCTATAGTAGAAGGTATTGGGCGGTTACTGATATTATGCAATGTCCCCACACCTAATATACCTTCCACTGTAATGTTTGGAAACTACAACTCCCAGCATGCTTGGTTGGCAGTTCCCAGTACTGTTGCCCGTCTGCGCGCGATGACGTCATCCCGCAAACGTGAAGAACTACTGGGAACTGCCGGCTGATTGCGCGGCTGCTTCTGGAATGAAGGTAAGTGTCTTGTGACTCAGTATAAGCCGAGGCAAGGTTTTTTAGGTTGATTTTTAAACCTAAAAACCTTGGCTTATACTCGAGTATATACGGTAAGTGAATGTAAATTAGCTCATACCAGAATCTATTTGGCTGAGATCATTCGGCTCTCTTACTCTTATAATTTTTGATTCTTTTCCCCCCCAAAGAGTTTTTTTTCTCTGCGCTGAGGCAAGTATCTCCTCGCTTTGTTAAAAATTGAAAGCCGCATTTGTCTCTGCTCATGGTGTGTCGCTAGTTCATACTCCCCCATTTTGTGTGGGGTTAACGGCTTGTCTCTGTTTTGCTTTCAGCTGGGAACCTCTTTAAGTCTCAGGATGGGGACTATTTTGTAGAACCTTTCGTTCGGCGGATGAAAATGAATTTAGGAGCGGTCACGGCAAACCCACACATTGTCTATAGACACGGCGCCATTCCGAAAAATAACGTCCGGAGGAAACCAAATGTGTGACACGACAGGTAAAAAACAGTCTGGCCTTTTAATGAATATCAACAATTATTTGGTTAGAAGAAGTAAACTCAGGTTATCATTACCTTACGGAGACCTGAATCGTAGGTGTTGGTTGAAGAAACGTGTACTAAAATCACTGTAATCGTTGTTCCTGAACCTTAGTCTCCCATAGTCCTCTGTGTATGGTCATGATGCCTGTACACTTAATGTGGGAATGTAGAACCACAAGAAGCAGAGCAGGGTACAATAATACCGTATTAATTTCCTGCCATGTATATTTCCTACATGGGGTGCCCAGCCATTCCATTGGACTAGAAAGAGGGTGTCGATACACGCTGGGATCAGCAAGATGTTCTTTTCTGTAGGGTGTATCTAGATGGGGGTTAAAGGGAACTATGCGGAAAAAAAAGGTTATTTTAAATTGACCATAACTGGAAACTATAATTACTTCCCAACCACCACTGTATCATTTTGTTGATCTGCCCCCTATTTCTTACATATCCAATCTAAAACTTCTTATATTCAGCGTCAATCAAGTTCCTTGCTCTCAAAATCTATTCTTCCATGAGTAGTTTTACGACTTAGCTGAATGGTGACAGTTGGAATGCTGTTTGCTGTGTGCAGTTTTGACAGTTGGAATGTGTATGCTGTGTGCAGGTTTGACAGTTGGTGGAGTGGGGAAAAAGTCAGGTCGGATGGAAGTGGGAGTGGTTAAAAAGAGGGAGGGGGGATACCGCTCCTGGCAAAACATGTACTGGTTGATGCATGCAGCAATACACACACCCTCAGAGTAATTGCTACTTACAGTATTCAGTTATAGATTAATATGAGGCCAAAGTCATTTTTTTCAGTAGATGGTCCCTTTAATGTAATTGTCGCCGGGTGTAACTTACATACGTGATGAATAGTGAAGTACATGCTTTAAGAAATTAACGGAAGGTTTGAGGTCACTTGATATGGTCATCAGTCATTGGAAAAATCATTTTACTTTTGGGCAATGAAGATTTAAATGTTTTACAGATAAGCGGATCACACGATTTGCATTGTTATAGCATAGGAATGTGAGGTGTGAATTTAGGGGTGTGGATGTGATTAACCACAATGGACCCAATAACTGAACTGAATTGCAGTGTGTTTAAGCATAAGTGCATATTATGATAGTTGCAATAGATAAATGACAATGGCAAAATGGTTGCCTTTTCTATGTATCTGTCCCATAATGTTTTACTGGTAAGTTAATGAGTTGTGGAATACATTGGTTGAAGAGATAGAGATTCACATTGTGATGTCAAGCAAGACAGCGTGTGATTTGGTATAGGGAATAAGTAGGAAATTCTGTTTATTCTGAACTACATATTTTGACTCCATGCACAATATATATCTAATCCTGCATAAGGTGTGTTTTATATACATGTGACGACAGGGACACATGTTCATATTTTTAACTGGAAATGCTAATCACATTTGCCAGAACAATCAGGGTGCTTAATTTGGTGAGGCAATTGTGTTTCTAATTGCCTGCAATCAACGTGAAAACTCTGAAAGTAAAAACATCGCACTACCCTGCCAATTAATATCCCCTACAGCAGAGGGAAAATTCATTAGAAATATTACACAAGATTTCTCACGTGCCATCGAGCGCGGGGAATGGACAACGTGGTTCATGCCAATGGTGGGGTGGCATGCGATCCCTTAGGCTACGTTCACACTAGGCGTTATTTTAACGCAGCGAAACATCGCGTTGTTGATTTGTGTTGTTGCATCGTTGACGGTGTTAACGCGCAACACATTTCAATTTTCAATGGCAAAGCTGTGCGGTTAATGCGCCAAATGGTGCACGCAGTTCATGCATTGCCTCGTCCCATAAGTGGCTCGGCCTTAAAAGGGCAAGTCCTAGTCAAAAATAAAGTTTAGCTATAAGTTATCACCTCCCTAGCTTTCTCCATTACCAATAGTTGTTCCAAAGATGCCCCTGAAGTCTCTTACCTGTCACGCTCCCTTTCGTCTGCCGTCTGACAGTAAAGTGCGACGTGAGGTCACCAGCAAATCGCCTGACAGCCACAACAGGAAGTGCGAGCATCTGTCAGCGCATTGTATGTGCTCACTACGAGCATTTGTAACAGGAGCAGGGGTGGGCCCCAGTCGGCGAGGGACGGCGTCATTGGTTTGGGGGGGGTGATTAAAATTTATAGCTAAACTTATTTTTAGACGGTCTTTGCCCTTTAAGGAGAAGTCTAACTGACTGTGTTTTATACCTTTAGTATAAATAGGCTTCATTCGAACCCCTTTTAACAAAACACTTTATGCAGAACCCAAGATCTTACTGATCAGTGATAATGTTGGGTAATGAACAATGGAAGCGTTGGACTAGATCGTTTTTCTTTATTTGAATCCCATCTTGCTGGAAACGGTGACCAACAACCTGCAGAGGGAACTTGGCAGGCTCGACTGGAAGGGCTACTTTACAGTTCCTGCAGAGCGGTATTGCAAGGTTGGTCTCGGATAACATGCTCAAGGATCAGTTAAGGTCAAGGTTTTTTTTAAAAAAGGGGAGATTAGGTGAAAAACCTCTTTCTACCTGCTGTAAAGTTTGTAGAATTAGGGGGAACTGTGCTTTCCATACAAATGGCCTTTATTAAAAAGAAAAAGCTCCTAAATTTAAAATGACTCATTGTGCTTCTCGCTGCAGTTATCTTAAAGTTATACAGTTGTAAAGGGGTTTTTTCCTGCTAGTTTCTGTGAGCTGTGACATCACCAGCACCTGGGGTCTCTGTTCCAAGTTTAAGGTTGGAGCATGCTCACTGCTGGGACAGAGCTTTATCAGCCTGCATCATTATTATGATAATGACCATCATCATTTTTTAAAGTTATAGGTGTCCATAGGCAGGGGACAGAGAATGGTTGCAGATCTGTTAAGCTGGCAATGACAGGCAGATGTTCCTCAGATCGAGTGCAACAATCGATGTCGAGTCCGAAAAAACAATTAAGCTTCCACCTTGAGGCTTCCATCTTTTGCAGATTCTGCTTGGAATCTGGCGGAGATATGGGGACTGAAGATGTGGGTCGGTGGAAATTGTTCTGCCTAAGCGGATCTTCGTTTTTTCCGATCGGGAAAATCACGTTATCCGTTTTTTTTACTAATTTATGTTACTCCTATTTTGAGTGATCCAATACATTCAAACTGTCGATCCCAGTATGGGGACTTAACTAGAGTTAGAAATTAAAACTACGGGCAAACTACCTACGATAAGCTCCAGAGAGGAACGAGTCAGAGAGGAACAAGCGTCAGGGGCCATGTTGTTTTCCATTTTAACCACTGCACTAACCACTGATTTCTTTCATTTTAACCACTGACATAACCACTGCATTTCTTTCCATTTTAACCACTGCACTACACACTGCTTTCTCCATTTAACCACTGCACTAACCACTGCATTTCTTTCCATTTTAACCACTGCACTAACCACTGCCATTCTATTTCCATTTTAACCACTGCCATCTATAACCACTGCATTTCTTTCCATTTTAACCACTGCATTTTTTTCCATTTTAACCACTGCATTTCTTTCCATTTAACACACTGCATTTCTTTCATTTTAACCAATGCACTAAACACTGCATTTCTTTCCATTTAACCACGCACTAACCACTGCAGTTTTTTCCATTTTAACCACTGCACTAACCACTGCATTTCTTCCATTTTAACCACTGCAAAAGCCACTGCATTTCTTTCCATTTTAAACCACGCCACTAACCATGCATTTCCTTTCCATTTTAACCACTGCACTAACCACTGCAATTTCTTTTACTTTAAACCTGCAATAACCACTGCCTATTTCTTTTCCTATTTAACCACTGCACTAACACTGCATTTCTTTCCATTTTAACCACTGCAACTAAACATGCATTTCTTTCCATTTAACCACTGCACTAACCACGGCATTTCTTCCATTTTAACCACTGCACTAACCACTGCATTCCTTTCCATTTTAACACTGCACAACCACTGCATTCTTTCCATTTTACCACTGCACTAACCACTCATTTCTTGTCATTTTAAACACCTGCACTTCTTTCCATTTTAACCACTGCATTTTTCCATTTTAACCACTGCACTAACACTGCAATTCTTTCCATTTTAATACTCCACTGCAATTCTTTCCATTTACCAATGCACTAACCACTGCACTAACGGGTGGAATTCTTGCTCGGCAAAGAGGCAATCTTTTGGTGTTATTAAACAATCAAAGTGTAGCAGATAAAACTACGCGTTTCAGCCCATGTTCGCAGGGCCGTCCTAGGGTTACAGATCTGCGTGTAACGTACCATTAATACATCACAACCTCCCGCCCTCCCTCCTACCCTCCATGCGAATTAATAAATAGAAAAACAGCTATGTGAAATAGAAAGGGCCGTACAAGTTAACCCGTAAATAGCCCGTATACTGAGTCAGCCAGCAAAAGTGCAGAGTGCCAACACAAGTGGCTCAGGCTCGCCACAAGACGGACTCAATGATCCCAGCGTGGAGAGAGAAGTGAGAGAGTACAGGCCACCGTGCCGTCCCCCTAAGACTCAGTCATGATAAAGTGCTAGTGCATGTGAAATGAAAGAATAAATACATCGTGTCTAAAAAGTGATACAAGGGGTAAATAGTACTAGAGTCAAGATAAAACCTAGGATAAACAACCAAAGTGACAGAATACTGAGTAGATCCACCTAATGCAGCAATCACACTACAGGGCTGTCGGCATTGCAGAGCGCTGGGGGAACAAATCGATGTAAGTAATTTCTGCAGCAAGTGCTCATGTCTCCATTACATTTATCATTGTGGACAGTTAGTGTCCCTTTAATTTAATGTTTAGACTTACTCCCATTTACAGGGATGAGGAACCTAAATGTCCCCACCCCTTTATGTTGCAAGTTCTGATGGGGTCTGGTTTTTACCGAATGAGAAGACTCAGTAAGAACCAGATGGTACCAACATGGGTGACAATTGCCATGTTATACCAAGCCTTTCCCTTTCTTTACTTTGTGTAAGTCCAGTAAAAACATGGAAGATATTATTGTTGAGTGGATTTCCCTTTCTTGAGAAGGTGCTGGTGACTGAGTACAGAGTCTTGTAGACAACCACTGATTGTTACTATTTCACTGTATCACGTAAGTGTCTGCCTTTTATCATAATATTGTCCTTAGACAAGATAAGACTGTCCACAGGAGTCATCACTCAATATGGCGCCAGTAAAGGAAATATTTAACATTGGGAGGGAAGATGCAGTCTAACAGGTGCGGAACACAACATACAATATTTTCGGAAAATTGTATGGTTCTAGGCCAAGGATCATACGAACAGCGCATCGGTATGCTGGTAAATTCCTTTGGGTATGCAGGTAATTGCCGCACAATCGCAAATGGCAATCTGTCAGCCGTGGCTACTTTGACAAATGTCCAGGTACCCAGTTTCTCCTTACCTCTCAGTGGTCCTCTCCTACCTCTCAGTGGCTCTCCTTACCTCAGTGGCTCTCCTTAACTGTCTGCCTACTCTCCTAGTGGCTCTCCTTACCTGTTCAGCTGGCTCTCCTTACCTGTCAGTGGCTCTCCTACTTCTCCTCTGTCAGTGGCTCTCCTACCTGTCAGTGGCTCTCCTTACCGTAGTGGGGGGGCTCTCCTTGCTCCTTTAACCGATCTCCGTGCCTACTCCTTTGACCTCTCTTTACCTCTCCGTGGCTCTCCTTAACTGTATGTGGCTCTCTTACCTTTCTAAGCCTCCTACCTGTCCGTGGCATGATCCTGTACTGCTATTGTGGCTCTCGTACCTACCTATACTGTGGCTTTCTCCTTACCTATCTGTGGCTTCTCCTTACTACCTATCTGTGGCTACTCTTACCTACCTATCTGTGGCTTCTCCCTTACCTACCTATCTGTGCCTCTCTCTTACTACCTATCTGTGGCTATCCTTAAACTTACGTGATCCCACATACAGAGGGGTACATGACCATAGAAAAACACAAGAATGAAGACAACTGATTGCTTATTTTGAAACTCTGGGTGGCATGTCATTAATTCTACCTTTTAGAATACATTTCAGACCTTTCCAGTAAACAATTTTCAGTATGTGCTCATTGAGTTCATTTTGTTTTATTTGACAGGGTCACATGGTCTATGACATAGAAAAATGGTTCCATGACATTTACATGGTCTATGACATATTTGCATGGTCAGACATAGTTAATGGTCTATGACATAGTTACATGGTCTATGACATAGTTTGTAACCCATTGGTTTCATGACTAGTTACATGGTCAGACATAGTACATGTCATACGTAAGCACATGACATAGTTACCTGGTCATGACATAGTTAATGGTCCATGACATAGTTACATGGTCCATGACATAGTACATGGTCCCATGACATAGTTACATGGTCCAGAACATAGTTACATGGTCCATGAATAGTAATGGTCTATGCAATAGTTACATGGTCTGTCTATGACATACATAGTTATGACCTAGTTATATAGTCGAGACATTACATGGTAGATGACAGTTAATTGTCTATAACATAAGAACGAAAGTGATAGGGAGAGACAATAAACACAGTCTCAGCTGTGGCAGATTATTTATATAACAAATTCACAATCGCACAACAGTTTCAGGCAGCATGCCCTTTTCTCAAGAGCACACATGTAGACACATGGTCTGTGACATAGTTGCAGTGTCGACATAGTTACATGGTTTTTATGACATATTAATCTGCGTCTATGACATAGTTACCTGGTCTGTGACTAGTTACATGGTCTATGGACATAGTTACTGGCTTATGACATAGTTCTATGGGCTGTGACATTGTTACATGTCTGGACATTACAGGATTGTGACATAGTTACATGGTCTGTGCATAGTTACATGGTCTGTGACATTTACATGGTCTGTGACATTGTTACATGGTCTGTGACATAGTTACCATGGTCTGTGACTGATCAGTTACATGGTCTGGACATAGTACATGGTCTGTGACATAGTTACATGGTCTGCTGACATAGTTACATGGTCTTCATGTCGTGACACTAGTATTACCTGGTCTGGTTGGAATAGTTACCTGGTCTGTGACGTTGTACATGATCTGTGAATAGTTACTGGTCTGTGACATGTTACCTGGTCTGTGACATGTTACATGGTGTACTAGTTACATGGTCTGGGACATAGTTCATGGTCTGTGACATAGTTCATGTTCGTCTGTGACATAGTTACATGGTCTGGACATAGTAATGGTTGTGACATAGTTACTGAGTCTGTGACATATTTCTACCGGTTCTGTGACGTTGTTACATGATTTGTGACATAGTTACCTGGTCTGTGACATAGTTACATGGTCTGCGACATGTTAATTACTGTGACAATAGTTACCTGCGGCTGGTGACATAGTTACATGGTTGTGACATAGTTAATGGTCTGTGACATAGTTACCTGGTACTGCTGTGACATAGTTACCTGGTCTGTGACGTTGTTACATGATCTGTGGACGTGTTACATGATCTGTGGCGTCGTTACACGGCTGTGGCGTAGTTACAGACCGTGACATAATTACATGTGCGCACACCTCACGACCACAACCTGTGCCGGGTGACAGGTGGGCCTGTGCATACCCCTAATGGGGACCTGATGGGTCCAGTGTCCGTGGATTTACAGCAGTGCTTTAGTACATAAGATTTCTCACTCGTTGCACAAACTCGAGATGCGTCTTTTTCATCTCTCTCTTTAATATTTGTTGTAACCCCTGGTGATAATTTTTATGTTCCGAGTCTCTTTTCATTATTAAGTTCTTTGATGAGGACATAAATGCTTCCTTTCATCCTCTATAGACTTGATGGCTTTCCCTGGGGATATTCACTAAACTGTTGTTAACGTTGGAATTGTGTTGAAGGGGGAGAGTGTCGTTTCATAATTTCCTTCCCTAGGTATGTCTCTTTTTAAAGGTCCAATCAAAGAGCGGGGATTCATAATTGCAAACGTCTGTTCGCATGATAATAAAGACAATTGCTCTTCCAACTGATTCTGTTGCAAATACATCTCCATAATAAAAGCGACATGTGCATTTGTTTCCTAATAACATTGTTTATGAAGTTTTTTTATTCATTTTTGAATCCCAGGGCGGTTTATGGTTTTCACACTTTGATGGTGCTGTGGTTATATCTTAGCTGGAGCCGACTGCTGCCGGACAGGAAGCAGTATAGAGTCATGTGACAAATGGCAGCATGCAAGCCGAAGCCCTTAAAGTAAAAAAAGCAATAGCACAACCTTAAAGTACTTGAAGGAGGGAGAAGGCAAAAGCAGATCACCACCTGTTTCCATTCCAAGGGACCTAGAATGGTCTTGAGGAAAGTCCCATGGGAGTACAAGTTGGGTGCTCTCCAATAAAGAGTAGAAGGATTTGTGCGTATGTCTATGGTTTTATGTGTCAGCTAGTTATTTGTTTATTGGGTAAAGGCCCTTGACTGGATAAACCTTCCCAGCATGCCTCTGTTGATTGAAGAGACCATAGTTTGCAGTGCAGTGCTCAGACCTCCCATGAATTTATTGTTGTTATTACTTTAGGTAACAAAGCTGCACTTCGAGTTCGTATGGGGTCTTCTTGCAATGTCGGGGGCTTTCTACCAAACTTTGGTCATACACAAAATTGTGAGCTTATCGAGCCCTCGTTCTGGCTCTGACTTCTGGTGTGTGTGATATTCTGTTGGTTTGTTTGTACCATGTGATGAAATACCAGAAATGAATGAATTAAAGATTTGTAAGATTTGAGTGGAACAATCCCTTGAAATTGTGCCCAGAGAGGGACAGTTTTTTTAACCGTTAGGTCCAACTTTGTTTCTGGACCTCGGCTCCCAGAATCACCCATAATAAGACTTTTAATTCTAGAACCATTAAATTATATTAGTAATAGAAACTTTTGCTAAATACCGTAATTTAGGTTTCCACCCCAGTAGAAAGGTAAAATAATGGTCAGTTACCTCTTTATTTGGTTTGGGATTTAATGAAATGAAGAATAAAATACATTCTTGTGATCATAGACAAAAGGTTGAATGTCACTCAAATCCTGGTTGCCAGTCATTTTAATTAGGTAAATGGTTAAAGAGGAACTGTGGTCCAAAAATGACTTTAGGTAAATTGATAGGAATTGCTCTCCTGAGAGTTTTTGCAATTTATTTCCATTTACACACATTCTTGTGTGTAATATGGCAGCAGCATCACCAGGTCCCCTGCACTTCCTGCTTCCTCCTCTGAAACCTGTCAGTCAATCTGCCCTGTGTCTCCTCCCCTTTGCAGCCCCCCTGGTCCCTCCCACTCATGGACCCTATGGTCTCTCCAGTTGCAGGCCCCCCCCTGGCCCATTCCCATACAGCCCCATGTGGCCCTGCCCACTCGCGGGTGCTTAAGCCCCACCCGCTCACAGGTGCTAATCTTACCCCCCCCCCGAAAAGAAATGGCCTTTTCAGGCAGAGTGAGAACTCTGCCTGAAAAGGCTGTTTTCCCATAGTGAGAGGGAAGGGCTGTAGATTCCCTTACTTTCTCTGCAGCTGCAGGTCCTTCACACAGCAGAGAGGAGGAGGGACTTCCTGTCTCCCTCACACACTGAGGGAGTCTGAGGCTGTGCTCGCCGGCGGCACTGTGCAGGAGAAGCATTAGGAATGTCACATGTCAGCCTCCCACCCATTAACTTTCTGGTCAGTCATTTCTATATATCTTGGCCTGTGGAGCACGTAGAGAGGTGGTTGATGGATCGTTTTAAAGGTAGGAAATTGGTCTTTCAAACTTGTTTGGAGACCACAGTTCCCCTTTAAAATGAACATTAGTTACTGTGCAGATTTCATACAATTCACTGCATTTTTATTATGTCTCTTTTCACTGTAAAATAAAAATGATATTTTATCCCCTTATTATAGCAAGAAAGTAAATGGAACATTAACCAACATGAAAGGAAAATAATATTGACATTTAGGTAACGTAAGGCACCAATCTGGCACCCAGGATTGCTGCTCTAATCATCCCAAAAGCTAATAATTATAAAGATTTTACCTTGCATGGTCGTGAAATGGAAAGGTCCTGTCCTCCTCCGACTGTCGGTCTAGCATCCATCCTGGGCATGCTCAGATCAGCTCCCTCTTTATTTTGCTGAAGCAAGACCATTGCCAGAAGATGGGCAGGACTTCTGGTGTTAAAGGGATTGAGTTGGGACAAGTTTAGGAGAAAGCTGGAAAAATAGAAACTGAAATTCGCGAGGAAGCTGAGTGTCCTGGAAAAGATTGCTTAGAATAATTACCATTACTGGACTAATGTCTGCCCCATAAAATGTGTGGGTTAATACCATTTGCACCAAAAAGGAACTGCACTGATGGATGTTGGCATTGGTGAAGCCATCTGTGTATTTACATCATTTTCTGATTAATGAAATAGGAGCTGACATGTCTGACAATATAATTAGTTGTTGTAGATTAGCCAATTAAACATAGACAATAAGTCATGTGACCTGCTTGTCTGACAAGACTGAACTAATTGAAGTTAAGTTACCCATACATGGGCAGATGTTCTTCTGATCGGATTATAGGAAAACTGCTTAAAGTTTTCTGCCTGGCCCGATCAGAAAAACAGCTGGCTCGATATTTTCATTGGGAACCGATCAGCCATGATTTACCGGCATACCCAATCCTCTGTTTTTCAAATCCAGCCGAACGGATTGCCGCCCCCAAAAACACCATCCGATTTTTCTGCCCGACCATCCGATACACCTGGACATGAAGGACATATCTCATAACCTACAGGCACACTCACTTCTGTCATTCAGTTTGAATGGACCACATGGTATAGCTGACTTGGTGAAGATATAAGGACTCTATAACTCGTATAAACTGTTACACTATTGTACACTCAAACCGACGCCACTCTAGGTATTTGGTACAAATAAATATTCTCTCCCTAGTGGACCACGTATAATGATGCTGGTTAAGAAGCAGTTTCTGCTTGACTGAACGCTCTCGTACTGTGATTTATCATCAACTTAATTAAAGGCCAAATGACCTCGGTGTCAAAGTTCCTCATGTCACCAAATGCGTTTTCACGTCTCCAAACATCTCCCTTTTATTGACACTATTATGTAAATAATGACTTTGCACTGGGGGTCTCCAGTCTGCGGTAGTCGGGGTGAGGGAAATGTTATGGAAGAATTTACACCCTACAGAACTCTTCGTCTCTGGTTGGATAGTCAGTGGATATTGGATCTGGAATCTTGGGTAGACATCCTGTTGTCCTTATCCAACTGTAAGGCCCCGTACACAAAGAACAATATTTTGGCTAGATCAACAGGGGTTTCGGTTGAAATATCGGCTGAAATTCTTGCTGCATCCGAACATGTTGGCCAGTTGGTTGAAAATTCGATCTGCCATGTTGGTAAATTTCATCCAGTTACTCTCCAGTTTAAATTAATTTAGTCATTCCCAGGCCTTTGAGCTCCATTAATAACTGACTAGCAAATATTAAAGGACACGTCCACCCATAGAATAGAAATCCATACTTACCTTCCCTAACACCCAAAACTGATTGTTAATGTTACTAACCTATACCCATAATATTTTCCCACCATACTTCTCCTGCTTGGTCCTCGCCGTCCACTTTAATCTCAGAGCACTTTTTTAGAGGTGCGGGATGAAGGGCACGTTTACTTTAAATTTAACGTTGATATAAAATCTTAAGACGAGGCCCAGAATCACCCGCCGCAGTGATTTTATTATTCTGGTTTTAAATAGCTTGCGCTTGCGTAAAAAATATTTAGGAGCTGATGCAATAAAAGTTGCCCGTACTATTAATCTGCAGCTACCAATCAAATGATAGAGTTTTTCTGGGTCGCTGCATTTAGATAACATCTGATTGGTTGCCGCAGATTATTTTTGATTGCATCCAAGCCCCCAGTGCTTTGCTAACCATGCGAACAGCTGCAGTATCAACAAACAATTCCGTGTTTCCAAATCTTCCAGGACGTAGAGTCAATGTTTATGTTGGAGAGTAAGTGCACTGTAAGCACACGTCGGTTTGTTAATACACCAAGGAGCATTTTAGGAACTTTTGTTGTACGAACTGTCAATGGGCATAATCTAGATTTTATGGCTAAATGGAATTAGGTGCACAGACCTCATGTAAGAATAATAAAATACACATTTAAAGTTAATAGACGACACAATCGGAATACACTCTAGTTCAGGGACCCTCAAACTACGTCTCTCCAGCTGTTTGGAAACTACATCTCCCAGCATTCCTGGGCTTCCCTTTTTAGTTGAAGAATACTGGGAGTTGTAGTTTTCAAACATCTGGAGAGCCGTAGTTTTAGGATCCCTGCCCTAGTTATAGAACGAAACACAAATGCACTCCCACAAAGCACGGGCGCGCTACCGGGGGATAAAAGATCCGTCTAGCATATTGATTTCATTTAACATATTCCGAGAGCATTAAAGGGGAAATCTTGCCATGTATTGAACATATGGCCCATAAATAGAATCCATGTACAAATCTGTTCCACTTATTCTTTAAATTCAAAGAAATTGGATTGTTCTAAAAAAAAGAAAAACAGTGGTTGAATAAATTGAAATGAATGAAAAACACACACACACACACACACACACACACACACACACACACACACACACACACACACACACACACGTAGTATGCACCCTCCTTCCAAGGTTGTAGCACACACACACACACCACCAACACCCACCCACCCCCTCCTTCCAAGGTTGTAGTACCCCCTGGTGATAGCAACTTAATCCATAGTAATAGGTATATGGATTAAGTATAAAGATGTTAGTTCAAATTCTTTTATTCAATCATAAAGTGTAAATACTGTGCAAATATATTCTATATTATT
This sequence comes from Hymenochirus boettgeri, assembly GCA_019447015.1. NCBI lineage: Eukaryota > Metazoa > Chordata > Amphibia > Anura > Pipidae > Hymenochirus > Hymenochirus boettgeri. Next base: position 268,714,526 of record CM033472.1, read on the forward strand.
TATTATTATATATATATGTCCTAGATTTTTGCAGAGGTTGAAAAGTTTATGTACAGCAAGCGGATGATGTCAGAATGTTGACGTTATTCTCACCCATGTCCCATTGGACCTTATAAACTCAGTTGCTTAGTTACAAGTTCCTCTGCCTATCAATGATTGGTCAATACATCTTCCAGTAACAGGGACATTGACACTTCTTGAGCTCTTTCATTTTTACAGAGTCAACAGGTCACATCTCTTTCAAGAAATTATTTTCATATAAAAAACCAACCAACATTTTTTATAATGTGTTATATTGTTTGTGCTATAGTTGTCCTTTCAATATTCTAAACCTTGTGCAAATGATGAATGCTTTAATTTAAATTGATCTGAATGTGCATGCTAAGAACTATTGGTTTGGCCTGTTACCAAATAACAAGCTTACCTTTATATCAGGGTGTCCAGTCCCTTCTAGGCCCTCTTTACGCCCTCAATATATTTATTGTAAAAGAAGCGGTTCAGACGTTAGGCAACTGCTGAACGGGTAATCCGATATTTATTAACGCACCAGGTTTTGGCCTGTAAGTCTTTCTCAAACGCTTAACAAAGGCCTCCACACCAAAACAGGTGTTTGTACTAATGGAATTACTGCTACCTCATTATTTTGAGATTCCTATAATATGCTCATTCTCCCAAGATGGGAAGATTGAGAATTTTAAGAGGCATGAAGGGTAGCTATTCTGGGGTACTTCTAAAACTGCCCATAAATATTGTCTTTGCAGTAGTTTCCAACAAATACATTGGTAACTTGTTCCAATCCTGACCTTTCAAAACCTGTACTTGATTAATCTATCTATACATTGTAATTGGTCTTCCTCTACATGATAAATGGTCTTCCTGTGCATGGTGATTGGTCTACCTCTACATGGTGATTTGGCTACCTCTACATGGTGATTTGGCTACCTCTACATGGTGATTTGGTCTACCTCTACGTGGTGATTTGGTCTACCTCTACATGGTGATTGGTCTACCTCTACATGGTGATTGGTCTACCTCTACATGGTGATTGGTCTACCTCTACATGGTGATTGGTCTACCTTTATATGGTGATTGGTCTACCTCTACATTCTACGTGGTAAATGGTCTTCCTCTATGTGGTGATTGGTCTACCTCTACATAGCAATTGGTCTTCCTTCACATAGTGATTGGTCTTTCAGGGGCTGACACACCTTAAAAAGTGTTGTCAGCACCTATAAGCTTAATATTGAGAGCTGCTTTACCAATTCTATCCCCAAAAAAATCCCTTGACTGCTATTTGGGCCCAGTTGTGAAATAATTAAGGCAGTATACATGGAACGATATTTGGATAATTCCATTCGAATCTGTTGGAATTCCTATCATATTGATAATTAGCAGTGCAGTTTGTTTGTTTTAGTTTTTTCAAGTAACGTAGTAGATTAACCTTCCGGGAAGCCATATTATATGTATTCTAATATTCTAAAAATGAAGCTGTGAGCCTTTCAAATAATATTTCGTAAATCATTAAGTCTACCCAGTGAAACAGACTTTCCTTCCAACCCTTTCTAATTGCTTGTTTCAAGACTTTCCCTCTGTTATCAAATTTATTACAATGACAATTCTCTATGGATTTTCCCAGAGTGCACTAGGCGTCTGGTTGATAATCTATAAATATTTTTCTGGTTCCGTCTGTTTTTTCATTGTCATTCATTGATATTCTCCTTTCGGGCACATCAGAAGCTGTTGATATTTGCTAATAAGGTCCCTGTTATCCAGTTTTGTAAGATTTAAACGTTCCCTGAATAGATGAGGGTGAGGAATAAGCAGTAAGTCAATCACAGGCTTATATTTTAGGTGCTTAATATTCAATGAAAGTGGGACAAGCAGTGTTTTTGACTTAGTTCCCCTTTTTAAAGACCATTAAAAGGAGCAGTCAGCAGGAAAAGGAATACCCATTCCTGTCCCCCTCCATTCCTAGACTGTCATCTTCTCTTTATCAAAGTAAAGCAGACTCGGCTATTTGTCTGGGGCTGTTTTTGATGTCGGGTATTAATGACACCTGCTATTAAGGATACAAAGAAGATTCAGCAGCGTGAGTGAGCTTGGTCCTGATAACCAGCACTGTTACATTGCAAGGAGCCCAACCCATCCCCCATTCCTTGTTGAGAGGGCTGAGTATATAACATCTAAACATAATACCATAGATTTGTGCTTGTCTCCGTAAACCGAAGCAACTGGCGAAATATTCACTTTCAATGAAATAGATAAATAATGAGTGGTGGTTGTTGGGGAAGCAAAATCCAGTTTTTGGCTTTTTCCCATATCCAAGACTCGGACAAAAACAGTTTGGCCAGAAGATCTGTGTTTAGTCTCTCGTGGGAAAATAAGTCACTCGGTGCGTTTAGATTAACCGCTGATTGGAAAATGGAGATATGGGAGATACCCCCGTGTTTTCCAGTTTCATTTAAATCTCCAGTCACTGCAAACGAGAATTCTAGGTGTTAAATCAGCAAAATGTGTTTTAACATGAACTTCTCCTTTAAAATCTTTAGATAGCCAACTTTCCAATTCTGCAGACCTGGTGTCTGGGGCAGGGATAATATGAGCTTTGCCCAGCCCACAGACTGCCCAACTCTGCCCTAGATCTGCCCCCCATCTGCCCCCGTAGCTCCCCTCCACAAGAAAGCTTGCCAGTGTGGGATAAGCCCTGAAGACCAGTTCTGCCCTGGCCAAACTGGGACAATTGATGGGTATAGGTTTATACTTTATCATTATTGAGCTCATCTTGATAACTGTGTTCCACCCTTTCCTCATTAAGAAAACAGACACATGGACCAGTAGGTCCTTTCAAGAGGCGATTATGACATTCTAAAGTTCTAAATGTGACTAATGATGGTGTACGACGTAATAATCTGAGTTTACTATCTCAGTAATTAGAATATTATTTATTTTGTTTATCAAGGGCATTTAATGGCTAAAAAAACAAAGGACAAATACCTTTACATCCCAACTCTTGCCAACCTCGTGCCATGTAGAGCAAAGAACATAACTGGTGAGTCAGCATTGAGAGTACTATCAAGGGAGATACGTGCAACGCAGGAAAAAAGACAATTGAGGGTCGCACTCCAAGCAATTAGAATACTTTTATTGTGATCCACACATCACACGTCACAACGTTTCGGGGGAATTCCCCCTTCTTCAGGTGATAAAGTGCAACTGTGCTCAGGGAAAATTTAAAGACTGTGACTCCATTTGGTCCCACCCACCAATCTGGGGGAACCAATAGCAGGTGTCTGTACAATCAATACATTTTGTGTCATAAATAATTTGTAATTAAAACCATACATTTAAGCATCTCTAGTGTCACAATGTGTACAATAAAAAACAATCCTTCAGTATACACTCTATGTTAAGTGCTAGATGACTAAATAAATAAATAAATATAATACTTATATATATAAAATCCCTTGGGTAACACTGTGTATAAAGTGCTTAACAAGTGCTATGCAATCTCCAACCTTTGGGCCTGGGAAGCAATAATTCCCAGCATTCCTTTGCTGCCCCCTGATTTCTAGGAGTTGTAAAGATAACGATTTTAAGGACAAATTCTGATACAAAAGAAGGTTCTTGCCATACTGTGTTCTCCTGAAAGCGTGGTAATTGGTAACAAGCGGAGGAAGAAACTGGATCGAATTATAGAGAAATATATAATTATGTTTGTTGTAAATGTCTGTTTCCTACAATCTATTACTTGCATGTTAAACCCAGATTCAAGTCAAACGACTTAAAGGAGAATTAAAAACAAAATATAAAAAGCCTGGATGGAATTTATAAATCTTAACTAACAGATGTCTGTCTCTTACCAATGAAAATGGCAGCATAGTGGAGAAATAATCTTTGGCTTTTCATGAGTTGTGAAGCCCTCCTACCAGACTATCCCCCAGACACTTTTAGTTGCACATGCTCAGTGTGGTATCTCGCCTTTATCTCTCCACCCCTTCTAGAAGGTAACTACTGGGTGACCTTCCTGTGACCTCCATGTAATCAAGACTTGGCAGTAAGAAAACCAATTGCACAGGTGCAAGTTTATTTGCTAATGAAAGTCGCTTGTATGTCCAGGTAACGTTTAGTGCAATATTGGGCACAGCAGGAAGTCAGATATATAGTATATCATATTACCATATTTATCTTATGGAAGGGTTGTCCATATATCCCTTTAAAATAAAACAAGAGTGAAAAAGTTTTGGTGACTGAAGGGTAGTTGGATGGGTAGTGGGTTGGGTTGGGGTCTCACCATCCTTCACCACTCCCTGTTGGTAATAAGAGGAAGGGTAGGGGTTTATGAGGGATTGTGGGTAAGCAAAATGGTCAGGTTGCAGGTATGGGCCTTTGCAGTTTAGATCAAGTGGGATGTCAAGTGGGGAAGTGTGTTCAGTATACAGTAAGTGGGAAGGTATTTTCAGTATACAGTTAATTGGAAGGTAGTTCAGTATAAAGTAAGTGTGATGGTAAGTTCAGTGTACAGTTAGTGGGAAGGTATGTTCAGTATACAGTTAGTGGGAAGGTATGTTCAGTATACAGTTAGTGGGAAGGTATGTTCAGTATTCAGTAAGTGGGAAGGTATGTGTTCTTGTTATCAGTTAGTGGGAAGGTATGTTTGGTGTACAGTATGTGGGGAGGGATTTTCAGTGTACAGTAAGTGGAGAGGAATGTCAGATATACAGTAAGTGGAGAATGAAGGTCAGATTACAGTAAGTGGATAAGAAGGTCAATATACAGTAAGTGGGAGAGTAATGTCAGAATATACATAGTGGAGAGTATTGTCAAATATACAGTAAGTGGGGGGGGGAGGTCTGCGTTGAACAGTAAGTGGGAAGTGATGTTCGAAGTACAGTAAGTGGTGAGGGATGTTCGGAGTACAGTAAGTGGGGAAGTATTTCCTGTGTTTACATTAATTTGGGAGGGATGTTTCAGTGTACATTAATTTTTGGGGAGGGATGTTCAGTGTCATTAATTGGGGAGTGGATTGTTTCAAGGGACATTAATTGGGGAGGGATGGTTTCATTGTACATAATTGGGGATGTATGTCCAGGGTACAGTAAGTGGGGAGGTAATGTCCTGTGTACATTAATTGGGAGGGATTTCGTGTACATAGTGTGGAGGTATGTCCGGTGTACAGTAAGTGGGGATTATGTCCGGTGTACAATAAGTGGGGAGGTAGTCCTGTGTACAGTAATAATTGGGAGGTAGTCCTGGTACATTAATTGGGGAGGGATGTTCAGGGTACAGTAAGTGGCGAGGTATGTCCGGCTTGGGGAGTATGTCCTGTGGTACAATTAATTGGGGTGGTATGTCCTGTGTACATTATTGGGGACGGGATGTTCAGGGTACAGTAAGTGGGGCGGTATGTCCGCGCTTGAGGAAGGTATAGTCCTGTGTACATAAATAATTGGGGAGGATGTCCGGTGTACAGTAAGTGGGGAGGTATATCCGGTGTGTACAGTAAGTGGGGAGGTATGTCCGGTGTACAGTTGGGGAGGGTATGTCCGGTGTACAGTTAGTGGGAGGTATGTCCCCGGTGTACAGTAATGGGGAGGTATGTCCGGTGTACCGTAAGTGGGAGGATTCCGGTGTACAGTAATGGAGGTATGTCCGGTGTACAGTAAGGGGGGAGATGGTCCGTTGTACAAGTAAGTGGGGGGTAATGTCCGTGTCTACAGTAGTGGGGATGTTGTCCGGTGTAACAGTAAGTGGAGGAGGTATGTCCGGCGAACAGTAAGTGGGGAGGTATGTCCGCGTACAGTAAGTGGGAGGTTGTCCGGCTTACCAGTAAGTGGGGAGGTATGTCCGGCGTACATAGTGGGGAGGTTTGTCCGGCGTACAGTAAGTGGGGAGGTCATGTCGGGCGTACAGTAAGTGGGGAGGTATGTCCGTACCGTCCAATTAAGTGGGATGTATGTCCCGGCTTACAGTAAGTGGGAGAGGTAGTCCCGTCGTACAGTAAGTGGGGCGGTATGTCCCGGGTACCAGTCAGTGGGGAGGTTGCCTGCGGTGACGTAGTGGGGAGGTATGTACGGTTGACGTAAGGGGGAGGTTAGTCCGGTGGTACAGTAATTGGGGGAGGTATGTCGGGATACACGTAAAGTGGGGGGGCTATGTCCGGTGACGAAGGGGGGAGGAGGTCCGGTCTTACAGTAAGTGGGGAGGGATTTCGGGCTTACAGTAAGTGGGGAGGATGTCCGTGTACATAAGTGGGGAGGGATGTCCGTCGTACAGTAAGTGGGTGAGGGAGATGTCCCGGCGTACAGTAGTGGTAGGTATGGTGGCGTACAGTAGTGGTATGTCCAGGCGTACAGTAGTGGGGAGGTATGTCCGCGTCCAGTAATTGGGGGAGGTATGTCCGGCGTACAGTAAAGTGGGGAGGTAGTCCGCGTACAGTAAGTGGGGAGGTATGTCCGGTGTACAGTAAGTGGGAGATATGTCCGGCGTACAGTAAGTGGGGAGGTATGTCCGGCGTACAGTAAGTGGGGAGGTATGTCCGGCGTACAGTAAGTGGGGAGGTATGTCCGGTGTACAGTAAGTGGGGAGGTATGGGTACCGGTGTACAGTAGTGGGGAGGTATGTCCGGTGTACGTAGGGGTAGTATGGTCGGTCGTACAGTAGTGGGGAGTATGTCCGCGTGACAGTAGTGGGGAGGTATGTCCGGTTCGGGTACAGTAAGTGGGAGGTATGTCCGGCGTACAGTAAGTGGGGAGGGATGTCCGGCGTACAGTAAGTGGGGAGGGATGTCCGGCGTACAGTAAGTGGGGAGGGATGCCGGCGTACAGTAAGTGGGGCAGGGATGTCCGGCTGTACAGTAAGTGGGGAGGGATGTCCGGGCGTACAGTAAGTGGGGAGGGAGGGTGTCCGGCGTACAGTAAGTGGGGAGGGATTCCGGCGTACAGTAAGTGGGGAGGGATGTCCCGTTCGTCAGTAAGTGGGAGGAGATGTCGGCGTACAGGGAAGTGGGGAGGATGTCCGGCGTACAGTAAGTGGGGAGGGATGGATCCGTCGTACAGTAAGTGGGGAGGGCATGTCCGGTTACGTCAGTTAAGTGGGGGAGGGATGTCCGGCGTACAGTAAGTGGGGAGGATGCCGGCGTAGTAGTGGGGAGGGATGTCCTGGCGTACAGTAAGTGGGGCAGGGATCCGGTGTCCGGCGGTTACAGTAAGTGGGGAGGGATGTCGGCGTACAGTAAAGTGGGGAGGGTATGTCCGGCACGTACAGTAAGTGGGGAGGGATGTCCCGTACAGTAAGTGGGGAGGGATGTCGGCGTGTACAGTAAGTGGGGAGGATGTCCGGCTACAAAGTGGGGAGGTATGTCCGGCGTACATAAGTGGGAGGGATGTCCGGCGTACAGTAAGTGGGGAGGGATGTCCGGCGTACAGTAAGTGGGGAGGGATGTCCGGCGTACAGTAAGTGGGGAGGGATGTCCGGCGTACAGTAGTGGGGAGGGAGTCCGGAGACACGTAAGTTGGGAGGGATGTCCGGCGTACAGTAAGTGGGGAGGGAGGTCCGGCGTACAGTATGTGGGAGGAGGGCGATGTCCCGGCGTTTACAGTACAGTGGGGAGGGGCCGAATAGTGGGCCGGGATGCCGGGATACAGTAAGTGGGAGGGTTGTCCTTGGCTCCTCGTAATTGGGGATGTCCCAGGCGTACCAGTCGAAGTGGGAGGGATGTCCGGCGTCAGTAGTTGGGAGGGATGTTGCGCGTACGTAAGTGGGGAGATTGGCTACAGGGAGGACCGGCATAAGTGGAGGATTGTACCGGCTTACAGGTAAGGTGGGAGGGATGTCACGGCTTACAAGTAAGTGGGGATGGGAGGGATGTCCGGCTTAACAGTAAGTGGGAGGGGATGTCCGGTTAAGTAAGTAGGCGGAGGACTTTCCGCTTACAGTAGTGGGGAGGGAGTGTCGGCTTACAGTAAGGGGGAGGGATGGTCGGCTTCATTAAGTGGGTAGCGTGATGGTCTGCGTTACATTAAGAGTGGGGAGGGATGTCCTGCGTACATTAAGTCGGGAGGGAATGTCGGCTTGGGAGTTTCGGTACAGTGGATAGTTCGGTATCGAAGTGGGAGGTAGCGTACAGTAGGGGGTAGTCGGTCCTAAGTGAGGAGCGGGTACGTAAGTGGGGGAGTATGTCCGGTGTACAGTAAGTGGGAGGTATGTCCTTAGTCACTTGGAGGATCTGGCGTGAGAGCTTGCGGAGGTGGAGGTATGTCGGGTGTACAGTAAGTGGGGGAGGTAGTCCGGACTTGGAGTATGGCTGTATTAATTGGGGAGGGTATGTCCGTGTCTTAGTGGTAGGTATGTTGGTGTACAGTAATGGGAGGTATGTTCCGGTTACATAATGTGGGGAGGTATGTCCTGTTTACAGTAGTGGGGGAGTATGTCCGGTGTACAGTAAGTGGGGAGGTATTCCGGTGTACAGTAAAGTGGGAGTATTGTCCGGTGTACTATGGGTTAGCGTGGGGAGGTATGTCGGTGTACAGTAAGTGGGGAGGGTTACTACAGCAGAGTTTGTCCGGTGCTACTGCAGGGAGTCGAAGTGTGGGGAGGTGTGTCCGTGTACAGTAAGTGGGGAAGGATTTCCGTGTACAGTAGTGGGGGGAGATGTCCGGTGTGTACAGTATAGGTGGGGAGGTATGTTCCGGGGGTCAGTAGGGGGAGGTATGTCCGGGTGTATCAGTAAGTGGGGAGGTATGTCCGGTGTACAGTAAGTGGGGCGGTATGTCCGGTGTAACAGTAGTGGGGAGGTATGTCCGGTGCCCTACAGTAAAGTGGGGAGGTATGTCCGTGTACAGTAAGTGGGGAGGTTATGTGGTGTACGAGGGGCGTGTGTACAGTAAGTGGGGGAGGAGGTAGGTCCGGTGTACAGTGTTGGGAGGTAGTCCGGTGTTACAGTACGTGGGGAGAGTCGATTCACGAGGGGAGTACAGGTGACAGAGTGGGAGGTATGTCGCGGTGACATAAGTGGGGAGGTATGTCCGGGTACGCAGTGGGGAGGTATGTCGGCGTACAGTAAGTGGGGAGGTATGTACCGGGTACAGTAATGGGGAGGTATTCGGGTACTAGTGGCGGTAATGCGGCGTACAGTAAGATGGGGAGGTATGGCCGGCTTACAGAGGGAGGGTGGGTAGTGAGGGATGTCCGGCTACAGTAGTGGGGGAGGGAGTCCGGCTTACCAGTAAGTGGGGAGGTTGATGTCCGGCTAGTCAGAATGGGGGAGGTATGTCCGTGTGTGGTACAGTTAAGTGGGGAGGTATGTCCGGTGTGACAGTAAGTGGGTAGTGTGGCAGTAGTGGGTCGGTGTACAGTAAAGTGGGGAGGGGAATGGTCCTGTGTACCTTAATTGGGGAGGGATGTCCGGTTTGTGGCATGTATGTCTTGTGTCATTAATTGGGGGGAGGGTAATGATCCTGGGACATTAATTGGGGAGGTATGTCCTGTGTACAGTAGTGGGAGGTATGTCCTGTGTTACAGTAAGTGGGGAGGAGTGTCCGGTGTTACAGTAAGTGGGGACAGGTAGTCCGGTGTACAGTAAGTGGGGAGTATGTCGGGTGTACAGTCAGTGGGGGGGAGGTATTTCCGGTGTACAGTAAGTGGGGAGGTATGTCGGTGTACAGTAAGTGGGGAGGTATGTCCGTGTACATTAATTGGGGAGGTAGGTCGGTGTGACAGTAAGTGGGGAGGAGTTGTCGGTTGTACAGTAGTGGGTGAGGTATGTCCGGTTACAGTAAGTGGGGAGGTATGTCGGTGTACAATTAAATTGGGGAGGTATTGTCCTGTGTAACAGTAGTGGGAGGCGTGTTCAGGTACATTAATTGGGGAGGGATGTCCCCCACCCCGGCTGGGGGAGGTAGCTTGGGTACATTAATTGGGGAGGTATGTCCTGTGTACATAATTGGGGAGGTATGTCTGTGTACAGTAAGTGGAGGTATGTCGGTTGTACAGTAAGTGGGGAGGTATGTCGCATGTACAGTAGTTGGGGGCGTAGTCCGGTCTGACAATAAGTGGGGATGTTGTCTGTTACATTATTGGGGAGGTTATGTCCTGTGGTCATTAATGTCTGAGGGATGTTGTCGGTCATACGTAGTGGGGACAGCGGTATCGTGTACCATATGGCGAACGCCTGTGCATTTATACAGGCGGTGACACATGTAGTCACTGGTGTATTAACTGTCGCCGGCGGTTTGTGAGGTTGATGTCACGGTGTCTAGTTCAGCGCTTGCGGTGCGACGAGTGCTTGTCCGGTGTCAACAGTAAGTGGGGAGGCTTGTCCGGTTGTACAGTAAGTGGGAGGTTATGTCCGGTGTGGACAGTAAGTGGGGAGGTATTTCCGGTTACAGTAAGTGGGGAGGTATGTCGTTGTACATATTGGGGAGGTATGTCTGTGAATTACAGTAAGTGGGGAGGATGGAGGGATGTTAGGTACAGTAAGTCGGCGGATGGATGGAGGTCGTCCGTTCCGTCTTGGGGAGGTCATGTCCTGTGTCACTTATTGGGGGTATGTCCTGTGCCTACATTATGGGAGGTATTGTCCTGTTACGTTATGGGGCGGTACTGTCCTTGGTCGTATGGGACCGTCGTCATAAGTGGGCAGGGCTGTCCGGTGTACAGTAGTGGGGCGAGCGGATTAAGTTCGGTAGCTAGTGACGGCCGATGTCCCAGTGTACAGTAGGGGGGTATCGTCCGGTGTACATTATTGATTCCTGGGGTAATATTGGGTGAGTCGGTCCTTTTCTAGTGAGAGTGGAGGATGTTCAGTCCCGTCCGTGCGTTCTCAAAAAATTTGGCCTTACAAAAAAAATTGGGGAGAGCTGTTCGTGTCCCCTTCAATTGGGGCGGGATTTCCTGCATCCCGTTCATTTCAATTCAGTTCTCGTCTGTCTATATTAACAGCAGCCCCCCATTGTGGGTGTTCTGTTCCGAGTCTCATCCGTCCTGTTCTAGTTCTGCCATGTCGTTTACTGAGGTTATACACACAGGGCATGTATCCAAATGGTCACAGAGGGGGGCAGGGCGTTTGGCTATGCCACACAAATTGCAGGCAAGATTCCTCCCACCCCTGCACTGGTCGGGCCTATTTTTATCTATGTGGTATTATCCAGGCTATAATAGATAGACACCAATCAGTTGTACGATACCCTGGCGAAAACCCATAGGCAAGGTTCAGAACTTGCACTTAGCGAAGCTTTTCGTACTTGCTGACACCTTGAAAGAACAACTAGTGGATATGTTTCTTTACGTTTATGGTTGGATCGTTTACTCCATCTGATTTGGTAAAATCTGTATATAAATGTGTTCTGATGGAATAGGGTCCCATTTAAAAGAATTAGGAATGAATGTTTTTTTTTCCCCACAATGTAAAAGTTAAAAGCAGCTAATGTCCACCATTTCCCCCTTTCACAAACTCCTTAGAAATTTAGATTTCGGATTCCCATTGAGGTGCGCGCTAGTATTTCAAGTTTTCATCCTGCAGGTTATTGCCCGGGCCTTCCTAGTAGTAAAGATGGGTGTGAAAGCACTGGAGGAGCCTGGCAGAAGAATTTTTTTTTTTTCATTCGTCTCCTCCCTGTGAACCTCGTCAGCACACAGTACGGAGGTTGGAATTACCAATCCTACCCCCCTGCCACAGTACTTTTACATTTTAATGATTTTGTTGTTTTTCACTTGTATAGCACTATCAGTTTCCTTGCTAAGTCCCCACTGTTAAATAAGAAATTTTCTTTCTGCCGATGATTTTCCACTAGAAGTCACAGTGGTGTCACAAAGACTTAACAACATGGTTAGAGGGGCCCGTGTTGCCAGTAAACACCTGCTTGGAGGCGCCGAAGAGACGGGGGTTAAGGGAACGTGACAGACTTGATAACTTGTCCAATATTAAACTTGGTAAACTTCTAATAAGTATCAGCTTAGGACTAAACAATCCTCCCCAGAATTCTCAACACGGCGGCCTATTTATGTGAAACTAAAGGTATACAATACATTTTAATTAAATGAACTATATTTATATACACATATGAGAATCTATCTTCGATCTTATTTATCCATCTATTAATCCCTCTATTATCTATCTATCTATCTATTTCTATCTATGTTCGATTATTATCTATTAATCCCTCTATGTCTATCTCTATCATCTATTATCTACCATCATCTATCTATCTATCTATCTATCATCTATCTATCATCTATCTATCATCTATCGTCACTATCTATCACTATTAACAATATATCTATCCCTATCTGTCGATCTATCTATATCTATAGATCTATCCTATCTATGCTATCTATCTATTTCTACCATCTATCTATCTATCTATCTATCTCTCTATCCTACTATCTATCTCTCTTGATCCTATCTATGTTCTCTTTATCTATCTATTTAATCCCTCTATTATTTATCTTATCTATCTATTATCTCCCACTAATCTATCTTCACTCTAAATCTATCATCTATCTATCATCCTTTAACATATATCTACCCTATCTTCTGTCTATCTATAGTCCTAATCTTCTATGCTATCTATCTAATTATCTATCTATCTATCCTTCTATTATCTATCTATCTAGCATCTACTATCTATCTATTATCTTCTATCTAGCTATCTATCTATCCTTCTATCATCTATCGATCATCTATCATCTATCTATCATCTAATCATCTATCTAATCATCTATCTATCTTCTATCTAGCACTATCTATCTATCTATCCTATCTATCTATATCTATCTATCTATATCTATCGTCAATTGTGCACTGGCATGAAAATGTTTACAAATTAGGTGAAATTTCGATGCAGCAATTATTTATACTTATATATGGGGAATTTATTTTCAGAATGACTGAGAGTTTTAGTGTACTACTTGATTGGAGATAGCAAGTAATGGTGGCCATATAATAAAAAAAAAAAAAAAAACAGGGGATGACAATCATACAATATCAGATATCCCAATATTCGCATGATGATATTCCATGTGGTAAATTGGCCCAGTTTTCACATTAATTTGGATATGGGGGAAGATTTTTATTGGTCCAAAAACATGTTTCAATATTGGCTGGATACCGGATACCGTGCTCGTAGGCGTTACACACACTGGCCCTGTAATCCCCACGTTCCCACCCCTCATTGGGTGATACATTTCCTGATTGATTTGGGGTCTCCAATGACAGTGTAGACAGTGCATTCTTGCCCTCGTGCTTTTTCCATACATCTAGCCGGTCACAGATCTCTTCAGAAATCATTTGACACTGCCAGGAAAGTGTTTTTTTTTTATATACTGTCCCTCTAGGGTCAGGATGGAACATAATACTTTAAACATCTGTACTTTTTTTAACAAAGCAACGCAAGTGGACTATAGCATTTATGAGCTTTGTTATAGTCATAGATCGGACCCGGGGAGACATCTGGTACTTTTACTAAAACCTGAAATGATAGTGCCGGTTCATGAGAAACTCTGTCAAGCAACTTGTAACCATAACTGCTTTCACTCGGAGTCCCCACGCCGTGCGATTCCCTTTAACACTCCTGGATGTATAGAACGGTTTGGGTTGGAATCCAAGTTCATAGACGGATTAATTACTCCAGTGGAAACGTGTTGGGAGAGGGTTAGTTTCTTGTGCCCATGTCCTGAAATTGTAATGACGTTGTCAATATTTTAATAAATATGAATTTCCCCCATTTATCGGGCCCCATTGGAGATCTACATTCCAGGGTTCCGGTGAAACTTTTATTTACCATCTTGTTTTATTGCTCATCTTGAGTTATTAGAGTGAATCTGACTGGGAGTCCAAAACCATTGTACGTTCCACGTGCACTGGGGATGTAAGGGGAGGGGAGAGTTTGTCCCTATTCATTGTTTTTTACTGAAGAATACGGAACATGTGGACTCTCCTGGATTTGCCCCAGAATAACCATTAAACCCTCTGTTTGATGTGACCTTGGTGGACCGTACCAAAATCCAATGGCGGTTATTCTTTTTGTGTAATATGGGCCTAACCTAGAGTTTGAATTTACATAAACTTCAGTCATTCCTATCTAACTAAAAAAGCGGATAGCCGTAATTCTCGCCTGTAAACCATCTGTTATTTGTGGCACTGATTTCTATAGCCTTCCTCAATGCTCAGTCTTTGATTGCAGAGAGGACATGGGCAGGTCACCCAGTAATAAGACCCAACACTGTGTATTGCTAGAAACCTCACAGATTTAATAGGTTTTCCACGATGGTGACTGAAGAGGGAAACAACAGTTATCTGTTAGGTTATCAGTCTAACCTGATTATTACTAGATCGCATTTGATAATTAAGTTTGGTTGGTAAATCAACTTGATAAATTACCTTTTCGTTTAGGCCTTGCTGTGAACTAAAGCTGTAAAGAGCCTCTGTCTCTCTGGCACACGCACCCTGGTTCATAACACATGGGTAAGGTCATGTGATGTTAGGTACCTTAGCCTCAGGTCAAGCAAAGTTCATATTTCACAAAAAAACATAAAGCCAAAGTGGCCCTTTTTCAGCATTGCAAAATTAATAATTCTGCCATGGTAATAATAATCTTATAGTGCTATTATTTACAACTTAACGCAATTAGGAAAGGACAATTTCATTCCAAAGGCCTAATTATGCATTTTTTGTTTTGTTTATATTACCTGTACATGTAAACCCCCCTTCCCTCTTAAAAAGGTTTCACCTTAATCTCCTCTCTAAGCGTTCTTTGCTGTTATGACTTTGCACATGCCGCCAAGAGGACAGCTAGGGGACTAGCCTTTAGTACATTGTCTATAATGTCAACTGACACATCAATGACTGAAAGCGCTTACCCTAAGTTATCAGGAAGTTAGTAACAGGGGAAAAAAGATCACGGGAAGCATTTTCATTCCAGGTTAATCTTACATCTCATACAGTTTTTTTTTTGTGTGTGTCGTGTGTGTGATTTACCCATAAACACTTTTTCATTTTAAGGGTGGGGACGGACCTCTCCTTTTAAAGGTTATCAATTCAAGTAAAATGGAAATTGTTTCTAAGCTGAAGCTTTCCTCTTTTTGTTTTTGCATCTACAACACTGTATGCAGCGTGCAGTAATGTTTGTAGGTTCCTGATACGTTATTACTAGGTATTTCCAAAGTATATAATGGAATATCTTACAGTAACAGCAGTTAGTGGGAAGGTATGTTCAGTATTCAGTTAGTGGGAAGGTATGTTCAGTATTCAGTAAGTGGGAAGGTATGTTCAGTGTACAGTTAGTGGGAAGGTATGTTCAGTGTACAGTTAGTGGGAAGGTATGTTCAGTGTACAGTTAGTGGGAAGGTATGTT
>CM033472.1:268730497-268809809 GCA_019447015.1 Hymenochirus boettgeri
ATATACAGTAAGTGGGGTGGGAGGTCCGGTGAACAGTAAGTGGGAAGTGATGTTCGGAGTACAGTAAGTGGGGAGGGATGTTCGGAGTACAGTAAGTGGGGAAGTATGTCCTGTGTACATTAATTGGGGAGGGATGTTCAGTGTACATTAATTGGGGAGGGATGTTCAGTGTACATTAATTGGGGAGGGATGTTCATGGTACATTAATTGGGGAGGTATGTCCAGGGTACAGTAAGTGGGGAGGTATGTCCGGCTTACAGTAAGTGGGGAGGTATGTCCTGTGTACATTAATTGGGGAGGTATGTCCTGTGTACATTAATTGGGGAGGTATGTCCGGTGTACAGTAAGTGGGGAGGTATGTCCGGTGTACAGTAAGTGGGGAGGTATGTCCGGTGTACAATAAGTGGGGAGGTATGTCCTGTGTACATTAATTGGGGAGGGATGTTCAGGGTACAGTAAGTGGCGAGGTATGTCCGGCTTGGGGAGGTATGTCCTGTGTACATTAATTGGGGAGGTATGTCCTGTGTACATAATTTGGGGAGGTATGTCCTGTGTACATTAATTGGGGAGGTATGTCCTGTGTACATTAATTGGGGAGGTATGTCCTGTGTACAGTAAGTGGGGAGGGATGTCCGGTGTACAGTAAGTGGGGAGGGATGTCCGGTGTACAGTAAGTGGGGAGGGATGTCCGGTGTACAGTAAGTGGGGAGAGATGTCCGGTGTACAGTAAGTGGGGAGGTATGTCCGGTGTACATTAATTGGGGAGATATGTCCTGTGTACATTTATTGGGGAGGGATGTTCAGGGTACAGTAAGTGGGGAGGTATGTCCTGTGTACATTAATTGGGGAGAGATGTTCGGTGTACATTAATTGGGGAGGGATTTCTGATACACAGTTATTTAATTAGTTTACGTCTGTCATATTTACAGAGCCCATAATAGTGGGTGTTCTGTTTAAGTGTATTGTTGTTATACAGTTGTAATGTTCTGTTTACCCTGAGGGTTATACCACACAGGGAATGTATAAATGGTAAGAGGGGGAGGAGGGAGTTTATGAACAAAATTGAGGAAATTTCCTCCCACTGAACAATGGTAGGGCAATATTATTATTTAAAGGCACAATAAAGACCAAAACATTGTACGAAGGGGAAACCCATAAGGCAAGGTAAACTGTGCACTTTGTTTGGCATAAAGAAAACTTAGTGGATATGTTTCTTTACTGTTTATGTTGGATCTTTTACTCCATCTGATCTTGGTAAATACTGTATAAATGTGTCTTGATAGGGTCCTTTAAAAATGAATGAATTGGTTTTTTTCCCCCAAAATGTAAAAGTTTAAAAGCAGCTAATGTTCCACCTTTCCCCATTTCAACCAACCCTTTAAGAAATTTAGATTTCAGATTCCCATTGAGGTACGCTAGTATGTAGTTTTCATCTGCCAGGTTAGTTGCCCGGGCCTTCCTATATTAAAGATGGTGCTGAAGCACTGAGGAGCCTGGCAGAAGAATTTTTTTTTTTCATTCTGTCTCTCCTCTCAGAAACGATATCGGGAGGTTGGAATTACCAATCCTACCCCCCTGCCACAGGTACTTTTCATTTTAATGATTTTGTTTTTTTTAAAACTTTATTAGCACTATAGTTTTCCTTTAAGTCACCATGTTAAATAAGAAATTTTCCTGATTGATTTTCACTAGAAGTCACAGGGTGCTACAAAGACTTAACAACATTTTAGATGGGGCCAGTTTGCCAGTAACACCTGACTGGAGGCGAAGAGAGAAGGGGGTTAAGGTAACGTGACAGACGTGATAAACTTGTACAATAATTAACTTTGTAAACTTTCTAATAAGGATCAGCTTAGGACTAAAACAATCCCTACCCAGAATTCTCACGGCGCCTTGTATGTGAAACTAAAAGGGTATACAAAGACATGTTAATTAAATGAACATATATTTATATACACAGTAGTGAGATCTATCTATCTATCTATTTATCATCTATTAATCCCTCTATTATCTATCTATCTATCTATTATCTATCTATGTTCTATTATCTATCTATTAATCCCTCTATTATCTATCTCTATCTATCTATTATCTACCATCTATCTATCTATCTATCTATCTATCATCTATCTATCATCTATCTATCATCTATCTATCATCTATCTATCCTTTAACAATATATCTATCCTATCTGTCTATCTATCTATCTATAGTCTATCTATCTATCTATCTATCTATTATCTACCATCTATCTATCTATCTATCTATCTATCTATCTATCTATCTATCTATCTATTATCTATCTATGTTCTATTATCTATCTATTAATCCCTCTATTATTTATCTATATCTATCTATTATCTACCATCTATCTATCTATCATCTATCTATCATCTATCTATCTATCCTTTAACAATATATCTATCCTATCTGTCTGTCTATCTATAGTCTATCTATCTATCTATCTATCTATCTATCTATCTATCTATCCTTCTATTATCTATCTATCTATCATCTATCTATCTATCTATTATCTATCTATCTATCTATCTATCTATCCTTCTATCATCTATCTATCATCTATCTATCTATCTATCATCTATCATCTATCTATCATCTATCTATCTATCTATCATCTATCTATCTATCTATCTATCTATCTATTATCTATCTATCTATTATCTATCGCATTGTGCTACTTGCATGAAAATGTGACAAATTATGTGAAATTTCGATTGCAGCAATTATTTATACTTATATATGGGGAATTTATTTTCAGAATGACTGAGAGTTTTAGTGTACTTGATTGGAGATAGCAAGTAATGGTGGCCATATATACAGGGATGACAATCATACAATATCAGGATATCCCAATATCGCATGATGATAATATCATGTGGTAAATTGGCCCAGTTTTCACATTATTGGATATGGTGGAAGATTTTTATTGGTCCAAAAACGATTGTTCAATATTGGGCGTGGATACCGGATACCGTGCTCGTAGGCGTTACACACTGGCACCTGTAATACCCACTTCCCTAGCCCCTCATTGGGTGATACATTTCCTGATTGATGTGGGTGTCATCCAATGACAGTGTAGACATTGCATTCTTGCACTCGTTGCTTTTTCATACACTAGCGGGTCACAGATCTCTGCAGAAATCATTTGCACTGACAGGAAAGTGTTTTTTTTTTTATACTGTTCCCTCTAGGGTCAGGACTGGAACATAATAACTTATAAACATACTGTACTTAGCAGATGGACTAGCATTTATAGCTTTTGTTATAGGCCATAGATCCGGACACGGGGAAGACATCTGGATACTTTTAAATAAAACCTGAAATGATATCCGGTTCAGAGAAACTCTGCAAGCAAATTGTAACCATAACTGCTTCCACTCGGAGTCCCCGCCGTGCGATTCCTTTACACTCCTGGATGTATAGAAAGGTTTGGGTTGGATCCAAGTTCATAGACGGATTATTACTCCAGTGGAAACGTGTTGGGAGAGGGATTAGTCTCTTGTGCCAGGTCTGAAATTGTAATGAACGTTGGGCATTTTTAATAAATATGAATTTCCATTTATCGGGCCCCATTGGAGATCTACATTCCAGGGTTCGGTGAAACTTTTACCATCTTGTTTTTTTGCTCATCTTGAGTTTATTAGAGTGAAATCTGACTGGAGTCCAAACCATTGTACGTTCCACGTGCACTGGGGATTGGAAGGGGGAGGGGAGAGTTGTCTATTCATTGTTTTACTGAAGAATACGGAACATGTGGATCTCTCCTGGATTTGCCCCAGAATAACCATTAACCCTCTGTTTGGTTTGATGTGACCTTGTGGACCGTACAAAATCCAATGGCGGTTATTCTTTGTGTACATATGGGCTAACCTAGAGTTTTAATTTACATAAACTTCATGTCATTCTAGCGGATAGCCGTAATTCTCTCCTGTAAACCAGCTGTTATTGTGGCACTGATTTCTATAGCCTTCCTCAATGCTCAGTCTTGATTGCAGAGAGGACATGGGCAGGTCACCCAGTAAATAAGGACCCAACCACTGTGTAATTGCTAGAAACCCACAGAATTAAATAGGTTTTCCACGATGGTGCTGACAGAGAGAAACACAGTTATCTGTTAGTTATCAGTCTAACCTGATTATTACGAGATCAGCATTTGATAATTAAGTTTGGTTGGTAAAATGCAACTTGATAAATTACCTTTTCGTTTAGCTTGCTGTGTAAATAAAGCTGTAAAGGAGCCTCTGTTCTCTCTGGCACATGCAGCCCTGGTTCAGACACGGGGTAAGGTCATGTGATGTTAGGTAAACTGAGCCTGCAGTCAGCAAGAGTTCAGATTTCACAAAAACGATAAAGCAAAAGTGGCCTTTTCAGCATTGCAAATTAATAATATAATGCCATGTAATAATAATCTTATAGTGCTAATTTTACACTTAACGCAATTAGGAAAGAAAATTCATTCAGGCCTAATTATGCATTGTTTGTTTTTGTTTATATTACCTGTAATATGTAAACCCCCTTCCCTCTTAAAAGGTTTTCATCTCCTCTCTAAGCTTTCTGTGCTTGTTATGAGCTTGCACATGCCCCAAGAGGACAGCTAGGGGAATAGCATTTAGACATTGGCTATAATGTCAACTGACACATCAATGACTGAAAGCTGCTTACCATAAGTATCAGGAAGTAGTAATAGGGGGAAAAGATCACAGGGAAGCATTTCAGGTTAATCTTACATCTCTATTACAGTTTTTTGTGTGTGTCTGTGTGTGTGATTTACCCATAAACACTTTTTCATTTTAAGGGTGGACTCTCCTTTTAAAGTTTATCAATTCAGTAAAATGGGAAATTGTTTTAGCTGAAGCTTTTCTTTTTGTTTTGCATCTACAACACTGTATGCAGCGGTGCAGTAATGTTTGTAGGTTACTGATACGTATTCATAGGTCCAATATATAATGGAATTATCTGACAGTAACAGATGTAGAAAACGATTTCCCTAGGCTTCCTGCTTTGCCTGTCACACTCTATTAACATTCTCCCACTAGAGCAAAACTGCAATAGCGGACGGAGTCGCCTGACTTCCACTCTATTTGGGGACCGAGTCTTAGAAACGGTGAAACACGAGTAGAACTCATAGGACGTGGCCAGATTTGGTGCTTGCCCAGCCAAGCGTTTATTGGCCACTTATTTATATTTATTGGCCACTTACTATATGATTCATTGTTAAGATTGTCATTGAGTTTGATCAGAATTGGGGGCAAGTAAGGGCTCGCACAGTAACTTGTTTTATTACCTCTATTGACCTTTATCAGGGATATTACAAGCTGAGCGACGTGTTTTATAAATAGGGATGAGTAAGTGAACGTGATTTGATGGACAGGTCAGTTTGTATTAATGGAAACGTTCCCACCTTACGAGGACCCAGAAGCATTTTATTTATGAAGCTGGGTACACACATGAATGAGAAAGGGACAGCGTCAGATCCAACGGTATCGCCCCTTCCTCAGCAAAGTGTGTGCCGCACAAACAAGCGTTCCTGACATTAAAGAACGTACACCGTCAGGATCGCTCGTGGGAAACACACAGACCTTATACTGTATGTAAGGAAACCGCTCGGGACTGTGTGTTCCCCTCATCTTACAGATTCTGTCTGTCATTTTCAGACATTTAAGAACCGCTGCTTGTAACATGCGGTCTTTATTAGGTTTTGGTCTTTTTCATGCATCTCACAAGTGACTATTTCTGCCATCTTTAAACTTAGGGATGAGAGGAACTTTGACTGCTCACCACTCCTGACAGAAACCACCCACGGAGGTTTTTAAGCTATTTCTTTTGAAGGAAATGCTATAGAATGCTGGGAGTTGTAGTCAACAGCAGCAGAGTAACCCAGTGCTGATGAGAGAACTTGCCTGTCTGTAATGCTGTGTTATTTAGCTATGGACACTGGGTCTGTTGAAAGAGGGAATATATGGATACAGGGTTGTAGTATGTGAATACACTGGTGCAATATGTGAATACACTGGTGCAATATGTGGATACACTGGTGCAATATGTGGATACATGCTTGTGAAGGTTCTCATTCATCCAGGTCATGGTATATCTGTTGTATTCAATTAGATCAACTGGACTTGAAATGTAGTTCTTGAAGACGTTTCGCTAGTCATCCGACTGGCTTTCTCAATTCAGAATGACTTGTACAAGAATCTGTGGCAATTATGTACCCTGGAAAATCCCAATTAGCATATCACAGCCAGGTGTTAAGGGCGTGATTGGATAGTGGCTAAGAGGTGTTATAGGAACGCCCAGAGTAAGGTGTTAAAACAGCATTGTACATGGCAGACAGTTGGTGTCGAACCCCCCCACCTCTATTTAGGCTTGGTTTCTTTATTTTCACATAAATGGCCTCCTTAACACCTCTCTTGAACCAGTCACGTTCCTTCGCCAGTATGTTAACATTACAATCTTCAAAGGTATGTCCTTTATCCTTAAGATGCAGATACACGGCTGAGTCCTGACCCGAGGAATTGGCTCTTCTGTGCTGGGCCATACGTTGATGCAGTTGCTGTTTGGTCTGCCCCACATACAAATCAGAGCATTCTTCACTGCACTGCACTGCATATATGATGTCGCTTTTCTTGTGTTTTGGTATTGGGTCTTTCGGATGTACCAATTGCTGCCTCAGTGTGTTGTTCGGTTTAAAGCAGACAGGGATACGATGTTTTTTGAAAACATTGTATCCATGTGGATACAATGGTGCAATATGTGGATACAGGGTTGTAGTATGTGAATACACTGGTGCAATATGTGAATACACTGGTGCAATATGTGGATACAATGGTGCAATATGTGGATACACTGGTGCAATATGTGGATACAGGGTTGTACTATGTGAATACACTGGTGCAATATGTGGATACACTGGTGCAATATGTGGATACACTGGTGCAATATGTGGATACACTGGTGCAATATGTGGATACACTGGTGCAATATGTGGATACACTGGTTTAATATGTGGATACACTGGTGCATGGAATATGTGGTACCCCTGGTCGCAATATGGGGAGACACTGGTGCTAATATCTGGGATTCACTGGTTTCATCAATTGTGAATCCATGTGCATATATATGATCACTGGTGCATATTGGTACCCTGGTGCACTCTGTTGGACACTGGTGCACATGTTGATACACCTGGTGTCAACATGTGCGTATAACACTGGTGCAACATGTCGCTACACACTGGGTCAATATGGGGATGCACTGGTTCATATGTGAATGCACTGGTTCAAATATGTGATTCACAGGTGCAATATGTGGTACATAGTTGCACTATATAGATACACTGGTGCAATATATTGATACACTTGTGCAATATATTGATACACTGGTGCAATATATTTGATACACTGGTGCAATATGTGGAAACACTGGTGCATATGTGGAACACTGGTGCAATATGTGGATACACTGGTGCAATATGTGGATACTGGTGCATATGTGGATACACTTGGTTTAATTGTGGATACACTGGTGCAATATGTGGATACCTGGTGCAATATGTGGAGCACCTGGTCAATGTGTACACTGATTTATATGTGGATACACTGGTTTAATATGTGGATACACTGGTTTAATATGTGGATGCTCTGGTTTAATATGTGGATGCTCTGGTTTAATATGTGGATGCTCTGGTTTAATATGTGGATGCACTGGTTTAATATGTGGATGCACTGGTTTAATATGTGGATGCACTGGTTTAATGGTGTGTTTAATATGTGGATGCACTGGTTTAATTGTGGATGCACTGGTGTTTAATTACTGTGATGCACTGGTTTAATATGTGGAATGCCTGTTTTAATATGTGGATGCACTGGTTTATATGTGGATGCACTGGTTTAATGTGATGACTGGTTTATCATGTGGATGCACTGGTTTAAATATGCGGTGATCACTGTTTTAATGCTGGATTCACTGGTTTAATATGTGGATACATTGGTTTAATATATGGATCACATTGTTGCAATGTGTGATACACTGTTTACAATACAATCAATAATACAATAACAATTGCAAAGCGATTTTCTCCTAATGACTCAGGTGGCTTTTCATTTTGGATTGAAAGTTTCCAGGGATGGGGATGTTTGATTGGCTGTGCAGGGAGTTCTAAGTGTGGGGCAGCATCACAGCATGATAGAAGCTCTGTCTCCAAACGCTTAGAGGTGACTCTGGGGGTGACAAGTTATTGGATGCTTTTGATCTAAGATTGTGGGGGTGATGCAGTTGCAGCAAGTCCTTCAGGTATCCATGTCCAGATTGTGCAAGGATTTGAATGTCAAATCCTGTTGCAGTACATGGATGCACTTGTGCAATATGTGCCACAAATGTCCTGGAAATTATAGCCTTATAAATATATAGCAAGTGTAACAGCAGCACTCCACTTAGTGAAAATTGCAGGTTTGTGCATGCACTGGTGAGGATACCTGTATTCCTCCAATGGATATATAAAAAAGAAGACAATTTGTGCAGCACTCGTAGAATGTTTATTTCTTGTAAATCCATATCAAGATAAAGGCGGACGTTTCGGTAACATCCATTACCTTTTTCAAGCCATGTTAGAATGATATATATATATACTTTAGTATTCAAACCATTTTTTATGTTTGGCCTAATACCAAATCGAACAGAGGAAATCATTTCCATTGGTTGGTTTCAGCCCAACGGAATCTTTGTTTTTTTTCTCGCTCTTACAGACCGGTCGTTCTTTTGTCCAAATCGGGGCAAAAGGATGCTCGGAATTTCAGAAAATTTATGCCGGTTGTAGCAAAATGTGCTGTGGCAACTTTGTTGTGACGATGGTAATTAGGCCTTGTGGGCAGTGTGCATACGGTTGTTGGGGGACGAAAAATCGGTCCGTGTGCACCCAGCCTAAGTTTAATTATACTCAAAAACCGATTGCCTTCTAGCAGAAACTGACATTTTTAAGCTCCTCCTCATTATCATATGTTTTCCATTGGCAAAATGGTTAGATTGTCAGTGAACAATGGCTGTGGGAGGAGTCGAAGGAAGTCCTTTACTGCATGATTATATTTCATCTAAAATACACGTTAAGGGCATGTCCACACAAAAAATAGTCCTTGCTATTTATTTGCCACTCACCCCCAAACTGCATTTCAGATTTTTTACATCATTTTTAACCAGTTATTAAATATACTGGTTGTGTATGGGAGGGCCCAGTAATTTACTAGTATAGAGCCCAGAAAATTCTATTGCATGGAAGAAGGAGCCATCTTACGTTTGCCATAACGGGGACAATATTATCCTTAAGGACAATTATACTTACCTCCCCCTCGTTCCTTTCCCCCCACTCCTGCAAAGTACCCAGGGTGGGGCCTAAAGCACTAAGTCCGCACCTCTGGGTACTTTCCAAAAGTCCTGCACTACTTACTTGTAATCTCCTTCGTCGCTCCGGTCCGATCCTCCCCACTGGCACATTGAGTGACATGTCGCGAGGCAGCCAATGGGAAGATGCGCTCTGCAAGGAGCCGTGTCTTCCCATTGGCTGCCTCCCGGACTGTGCCAGTGGGGAGATCGGACCGGATCGACAAAGGAGATACAAGTAAGTAGTGCAGGACTTTTGTAAATACCCAGAGTTGAGGACTTAGCGTTTTAGTCCTCATCTAGGTACTTTGCAGGATGGATCGGGGAAATGGTAGTATAATTGTCCTTTTAAATATCTGGTTAGTTAATGTTCTAATAAGTGGCTGAATTATTGGTTGGGCAGGAATATACAAGTGACCAGTTTTTTGTTTGCTTGGATATGCCCCTTTAAATGCTGGGCACTTACCTAAAAGCATTCGATTTGGCTGTTTGCTCATCCTCTTCTTAATTCAAAAAGTTGTGGATATCCAACAGGTAAGTTAAGAAGGTGCACTCCCTGAAACCTGTGCCATATCAGTGATATATATAATCCATATCAAAAACAGGGGGGCACAACTTGAAGATAAATCACAAATTTACATGCAGGTACACCTGCATGTTGAGCACTAAATAAATGAAAATTTTGTTTTTCTCTTCAAGTGTGCCCCCTGCTTTTTTGATATGGCTCATCCTCTTCTTCCCAGCTGGAAGAGACAACTTCAGTGATCGGATCAGAAAAGATATTCGCTAAAAATTAGGCACCATCTGAACTTATTTATTTAGGCTTCTCCTTGAAAGCAACTTGTTTGTATCAGCTGGTAGGCATTGAATGAATCTCAACCAACATAACAATACCTTCCTAACCAATACCATATGAAAGTGTTATGTATAATGAATGTTGCAGTGTCAACCCCCCTATGTCAGACAATGTTAAAACCTCTTTTGTCTCTGTGTACAGGTAATCTACTGTAGATCTCTGCAAGTCAGGCCAAGAATAATCCTTTACTACTCTTGATGTGGATAAATGATTGATTAATATCATTGTTAGAGATTAAATAAGGATTTGATGATCTATGGCCCAAACCTTGGCTAATCCGATAAGAAAAGCAGTAATCATCACAGTTTCCACTTCTAACCCAAATAGACTTTGTCTCATGTCTCTCAAGATGTTACATCATTGGTCCATTGATGACTGAGATGTCCTTTAAATTATAACACCAAATGCAGGTGCATAGCTGTTTGTTATCATTTCTGTGGAATGTAGCGGAAACACAACATCTCTTAGATGTGAATGTCCCTTTCATGTATGAAAGGGAGGAGTCATGGTTGTGGGAACTTTGATCATTGAAGTCTGATAAACAAAGCATAGTGGAACCCCCCGGAAGACCATTTTAATGCTCCTTACTAATTTATTAAGTAAAGCTGAACTAAATGGATCCCCTACAATATAAACTTATCTCTTACAGCTTGCCCTCTAATATTTAAAGGGTCCATTAGGAAGTCTCCTCGTAACTTCCATTATTAACTTTTCTTTGACCGGTAGATACAGTTCACCCATTGAAAAGTATATTGTGTCTATTTTACTGTCTTAATTTTGTAGTGTTGGTCTAGGTCTTCTTATACTTTGATTTACTATATATGGTTCTTGATCTCCTAGCAAATCTTAAGTAATTCATTTTATATTGCCATGTGGCAATTTGCCCTGACTACTAGTTGACCCGTTTTGAAAATCTATTTAATAATAAAAACCATGGAAAGGTGAACACTCTTTATTCAAACTTACCTTCTCCTGAACCACCATTTTATGTTCTGAGGCTGGCTGGACCTCCTCTAATATTTCCGAGCCACGCCAACCATTTTGGTTTTTTATTAATAAGCGCGCCTCTCTCAGTCATGGCCAGCCCTGCTCTTCTGGCAGTGAGACATCATATAAGAAAAACTTTCCGACTCACGTAAGGTCTTCACTAATTTATTTTATTTTCTTCCTACATTTAAAATCTAAACATTTGGGAGCACACAATTTATTTTCTTTTTAATGTTTAATATTACACCGGTGTTTGAAAGGAATTAATTCTTGCAGTAGCGAACCGATAAGGGCTACATTTTAGAGATTTTATTTACCGTTTTTTTTTTTTGCTTTTAATAAATGTTTAATTTTCACCGCATACATCGGCCAAGACCACAGCTCAAACCCAAAACAGAGACAATCTCTCACCTCTCACCGGACGGGTAACCAATACACATGTTTTCAGCTGTTGAAGTTTTAAAAAAAATGGCCTGGTTAGAGACCAGTATCCTTTGTATCACAAGACTGTAAATCACGAAACGCGAACCCTTACGAAGAACAAGCGATTCCTGTCATATCATACTCCTCTGGATATGTTAGAAGTGATGTGGTGGCGGATAACAGGATGGTTTATTACCAATGGTGTGGCTAATCTCCAACATTAACGTTATTATTGAACACTTATGTGCCTAGTCAAGTATCAATTAACGCATGACTTTTTCCTATGTCAATCTTAGCTTCAAAGTCCTTGGCTTTCTTCTATCTATGGCAGCCAGTAAGCTTACAACAATTCCTTTGGCATTTTCTATGGCAAGAACGCAGTCGCTACATAGGTCCTTTGCTCTTCTATTTTCCTTCTATGGCATCCGTCCAGTGCTTACACAACGGCCGCCTTCTTCTTCTACTGCAGCACGTAGCTTACAAAGGTCCTTGGCTTTTCTTCTATGGCAGAAGTATAGCTTACAAAGGTCTTGGCTTTCTTCTATGGTCAGTCCAGTAGCTTACAAAAGTCCTTGGCTTTCTTCCTTCAGGGCAGCCAGTTAGCTCAAGAAGGTCCCTTAGCTTTCTTCTATAGCATCCAGTGCTAAACAACACGTCCTTTGCTTTCTTCTTCTATGCAGCAGAGTAGCTATACAAAAGGTCCTTGGCTTTCTTTCTATGGCAGCGCATGCTTTACAAGGATGGCCTTGGCATTCTTCGAATGGCAGCCAGTTAGTTAACAAAGGTCTTTGCTTTCTTCGTTCTACTTGGCCGCAGTAGCTTACAAAGGTTCCTTTGGGCTTTCTTCTATGGGCACAAGCTAGCTTCACAAAGGTCCTTGGCTTTCTGTCTATGGCAGCCAGTAAGCTTACAAAGTTCCTTGGCTTTCTTCTTGTAGGCAGCCATAGCCTTACGAATGTCCTTGCTTCTATCTATGGCAGCCAGGTGCGTACACAAGGTCCTTGGCTTCTTCTATGGCAGTCATAGCTTACGAATGTCCTTGGCTTTCTTCTTGGCGCCAGTAGCTTAAAACGGCTCCTTGCTTTTCTTCTAGGCAGTCCTAGCTACAAAGGAGGCCTTGGCATTCTTCCTATGGCACCCCTAGTAGCTACAAACGCCTTCTCTGCTTCTTCATGCTATGCAGCCAGTAGCTACAAAGGTCCTTGGCTTGTCTTCTTCGCTTCTATGTCACCAGTAGCAAGTTACAAACTCCCTTGGCTTTCATTCTATGGCGCCAGTAGCTCTAACAAAGGTTCCTTGGGCTTCTTCTATGGCAGCCATAGCTACCAAAGATCCTTACAATTACCCCGGGTGCTATCTCCACACATTACGTTTTTAGATTACAACTTATGTCCATAGTAGATATACATCAAATTACACATGACGTTTCTTCCTATGGCAATCAGTATGCTAACACACTTTCTCTTGGCCTTTCCCTATGCACAATCATGTAGCTTACAAACAAAAAATCCTTGGATCCTCTCCTATGGCAGGTCTGTAAGTGTTGGTGTGACTTCAGCAAACAAAAAAAAAAGGAAAACAAGGGTCGCGGAAAAGGTGTCGTTCCACGGCACTAGATTGATGGGATGGAAGTTGTTTAAAGAAAAATAACGCGCAAATCAATAATTTTTTCTCTGCAACTGCTACTGCTCCTGTCATTCAGAATCCTGTATTTACCGCATTGGCGTGAATTGAAATTTAGGGATTTTTTTAAACGAATATCATTAGTCAAGTTTTAAAAAAATATGCAGCAAATCAATAAAAAGACTTAGATTTAACCTAGACTTTTATTTAAGTTGCTTTCATTGGGTTTGTCTCAAAAATGAAATATAATTGGAATTTCCTTATGTACGTTTGCTGTGCTTTACCAAGTCTTTCGGAAACGCCATTTTATGGGAGATCTAATAAAGTTCTTAACATTAAAAATATGTGGCTAAGTTTTGGCCCCCGCCAATCGATGTTGCTTTCATTCAATGGTAATACCTCTGATTGGCTGGGGCAAATTAGCAACCATTTTTTAAACAATGAAATATTGCATTACAACTCTCCCTGTTTGTTCTTTTTGGGATATTTATTCTGTCTTCCCGTCTAATTTCGGTGATTTTGTATGATCCACTCATTTGTGTGGTTTATACCCCTGCCTGCAAACATAAATTTTGATTTTTGGAACTGTTGTCTAGATCTTTAAATTACTTAAACCTGCACATAGTTTAGATAATTGTTGCCAAAGCAGCTGATCAGGACCATAGAGTGGCCACAACTACCATGTGTGAGGACATATTTAAAAGGGCAGGTCCACCCTTAAAAAATTGTTTTTATATAATTATGATGTTCCCCCATTGCTCCCCCATTCCCCACCCATGCCCCTGGGTCCCTCCCATCCGCACCAAAAAAACTATAGTATTTATTTTCCAAATTACCAAAAGTCCCCCCCAAACTCTTACTTACCTCCCCTATTCCGTCCTTTTCCTCCTTTTCCTCCCTCTCCCTGGCCAGCTCCCTTCTTCTTGCGAGAATGCAAGCAGAGGTGGCGGGTAACCGGTCATTCGCGTCTGTGTATGCTGAGGCGTCAGCCAATCACGACCGGTTTGCCGTCAATCATGCAGCGGAGCAAAGAGGCGAGGTAAGTAGAGTTTTGGGGAGGCTTTTGGAAAATAAAAATATGCGGTTGGGGCATGCCAGACATGGGGGAACAACATATTAAGGGGGATTATGCTAGGGGGAGGGATAGTAGAACGGGAGGGAGAGGAAGGGAGAGGGAGGGGGGAGAAGGCCTGCAGTACGCATGGCAAATATCTAACCGGAGGGCATTAGTAGGCAGGTCCTGCTAGCCTCCCTGCTCTGTGGAGACAGGTTTTTGGGACTTAGGAGGGGTCACGGAGAACCCTATGGAGCTGGGATGAGTAAGGTATTATACACTAAACTACATATGTTGTGGGCCATACTGGGGTGGATTATAGTTTTGTGGGTGTACATGCCCTTTAAAGAGAGAGATTTAATTGTTTGGTGTCTCTGGTCGCTGCTGACTTTCTCTTCTCTCCCTCGCCTCCTCTTCGCCCATAGTACGCGTACACAAGGCTGAACGGCCCACTACATAGCTGCTTCTGTTGGAACTTACTGATATCTGGTTGGGGGATTGCTCTAAATTAGAGATATCTGATTCACCTTTCGCCGAAGTTTTCATCTTCAGGTAGGAAAGTTTTCGTTACATGAGAACGTGCAACTGTGACTTGTCTTTCCAGCAGATGTGGTAATGGCAGTTCACTGAATACTTTAACAAAAGGCCTGGATAAGTTTTCTATTCTAAAACGAAAAAATATTGAGACTACTGGTATTCATACCTATACTGTAGTTCGTGGTTGGTACAGGGATACTTATAGGAATATTGAGAACTACTGGTATTGATACATATACTGTAGTTCCTGGTTGGTACACGGGGATGTATATACTATTGAAAATTTACTGGTATTTGATACATGATACGGTAGTTTCTGGTTGGTACGGGGGATACTATAAATATTTGAGAATTACTGTGTTAATACAATATACTGTAGGTTCTGGGTTGGTACAGGGATCTGTATAATATTGAGAATTCTGGTATAATAATACATATCTGTTTCTGGTTGGTACAGGGATACTATAAAAATATTGAGAATTACGTATTACTACTATACTGTATTTTCTGGTTGGTAACAGGGATACCTATATAATATTGAGAATTACTAGTATTAATACATATATTGTAGTTCTGGTTGGTACAAGGGATACTATTATAATATTGAAAGTACCTATTATTAATACTAGATTGTATTCTGGTTGGTATGGGAATACTGATATAATATGAAATTCTGGGTATTAATACATATACTGTAGTTCTGGTTGTACAGATACATATATAATATTGATAATTACTGTATTAATACATATCCTGTAGTTCGGTTGGTACGGGAATCTCTATAATATTGCGAATCACTAGTATTAATACAAATATTGTGTTCTGTTGGTACAGCAACTGGTACATATATATTGAGAATACTGGTATTATGCATTATATCTGGTTGTCCGGGATACTTTCCGATTGCGCGGTTGGAGTCAAGAAGGAATTTTTTTCCCACATTTAGCTTTTTTTTTTTTTTTTCCTTCCTCTCTGGATCAACTGTTAGGTAGGGTTAAAAAAAAGAGGGTGAATAGGTTTGGACTTGATAGATGTAAATGTCTTTATCAACCTTACTAATTAATTACTAATTAACATTAATTCCTATTGTCTATGCCGATCCCGATCGAAAATCAGCACAGATCTTTTCACCTCGCAACCGAAAATATGCTTTGTGTACCCAGCCTAACATGAGTACAAGGCCCTGGGTTTTTGTCCACACCTGGTTTTACTGTTGTTGAATTAAGGAATATAGCGGATAAAGCTCTGGTTATCCTTACACCTCCTTAGCTGATGCTTGTGGCACTTTTCTGCATCTTTTGACCTGGAAGTCTCCTTAAGAACTCAGCAATATTTTTTGTCTGTTTTATGCCCAACATATTTTGTTTATATGTACATGCTTTGTGGAATAGTTAACGTGTGTTCTTGTATTATTTTTAAAAAATATGTGGTGGGGGGGTTTGCTAAATTTCCAGATTATTGTATAAATTGTCCTCTTATTAACTAGTTTAAATTTATTTATTTAGACACACACCTTCAATTTTTGCAAACCGCCGAACCGTTTTACTGTGTATCATTCAGTTTGGCGTTGCAAAATTGGATGGTGGTAATGCGATATCGGCCACATTACCAACTCTGGACGGTGACCTGTTCGGCCATGGCTACTTTTGCCGTCGAATGAACCGTGAATCATCCGAACTTTTGCAGTGGCATAGGTATATAGTCGGCGAAGCTAGAATTTGAGGTGTGAACTAGAGATGCCGAACTTTCGAAAGTTCGGTCCGTTTTGAACTTTCAAACTCATATTGAAAGTTTGAGAACGACCCATGTAAAGTCAATAGGATCAAATAGTTTGAAAGTTTCTAATGGAAATCAATTCAAAATATCATGGTACTTAATGTAAATGCTGTGGGACCTGGAAATGGCTAGGGAAAACATGTTTGAATATCCAGGACTTCAAAAACTCGGCTTTTACTCTCACACGCGCGCTACTTCGCCGCTCCGCGTTCGAGACGTACAACATTCGATATTATCCCATAAACGAATCACGGATCCCAAAAATCGATATTTTACTACTTTCGCGTAGTGGTTAATAGAACATTTTACCTTAGCGGATTCGCTGTTTTCGAATATTTACTTGCGTATGGGGTATAAAGACATTTTACAGCGATTCTAAATTGTATTTACTCGCCTATTGGGTATAAATAGAAACATTTACCTCGCCTATTCGATAGTTCGCTATTTTACTCGCTATTGGTAAAAGACCTTTTACTCGCATATTTCGTTAGTTCGTATTTCTTGCGTATTGGTATAATGACATTTTACTCGCGGATTCCAAGAATTATATAATTCGATATTTACTCGCGTATTGTATACATATACATTTTACTCGCGGATATCAGAATGAGATAATTCGAATTTACTCGCGTATTGGTACTAATACAAGACATTTTACTTGGCGGATTTCGAGAATTTTGATATTTACTTGCGTATTGTAAATAGACCTTTTAACTCGCCTATTCCGCTAATTCGATATTTACTCGCGTATGGTTTAATAGACATTTTACTTGCATAGCGATAATTCGATATTTACTCGCGTATTGGATTATAGACCTTTTAATCTCCACATTCCGATATTCGATATTTTATCCTCGCGTTATTTGGTATCATAGACATTTAACCTCGCGGACTTCGAGAATCGATATTTGCTCGCGTATTGGTTATAATCGACGTTTACTCCGCGGATTCGATAGTTCGATATTTACTCGCATATTGGTATAATAGACCATTTTACCACTCGCGTATTCCTAGATTTGATATTTATCTACTAACTCGTCGTAGTGGTAATAATGACATTTTTTACCTCGCAGGTTCCGATAATTCGATATTTCCGCGTTTGGTTATAGAACATTTTACTCGCATTATTCGAGAATTTCGATACTTTACTCGCTTCATTGTATTGTAGACATTTTACTCGCTATTCGCTAATCTCGATATTTACTTGCGTATTGGATAATTAGCATTTACTCGCGGATTCGAGATTCGATATTTACTACTCGCGTATTGGTATATAGATATTTGACCTCGCAATTCGATAGTTCGATATTTACCTCGTCCGTATTGGTATAATATACTTTTACTCGCTATTCGATAATTCGTATTTACTCGCGTAGTGGTATTATAGACATTTTTACTACGCGAATTCGATAATTCAATATTTACACTCGCGTATTTGGGTATAACTAGACCTTTTACTTCCATATTTGCGTGCCTCGAACATTCCTAATAATTATCGAAAATATCAAAAGTCCGAGAAATCTGGGTCCGGGATCGTTTTGTCCTATGTTCTCCGGAATAGCCTCCGTCATTACTCCACATATAAACTGGCTCTGTTTTAAAAAAAACGACATGTGCACCCCCAGGTTTAATATTTCTCAATCTTCCAATCAATTTAATCATCATTGCCACATACGGTAACCGTGTAGTACTTCCATCTTCCACCAGCTACATAGACCATGATGAAATCCAGTGACAACTAGAGAATATAAACCCAACCAATAGCAAACTAAACAACCAGTGGGAGAATTTCTCTTTTTTTTTTACTTTGTGGATTGTTTCCTGTTTGTCCGGTGACCAATAACACAGATCTTCTTGTTTGATTGCAGGTACCTCTATTTATAGGATCCAAGCATTGGGAATTAATTAATATTGCTTAAGTTGAAATTCGCCGGAATCCACGTGAACAGGTGACATGATTAATCACATTATCTGGCTTTCTTTTGAGTTTTATTTTAAAGGACACATTATACTCACCTCCCCTCATTCCTTTCCCCCCACTCCGCAAAAGTACCCAGGGGTGACTACCTAAAACGCTAAGTCCTCACCTCGGTACTTTACAAAAGTCCTTCACTACTCACTTGTATCTCCCATCGTCGCTCCGGTCCCCGATCCTCCCCAGTGGCCTGAGTGACAGGTCGGCGAAACAGCCATGTGGTGAATACGTGCTCTGCAAGAAGCATGTCCTCTTCCCATTGGCTTGCTCCCGGACTGTCACTGACAGTGCCAGGGAGGATCGGACTGGATGTGAGGGAGATACAAGAGTAGTGCAGGACTTTTGAAAGTGCCCCAGGGTGAGGACTTAGCGTTTTATGGTCCCACCTGGGCACTTTGCAGGAATGGTCGGGGGAAATGGTAAGTATCATTGTCTTGAATCACCATAACAAGTGTCCCATTTATGGTTTGCTGGCCCTTGTATTCAAACAGTAACCAATGTTTTTGTTTACCCTAGGAAGTCGTCTATCTCCTTTCATGCCCAGACCACCTTGAAAAATTTCTGCATATGGCAGCAATCTCAGAACATGCCAGATGACATCCATCCTCGCACCACGACACAGCTGTACTTATCACCAGGTCAGTCCAGTTGGTCCTTCCCTTCTCCTGCTGAGTTCTTTATTGATACGTTGGGCCTTAAAACCTCGCATTCTGCAAACCCAGGACTAAGCGAGTGACCATAACAGCTTCAGTGGGGGGAAATCATTAAATAAAATATTCCTGATCAAATGGTTAATGTTTCAATGAGTCACCCCGCACGCCCATTTTGCTAAATTCGATTCATCTTCAAAGTCCTTGTTTGAATGTTTATGGACTAAACCAGGGTTGTTTTTTCCTTAAGTTCGTTCCTCCTTTTTCTTTCCATAAAACTAACTCTGTTTTGTTTTCACAGGATATTTTGTAGAGCCCAGAAAATGTGACCACTTTATGTAGGTCATAATGCATTTTTGTTTATTTTTCTTGCGTTCATTAAGGAGTTTCAAAACAAAGGATTTCCAAAATATTCACAGTCCAGATGGGGATAATCAGCAGCAGCTCTAAGAGCGTCTAGCCTGTACCACTTCCACTCCCTGCATCCCATAAGAAGAATCATCAGTCAGATCGGGGATAAATCATCAGCAGTCTATAAGGAGCATCTAGCTCTGTACCCTTCCTAGCATCCATAGGAGATCACAGTCAGATTGTGGATAAATCAGCAGCGGTCTAAGGAGCATCTAGCTCTGTACCACTTCCTCATCCCAAAGAGATCACAGGTCAGATTGGGGAAAATCAGCAGCATCTAAGGAGCAAATCCGCTCTGTAACCACTTCCTGCATCTCATAGGAAGATCACAGTCAGATTGGGGATAATCAGCAGCGTCTAAGGAGCGTCCTAGCCTCTGTACCACTTTCCTGCTCCCAGAAGAAGATCACAGTCAGATTGGGGATAATCAGCAGCATCTAAGGAGCCAATCTAGCGCTGTACCACTTCCTACTCTCATGGAGATCACAGTCCAGATTGGGGATAACATCAGCAGCAGTCTAAGGACAATCTAGCTCTGTACCACTTTCCCTGCATCTCATATGAGATCACAGTCATATGGGGATAAGATTCGCATCAGTCTAAGAGCAATTAGCTCGTACCACTCCTGCATCTCATAGGAGATCACAGGTCAATTGGGGATAAATCAGCGCAGGTCTAAGGAGCACTCTGCTGCTGTACACCTTCCTGCATCTCTAGAGCTCACATCAGATTGGGATAAATCAGCAGGCAGTCTAAGGAGTCAATCTCTCTGTTAAACCACTTCCTATCCTCATCTCATAGGAGATCACAGTCAGATTGGGATAAATCAGCAGCCGTCTAAGGAGCAATCTGCTCTGTCACCCACTTCTCGCATCGCATAGGAGATCCCAGTCAGTTGGGATAATCAGCAGCGTCTAAGGAGCAGTCAGCTCTGTACCACTTCCTGCATCCCATAGCTGTCAAAAGTGATTAGTTGCTTCTTCTCTTTGAATGGCATCCATCGGAAAAGTCTGTGTATCTATTGAGCACTAGGAATAGCTACCGTCTACCTGAATCTAGTACGCACTATACACAACTTTCCTCCTGACCGACCGTTCGAGCTTTTGCCACGGCAAAAGAGCTGCAGTCTGACAGGCTGTGATCGTTTTTGCTTTTCCCAACCTTCAGATTGGATGAATGACGGTCGGCATCGGTTCACGGTCATGGGAAAGAGGTCCATAGAGCTTACAACTCTAGTTAGGTGTCAACATACAGATATATAGTGGAAGGAGAAGTGCTAATTAGAACTGTTACAGTGTCCTATTTATCATCTATACTATACTTCTGTTTGGTTTGAAGTTTCTTGTGTAGAGAGAGGGAATAGAATCCAGAGGACGGGCACGAGATAGAGAGGTTTTAAGTCAGAAGAGGCGAGAGGAAGCAGTTGTTAGTGGATCTGTTAGGAGAGGTCTTGATGGGTAATGGTATAAGACAGGGACTATTGGGGACACTAGAGAGAAAGGTTTTAAGGTGGGATGAAGCCTGTGAGTGGGGTCTGTATAGGAGATGGGTTTGTGAATGGGTACAGGGTACGGACAGACTCTGGGACACTATAGAGATAAGGTTTAAGGTGGGAGGAAGCAGTGTGGTGGGGGTCCTGTAATAGTAAGATGGTTCTGTGAATGGTCCAGGGTATCGGACGGGACCATATGGGGACCACATAGAGAGAGATTTTAAGTGGGAGAACGCAGGTGTGAGTGGGGTCTGTATCGAGGAGATGGTTTTCTGTGATGGGTACAGGGTACGGACAGGGACATTGGGGACACAGACGAAAGTTTAAGGTGGGAGGGAAGCCTGTGGAGTGGGGGTCTGTTAGATAAGATGGTTCTGTTGATTGGTACAGGTTACTAGACCTGGACATATGGGGACCTAGAGCGAAAGTTAATAGGTGGGAGGAAGCAGTGTGAGTGGAGTCTGTATGAGATGGTTACTGTGATGGGTACAGGGTACTGACGTGACATATGGGGACACTAGAGCGAAAGGTTTAAAGGTGGGAG
Organism: Hymenochirus boettgeri; assembly: GCA_019447015.1. Lineage (NCBI taxonomy): Eukaryota > Metazoa > Chordata > Amphibia > Anura > Pipidae > Hymenochirus > Hymenochirus boettgeri. Next base: position 268,752,219 of record CM033472.1, read on the forward strand.
GAAGTCATGTGAGTGTGAGTCTGTATAGGAGATTGTTCTGTGATGGTAACAGTTACGGACAGGGACATATGGGGACCTATAGAGAAAGGTTTCAGGTGGGGGAAGGCAGTGGTGAGTGGGGGTATGTATAGGAGATGGTTCTGTGCTGGGTATCGTTAACGGACAGTGACATATGGGACACTGAGAGAAAGGTTTTAAGGTGGGAGAAGCATTGTTGTGGGGTCCTGTATAGGATATGGTTCTGTGATGGTACAGGGGTCGGACAGGGACATATGGGGACACTTAGAGCGAAAGGTTTAAGGTGGGAGAAGCAGTGGTGATTGGGGGGTCTGTATAGGAGATGGTTCTGTGATGGGTACATGGTCGGACAGGGCCATAATGGGACACTAGAGAAGAGGAACCCTTTAAAAGGTGGAGGAAGCAGTTTGAGTGGGGTCTGTATAGGAGATGTTCTGTGATGGTTACCGGGTACGGACAGGGACATAGGGACACTAGAGGAAGGTTTAAGGTGGAGGAAGCAGTGTGGGTGGGGGGTCTTATAGGAGAATGGTTTCTTTTATGGGTACAGGGTACGGACATGGACATATGGGGGACACTAGGGGTAGAGAGGTTTAAGGTGGGAGAAGCAGTGTGAGTGGGGTCTGTATAGGAGATGTTTTCTGTGATGGGTATCAGGTACGGACAGGGACCTATGGGGACACTAGAGAGAAAGGTTTAATGTGTGGGGAAGCAGTGGTGAGTGGGGGTCTGTAATAGGAGATGGTTTTCTGTGATGGTACCGGGTACGACAGGACATAATGGGGACAACTTAGAGATGAGAGTTTAAGGTTGGAGGGAAGCATGGTGAGGGGGGTCTGTATAGGGATGGTTTCGTCTTGGTACAGGGTACGGACAAGGGACACTAGGGGACACTAGAGAGAAGGTTTAAGGTGAGAGGAGCAGTGTGAGTGGGGGTCTGTATAGGAGAATGGGTTCTGTGATGGGTACAGGTACGGACCGGGACCATATGGGGACACTACGAGACCGGTTCTAAGGTGGGCGTAGCAGGTGTGAGTGGGGGTCTGTAAGTAATGTTCTGTGATGGGTACAGGGTACGGACGGGACATATGGGGACCAGGAGAAGGTTTAAGGTGGGAGGAAGCAGTGTGTAGTGGGAGTCTGTATAGGAGATGGTTTCTGGATTGTACGGGTACGGACAGGGACTAATGGGGAACACTAATCGAAAGGTTAATGTGGGATAAGGCATTGGTGAGTGGGGTCTTATGAGATGGTTCTGTGATGGGTACAAGGGACTGACAGTGGAATATGGGGCCACTAGAGAGAGAGGTTTAATGTGTGAAGGAAGCCGTGTTGAGTGGGGGTCTGTCTAGGAGATGGTTCTGTGATGGGTACAGGGTCACGGACAGGGACATATGGGGACACTAGAGAGAACGGTTTAAGGGGGGGAAGCAGTGTGAGTGGGGGTCTGTATAGGTATTGATTCTTGATGGGTACGGTACGGACGGGACATATGTGGACACAAAGAGAGAAAGGTTTAAGGTGGAGGAAGCATGTGTGAGTGGGGTTCCTGTATAGGAGAATGGTTCTGTGAGACGTAGGGTTAGGGACAGGGACACATATGGGGACACTACGAGAGAAGTTTAGGTGAGAGAAGCAGTGTGAGTGGGGGTCTGTAAGGAGTGGTTCGTGTGATGGGTACAGGGTACGGACATGGACATATTGGGACACTAGAGAGAAAGGGTTTCAGGGGGAGGAAGTCATGTTGTGGGGGGTCTTATAGGAGATGGTCTTCTGTGATGGGTAACAGGGTACGGACAGGACATTATGGGGATACAGAGAGAAAGGTTTAGGTGGGAGGAAGGCAGTGTGAGGTGGGGGGTCTGTATAGGAGATTGTTCTGGTGATTGTTACAAGGTAGGAAGGACCTATGGGGACACTATAGAGAAAGGTTCAGGTGGGGGAAGCAGTGTGAGTGTGGGGTCTGTATAGAGATGTTTCTGTATGGGTACATGTTACGGACAGGGACCTATGGGGACCCTAGAGAGAAAAGGTTTAAGGGTAGAGGACGCAGTGTGGGTGGGGGCTGTATAGGAGATGTTTTCTGGTATGGTGTACAGGGTACCGGACAGGGAACATATGGTGACACTAGAGAGAAAGGTTTAAGGTGGGAGGAAGCAGTGTGAGTGGGTGGGGGGTCTTGTCATAGGGATGGTTCTGTGATGAGCGTAGGGGACGGACAGGGCCCCCCATATGTGGATACACTGGTGCAATATGTGGATACACTGGTGCAATATGGGGAGACACTGGTGCAATATCTGGATTCACTGGTTCAATATGTGAATTCACAGGTGCAATATATAGATACACTGGTGCAATATTGGTTTAATATATGGATACATTGTTGCAATGTGTGGATACACTGTTACAATACAATACAATAATACAATAACAATTGCAAAGCGATTTTCTCCTAAATGACTCAGGTGGCTTTTCAGTTTGGATTGAAATGTTTCCAGGGATGGGGATGTTCTGATTGGCTGTGGCAGGGAGTTCTAAAGTGTAGGGGCAGCATCACAGCATGATAGAAGGCTCTGTCTCCAAACGCTTAGAGGTGGACTCTGGGGGTGACAAGTTATTGGATGCTTTTGATCTAAGATTGTGGGGGTGATGCAGTTGCAGCAAGTCCTTCAGGTATCCAGGGTCCAGATTGTGCAAGGATTTGAATGTCAAATCCTGTTGCAGTACATGGATGCACTGGTGCAATATGTGCCACAAATGTCCTGGAAATTATAGCCTTATAAATAGTGCTTTGTGATGTCAATTATATTTCTTCAGCATCACGATACACATGTATTATAGAACAAAATAGGGGGTACAGAATTTTCTGTAGTCTGCACAAATTATGTGTGAATATATTATATATATATAGCAAGTGTAACAGCAGCACTCCACTTAGTAAAAAATTGCAGGGTTTGTGCATGCACTGGTGAGGATACCTGTATTCCTCCAATGGATATATAAAAGAAGACAAATTTGTGCAGCACTCGTAGAATGTTTTATTTCTTGTAAATCATCATATCAAGATAAAAGGCGTCGTTTCGGTAACATCCATTACCTTTTTCAAGCCATGTTAGAATGATATATATATATACATTTTAGTATTCAAACCATTTTGTATGTTGTGCCTAATGACCAAATCGAACAGAGGAAATCATTTCCATTGGTTGGTTTCAGCCCAACGGAAATCTTTGTTTTTTTCTCAGCTATTACAGACCGGTCGTTCTTTTGTCCAAATCGGGGCAAAAGGATGCTCGGACATTTCAGAAAATTATGCCTGGTTGTAGCAAAATGGTGGCTGTGGCAACTTTGTTGTGACAGATGGTAATTAGGCCTGGTGGGCAGTGGCATACGGTCGGTTGGGACGAAAAATCAGTCCTTGTGCACCCAGCCTAAGTTAGAATTATACTCAATAACCGATTGCCTTCTAGCAGAAACTGACAATTTTTAAGCTCCTCCTTCATTATCATATGTTTTCCATTGGCAAAAATGGTAGAATTGTCAGTGACAATGGCTGTGGGAGGAGTCGGAAGGAAGTCACTTACTGCATGAGTATATTTCATCTTAAAATACACAGTTAAAGGGCATGTCCACAAAAAAATAGTCCCTTGCTATTTATTTGCCACTCACCCCAACTGCAATTTCAGATTTTATTACATGCATTTTTAACCAGTTATTAAATATACATGTTGTGTATGGGAGGGCCCAGTAATTTACCTAGTATAGAGCCCAGAAAATTCTGATTGCATGGAAGAAGGAGCCATCTTACGTTGCCATAACGGGGACAATAATTATCCTTAAAGGACAATTATACTTACCTCCCCCTCGTTCCTTTCCCCCCACTCCTGCAAAGTACCCAGAGGTGAGGACTTAGCGTTTTAGGTCCTCACTCTAGGTACTTTGCAGGAATGGATCGGGGAAATGGTAAGTATAATTGTCCTTTTAAATATCTGGTTAGTTAATGTATCTAATAATGTGCTGAATATATTGGTTGGGGGCAAGTAACTGAGAAGTGACCAGTTTTTGTTTGGATATGCCCTTTAAATGCTGCACTTACCTAAAAAGCAATTCGATTTTGGCTGTTGCTCATCCTCTTCTTCCCCAGCTGGAAGAGACAACTTCAGTGATCGGATCAGTAGAAGGTTAAATTTTAGTTTTGGGGGTGGACATGCCTTTTAAATTTGATCTTTTATATCAAATCAGTGAAAAAAACACACTACAAATTAGCACAGTGCTAATAAACAGAGACTATTTACAGCTAATCTGGTTGATTTGTTCTGCCTTTCTGGTTATCAGATTGGTTCTTGCTGCTGTGTCTAGTATCATTATTTCCTATACCGAAGGTTAATAAATATGTCCCAGTGTTCTAGAAGAGCTGGCACTAAAAGAGTTAAAGTAGATTTGGTAGGAACAAATGATGTCATGGGCTGGAGATGTCACAGCTTTTTCAGCATAAAAATAATAATATATAGTTCCTTTAGAAATAATTAGTATTCACTCAATGTCTTGAAACAGTAAAAACATTAAATACAGTAAAACAATAACATTCCATTCCACCACCCATAACAAATTTTGTGCTGCTCCTGGATTTTTTATTTTGTTATTACATGATATGACTTTATGTAGTTAGTAATGTTCTGTATCAAGTCACAATGCTGAAATCTTAGAAAGAGAGAGACCTTTTAGTAAAACATACAATAGTCCAGCTGGGAAAGGTTAGGGTTTTGCAGTAGATTAAAAAGTATTGCAATGTAAGCAAAAAGGATGTTTATATTTATGACCCATATAATATTAATACACCAGGAATTAAAGTGCGTGCTTAGATAAAAATATAGGTTGATATTCTATGATAAGCTGTTCCTTCTGACTAGAGTTTACAGTCTAACTGCGACCCAGGGAATTGCTAGATATGACATGTTGTAACAATATATTTGCAGTTTTAAATTTTTAGATTGAAAAATAAGAGACATTTGGATTTTGACATGCTAATATCAAGTTATTACATTGGCTGCAGGATATAAAAAAGACATATCCAAGTTGCAGCCTGTTTATGAATATATAGCAAGACATTGTTGAGAATGACTAGTAAATCTGTGAATTTGTTCTACTGTAAGTGAAAGATAGCCGAAACTTGTCAATATGTAAAGTGCCTCTTTTATGTGCATTTTTATCACAGGATCTAAAACTGATACAATCTAAATCTGTGCTATGGAAAAATCCAATGAGAATGAAGAAATGGTTATCAGATTTTATTCTGCCAGAGATGCAGATGCACTGTACAATGTGTACATGTTTGTAAATACACACAGGTCTATATAATAAAAGTTCTTATTGTTAAAAATGGTCTAAATTTTGCCCCCACCAATCAGATGTTATTTACAATTTGAAAGCTAACATCTGATTGGTTGGAGCAAAACTAGCACCATTTTTAACGGTAATATCTTTTATTAAATAGGCCTGACAGTCTTTTATTAAACAAGAAAAATATTTTAAATATGCTATACACATGAATTACAGATCTGCATTGCTCATCTAAACTAATGTTTTGCTATTCTGCTACCTACTGTACATTAAGCACCAAGCTACAAATATATGGTAAGAAGCTGAATGCAGTTTCTGAGTTAATACTGTTTATTCGGGCAAACAGGCATCTGGAATGTCTTAAAAAAGCATCAGTAGAGGTTTACAGACTCCATCCTGTGGGGAAATGACAGGGAAAATATGCATCTAATTTATATGACAAATATATTTGAGAAGTTTGAGACACAGTGGTCTATGCCATCGTCTCAAAGGTAATAGCCTTAATCTGATTTCATTTCATGGAACCAAAAGCAAAAGCACTGTCTAATTCCAAAGGCATCCCTGGGAAATGTACCAATTAGTTCTTTTACTATGTCACTGTAAAAGTAATAGAATTTAAATGCCATTAACTGTAATATTATTAACATAAGTTTTATGACTTATTCTCTTTTGTTCAATATTAGAGATGTTCGAAACCTGCGAGTTCGGTTACGTTTTCAAATTTCAGTAATTCTGAAAGATTCAAAAACCTCAAAAATGCTAATACAGATGCATAGAAGTTAAAGGGGAACTGTGGTCTCCAAACAAGTTTATTTTAAATGTAAGTCCAGGTTCCTACCTTTAAAATGAGCCATCAACCATGTGTATCTCTCTCTATGTGCTGCACAGCCCAAAATATAAAGAGAAATCACTGATCAGAAAGTTAGGGGGTGGGAGGTTTTGAATCTGCGGTCAGAAATACTACTTCCTCCTCTAATCTGTGGTTGGCACATGCTCAGCGCATGGCTGAAGGGTAGGAGGGGATGGGGAAAACAGCACAGCCCACAGCACTGCTTTTTTATGCCTCCCACTTGCTGGCCCTTCCCACTCGCGTACCTTGTGCCCCCTCCCCTTGCAGACCCAACCTGGCCCCTTCCCTTGCAGCCCACTGTGGCCCCTCCCACTCACAGACTCTGTGGCCCCACCTACTCATGGGTCCTGTGGCCCCTCCCCCACTTGTTCCTCAGACCAATACCCTCCTACCCCCTACAGAAGACTGCGTAAAAGCAGCCTTTTCAGCAGAGAAAGAACCATACAAAGTTTAAAACTGCGGATTCTTTCTTTGCTAAAAAGGCTGCTTTTACAGTTTTCTGTAAGGGGGGGTATTGGTCTGAGGTACAAGTGGGGGAGGGGCAATGGGGAGCCCACAAGGGGGAGGGGTCTTTGGGGCCCATGAGTGGGAGAGGCCACAGGGGACTGCAAGGGAAAGGCCCAAGTGGGCTGCAAAGGAAGGAGCCAGGATGGGTCTGCATGGGGAGGGGCCACTGGACCCACAAGTGGGATGGGCTACAGGGCCTGCAAGTGGGAGGGGCAACAGAAGGCTGCAAGGTAAAGGCTCAAGGGGGCTGCAAGGGAAGGGGCCACGTGGCCCACAAATGGAAGGGACCACAAGACCCATGAGTGGGTGGGGCCAGGGAGCACATGAGTGGGAGGGGCCACAGGAGGCTGCAAGGGAAAGGCCCAAGGGGCTGCAAGGGAAGGGGCCATGGGGGCCCATGAGGAGGAGGAGACACACGGAAGAGGGACTTGGTCACATGGTTTCAGAACAGGAAGCAGGAATTCTGGTGATGCTGCTCCCATATAACATATATAATTCTTCAAAACTATGTAAAATAAATAATTAAAGTAAATTGCAAAAATCCTCAGAAAAGCAATTCCTGTCAATTTACCTAAAGTCATTTTTGGACCACAGTTACCCTTTAAAATCAATTTGTATGGTTAGGTTAGCTTTAGGTCAGGGGCACTTCTAGGGTTTTTGCTGCCTGAGCCAAACTTTTGAATGCCATAGGGAATCTCTACCCAGAAAAAAAAGGTTTTCTGTAGTGTAGGGAACCCTAGCCCATGCCCAATCACCATGTTAGTTTTGTTAAAAAAAGCAGCAGAATTGTGCTTTGCTTCATTCCCCATCTCCAAGCTGGAAGTTGCAAGCAGAGGGCCAGACTGGCAGCCGTGCCAGTGATTGGTTGAGAGGAGGCCAATGTAAGTACATTTCTGCTGCTTTTTTAATAAAACAAACATCATGGTTGGGGGTGGGCTAGGGTGTCAGCAAAGATGCATACAGATGGATAGAGGGAGGTGGAGGGCTCCCCTGCTTAAACCTGAGTCCTTATTGATGACAAGAAAGAAGCAGGAACTGGATGATTCTCAGACAGCTTCTACTCTTTAATTTTTGGAACTTTAAACAGTCACTGCAGGAGGACCATAAGGCAAGGAGATGTAAGGTAAGGATTTATTAACACAGTGGGGCCACATTTGGCTTACATTTTAATTTAAGAGGTGGACATGGGTGGACGGCAAATAGTAAAAACTTTAATTTATTTATATTTTTACAATATTGCTTCCTTCAGGTTTTTGTAGTATAAAAAATTTTAGTCAAAAGATTTGTAAGCCTGCCACCATGTCAAGGTAGACCCTTTCCTAACTTGTTTAATCTAACTTAACAAACTAACAATGCATCCAAAATACTGACTTCGTTATGGTCTTGATGCATTCTCAGATTTTAACTGCGCAACTGAGGGACTATTTGACCCACCCAACAGCCAATCAGTAAAAATAAATGTTAGGATCTGAATCAGAAGACAGAGGACCTTGATATAAAAGAATTAATCTGTGTCTCCTCATTTTGATATGGGTGTTGGGAAATTTACCTTTCTAATATGGGATTTGAGTTTTATTTCCCAGCATTCCAGTATCACACATTGTGGTCTGACCACTGTATTCTTTGCTTATGTCAAAACCTAAACTACTGCAGAAACTTGTTAAAGCAGGTCATGCCTACCATTAATCTCTAGTCTAGCCAATCCCGTTACATTTTAGGCAGGGGAACATGTGACTGAAGTAAGGCGTGGCCAGACAGTGCACATACACTCTGTAATTTGGTTCTTCAGGGGATACATTTAATTAAATGCCATGATCTAGTGTGGTAATATACAGTTTATTGGTGTTCTTGGGGGGGGAGACTTTCACACTATAGAGTAAAACAATTTCAGTTTAGTTCTCCTTTAAAATTATAACATTCTGTGCATCTAATGGAGGTAAAGACAGCGAGCAGGTAGACATTATGGGGCAATATTTCGGACCGATCAACATTAAAACACTTTGACACATAAATCTCACTCTTACAACAATATTCAGAGCTGGAAAAGACAGACACCCAGTAACAGCAAGGCCCAGGACACCCAACAAGGCCCAGCACCATGCCAAAGGCTCCCAAAACTTACTGACTCACTGACATACAGAAAAGACACTGTCACAGTAGTAGGCAAAGGGAAAGGTATCATATGCTAAGAAGATTCACCACTTTGCTGCAGCTGCTCAGCCTGCTCTTACTGTAATATCCGCACTGCCACTGTGCCACACAACAGACCCTCCCTCCCTCTCTATTGGCTGCTGCTGGAATGCTTAAAGGCAGTTACTGCATGAGTATAATTCTCCTTTAAATAATGGTCCATTGTGTCTTTCTGACATGTGCAGACACAAATACTTTACAAAATTGTACAAAAAAGTCCCCAATCCTAACCTGCTGCATCTGCTGCCTCCTAGGTAGATTATGTTATATCCTATGTGTTAGTGTATTCATATGTATGCTGCCACCTATTGACCATTGACCCATTAATGCAACTAGGTAATACAGTTTGTAAAGTTATTAATAAAGTTTATAGCTACAGGACCAGAAAGTTATATATCTAGCAAGGTCATCCTCCATGTTGGTGATCATTCCTCATGGTGTACAAACTTCTTACCTAAAGTCTTAGAGATCACTTGTCTGTAAGTAAATGTGTATAATTAACAGTTACAGTTTTCCTGTGTATGATTATGTGTATCTATACTGATACTATGTTATTTGTATTGTATTTTAGTTTCACAAAATTACATAATCTATAGAATTGACCAGTAAACATTACAATAAAGCAACCTCTTCTGTTTATTGAAGATTCTGATTATTGTTTAGCTGACTGTCTAGTTGCACACACACAGTACAGTGCCGCGAGGGCAGTACACATACCTTTAATAAACGGGTTTGATGCTAACTGTCTGCCATGTACAATGCTGTTTTGACACCTTACCCTGGGCGGTTTCGATAACACCTCTTAGCTTCAATGCCATCCACACCTTGCATTCAGAAGGTCCCTAGCCCCTGGCTGTTATATGCTAATTGGGACTTTCCAGGGTACTTAAAGGACAATTATATTCACCTCCCCCTCGTTCCTTTCCCCCCACTCCTGCAAAGTACCTAGGGTGAGGACCTAAAACGCTAAGTCCTCATCTCTGGGTTCTTTACAAAAGTCCTGTACTACTTACTTGTAATCTCCCTCATCACTCCGGTCCGATCCTCCCTACTGGCACTTAGAGTGACAGGTCGCGAGGCAGCCAATGGGAAGACGTGCTCTGCAAGGAGGTGTGTCTTCCCATTGGCTGCCTCCCGGACTGTCACTGACCGGATCGGACCGGAGCGACGAGGGAAATTACAAGTAAGTAGTACAGAACTTTTGTAAAGTACCCAGAGGTGAGGACTTAGAGTTTTAGGTCCTCACTCTAGGTACTTTGCAGGAATGGATCGGGGAAATGGTAAGTATAATTGTCCTTTAATTGCCAACAGATTCTAAGAACTAAACTAAAAGTCCAGTTGATCTAACTGAATAGACCAGATATACCATGACCTGTATAAATGAGAACCTTCACAAGCACCTTTAATAAAGCTTCTCCTAGAACCTCTAAACTTAGAGCAAGTATTTGTTATTTCTGGAGACTGCAGCTCAGTATTGGATGAGTTTCTGCAAACAAAGAATGTTGCAAGTTACTGGTATTAATATATAAAGTATGTAGAGTTGATCCAGAGAAATTTCCGGTTGCCACTTGCAGTCAGGAAGGAATTTTTTCCCCTTCATAAATTTGGTAGGGTTTTTTGCATTCTTCAACGGTGGATCAACGGTTGGGCAGGAAATGAGGATATTGCTAGATGGGTTGGACTGGATGGACGTATGTCTTTGTTCAACCTCAAATACTATACTGTACTTTTCTGTACTGTGCAAAACTGCTTAATGTTCATTGGTTGAAAAGTGCTCACCTTTTTAAAGCTGCTTCACCTGAGAGAAATCACTAAAAAAGTATTAACCTCAAACCCCTCACTGGATTATACCTCATAATTCAAGTAATCCCAATCATTTATCTTAAACTCATCTTGTTACTTTAACATCATGCCTTATCACACCAGTTCCCTGTCTCTACACATCTTTCTAAAATCTGCAATCATGTTAGATGTAGCTGTCAGTTATGTCTGTCTTTCCTTGGTTTATCTGAGCCTCTTCCATATATATTTTGTAAGGAAGACCAGTGAGCAGATAGAGGAATCTTCTGCTATTAGTGGGAATACCATAAGAGGGTACTTTAGGCTCTGCAATGTGGGACAGATTTTCAGATCTCCGTACACATGCGATTGGAGGGCTTGACCCGTAACGGCAATGGGGTTTGAAAGGCTGAGTATTGGTAAGTGTATGGACACTCGATCGGGCATGATGATTTGGCCCGGTGGATCATGCACCATCATGGGTTGGGCCCCGCAATTGCACGTGTGTATGGGCCTTAACAAAGGAAAGAAAACAAATTCACTTTTTTACATTCCCTTAATGTCAAACCAAAGCGATTCTGTGCTTTCCTCCTCTTGTTTAGTTACGGTCTTCATGGCTCTACTGTAAATATTAATAGGAGATTAATAAAATTAAAACAAAAAAAAATCATCAGCTTCCACATCCTTACACACCCAGATTGCATTTCTTCCAGTCTTGTATATTGTCTTTTAAATGTAAATATGAGAAATTGCAGATCCTGTCTTTCAAACATCTGGCATGTGTGTACCCAACTTAAGATGTTTCGGGAGTTTTGTCATTTTTTTTCAATGGACTTATAATTCCTTTAGGCTTCATTCACACTAGATCAGTTTCTGTCCGTTACTGGGAAGAAACGCCTGTTGCAGTCGGGTTTTTAACGTATCGGATTGACCCAGTCTATAAAAAAAAGTACTGCTGCATGCATTTCTGTCCAGAAATGGCCATGTTTTGATTATGAATATTTTGGGAGAATTATACTCATGCAGTAAATTACTTTTTTTCTTGCTCCTCCCATAATCATTGCCACCAACAATTCTCCTCTCTCTGACATTGGAGGACATTTTAATAAAGGAGGGATATGAGCTTAAAGGCATGTGAAGGTTCTCATTCATCCAGGTCATGGTATGGTTTAATATATGGATACATTGTTGCAATGTGTGGATACACTGTTACAATACAATACAATAATACAATAACAATTGCAAAGCGATTTTCTCCTAAATGACTCAGGTGGCTTTTCAGTTTGGATTGAAATGTTTCCAGGGATGGGGATGTTCTGATTGGCTGTGGCAGGGAGTTCTAAAGTGTAGGGGCAGCATCACAGCATGATAGAAGGCTCTGTCTCCAAACGCTTAGAGGTGGACTCTGGGGGTGACAAGTTATTGGATGCTTTTGATCTAAGATTGTGGGGGTGATGCAGTTGCAGCAAGTCCTTCAGGTATCCAGGGTCCAGATTGTGCAAGGATTTGAATGTCAAATCCTGTTGCAGTACATGGATGCACTGGTGCAATATGTGCCACAAATGTCCTGGAAATTATAGCCTTATAAATAGTGCTTTGTGATGTCAATTATATTTCTTCAGCATCACGATACACATGTATTATAGAACAAAATAGGGGGTACAGAATTTTCTGTAGTCTGCACAAATTATGTGTGAATATATTATATATATATAGCAAGTGTAACAGCAGCACTCCACTTAGTAAAAAATTGCAGGGTTTGTGCATGCACTGGTGAGGATACCTGTATTCCTCCAATGGATATATAAAAGAAGACAAATTTGTGCAGCACTCGTAGAATGTTTTATTTCTTGTAAATCATCATATCAAGATAAAAGGCGTCGTTTCGGTAACATCCATTACCTTTTTCAAGCCATGTTAGAATGATATATATATATACATTTTAGTATTCAAACCATTTTGTATGTTGTGCCTAATGACCAAATCGAACAGAGGAAATCATTTCCATTGGTTGGTTTCAGCCCAACGGAAATCTTTGTTTTTTTCTCAGCTATTACAGACCGGTCGTTCTTTTGTCCAAATCGGGGCAAAAGGATGCTCGGACATTTCAGAAAATTATGCCTGGTTGTAGCAAAATGGTGGCTGTGGCAACTTTGTTGTGACAGATGGTAATTAGGCCTGGTGGGCAGTGGCATACGGTCGGTTGGGACGAAAAATCAGTCCTTGTGCACCCAGCCTAAGTTAGAATTATACTCAATAACCGATTGCCTTCTAGCAGAAACTGACAATTTTTAAGCTCCTCCTTCATTATCATATGTTTTCCATTGGCAAAAATGGTAGAATTGTCAGTGACAATGGCTGTGGGAGGAGTCGGAAGGAAGTCACTTACTGCATGAGTATATTTCATCTTAAAATACACAGTTAAAGGGCATGTCCACAAAAAAATAGTCCCTTGCTATTTATTTGCCACTCACCCCAACTGCAATTTCAGATTTTATTACATGCATTTTTAACCAGTTATTAAATATACATGTTGTGTATGGGAGGGCCCAGTAATTTACCTAGTATAGAGCCCAGAAAATTCTGATTGCATGGAAGAAGGAGCCATCTTACGTTGCCATAACGGGGACAATAATTATCCTTAAAGGACAATTATACTTACCTCCCCCTCGTTCCTTTCCCCCCACTCCTGCAAAGTACCCAGAGGTGAGGACTTAGCGTTTTAGGTCCTCACTCTAGGTACTTTGCAGGAATGGATCGGGGAAATGGTAAGTATAATTGTCCTTTTAAATATCTGGTTAGTTAATGTATCTAATAATGTGCTGAATATATTGGTTGGGGGCAAGTAACTGAGAAGTGACCAGTTTTTGTTTGGATATGCCCTTTAAATGCTGCACTTACCTAAAAAGCAATTCGATTTTGGCTGTTGCTCATCCTCTTCTTCCCCAGCTGGAAGAGACAACTTCAGTGATCGGATCAAGAAAAAGATATTCGCTAAAAATTAGGCAACCATCTGAACTTATTTATTAGGCTTCTCCTTGAAAGCAACTTGTTTGTATCAGCTGGTAGGCAATTGAATGAATCTCACCAACATAACAATACCTTCCTAACCAATACCATAATGAAAGTGTTATGTATAATGAATGTTAGCTGTCACCCCCTATGTTCAGACAATGTATGAAACCTCTTTTGTCTCTGTGTAAAGGTAATGCTACTGTAGATCTCTGCAAGTCAGCCAAGAATAAATCCTTTACTACTATTGATGTGGGATAATGAATGTATTAAATATAATTGTGAGAGATTAAATAAAGGATTTGATGATCTATGGCCCAAAACCTTGGCTAATCCGATAAGAAAGCAAGTAATCAGTCACAGTTCCACTTCTACCCAAATAGACTTTGTCTCATGTCTCTCAAGATGTTAAACATCATTGGATCCATTGAATGAACTGGAGATGGTCACTTTAAATTATAACACAAATGCAGGTGCATAGCTGTTTGTTATACATTTCTGTGGAATGTAGCGGAAAACACAACATCTTCTTAGAATGTGAAATGTCTTTCATGTATGAATGGAGGAGTCATGGTTGTGGGAACTTTGATCATTGAAGTCTGAAGAACAAAGCATAGTGGAACCCCCGGAAGATATTTTAATGCTCCTTACTAATTTATTAAGTAAAAGCTGAACTAAATGGACCCCCTACAATATAAACTTATCTCTTACAGCTTGCCCTCTAATATTTAAAGGTCTCCATTAGGAAGTCTTCCTCGTAACTTCCATTATTAATCTTTCTTTGACCGGTAGATACAGTTCACCCATTGAAAAGTACATTGTGTCTATTTTACTGTATTATTTTGTAGTGTTGGTCTAGGTCTTCTTACTTTGATTTACTGTATATGGTTCTTGATGCCTAGCAAATCTTAAGTAATTATTTTATATGCATGTAGGCAATTTGCTTGACTGACTAGTTGACTAGTTGAAAATACTATTTAATAAAAACTAAATGGAAAGGTGAACACTCTTTATAAACTTACCTTCTCCTGAACACCAATTTATGTTCTGCTACCTCCTCTAATTCCGAGCCACCCATTTTGGTTTTTTTAAGTAAGCCTCCTGCAGTCAATGGCCAGCCCTGCTCATTCCTGCAGGTGACATCATAGAAGAAAACTTTCCAGACTCACGTAGAGTCTTCACTAATTTATGTTTATTTTCCTTCACATTTAAATATAACATTTGGGAGCAACACAATTTATTTCTTTTTAATGTATTACAGGTGTTGAAAGGAATAATTCTGCAGTAGCAACAGATAGAGATGATCATTTTAGAGATTTTATTACCTTTTTTTTTGTCTTTTAATCACCCTACAGAGCAAAGACACCGCTCAACCCAGAGCACAGAGAAAATCTCTCACCGGGAACATAACATGTTTTCAGCTGTTGAAGTTTTAAAAAATGGCCTGTTAGAAAGCCAGTATCCTTTGTATAACAAAACTGATAAAATCAACGAAACGCGACCCTTACGAAGAACAAAGCGATTCCTGTCCTATCCTCGGTATGTAGAAGTGATGGTGGTGGCGGATAACAGGATGGTTGATTACCATGGTGCTAATCTCCAACATTACGTTTTAACACTTATGTCCATAGTAAGTATACAAATTAACCATGACTTTCTCCTATGGCAATCAGTAGCTTACAAAGGTCCTTGGCTTTCTTCTATGGCAGCCAGTAGCTTACAAAAGTCCTTGGCATTCTTCTATGGCAGCCAGTAGCTTACATAGGTCCTTGGCTTTCTTCTATGGCAGCCAGTAGCTTACAAACGTCCCTGCTTTCTTCTATGGCAGCAAGTAGCTTACAAAGGTCCTTGGCTTTCTTCTATGGCAGGGCCATACGTTACCAAGTCTTGGCCATTCTTCTATGCCGCCAGTAGCTTACATAGGTCCTTGGCTTGCTTCTATTGGCCCAGTAGCTACAAACAAAAAACGTCTTGACTTTTCTTTCATGGCAGCAGTAGCTTACAAGGTCCTGGCTTTCTTTCTATGGCAGCCCAGGAGCTAACAAAGGGTCCTGGCATTATTCTATGGCAGCCGGAGCTCTACAACGCCTTGGCTTTCTTCTATGGCAGCCAGTAGCTTACAAAAGTCCTTGGCTTTCTTCTATGGCAGCCAGTAGCTTACAAAGGTCCTTAGCTTTCTTCTATGGCAGCCAGTAGCTTACAAACGTCCTTGCTTTCTTCTATGGCAGCAAGTAGCTTACAAAGGTCCTTGGCTTTCTTCTATGGCAGCCAGTAGCTCAGGAGCTAACAAAGGGTCCTGGCATTATTCTATGGCAGCCGGAGCTCTACAACGCCTTGGCTTTCTTCTATGCAGCCGTAGGCTTACAAAGGTCCTTGGCTTTCTTCTATGGCAGCAAGTATCTTACAAGGTCCTTTGGCTTTCTTCTATGGCCGGCCAGTAGCTTACCAATGTCCCTTGCTTTCTTCTATGTCAGCCAGTAGCTACACAGGTCCTTGGCTTTCCTTCTATGGCAGCAGTCCTTACAAACGTCCTGCTTTCTTTTATGGCAGCCAGTAGCTGCTTACAAACGTCCTTGCTTTCTTCATGGCCGCCGTATCTTACAAAGGTCTTGCAATGCTTCTATGGCCAGTAGCTTACAAAAGGTCCTTGGCTTTCCCTTCTATCGGCCAGCCAGTAGCTTACCAAGATCCTTACATTTCGTGGTGCTATCTCCACATTACGTTTTAAACACGTATGTCCCATAGTAAGTCTAACAATTAACCATGACTTTCTCCTATGGCAATCAGATCTTTACCATTTCTCTTTGGGCTTTCCTCTATGGCAATCAGTAGCTTACAAACATCCTTGATCTCTCCTAATGGTACGTCTGTAGTGTGGTGACATTCAGCAGAAAGGTCGAGGGGTCCGTCCAGGTCACTGATTGATGGGAAGCTGGAAGTTTTGTAAAGAAGAATAACCGCAAGCACTATTTTACTCAACTGCTGCTGTCATTCAGTATCTGAGTTACAGCATTGCCAGTGATGAAATTTTAGAGGGTTTATTTTAACTAATATTATTAGTAAAGTTGTAAAAAATATGCACAAAATCATAAAAACTTAGATTAAACCTAGACTTTTTGTTAAGTTCATTTCATTGGGTTTTGTCAAAAGAAATATATTGAATTCTATGTCAGGTTGCGTGCTTACCAAGTCATCGTAACGCACATGTATTTGGGAAGATACGATAAAGTTCTTAGCATTAACAATTTGCTAATTTATTGCCCACCAATCAGATGTTGGCTTTCAAATGGTAAATACCATCTGTTGGCTGCTGTGGCAAAATTACACCAGTTTTTAACAATAAGATTTCATTACATCTCCCTGTTTTGTTCTTTTGGGATATTCTGCGAATGGGTAATTTTTTAATCACCACTCATTTGTGTAGTTTAGTCTGGCCTGCAAATAGTTTTGACTGTTGTCTAGATCTTTAAAACCCGCACTAGTTTAGATTAATTGTTGGCCCAAGCAGCTGAAACAACCATTTAGGCCAACAACTACAGTGGTGTGGAGGAATCTTTAAAGGGCAATGTCCACCCCTTAAAAATTTGTTTTATAATAATGATGTTCCCCATGTCCCCCAGCCCACCGCCTATATTTTTATTTTCCAAAGCCCGCCCAAACTCTTACTTACCTCCCCTTGTGTCTCCTTCCTCCGCCGCACTGCCACCGGGCGGCGGCCCCTCTGCTTGCGAGATGCAGCCAGGGTGCGTTGACCGGAGTGCGGCGTCTGTGATTGGCTGACGGCAATCCAATCACGGACGCTGCTTCCGGTCAATCAGTGCAGCGGAGGAAAGAGAGAGGTAAGTAAGGAGTTTGGGAGCTTTTGAAAATAAAAAATATGCGGTTGGGGCTACCAGACATGGGGGAACAACATATTAAGGGGGATTTTATGCTCGCGGGAGATGTAGAACGGGAGGGAGAGGGAGGGGGGAGAGGGCTGCAGTACTCATGGCACATATCTACCGGAGGCAAGGTAGTAGGCAGAGTCCTGCTACCTCCTGTGGACAGTTTTTGGGACTTTAGGGGGGGTCTACAGGGAGAACCCTATGGAGCTGGGATGTGAGGGTAAGGATTACGACTACACTACAATACATGGTGGGGCCATTACTGGGGGGAATTAGAGTTTGGGGGTGGACAGCCCTCTTAAGAGACCATTTATATTGTTTGGTTCTGCCTTTAAACTTTCTCCTGCCCATATACATACAGGATGAACGCCCACTACAATAGCTGCCTGTCTGTATGGAACTTTATTTGATAACTTGTTGGAGTTGCTCTAAATAGAGCATGTCTGATCACCCTTTTTCGCCAGAAGTTCATCATCTTCAGTTTAGGAAGGTTTCTAAGTGTAGAACGGTGGAACTGTGGAACTGTCTCCAGCAGAATGTGGTAATGGCAAGTTCATTGATCGCTTTAAAAATGGCCCTCAGGGTGGGGATAAGTTTCTAAAATGAAAACATAATTGAGAACTACTGGGGGGGTTGGGGGGGTATTAAACATATAACTGTAATTTGGTTTGGTAACAGGGATACTATAATATTGAGCATTACTGGTATTACTACATATACTGTAGTTCTGGTTGGGACGTGGATACTATTATAATATTGATAATTACTTGCATAATACAATATAACTGTAGTTTTTCTTGGTTTGGTACACGGGATACTAAATATATATTGAAGAATTACTAGTATTAATACAATATACTGTAGTTCTGGTAGGTACAGGGATGTATATAATATTAGAATTACTACTGTATTAAATACATATACTGTAGTTCTGGTTGGTACGGGGATACTATATAATATTGAGAATTACTGGCATTAATACATATAAACTGTAGTTCGGGTTGGTCCAAGGATACTATATATATGAGAATTACTGGTATACTATCATTACTGTAGTTCTGGGTTGGTACAGGATACTATATAATAATTGAGATTACTGGTATTAATACATATACTGTAGTTCTGGTTGTACAGGGATAGCTATATAATTGAAATGAACTGGTATTAATACATATACTGTATGTTTCTGGTTGTAACGGGGTGTGATACTATCATATCTTGAGAATTACTGGTATGCAACATATACTGTCGTTCTGGGTTGTACAATGGATACATATACTATTGAGATTACTGGTATTATACCATATACTACTGTAGTTCTGGTTGGTACCGGGCTACTATATAATACTGGATAATTACTGGTAATTAATACATATAACTGTATTCTGGTGGTACGGGGATACTATATATATTGAGAATTACTGATTAAATACATAACTTGTAGTTCCTGGTTGGTAATGGATACTTATAATATTGAGAATTAACTGTAATTAATCATAAACTTGTAGTTCTGGGTTGGTACAGGGGATTACTATATACTTTGGAGAATCTGGTATTGTGCTACATATACTGTAGTTCTGGTTTGGGTACGGGAATACTTATAATTTGATAATTACTGGTATTAATTACATATACTGTAGTCTGTTTGGTACGGGGATCTATATATATTGGAGAATTACTGGATAAACACTATACTGTCGTTCTGGGTGGTACAGGAGACTATATAATATGTGAAATTACTGGTATTATACATATAGATCTGGTTTGATCCAGGGATTACGTCCCGATTGCCGTTTGGAGTCAAGAAGGATTTTTTTCCCCCTTTTTAGCTTGTTTTTTTTTTTTTTGCCTTCCTCTGGATCAACGTAGGAGGTAAAGTTAAAAAAAATAGGGTGAATAGGTTGGAACTTGATGGATGTATTCCTTTATTCACCCTTACTTAATTACTACTAAATTAATTACTTATATGCCAGATCCCGATCGAAATCAGCAACTATTTTTCACCACCCTACAACCGCAAAATCATCTTGTGTGTACTCCGCCTAACATGATACAAGCCCTGGGAATTGTTCCACACACCTGAAGTTTTTTTACTTGTTGTGAGATAAGGAATATACGAGAAAAAGCTCTGTTTGTCTTAAACCTCCCCCATCTGAGCTTTGATGCTACTTTCTGTTCTACTTTTCTGCATCTTTGACCTTGGAAGTCCTCCTTAGACTCAGCATATATCAATAAATTGTCTGTTTTGATGCTGGCAGCAAGTAGCTTACAAAGGTCCTTGGCTTTCTTCTATGGCAGCCAGTAGCTTACAAAGGTCCTTGGCTTTCTTCTATGGCAGCCAGTAGCTTACAAAGATCCTTACATTACCGTGGTGCTAATCTCCAACATTACGTTTTAACACTTATGTCCATAGTAAGTATACAAATTAACATGACTTTCTCCTATGGCAATCAGTAGCTTACACATTTCTCTTGGCTTTCTCCTATGGCAATCAGTAGCTTACAAACATCCTTGGATCTCTCCTATGGCAGTCTGTAGTGTTGGTGACATTCAGCAGAGAAGGTCGAGGGTCGTCCAAGGTCACTGATTGATGGGAAGTGGAAGTTGTTTAAAGAAAGAATAACCGCAAGCAATATTTTTACTCAACTGCTGCCTGTCATTCAGTATCTGATTTACAGCATTGGCAGTGAATGAAATTTAAGGGATTTATTTTAAACGAATATTAATTAGTAAAGTTTTAAAAAAATATGCACAAAATCATAAAAATACTTAGATTTAAACCTAGACTTTTATGTTAAGTTGCTTTCATTGGGTTTGTCAAAATGAAATATATTGGAATTCCTTATGTAAGGTTGCGTGCTTACCAAGTCATCGGAAACGCACATTATGTGGGAGATACAATAAAAGTTCTTAACATTAAAAATGTTGCTAATTTTGCCCCAGCCAATCAGATGTTGGCTTTCAAATGGTAAATACCATCTGATTGGCTGGGGCAAAATTAGCACCATTTTTAACAATAAGAATATTCATTACATCTCCCTGTTTGTTCTTTTGGGATATTCTGCGAATGGGTAATTTTTATCACCACTCATTTGTGTGTTTATCTGCCTGCAAATAGTTTTGACTGTTGTCTAGATCTTTAAACCCTGCACATAGTTTAGATAATTGTTGGCCAAAGCAGCTGATAACAACCATTTAGGCCAACAACTACAGTGTGTGGAGGAATCTTTAAAGGGCATGTCCACCCTTAAAAATTGTTTTTAATATGATGTGGGGGGATTATAGTTTTGGGGGTGGACATGCCCTTTAAGAGAGACATTTATAATTGTTTGGTTCTGCCTGTACTTTCTCCTGCCCATAGTACAGTACAGGCTGAACGCCCACTACATAGCTGCCTGTCTGTATGGAACTTACTTGATAAATCTTGGTTGGAGGGATTGCTCTAAATTAGAGCATGTCTGATCACCCTTTCGCCAGAAGTTTCATCTTCAGGTTAGGAAAGGTTTCTTTACAGTGAGAACGGTGAAACTGTGGAACTGTCTTCCAGCAGATGTGGTAATGGCAAGTTCACTGAATAGCTTTAAAAAAGGCCTGGATAAGTTTCTAAAACGAAAAAATATTGAGAACTACTGGTATTAATACATATACTGTAGTTCTGGTTGGTACAGGGATACTATATAATATTGAGAACTACTGGTATTGATACATATACTGTAGTTCTGGTTGGTACGGGGATACTATATTTTTGCCTTCCTCTGGATCAACTGTTAGGTAGAGTTAAAAAAAAGAGGGTGAATAGGTTGGACTTGATAGATGTATGTCTTTATTCAACCTTAATTAATTACTAATTAAATTAATTACTATGCCAGATCCCGATCGAAATCAGCACAGATTTTTCACCCCAACCGAAAAATATGCTTGTGTGTACCCAGCCTAACATGAGTACAAGGCCCTGGGTTTGTTCCACACCTGGTTTTTACTGTTGTTGAGATAAGGAATATAGCGGAGAAAGCTCTGGTTATCTTAAACCTTCCCTTAGCTGATGCTTGGTGCTACTTTTCTGCATCTTTGACCTTGGAAGTCTCCTTAGACTCAGCTGCTACTTTTCTGCATCTTTGACCTTGGAAGTCTCCTTAGACTCAGCAAATATTTTTGTCTGTTTTGATGCACAAACATAGTTTGTTTTATATGTAACATGCTTGTGGAATAGTTTAAAGTGTGTTATTGTATTATTATTGTAACATGCTTGTGGAATAGTTTAAAGTGTGTTATTGTATTATTATTATTTAAAAAATATGTGGTGGGGGGGTTGATAAATTTCCATATTATTGTATTAAATTGGCCTCTTATTAACTAAGTTTAATCTTATCTTATTTAGACACACACCATTCAATTTTGCAAACCGACCGACCGATTTTACTGTGTATCAGTCAGTTGGGTTGCAAAATTGGATGGTGTAAATGCGATATCGGCCAACAGGCCATACCTATGGACTGTATGAAAAAATAGAAAGAGAGGAAAGACAGACTGCAACAAAACTCTGTATTATTTAAATATTATAAGACCATCCTTTATTCTCATAATCTATCTGGGACAAATAATTAAAAACATTTAAAAACTCTAATCATCCCCTTCACTAAAGTCAATGTAATAATAACCATAGTGGTACATGGGTGACAACCGATAAATCAAAAATGCATATGAAAAGTAATACTTTTACCGGTCTAGTGAGAGGGGATTCAGGCTCAAGGGGGGGGGGCGTCCACGACGAACGCGTTTCGCTCCGATCTACAGTGTCCGGAGCTTCCTCAGCTGAGCTATTTGTCCCAGATAGATTATGAGAATAAAGGACGGTCTTATAATATTTAAATAATACAGAGTTTTGTTGCAGTCTGTCTTTCCTCTCTTTCTATTTTTTCATATTGTATTTTTTCGGACTAGCACCTGTACTACACTGTGTAGGATATACTATTACAGTGCCCTGATCAGTAACATGCTTGTGGAATAGTTTAAAGTGTGTTATTGTATTATTATTTAAAAAATATGTGGTGGGGGGGGTTGCTAAATTTCCATATTATTGTATTAAATTGGCCTCTTATTAACTAAGTTTAATCTTATCTTATTTAGACACACACCATTCAATTTTGCAAACCGACCGACCGATTTTACTGTGTATCAGTCAGTTGGGTTGCAAAATTGGATGGTGTAAATGCGATATCGGCCAACAGGCCATACCTATGGACTGTGACCTGTCGGCCATGGCTACTTTTGCCGCGAATGACAGTGATTCATCCGAGACCTTTTGCTAGTGGCATAGAGTCGGTCGAAGCTAATAAATTTGCAGGTGTGAACTAGAGATGGCCGAACTTTCGAAAGTTCGGTCCGTTTTCGAACTTTCAAACTATATGGAAAGTTTGAGAACGGACCCATTAAAGTCAATAGGAGTCAAATAGTTTGAAAGGTTCTAATGAAATACAATTAAAATATCAATGGTAACTTAATGTAAATGGCTGTGGGACCTGGGAAATGGTCTAGGGAACATGTTTGAATATCCAGGACTTTCGAAAACTCGATTTTACTCTCACGCGCGCTACTTTCGAGCTCCCGCGTTCGAACATTCGATAATTATCCCATGAACGACTCACGGATCCAAAAAATCGATATTTACTTGCGTATTGGTATAATAGACATTTTACTTGCGGATTCGATAGTTCGATATTTACTTGCGTATAGGGGTATAATAGACATTTTACTAGCGGATTCGAGAATTCGATATTTACTCGCCTATTGGTATAATAGACATTTTACTCGCATATTCGATAGTTCGATATTTACTCGCGTATTGGTATAAAAGACATTTTACTCGCATATTCGATAGTTCGATATTTTCTTGCGTATTGGTATAATAGACATTTTACTCGCGGATTCAAGAATTAGATAATTCGATATTTACTCGCGTATTGGTATAATAGACATTTTACTCGCTTATTCGAGAATTCGATATTTACTCGCGTATTGGTATTATAGACATTTTACTCGCGGATTCGATAATTCGATATTTACTTGCGTATTGGTATAATAGACATTTAACTCGCGGATTCGAGAATTCGATATTTACTCGCGTATTGGTATAATAGATATTTTACTCGCATATTCGATAGTTCGATATTTACTCGCGTATTGGTATAATAGACATTTTACTCGCGTATTCGATAATTCGATATTTACTCGCGTATTGGTATTATAGACATTTTACTCGCGAATTCGATAATTCAATATTTACTCGCGTATTGGTATAATAGACATTTTACTTCCATATTTGCGTGCCTCGAACATTCTATAATTATCGAAAATATCAAAAGTCCGAGAAATCTGGGTCCGGGATAGTTTGTCCTAGTCCGTTCTAACTGGAATAGCCTCCGTCATTACTCCAATATAACTGGCTTTGTTTTAAACGACATGTCCACCCCCAGGTTAATATTTCATACTTACCCAATCAAATTTAAGCATCATTGCCACAGACGGTAACCGTGTATTAAATTCCATCTTCCAACCAGCTACATAGACCATGGATTAAATCCCAGTGACAACTAGGAGAATATAAACCCAACCAATAGAAAACTAAAACAACCAGTGGGGAGAATTTCTCTTTTTTTAATTTGTGATTTGTTTCCTGTTTGTCGGTGACCAATAAAACAGATCTTCTTGTTTGATTGCAGGTAGCCTCTATTTATAAGGATCCAAGCATTGGGAATTTAATTAATATTGCTGTAGTGAAATTAGCCGTGATCCACGATGAACAGGTACATGATTAATTCACATTATCTGGACTTAAGAATAACCGCAAGCAATAATTTTTACTCAACGCTGCTGTCAATGCTATCTGATTTACACATTGGCCAGTGTAATGAAATTTCAGGGATTTATTTTAAAAACGATATTGAATTAGTAAAGTTTTCCAAAAATATCACAAAATCATAAAAAAAAAAATTACTTTTAATTTAACCTGACTTTATGTTAGGAAAGTGCTTTTCATTGGTTTGCAAAATGAATTATATTGAATTCCTTATGTAAGTTAGCGATCGCTTCCCCCAAGTCACGGAAACGCACATTCTTGGAGATACCATAAAAAGTTCTTACTTCAAATGTTGCTACTTTTGCCCCAGCAATCAGATTGGTTGGCTTTCAAATGGTAAATTACCATCTGCATGGCTGGGGCAAAATGAGCACCATTTTCACAATAAGAATATTCATTACATCTCCCTGTTTGTTGTCTTTTGGGATATTCTGCGAATGGGTAATTTTTATTCACCACTCATTGTGTGTTTATCTGCCTGCAATCTTTTGGACTGTTGTCCTAGAATCTTTAAAACCCTGCCCATAGTTTTAGATAATTGTTGGCCAAACAGCTGAATAACACCATTTAGGCCAACAACCTACAGTGTGTGGAGGAATCGTTAAATGCCATGTCCAACCCTTAAAACTTGTTTTTAAATATGATTTCCCCCATGTCCCCCGCCCCAACGCATTATTTATTTTCCCAAAGCCCCCCAAACTCTTCTTACCTCCCCGTGTTTCCTTCCGCCCACCTGCCAGCCCTCTGCTTGCGGAATTCAGCAAGGGGCGGGAACCGCATCGCGTCTGTGATTGGCTTGATCGGCCACCAATCACGGACCGGCTGCCGTCATCAGTGGCAGCGGAGGAAAGGGAGAGGTAGTAAGAGTTTGGGGATCTTTTGGAAATAAAAACTATGCGGTTGGGGCTACCAACATTGGGAACAACATATTAAAGGGATTTAGCTAGGTGGAGGGAGAGTAGAACGTGAAGGGAGAGGGAGGGGGGAACGGGCTGCTACGCATGGCAACTAATCTACCGGAAGGCAGGTAGTAGGCAAGTCCTTCTAGCCTCTGGGTGACATTTTTGGGACTTTAGGGGGGGTCTACAGGATAAACCCTATGGAGCTGGATTGGTTAAGGATACACTACACTCAATAGGTGGGGCCATTATACTTTACTGGGGGGATTATATTTTTGGGGGGTGACCTGGCCCTTTAAGAGAGAATTTATAATTTTTGGTTCTGCTGCCTGTACTTTCTCCTGCCCATAGTAAGGGTACAGCTGAACGCCTCGCCACTACATAGCTGCCTGTCGTATAACTTACTTTGATAAATCTTGGTGGAGGGTTGCTCTAAATTAGAGCATGTCTGATCACCCCTTTTCGCCAGAAGTTTCATCTTCAGGTTAGGAAAGGTTTCCTTACATTATCAGTGAGAACGGTGAAACTGGTGGAACTGTCCTTCCAGCCATTGTAATGGCATTCATTGAAGCTTTAAAATGTCCTGGCATAAGTGTTCTAAAATTAAAAATATTGATAACTATACTACTGTATTAATACATATACTGGTCGTTCTGGTTGTACACGGATAGCCTATATAATATTGGAGAATTACTGTAAATACATATACTGTCGTGTCTGGTTGGTACGGGTACATATAAATATTGGAATTACTGGCATTATACATATACTGTTTTCTTGTTGGTACAGGGATTACTATATAAAATATTTGAAGACATTACTAGTATTAATACATATACTGTAGTTCTGTAGTACAGTGTATGCTATAGATATTGATCTTACCTGGTAGTAAATACATATACTTTGTTCTGGTTTGGTAGGGGATACTAAATAAATATTGAGAAATTACTGTCATATAACATGACTGTAGTGCGTGTTGGTACCCAGGATCACATAATCATATTGAGATTACTGGTATTACTACATCTACTGTAGTTTCTGGTTGGTACAAGGATTACTGATATATTTGAGAATTTACTGGTATTAATACATATACGTATTCTGGTTGGTAACAGGGATACTATCAATAATATTGAGAATTACTGGTATTAATACATAGACTGTAGTTCTGGCTGGTAGGGGATACTATAAGTAATATTGAGAATACTGGTAATTAATACATATCTGTAGTTCTGGTTGGACATGGATACTATATAATAGTGATAATTACTGGTATTAATACATAACTGTATTCTGGTTTGGTACGGGATCCGTATATAATATTGAGAATTACTGGTATTAATACATATACTGTAGTTTCTGGTTGGGTACGGGGATACTATATAATATTGAGAATTACATGGTATTAATACATATATCTTGTGTTCTGGTTGGTACAATGGATACTTATAGTATTGAGAATTTACTGGGGTAAGTAATACATAACACTGTCGTTCTGGTGGTACAGGGGATACGATATAATATTGAGAATTACTGGTAATTGATACATATACTGTAGTTTTCTGTTGGTACGGGATACTATAACTCATATGATAATTAACTGGTATTAATACATATACTGTAGTTCTGTTTTTGGTACGGGGATACTACTATAATATTGAGAATTACTGGTATTATACAGGTATACTGTAGTTTCTGGTTGGTACGGGATACTATATAATATGGAAATTAACTTGGTAGTAATACATATAGATCTTGTTGATCCAGGGATTCTTTCCGATTGCGTTTTGGAGTCAAGAGGATTTTTTTCCCCCTTTTTGCTGTTTTTTTTTTATTTTGCCTTCTCTGGATCAACTGTTAGGATAGAGTTAAAAAAAAAGAGGGTGAATAGGTTGGACTGATGGATTTATGTCTTTATCAATACCTAATAATTTACTGACTAATGAATTACTATGTGCCAGATCCGCGATCGAATCAGCACAGATTTTCACCCTACCCGCAAAAATATGCTTGTGTTGGTAACCCCTCCTAACATGAGTACAAGGCCCTGGTTTGTTCCACACCTGTTTTTCTGTTGTTGAGATCAGGAATATGCGTAGAAAGCTCTGGTTGCTCTTAACCCATCCCCCAGCTGATTCTTGATGCTACTTTTCTTGCTCTTTGCCTTGGAAGTCTCCTTAGACTCACTCAGCAAATATTTTTGTCTGTTTGATGGCACAAACATGAGTTGTTTTATATGGTAAACATGCTTGTGGAATAGTTTAAAGTGTTTTATTGTAATTATTATTAATTTAAAAAATATGTTGTGGGGGGGTTGATAATTTCCATATTATTTGTATTAAATTGGCCCTCTTAATTAACTAAGTTTATCTACTTATTTAGTAGACACACACCCATTCAATTTTGCAAACCGACCGAACCAGATTTTACCTTTGTACATCAGTTTGGGTTGCAAATGGGAGTTGGTAAGCGATACACATCGTCCAACATGCCATCCTATGGACTGTAATGAAAAAAATAGAAAGAGAGGAAAGACAGACTGCAACAAACTCTGTATTATTTAAATATTATAAAGACCATCCTTTATTCTCATATCTTCTGGGACAAATAATTAAAAAAACATTAAAAACTCTAATCATCCCCTTCACGAAAGTCCATGTAATAATAACCCTAGTTGGTACTGGGTGACACCGATAATCAAAAATGCATATGAAAAGGGGTAATAACTTTTTACACCGGTCTAGTGGAGAGGGGATTTCCGGCTCAAGGGGGGTGGGCGTCCCGCCTAACGCTTTGTCGCCCGATCCTACAGTGTCCGTAGCTTCCTCAGCTGAGTTATTTGGTCCCAGATAGATTATAGAATAACAGGCGGTCTTTATAATATTGTAAATAATCAGAGTTTTGTTTCAGTCTGGTCTTCCCTCTCTTTCTATTTTTCATATTGTCATGATTTTTCGGTACTATCACCTGTACTACACTGTGTAGGATATACTATTATAGTGCCCTGAATCACCTTCTCCTTTATACCTATGTACTGTGACCTGTCGGCCATGGCTACTTTTTCCCGTCGAAGGACAGTGATTCATCCTAGACCTTTTGCTATGGGCATAGAGTCGGTCGAAGCTAATAAATTTGCAGTGTGAACTTAGAGATGGCCGAACTTTCCGAAAGTTCGGTTCCGTTTTCGAACTTTCAAACGATGTGGAATAGTTTTGAGACGGACCCCTTTAAAATCATAGGAGTCAAATATTTTGAAGGTTCTAATGAATCCAATTAAATATCAAATGTTACTTTAATGTAAATGGCTTGTGGACCTGGGAACTGGGGAGGGTTTTTTCTAGGGAACCATTGTTGAATATCCAGAAGACTTTCGAAAAACTCTATTTTACTCATCACAGCGCGGCTACTTTCGAGCTCTCGCGTTCAAACCTTCAATAATTTCCCATGAATGACTCGCGGATTAAGACTTCGATATTTACATTGCGTATTTGTATTAATAGACCTGTTACTTTACTTGCGGATATCGATAGTTCGCTAATTTTTACAGCTTGCGTATAGGGGTCTATGACTTTTTATTTTATTATTCGCGGATTCGAGAATTCGATCTTTACTCGCGATTGGTCTATAGACATTTTTACGTGCAATATTCGATAGTTGTCGTTTTACTCCGCCGTATTGGCATAATAGCATTTTACTCCGCGTATTCAAGAATGAGATAATTCTATATTTTACTTCCGCGTATTGGTATAATCGACATTTCACCTCCGCGGATTTCCAGATTAGATAATATCGATATTTACTGTGTATTGGTATAATAGCATTTTACTTGCGGATTCGAGAATTAGATATTTACTTTGCGTATTGGTATAATAGACATGTTACTCGCATATTCAATAATCCGTTTTACTTCAGCGTATTGGGTATATAGAACATTTTACGTGCATATTCGATAATTCGATATTTCCTCGCGTATTTGTATAATAGACACTTAACTCACGGATTCGAGAATTCGATATTTGCTCGCGTATTGGTAATAATAGACATTTTTATAACTCGCGGATTTCGATATTTCGATATGTACATTCGCATATTGGTTATAATAGACATTTTACCGCTTAATTCAGAATTTGATATTTACTCGCGTATTGTATATAGACATTAACTCGCAATTCGATATGCGATACTTTACTCGACGTATTGGCTTATATAGCACATTTAACTCGCGATTCGAGAATTCGAAATTGGCTCCGCGTATTGGTATAATAATATATTTTACTCGGCATATTCGATAGTTCGATATTTACTCACGTAGTGGTATAATAGACCATTTTTACTCGCTTATTTCGAGAAATTCGATATTTACTCGCGTATTGTATTTATAGAACATTTTACCTCGCGGATTATCGATATCGATATTTACTCGCGTATTGGGTATAATATACCTTTAACATACTCGCGATTCGATAATTCGATATTTGCCTCGCGTATGGTATAATCGATTTTTGACTCGCATATTCGATTTTCGATATTTTACTCACTCGCGTATTCGATAACTCGCTTATTTTTAACATTACTCGCGTGTGGTATTATAGACATTTTACCTTGCGATTTCGATAATTCGGATTCGATAATTCCGATATTTCTCGCGTATTGGTATAAGAAAAAAAAAAAAACCCCCAAATTTTTTTTTTTTTTACCCCGTCGGCCGATTCGATAATTCGATCTTTACTTGCGTATTTGACTTTAACCTCGCGGATTCAGAATTCGATATTTCTCGCGTATTGGTATAGTGACATTTTACTACATATTCGATAATTTGATATTTACTCGCGTTTGGTATAATAGACATTTTACTCGCATAATTGGATACTTCGATATTTACTCGCGTATTGGTATCATAGACATTTTTTTTTAGCTACTTCGCAATCGTAATTCGATATTTACTCGCGTATTGGTATTTATAGACATTTTATATTCGGATTCGATAATTCATCTTTACGTTTACGCGCCGTATTGGTATAATAGACATTTAACTCGCGGATTCGAGAATTCGATATTTGCTCGCAGTATTGGTATCAATTAGACATTTTACTCACTCTATTCGTAATTGGTGATATTTACTCGCGTAATTGGTATAATATACATTTTACTCGCATATTGGGATAATTCGATATTGACCTCGCTTATTGTTAATAATAGACATTTTTACTACTCGCTATTTCGATAATTCGATCTTTACTCGCGTAATTGGTATAATAAGACATTTTTACTCGCCGATGCGAAATCGATCTTTACTCCGTATTGGTATAATAGACATTTTACCTCGCATATTCATAATTCGATATTTACTCCGTATTGGTATAATAGATCATTGTTACCTCGGCATATTATTCGATAATTCCGATCTTTACCCTCGCGTATTGGTATAATCGACATTTTTACTCACATATTTTGATCATTCGATATTTTACTCGCAGTATTGGGTATAATCGACATTTTACCTCACATATTTTTGATATTCGATATTTAATACCTCTCGATTGTAATCAATAGACTTTTACTTGCGATTCGAATAATTTCGATATTTACTTACTCCGTATTAGGTAATATAACATTTTACTTGCTAATTCGATCATTCGATATTATACATCGCGTAATTTGGGTATAGATAGACATTTACTTGCGAATCGATAATTCGATAATTTACTGGCGTATTGGTATACATAGACATTTTTACTCGCAGTTCGATAATTTATATTTACTCGCGTATTGTGTATAATAGACATTTTACTACTCCAGAGTTGCGTGCCTACCTCGAAAATTCTATAATTTATCGAAAATCTCAAAATACCGAGATCTGGGTCCTGGATAGTTTGTCTAGTCGTTCGAACTGGAAATAGCCCTCCGTCATTACTTACCAATACGTCTGGCTTTGTTTTAAACGCCGACTGTCCAACAGGCTCCCGAGTTTAATATTTTCATACTTACCCAATCAAAAGTTAAGCTCATTGCCCACATGACGTAACCGTGTATTAAATTCCATCTTCCAACCAGCTACATAGCCATGGATTAAATCCCAGTGACAACTAGGAGAATATAAACCCAACCCATAGAAACTAAAACAACCATTGGGGGATAATTCTCTTTTTTTTAATTTGTGATCTGTTTCCTGTTTTGTCGGTGACCATAAAACATACTTCCCTTGTTGATGTGCGAGGTAGCCCTTCTATTTATAAGGATCCACGTCATTCAGGGAATTTAATATATTGCTGAGTGAATTAGCCGGTGATCCACGATGAACAGGTACATGATTAATTCACATTATCTGGACTTTCTTTGAGTTTATGTTTAAAGGACAATTATACTCACCTCCTCCTCATTCCTTTCCCCCCACTCCTGCAAAAGTACCCAGGGTGACTACCTAAAACGCTAAGTCCTCACCTCTGGGTACTTTACAAAAGTCCTGCACTACTCACTTGTAATCTCCCTCGTCGCTCCGGTCCGATCCTCCCCAGTGGCACTGAGTGACAGGTCGCGAAACAGCCAATGGGAAGACGTGCTCTGCAAGAAGGCATGTCTCTTCCCATTGGCTGCCTCCCGGACTGTCACTGACAGTGCCAGTGGGGAGGATCGGACTGGAGTGATGAGGGAGATTACAAGTAAGTAGTGCAGGACTTTTGTAAAGTGCCCAGAGGTGAGGACTTAGCGTTTTAGGTCCACACCCTGGGCACTTTGCAGGAATGGATCGGGGGGAAATGGTAAGTATAATTGTCCTTTAATCACCATAACAAGTGTCCCCAATTTATGGTTTTCTGGCCCTTGTATTAACAGTAACAATGTATTTTACCCATAGGAAGGTCCGTCTATCTCATTCAATGCCCAGACCACCTTGAAAAATTTCTGCATATGGCAGCAATCTCAGAACATGCCAGATGACAGCCATCCATCGCACCACGACACAGCTGTACTTATCACCAGGTCAGCCAGTTGTTCCTTCTCCTGCTGAGTTCTTATTGATAACGTTGGGCCTTTAAAACCTCGCATTCTGCAAACACAGGACTAAGCGAGTGACCATAACAGCTTCAGTGGGGAAAATCCATTAAATAAAATAATCCTGATCAAAATGTTAATGTTTCAATGAGTTCACCCCATTTTGCTAAATTCGACTTCATCTTCAAGAGTCCTTGTTTGAATGTTTAATGGACTAAAACGCGTTGTTTTTTCCTTAGGTGCGTTCCTCCTTTTCTTTCCATAAAACTACATCTGTTTTGTTTTCAGACAGGATATTTGTAGAGCCCAAGAAAAATGTGACACTTTAGGTAGGTCATAATGCATTTTATGTTTATTTTTCTTGCGTTCATTAAGGCAGGCAAGCTTCAACCAAGCGTGTCTGTTCCAAAATAATCAGTCAGAGTGGGGATAAATCAGCAGCGTCTAAGGACAGTCTAGCTCTGTACCACTTCCTGCATCCCATAAAGATCCGTCAACTGGGGATAAATCAGCAGCAAGTCCTAAGGAGCAATCTAGCTCTGTACCTTCCCTCAATCTCATAAGATATCAACAGATTTGGGGATAAATCACATGCGTCTAAGGATCAATCTAGCTCTGTACCAGCTTCCTGCATCTCATAGGAGATCACAGCAGATTGGATAAAATCATCAGCTGTCTAAGGGCCAATCTAGCTCCCCCCCCCCTTACCACTTCCTGCATCTCATAGTAGATCACAGTCAGATGGGGATAATCAGCAGCAGTCCTAAGGAGGCAATCTAGCTCTGTACCCACTCACTTCCGCATCTCATAGGAGATCAAGTCAGATTTGGGGCTAAATCAGCACTGTCTAAGGAGCAGATCTAGCTCGTAACCTAACTTTTCCTGCAGTCTCATAATGGAGACTCACAGTCAGATTGGGGATAAACAGCACGGTCTAAGGAGCAGTCTAGCCTGTACCACTCCTGCATCTCATAGGAGTACGTCAATTGGGGATAAATCAGCAGCGTCTAAGGACAGTCTAGCTCGTACCACTTCCTTCATCCATAGCTGTCAAAAGGGCTTAAGTTTGCTTTCTTCTTTCTTTTGATGTCATACCCATCAGGAAAAGTCGTAGTAATGCTATTGTAGCCTATGGAATAGCTCACCGTCTACCTTAAGCTCGGTACACACTTACAATCTTTCTCCTCCTGACCGACCGGCCGTTCGAGCTTTTGGCCACGGCAAAAGAACTGGTCTGACCAAGGCTTTGATCGTGTTGTGTAATTTCCAACCTGTCAGATTGGATGAATGAACGGCGGCAATCGGTCACGGGGTCATGGGAAAGAGGTCCCATAGAGCTTACAACTAGTTAGTGGGCACATAACAGATCTATAGGGAAGGGTAGAAGGGCTATAGTAGAACTGTTACCGATGTCTAATTTATCATCTTATACAATTCTGTTTTTTTAAGTTTCTTGATGTAGAGAGAGGGGAATAGAATTCCAAGAGGACGGGAGCCACAAGAGAGAGAGGTTTAAGCGAGAGGAAGCAGTGTTAGTGGGAGTCCCTGTAATAGGAGATGGTTCTGTGATGGGTAGGGTAACGGACATGTACATATGGGAACACTAGAGAGAAAAGGTTTTTTAAGGTGGAGGAATCAGTGTGAGTGGGGGTCTGTATGGAGATTGTTCTGTTGATTGGGTACAGTGGTTAACGTACAGCATATGGGACCCAGAGAGAGGTTTAAGGTGGAGGAAAGCGGAAGTGTTAGTCGGGGGGTCTGTACGGAGAAAGAAACGGTCATAATGCATTTTATGTTTATTTTTCTTGCGTTCATTAAGGCAGTTTCAAAACAAAGGATTTCCAAAATATATCACAGTCAGATTGGGGATAAATCAGCAGCAGTCTAAGGAGCAGTCTAGCTCTGTACCACTTCCTGCATCCCATAAGAGATCACAGTCAGACTGGGGATAAATCAGCAGCAGTCTAAGGAGCAATCTAGCTCTGTACCACTTCCTGCATCTCATAAGAGATCACAGTCAGATTGGGGATAAATCAGCAGCAGTCTAAGGAGCAATCTAGCTCTGTACCACTTCCTGCATCTCATAGGAGATCACAGCAGATTGGGGATAAATCAGCAGCAGTCTAAGGAGCAGTCTAGCTCTGTACCACTTCCTGCATCCCATAAGAGATCACAGTCAGATCGGGGATAAATCAGCAGCAGTCTAAGGAGCAATCTAGCTCTGTACCACTTCCTGCATCTCATAGGAGATCACAGTCAGATTGGGGATAAATCAGCAGCAGTCTAAGGAGCAGTCTAGCTCTGTACCACTTCCTGCATCTCATAGGAGATCACAGTCAGATTGGGGATAAATCAGCAGCAGTCTAAGGAGCAATCTAGCTCTGTACCACTTCCTGCATCTCATAGGAGATCACAGTCAGATTGGGGATAAATCAGCAGCGGTCTAAGGAGCAGTCTAGCTCTGTACCACTTCCTGCATCCCATAGCTGTCAAAAGTGATTAGTTGCTTTCTTCTCTTTGATGTCATCCAATCAGGAAAAGTCTGTAGTAATGCTATTGTAGCACTAGGAATAGCTAACCGTCTACCTTAAGCTAGGTACACACTATACAATCTTTCCTCCTGACCGACCGTTCGAGGCTTTTGGCCACGGCAAAAGAAGCTGCGTCTGACCAGGCTGTGATCGTTTGTGATTTTCCAACCTGTCAGATTTGGATGAATGAACGGTCGGCAATCGGTCACGGTCATGGGAAAGAGGTCCCATAGAGCTTACAATCTAGTTAGTGGGCAACATACAGATATATAGGGAAGGGTAGAAGTGCTATAGTAAGAACTGTTACAGTGTCTATTTATCAATCTTATACAATGCTGTTGTTGAAGTTTCTTGATGTAGAGAGGAGGGGAATAGAATTCCAGAGGACGGGAGCCACAGAGAGAGAGGTTTAAGGCGAGAGGAAGCAGTGTTAGTGGGAGTCTGTATAGGAGATGGTTCTGTGATGGGTACAGGGTACAGACAGGTACATATGGGAACACTAGAGAGAAAGGTTTAAGGTGGGAGGAAGCAGTGTGAGTGGGGGGTCTGTATAGGAGATGGTTCTGTGATGGGTACAGGGTACGGACAGGACATATGGGACACTAGAGAGAAAGGTTTAGGGGAGGAAAGCAGTGTGAGTGGGGGTCTGTATAGGAGATGGTTCTGTGATGGGTACAGGGTTACGACAGGGACATATGGGGACACTAGAGAGAAAGGTTTAAGGTGGAGGAAGCAGTGTGGAGTGTGGGGGGTCTGTATAGGAGATGGTTCTGTGATGGGTACAGGGTACGGACAGGGCATATGGGGACACCTAGAGAGAAGGTTTAAGGTGGGAGAAGCAGTGTGATGTGGGGTCTGTATAGGAGATGGTTCTGTGATGGGTCAGGGTACGGACAGGGACATATGGGGACACTAGAGAGAAAGGTTTAAGGTGGGAGGAAGCAGTGTGAGTGGGGTCTGTATAGGAGATGGTTTCGTGAGGGTACAGGGTACGGACAGGGGACATATGGGGACACTAGAGGAAAGGTTTAAGGTGGGAGGAAGCAGTGTGAGTGGGGTCGTATAGGAGATGGTTCTGTGATGGGTACAGGGTACGGACAGGGACATATGGGGACACTAGAGAGAAGGTTTAAGGTGGGGAGAGGAAGCAGTGTGAGTGGGGGTCTGTATAGGAGATGGTTCTGTGATGGGTACAGGGTACGGACAGGGACATATGGGGACACTAGAGAGAAAGTTTTAAGGTGGGAGGAAGCAGTGTGAGTGGGGGTCTGTATAGGAGATGGTCTGTGGTGTACAGGGTACGGACAGGGGACATATGGGGACACTAGAGGAAAGGTTTAAGGTGGGAGGAAGCAGTGTGAGTGGGGGTCTGTATGGAGATGGTTCTGTGATGGTACAGGGTACGGACAGGGACATATGGGACACTAGAGAGAGAGGTTTAAGGTGGGAGGAAGCAGTGTGAGTGGGGGTCGTATAGGAGATGGTTCTGTGATGGGTACAGGGTACGACAGGGACATATGGGACACTAGAGAGAAAGGTTTAAGGTGTGAGGAAGCAGTGTGAGTGGGGGTCTGTATAGGAGATGGGTTCTGTGATGGTACAGGGTACGGACAGGGACATATGGGGACACTAGAGAGAGAGGTTTAAGGATGGGAGGAAGCAGTTGTAGTGGGGTCTGTATAGGAGATGGTTCTGTGATGGGTTACAGGGTACGGACGGGACATATGGGGACACTAGAGAGAAAGGTTTAGGTGGGAGGAAGCAGTGTGAGTGGAGGGGGGTCTGTATAGGAGATGGTTCTGTGATGTGTACAGGTAGGACAGGGACATATGGGGCACAGGAGAGAGGTTAAGGTGGGAGGAAGCAGGTGAGTGGGGGTCTGTATAGAGAGGTTTGTGATGGGTACAGGGTACGGACAGGGACATATGGGGACACTAGAGAGAAAGGTTTAAGGTGGAGGAAGCAGTGTGAGTGGGGGTCTGTATAGGAGATGGTTCTGTGATGGGTACAGGTACGGACAGGGACATATGGGGACACTAGAGAGAAAGGTTTAAGGTGGGAGGAAGCAGTGTGAGTGGGGGTCGTCGTATAGAGATGGTTCTGTGATGGGTACAGGGTACGGACAGGGAATATGGGGACATTAGAGAGAAAGGTTTAAGGTGGAGGAAGCAAGTGGGAGTGGGGTAGTATAGGAGATGGTTCTGGATGTGTACAGGGTAGGACAGGGACATATGGGGACACTAGGAGAAAGGTTTAAGGTGGGAGGAAGCAGTGTGAGTGGGGGTCTGTATAGAGAGGGTTCTGTGATGGGTACAGGGTACGGAAGGGACAATATGGGGACACTAGAGAGAAGTGGTTAAGGTGTGGAGGAAGCATGTGAGTGGGGGTCTGTATAGGAGATGGTTCTGTGATGGGTACAGGTACGGACAGGACATATGGGGCACTAGAGAGAAGGGTTTAAAGTGGGGGAAGCCGGTGTAGAGTGGAGTGCGGTTGGATGGAGTGTCTGTGATGGTACACGGGATTAGGACAGGGACAATGGGGACATAGAGGGAAAGGTTTTAAGGTGGGAAGGAAGCAGTGTGTGAGTGGGGTCTGTATAGAGATGGTTCTGTGATGCGCCGACCAGGGTACGGACAGGGACTATGGGACCATGGGGAGCAGCTAGGAGAGGAAGCAGTGTATGCGGACCAGCCGCCGTGACCGTGGGGGTCTGTTATAGGAGATGTTCTGTGATGGGTACAGGTCGGACAGGGACATATGGGGACACGTAGAGAAAGGTTACGGGGTTAAGGTGGAGGAAGCCCGTGTGAGTGGGGGTCATCGTCTACGGAGATTTGGTGTGATGCGCGATAAGGGTCACGGACAGGGACATATGGGGAGTACTAGAGAGAAAGGTTTAGGTGGGAGGAAGGGGGGGGCAGGTGAGTGGGGGGTCGGATGAGAGGGAGGGACAGGTAGATGGGAACATATGGGGACACTTAGAGAGAAAGTTGTTAAGGTGAGAGGAAGCAGTGGAGTGGGGGGTTGTATAGGAGATTGTTCTGTTGATGGGTACAGGGTACGGACAGGGGACATAGGGGACACTAGAGAGAAAGGTTTAAGGTGATGAGAGGAAGCAGTTTGTGAGTGGGGGGTCGTATAGGAGATGAGTTCGTGATGGTACAGAGGGTACGGACAGGGACATATGGGGACACTAGAGAGAAAGCGTTAAGGTGGGAGGAAGCAGTGTGAGTGGGGGGGTCTGTATAGGAGATGGTTCTGTGATGAGCGTTAGGGTAGGACAGGGCCCCCCAAACTTAGGTTTCATTTTGTTAAAATGTTTAATGATGTTTTCAGACAGAGAAATATACTTACAATCTCCACGATCCAAAAGCCCTGGGTGTTGTTTCTATGCGACTTCATTGTAAGGCAGTTACTGCCGTGACAGTGATTTCACGATTAATGGCTGACTGCCATTACCAGACGAGCCTGCACTGCTGCTCTTGACTGAGAAAGGCAGGTAGCAGCAGCAGTGGAGAGGGAGCCGTGTTGGGGGATCGTAGAGATTGTATCATTTCCCTGCCTGGGAACATCATTAAATATTTTAAGCAAAATTAGACCTAGGTTTTGGGGGGCCCTACGTAACAAACTAACAGGGAGATTCAATAAAAGTTCTTATTGTTTAAAATGGTGCTAATTTTGCCTCAACAATTCGACATATTAACATTGAAAACTAAAATCTGATTGGTTGGGGCAAAATTAGCACCATTTTGAATGTTTCTATTAGGGGTGGCCATACCCTTTCATGAGAGAGGAACCGATAGCAACTTGCCAAATGAATATGGTAAATGGGGGTCAGGTGTATAGGTGGTAATTAAAACGAAATGAGCTAATGACATCTAATAATTGTAATGCATCCCTGGGTCTTTTCTTTTTTCTGCTCCCACTTTGCCAGCCTAGGTGACATAGAGGGGAGGAAAATAGCCAATGTCATACCAATGTGATAGAGGATTCCTATGGAATCGCTGTTATCATGTTGTGTTTAAAGGGGAACTGTGCAAAAATGACTTTAGGTAAATTGAGGTAAATTGATAGGAATTGCTCTCCTGAGAATTTATGCAATTTATTGTCATTGTTTATTTTGCATTGTTTTGAAGATATTTACATTTTTATATGTGTGATATGGCAGCAGCATCACCAGGTCCCCTGCACTTCCTGCTCTGAAACCATGTCAGTCAATCTGCCCTGTGTCCTCCTCCCCTTTTCAGCCCCCCTGGTCCCTCCCACTCATGGACCTCATGGTCCCTCCAGTTGCAGGCCCCCCTTGACCCATTCTCTAACAGCCCCATGTGGCCCTGCTCACTTGCGGGTGTCTAAGCCCTGCCCATCCGTGGGCCTCTGCCTGAAAAGGCTGTTTTCACATAGTGGGAAAGAAGGGCTGTAGATTCCCTTACCTACTCTGTCAGGACTTCACACAGCAGAGAGGAGGAGGGACGTCCTGTCTCCCTCACACACTGAGGGAGTCTGAGGCTGTGTTCGCCGGCGGCACTGTGCAGAAGAAGCCTCAGGAATGTCACATGTCAGCCTCCCACCCATTAACTTTCTGGTCAGTAATTTCTTTATATCTTGGGCTATGGAGCACATAGAGATGTGGTTGATGGCTTGTTTTAAAGATAGGAAACTGACTCAACTTTTTATTCCCCTTTAATGTTAATTGTTCATTTTAATAATGAATTGTTCTTTGGCTTTCTAAGTTGGATATAGTTTTATGGTCCCATTAGAGTTAAATCCAGTTATTTAACTCTAACACAGCAACACAGACCTGTGTGAAACATTTTACTGCAGCAAATCAAAGAGAGAATAATGAACGATTGGTTCTGATCGGGTTAACAATCTCAATAATTTTTTTGGCGCAGGTCTTGCGGAACTCGGCACAGTTTGTGATCCTTACCGGAGCTGTTCTATAAGTGAAGATAATGGCCTAAGCACGGCATTTACTATAGCACATGAGCTTGGACACGTGTATGTTTCATGTAAATATGTTTGTCTTTAAAATAACCATTTCTTACAGTCTACATTCTATCAGTCACACGGAGTACTGTACATGGGTTTCTCATTACTGTACTTGGGTTTCTTATTACTGTAGATGGGTTTCTTATTACTGTAGATGGGTTTCTTATTACTGTAGATGGGTTTCTGATTACTGTACATGGGTATGATTACTGTACATGGGTTTCTCATTACGGTACATGGGTTTCTCATTACTGTACATGGGTTTCTCATAAATGTACATGGGTTTCTCATTACGGTACATGGGTTTCTCATTACTGTACATGGGTTTTTCATTACTGTACATGGGTTTCTCATTACTGTCATGGATTTTCTCATTACGGTACATGGGTTTCTTATTACTGTAGATGGGTTTCTCATTACCGTACATGGATTTCTCATTACTGTAAATGGGTTTCTCATTACTGTATATGAGTTTCTCATTACTGTAGATGGGTTTCTCATTACTGTATATGGGTTTCTCATTACGTACTAGGGTTTTCATTACTGTATATGAGTTTCTCATTACTGTAGACGGGTTTCTCATTACTGTATCTGAGGTTTCTCATTACTGTAGATGGGTTTCTCATTACTGTATGTATCTGTAGATGGGTTTCTCATTACTGTAGAGGGTTCTCATTACTGTGATGGTTTCTCATTACTGTAGATGGGTTTTCTCTTATTACTGTAGATGGGTTTCTCATTACGTAGATGGGTTTCTCATTACTGTAGATGGGTTTTCTCATTACTGTAGAGATGGTTTTCTCATTACTGTAGATGGGTTTTCTCATTACTGTAGATGGGTTTCTCTTACTGTAGATGGGTTTCTCATTACTGTAGATGGGTTTCTCATTACTGTAGATGGTTTCCTCATTACTGTAGATGAGTTTCTCATTACTGTATATGGTTTCTCATTACCGTATATGGGTTTCTCATTACCGTATATGGTTCTCATTACGTAAGGGTTTCTCATTACCGTAGAACGGGTTTCTCATTACCGTAGACGGGTTTCTCATTACCGTAGACGGTTTCTCATTACCTTAACCGGGTTTTCTCATTACCGTAACGGGTTTCTCATACCGTACACGGGTTTTCTCATTACCGTACACGGGTTTCTCATTACCGTACACGGTTTCTCATTACCGTACACGGGTTTCTCATTACCGTACCGGTTTCTCATTACCGTAACACGGGTTTCTCATTACCGTCACGGGTTTCTCATTACCGTACCCGGGTTTCTCATTACCGTCCACGGGTTTCTCATTACCGTACACGGGTTTCTCATTACCGTAACACGGGTTTCTCATTACCGTACACGGGTTTTCTCATTAACCGGTACACGGTTTCTCATTACTGTACACGGGTTTCTCATTACCGTAACACGGGTTTTCTCATTACCGTAGACGGGTTTCTCATTACCGTAGACGGGTTTCTCATTACCGTACACGGGTTTCTCATTACCGTACACGGGTTTCTCATTACCGTACACGGGTTTCTCATTACCGTACATGGGTTTCTCATTACCGTAGATAGGTTTCAACAAGGTCTGTTAATGTCATTTCTTCTCCAACTTTGGAACCTTTTCTAAGACCCGTATTCTCCAATCATCCTGAATGGTTGTCCTTTCTAGCTAGAAGGTAGTACTCTATTGTTTTGAAGGACTATAGTTACAAAATGGGAGGACATTAGAAATTACAATTGTGTATGTTAGCAGGGATAGTGCGTCTATAACTCCTTTACCTACCTATGTTATTTAGCATCTTTTTCTTTGCATGGCCCAGCTGCAGGACAAATATATTGCTTTTGTATTTTCATGATTTCTTTATTGTTCAGATTCAACATGCCCCACGATGACAGCAACAAATGTAAAGAAGAAAGTGGTAAAAATCAACAACACGTTATGGCCCCGACGCTTAATTTCTACACCAACCCTTGGATGTGGTCAAAATGCAGCCGGAATACGTCACACAGTTTTTAGAGTAAGTCTTGTTATATTCTGTAAAGCCCCCAGAAATCTTGGTTCAAGGTTTGTATGCAAACTGTTGTTTCATAAAATGCTTGTGCTAAAACAAGTTTTAAAGGAAACTAAAGCCTCAGAAAAACGTTAAATTAGAATGCAGATCTACTTGTTTTAAAAACAGTAATCAGTGTCTCACCTCTCATTTTAATATGGTTGTTGAAAATGTAACTTTCTAATATAAGGTTTTGTACTTTATTTTCCCAGTGTTCCAGTATCACTAGTGTGGTCACTGACCATTATGTTCTTTACCACATGCTCAGTACTAAGATACTGCAGGAACTTGATACGTTGGTCCACCACACTTGTAGCCTCTAGCCAATCATTTTACAGTACAGAATAGCAAGGGAGCATGTGACTGACATCAGGGGTGTGGCCAGTCACTGTACAGACACAACAGTTCTTCAAGTAGTAACTTTACTTTAATGCCATTTACTGTATTGCTATTTTACAGTTATTGGTGATTTTAGAGGGGATTGTTCAGATCTGGAGTAGTTCTTCTTTAAAAGATCAGGTTTAGGGATTAGTTTGCAATATCGTTGCTGCCTTGAGTAAGTTTGCATTCTTTAATCTTTAAACAACTTTCCTTCAAAGTTTTTACACTTGGACACACAGCAAAAGTAGACACAATCTTTACCCTAAATGGTTTTACCTAATGTTAGGCCACAGATGATTAATTATACAGTGCCTTCAGCTGGGTACACACAATAAGATTTTTAAGATGACAGACATTTTTCAAAAATCAGTGAACACAGTCCCGAGCGATCTCCTTATAAACAGCATATACAACGCCATATACACACCATATACACGCCATATACACGCCATATACACGCCATATCACCGCATATACACACACATATACACCCATATCACAGCAATATACACACCATATGCCACAATATACACACCATATGCACATCATATACATGCCATATACAACGCCATATACACAGCATATACATACCATATAACAGCATATACACGCCATATATCACCATATACGCATCATATACGCAGCCTATACACACCATATACACCATATACATGGCATATACACAGCATATATGTTTCCGAGGGTATTGGGGCTTTATAGCTTAATCTCATAGTGCTCTAACAACTGTAATAATATTTGGCTGATTAACCCTTAGTAACTAATTTATATTGGGACAATATTCCAATTAGAAATATGGTGTAATCCATTATTTGGCCTGCGTTATTTCAAAAGCTTGTCTAGGTCTAGCACTAAATTATTCATTTATTATTAATGACTCGGTTTAATCACAGCAGCTGGTAATGGTAGCTGCAGCTTGTTTAGCTTAGTGGTTCTGAGCATGTCAGGACCCAGTGGATAAAGTAAGAATGTGGGCTGATGATGTCATGTAGCTTTTTCTCAAACCAACTGGTCAAAACATGGGTCTGACACATATTTCATACCGTAAGCAGAAGATAGTTTTTATACATTGTATTATTTTTGGGACTGCATCAGAACATTTTGTAAAATAATTGACAATTACAGTAAATTTTGATACTGGTGTCTCCCAAGTTCTTTCATTGATGAACAATCAAGAAGCAATTTTCCGTAGAAACCAGTAATTCCATGTTTCTTGCCATCATCTAAAGGGACATTTTAGCTCAGAAAGGGAAAAAGACAAATGTAAAAGAAAAAGGTAAACGTTTCCTTATCAGTAACCGTTCATCTTGTATAGTTCCCCCCCCCTATGACCTTAAACTACATAAATAAAAGAAGGAAACTGTACTTATTCTTCAATATGTATTATTATTAGCATTATAATACATAAGTGGATATTTTAATAATGGGAGCTGTAGTGGTAATAATCCTTATAAAAATCACTCACTCTATGTCACTAAGTGACTCATTTCTTATATCCCACTACTTCCGCCCATTCCAGTGCTTATGCCTGACAATGAAATTTTTCTGCTTTTTTAACTTCACTACAGAACCTGTTGGAGCTGCTTCCCTGTGACTTTCGTAACCAATGTCTCTCTCCATCCTCCACAAAGATTTGTTTAACCCCATAGATGCTGGCTGGATGTTCCTTTCTCTGGTTTAAGTTACAGAAAGGTAGCTTGGGGGATTTAAGGTGGAAATAGGGACAAGGGTGAAATTCAAAATGTGAAGGGGTGAAGGAACCAATACTTATTTATTATAAGAAAAAATCGCCCCTTCACATTATAATAAAGGACATTACGCCACCTCGGAGTTCCCTGTCCTGTATAAAAACACTCGGCCTACGGCCTCGTGCTTCTTAATGGTCAGGGAACTCCTCGGTGGTGTAATATCCTTATCTTACACTGTGGGGGCGCATTATCCCTTATATTATTATTATTATTATTAACTGTTCCACTATGGCCTAAAATAATCTTCTGAAACAAAACTCTGGCAACTGATAGGGTAAGACAACTTAGACAGTACCTACCCTCTTTCTGACTCAGGGTGGGTGATGGAGCTCTCCTGCTATCTTAAGTGGTTTTTAGATGTGTAAAGAGTGTTTTGAAGCACTTGTTGTTTACAATTACAATTATATTCTTTGCTCTAGCACGGGGTAATGGAGAATGTCTGCTTGATTGAGCCAATCTCAAGAACATACGTGTTGCACAACAGCTACCTGGAGCATTATACAATGTCAATAAGCAGTGTGAATT
Organism: Hymenochirus boettgeri; assembly: GCA_019447015.1. Classification (NCBI taxonomy): domain Eukaryota; kingdom Metazoa; phylum Chordata; class Amphibia; order Anura; family Pipidae; genus Hymenochirus; species Hymenochirus boettgeri. The sequence goes on from CM033472.1 coordinate 268,796,790, forward strand.
ATATTTGGCCCTGGGTCTCAGGTTTTGCCCCTATATGGTAAGTAACTTGTCTTTGTTTGCAATATGTTGTAAAGCAAATGCCTCATACATGCTTATGGGATGATGAATTAATTAAACAATCCGATATCACTTTTTTACTTGTTTACTGTCGTTAGAAACGATCTGATTGGCTGCTGCGAGTAATGGCATAGACCCTTACCACGACCCGTTGCCTTTATTTAAATAATCTGATTTACTTCTGTCCCACATCTTCATATAATGAATTAGCAGTTGGTTTTTCTCCGTTCATGTTATTTTTTCTGTTTAATATATTTCTCCATATTTCACTCTTCTGCTCCTATTGAGGTCTCTTGTGGGTGCAGTGCAATGAATGTACTTTAACAGGAGAGCCTGTTGCCCCCCGGACATTAGAGGCCATCCCCATCCTTCTATTTATAGTCCTACACTTGGAGGGGAACTCTTATCATCATAACAAACAACTGTATTTCATGAAATATGGAATGTAGTTCGGTTTTGTCTTTTCTCATTGCACGCGGCATATTCCACCCATGTAACTACTGCAGCAATCGAGGGGCATTTATTCACATTTCAAACATTCCTCCGTTCCAGTCTTGCTTTTGTCTGTCCTTCTAGGTATCTTTATAACTGATGCAATGGAGAATAAAGCAAAAATGGCAAAATGCCCCTTATTTATTGTTTTCCGATCCATTCTAATCAGATCCTCTGAACAATACAAAATCTGGCTGCCATGAAGTGAAACACTTATAACCTTCCAGTTATCGAGTGATCTCAAAGTGCAACAGCCAGAACCTCCCCAGTGACTTTTCTCGTAGCTCACAGACACCTGTGTGGTTCTGTCTAGATTTCTCTCCTAGAGGGAACCAGTCATCCCTGCCCTGCAGTTCATTTGGCATAGTGACGCTCATATGAGTTCAAAGGCCTTGGAAGAGGCTCTAATAAAAAGTGATGTCAGTTCACATGAAGCCAATCCAGTATGTGCACCCAGTGGCCAATCACCAAACCAGTATGTGCACCCAGTGGCCAATCACCAAACCAGTATGTGCAACCAGTGGCCAATCACCAAACCAGTATGTGCACCCAGTGGCCAATCACCAAACCAGTATGTGCACCCAGTGGCCAATAACCAAACCAGTATGTGCACCCTGGGCCAATCAACCAACCCAGTAATGTGCACCCAGTGGCCAATCACCACAACCAGTATGTGCACCCAGTGGCCAATCACCAAACCAGTATGTGCACCGTGGCCAATCAACCAAACCAGTAATGTGCACCCAGTGGCAATCAACAAACCAGTTGTATGCACCCAGTTGCCAATCCCAAACCAGTATAGCACCCAGGGCCAATCCCAAGAGTTCTAACTGTCTCAAGCAGTCACTGTGTTCCGTAACTTCTGTATTGCATCCTAGAATGTAACCACATGTTATCACATGATTGGACTTCCTTTGGTAAATGCTGATTTGCATGTTTTGATCCGTAAAGGGAAAGTTCAGTGCAAATACATATACTTTTAAGAAAACAAAATTTCCATCCCAATGACCTTACCTGCTCATTCAGCATTGCGTCTGTGTATAATTAAATGCTTCCGAATACTGACTTCCTGTTTGCTGGCCCCTAATAGAGACCATTATGGTCTTGACCCAGCGCCTGGTTGATTCAGTTGCTCAGTAAGATCTGAGCATGTGTACCCATCCACAGCCAATCAGTAGAAATTACTGTTAGGAACATTCCGAGGGAGTGGTGCATTCTGGGAAGAAGAAGGATCGTTAGAACCTGAAATGTTAGCTCACTAATGTCAACAGCCGGGAATATCAAGGGTATAAATTCAACTGATTTTTAAATGATTGTAATAAAAAAATTTACGCAAACTTCCTACTATTTAAAGTGTCAAGCAGCTTGGGAACGTGTAAATGGGCCCTTTTAACCTGTTCATTCATTAAATCTGCATGGGAACACTTGTGTTCAGTTGTATTTTATTTCAATATTTATATTTTTCCTTCTGATTTGAAGCAAAGCATGCAGAACGACTCTGGTGTATCAACATGTATGGTCAACACATGGGTGTCGGACCCAACACACCCCCTGGCAGACGGCACAGAATGTGACCCGAAAGGTAAGGTTGACCCGGTCCATTCCCCTTAAGGGTTCTTGTGTTTGATGGTTTGGTCTTTTATGAGATGGAAGGATTTAGTGTGAATGAGATTAATTGGTTCAGGGTTCAACCAACCTTTGGTCCATTCATCCTGGTGTAAATACATGTTTGCAAGAATTGTAGGAGCTCCTTTCAACCAGACAACCTCATCACACACAAAAAACCTCAAACACTCAAACACTCAAAACCTCACACATCAACAACCTCAACCTCAACTCAAACAAACAACAGAAAAAACTCAAAAAACCTCACAAATCACAAACACAAGATCAACCTCGTACAACAACAGACACAACGAACACTCAAACCTCAAAACACAAAACACAAATAATAAAAAACACTCAAGCAAACAACAAACTCAACAAACACAAAAAAAATCAAGCCCCACAACAAGAACAAATCAACAAACAAAGCAATACACCTCACAAAAAAACTCAAAACTCAAAAACTCAATCCTCACATCAGCAACCCTCAAAAAACTCATCAACTATTCAAAACCTCAAACTCACACAACACCTCCACATCCATCAATCAAAAAAATGCACACACTCACAACAATCACTCACACTTCAACTAAAACAATCAAACATCTAAAACACTCACAAAAACTCAAAACATAACTCACAAAAAAATCACTCACTCAAACAAATCACACACAAATACACAAACACAGCTCTAAAACCTCAACAACTCAACACCTCACTCAAACACAAAAAAAAAATCAAACATCAAAACATCACACTCATCACCTCAATCACCTCACACACTCAAACCTCACACTCAGCATCCCAACACACGAAAAAAAATCACAAACAAAACCAACACTCACACACAATATCATCCAACACATACAAGCCTCAATTCACCCCTAATAAATTGTAGCAAAACCCCTCAATGGTGGCATTCGTAAATAACACTGAATATTGACGTTGATATGGTAATGAATTTTATAACTAACACCCACAGTCCCACACTCTTTAGCCCTTTTTCAATGAGAAAGGTCCCTGCCGTTTTTCATGAAAAGAACTTGAAACTTCTTCAGCTGTGAATATCGCGAATGTTGAACTTATGCCCTCGGTCCTAAATGTCTCTTCCCTTCCTTTACTTAAAATGTCCAACGTCACTAGTTTCGGGTCTTGTCCCCTGGAGAGAAATAGAGGCTCACTACAAATAAACGTTTCTGATGTTTTCCTTTAAATAAAAAACTGCAGCTCAGAAATAATCCTAGAATGTAAAGGTCACAGCCCGGGAAGACTAATAATTCAGCCCATTTGCTGATGTGTATGCTGTAGATTGCCCTACAGTTTTTTTATTGTGCTTACCTGTGCTTTCATTCTCCCTGTTCAAAATCCTGAAATGTGTAGGATTGGGTTTTGTGTTTTGGGTGTAATGATATAACGAACAACTTATTGGTCATATAGAATACTAGTGGACTGTTTAGAGGCCATTAAAAAAGAAAATCAATGGGCCAGGTTGAAAGAAACTCATTGCCGTCTTTACAAAAGCTTACCAAGCATGTTACTACTAACCCAGATAGACACGGGAATCTTGAGGTTGGTTAGTAGTTTAAACAGATAGATAGAGAACTAAAAGTTTTGTAAAACGCACATAGAACACCAAATAGGCTGCTCTATTGAATCCAAAATGCCTCCAGTTCCCAAGTTTTAGATTTTTGACTGATGACTTTTTTGGAATCCCTTAACCTTAACTATTCTTCACATTTTCTCCTTATTTCCAAAACAAACGTGGTTAATCTTTAGGTTATGGAAGCCTCCTGAAGGGGGAATTTCAACGTTAGGATTACTTTGGCCCTATTTTAAAGGAAAGAGGAGAAAATAAAATGTCTGCACTTGCAATATGAAAAAGAGCTTCTTCCAGTATCATTACGTATAAAAAGTTGGGAAATGGCTTCTTGTTGATAAGAGGGATTCACTGTTTTTGGTGGAACAAAATTCCATTCATGACCCAATGTGAATGAAAGGATTGGGTTACCTACAATTGTTTGAGAGTTATTGTCCCCCTCTTGACCCACAGGTGGAACAGCATGATTAAGGAAGGTTTCAAGTAGGGGAAACTATATCCCTGCAAGGATATAAGGTTTCTCTTCAGATAAAGAAGATATAGAGTCTCCCGTAAGCAAATCTGATAATATCCATGATAAATAGAACTTCTTTGTACATGGCTCCCTATGTAATGAGGACCGCTTTGTCCAGCTGCAGAACACACCATTTTTACAGGAAACTTGCTGATGTTTCCATTTTGGAAATCCAGCAAAGGAATGGAAATATTATGGGATCCCCTGATACTGGGTTTATAATTGATGACATATAAAGGACTCATGGGTGGCTCAGTGGTTAGCACTGATGTCTTGCAGCGCTGAAGTCTGAGTTTTCAATTCCACCCTTGGACACATCCTGCAAGGAGTTTGTATGTTTTCCTGTGCTTGCTTAGGTTTCCTCTAGACACTCCGGTTTTCCCCCACAATCATAAGACATACTGATTAGGTTTGTAATGTGTCAAATAAATGTGCTTAGATTGTAAGCTCTTCGGGGCGGGCCTGATGTGAATGTAGCAATTTAATTTGTAAGCGCTATGGAAGATGTTGTGTTGCTATAGAAATCCACAATAATAATAATATAATAATACAATAAAACACACAAACACTCTCTCTCTTTCCACCCTTTCCTTTCTGCTTGTTTATATTTGCCTATCGTGCAGGAGACATTTAAGGCAATGTACTGAGACTGATACTGATCACTACCCTCACTGGTCTGATGTACCTTATTCTTCCTCTGTGACTTATAATGGCAGCTATTGGCTGTTTTGACATCACTCATGTTGGTTGCGTGTACAGATTTTTAGGAACCACCACCACCACCCACGGCTCTAACCATAAAATCCTATATACCCCATAATGCTACTTGGGTCCTGCTAAAACCCATAATGCTACTGGGGCCTGCTAACCCTATGCTACTGGGTCCTGCTAACCCATATGCTACTGGGGCCCTGCTAAACCCTAATGCTACGGGGCCTGCTAAACCCAAATGCTTACGGGTTCGGCTAAACGCCATAATGCTACTGGGGTCTGCTAAACCCATAATTGCCACTGGGGTCTGCTAAACCCCTAATGCTACTGGGGTCTGCTAAACCCATAGCTACTGGGTCTGCTAAACCCATAATCTACTTGTGCTGCTAAACCCATAATGCTACTGGGTCTGCTAGAACCCATAATGCTACTACTGGGGGTTCTGCTAAACCCATAATGCTACTGGGGTCTGCTAACCCATAATGCTACTGGGGCCTGCTTAAACCCATAATGCTACGGGGCCTGCAACCCATAATGCTACTGGGGCTGCCCATAATGCTACTGGGGTCTTGCTAACCCATAATGCTACTGGGGGTTCTGCTAAACCCATAACTACTGGGTCTGGCTAAACCCTAATGTCTCTGTGGTCCCTGCTAAACCCATAATGCTACTGGGCCTTGCTAAACCCATAATGGCTACGGGGTTCTTGCTAACCCTAATGCTACTGGGGCCTGCTAAACCCATAAATGCTACTGGGGTCTGCTAAACCATAAGTACACGGGTTTCTCATTACCGTACACGGGTTTCTCATTACCGTACATGGGTTTCTCATTACCGTAGATAGGTTTCAACAAGGTCTGTTAATGTCATTTCTTCTCCAACTTTGGAACCTTTTCTAAGACCCGTATTCTCCAATCATCCTGAATGGTTGTCCTTTCTAGCTAGAAGGTAGTACTCTATTGTTTTGAAGGACTATAGTTACAAAATGGGAGGACATTAGAAATTACAATTGTGTATGTTAGCAGGGATAGTGCGTCTATAACTCCTTTACCTACCTATGTTATTTAGCATTTCTTTTCTTTGCATGGCCTACAAGCTTGCAGGACAAATATATTGCTTTTGTATTTTCATGATTTCTTTATTTGTTCAGATTCAACATGCCCCACGATGACAGCAACAAATGTAAAGAAGAAAGTGGTAAAAATCAACAACACGTTATGGCCCCGACGCTTAATTTCTACACCAACCCTTGGATGTGGTCAAAATGCAGCCGGAAATACGTCACACAGTTTTTAGAGTAAGTCTTGTTATATTCTGTAAAGCCCCCAGAAATCTTGGTTCAAGGGTTTGTGATGCAAACTGTTGTTTCATAAAATGCTTTGTGCTAAAACAAGTTTTAAAGGAAAACTAAAGCCTCAGAAAAACGTTAAATTAGAATGCAGATCTACTTGTTTTAAAAACAGTAATCAGTGTCTCACCTCTCATTTTAATATGGTTGTTGAGAAATGTAACTTTCTAATATAAGGTTTGTATCTTATTTCCCAGTGTTCCAGTATCACATAGTGTGGTCACTGACCATTATGTTCTTTACACATGCTCAGTACTAAGATACTGCAGGAACTTGATACAGTTGGTCACACCCACTTGTAGCCTCTAGCCAATCATTTTACAGTACAGAATAGGCAAGGGAGCATGTGACTGACATCAGGGGTGTGGCCAGTCACTGTACAGACACACAGTTCTTCAAGTAGTAACATTTACTTTAATGCCATTTACTGTATTGCTATTTTACAGTTATTGGTGATTTTAGAGGGGATATGTTCAGATTCTGGAGTAGTTCTTCTTTAAAAGGATCAGGTTATAGGGATTAGTTTGCAATATCGTTGCTGCCTTGAGTAAGTTTGCATTCTTTAATCTTTTAAACAACGTTCCTTCAAAGTTTTTTACACTTGGACACACAGCAAAGTAGACACAATCTTTACCCTAAATGGTTTTTACCTAATGTTAGGCCACAGATGATTAATTATACAGTGCCTTCAGCTGGGTACACACAATAAAGATTTTTAAAGATGACAGACATTTTTCAAAAATCAGTGAACACAGTCCCGAGCGATCTCCTTATAAACAGCATATACACGCCATATACACGCCATATACACGCCATATACACGCCATATACACGCCATATACACGCCATATACACACCATATACACACCATATGCACAGCATATACACACCATATGCACAGCATATACACACCATATGCACATCATATACATGCCATATACACGCCATATACACAGCATATACATACCATATACACAGCATATACACGCCATATATGCACCATATACGCATCATATACGCAGCCTATACACACCATATACACCATATACATGGCATATACACAGCATATATGTTTCCGATGGTATTGGGGCTTTATAGCTTAATCTCATAGTGCTCTAACAACTGTAATAATATTTGGCTGATTAACCCTTAGTAACTAATTTATATTGGGACAAATATTCCAATTAGAAAATATGGTGTAATCCATTATTTGGCCTGCGTTAGTTTCAAAAGGCTTGTCTAGGTCTAGCACTAAATTATTCATTTATTAATTAATGACTCGGTTTAATCACAGCAGCTGGTAATGGTAGCTGCAGCTTGTTTAGCTTAGTGGTTCTGAGCATGTCAGGACCCAGTGGATAAAGTAAGAATGTGGGCTGATGATGTCATGTAGCTTTTCTCAAACACAACTGGTCAAAACATGGGTCTGACACATATTTCATACCGTAAGCAGAAGATAGTTTTATACATTGTATTATTTTGGGACTGCATCAGAACATTTTGTAAAATAATTGACAATTACAGTAAATTTTGATACTGGTGTCTCCCAAGTTCTTTCATTGATGAACAATCAGAGAAGCAGATTTACCGTAGAAACCAGTAATTCCATGTTTCTTGCCATCATCTAAAGGGACATTTTAGCTCAGAAAGGGAAAAAGACAAATGTAAAAGAAAGAAGGTAAACGTTTCCTTATCAGTAACCGTTCATCTTGTATAGTTCCCCCTAATGACCTTAAACTACATAAATAAAAGAAGGAAAACTGTACTTTATTCTTCAATATGTATTATTATTAGCATTATAATACATAAGTGTGATATTTTATAATGGGAGCTGTAGTGGTATATATCCTTATAAAAATCACTCATCTATGTCACTAAGTGACTCATTTCTTATATCCCACTACTCCGCCCATTCCAGTGCTTATGCCTGGACAATGAAATTTTTTGCCTTTTTAACTTCACTAACAGAACCTGTTGGAGCTGCTTCCTGTGACTTCGTAACCAATGTCTCTCTCATCCTCCACAAAGATTTGTTTAACCCCATAGATGCTGGGCTGGGATGTTCCTTTCTACTGGGTTTAAGTTACAGAAGGTAGCTTGGGGGATTTAAGGTGGAAATAGGGACAAGGGTAGAATTCAAAATGTGAATGGGGTGAAGGAACCCAATACTTATTTATTATAAGAAATAATGCGCCCCTTCACATTATAATATAAGGACATTACGCCACCTCGGAGTTCCCTGTCCTGTATAAAAACACTCGGCCTACGGCCTCGTGCTTCTATATGGTCAGGGAACTCCTCGGTGGTGTAATATCCTTATATTACACTGTAAGGGGCGCATTATCCCTTATATTATTATTATTATTATTAACTGTTCCACTATGGCCTAAAATAATCTTCTGAAACAAAACTCTGGCAACTGATAGGGTAAGACAACTTAGACAAGTACCTACCCTCTTTCTGACTCAGGGTGGGTGATGGGAGCTCTCCTGCTATCTTAAGTGGTTTTTAGATGTGTAAAGAGTGTTTTGAAGCACTTGTTGTTTACAATTACAATTATATTCTTTGCTCTAGCACGGGGTATGGAGAATGTCTGCTTGATGAGCCAATCTCAAGAACATACGTGTTGCCACAACAGCTACCTGGAGCATTATACAATGTCAATAAGCAGTGTGAATTAATATTTGGCCCTGGGTCTCAGGTTTGCCCCTATATGGTAAGTAACTTGTCTTTGTTTGCAATATGTTGTAAAGCAAATGCCTCATACATGCTTATGGGATGATGAATTAATTAAACAATCCGATATTCACTTTTTACTTGTTTACTGTCGTTAGAAACGATCTGATTGGCTGCTGCAGAGTAATGGCAGAGACCCTTACGCACGACCCAGTTGCCTTTATTTAAATAATCTGATTTACTTCTGTCCCACATCTTCATATAATGAATTAGCAGTTGGTTTCTCCGTTCATGTTATTTTTTCTGTTTAAATATTTCTCCATATTTCACTCTTCTGCTCCTATTGAGGTCTCTTGTGGGTGCAGTGCAATGAATGTACTTTAACAGGAGAGCCTGTTGCCCCCCGGACATTAGAGGCCATCCCCATCCTTCTATTTATAGTCCTACTACTTGGAGGGGAACTCTTATCATCATAACAAACAACTGTATTTCATGAAATATGAATGTAGTTCGGTTTGTCTTTTCTCATTGCACGCGGCATATTCCACCCATGTAACTACTGCACAATCGAGGGGCAGTTTAATCACATTTCAAACATTCCTCCGTTCCAGTCTTGCTTTTGTCTGTCCTTCTAGGTATCTTTATAACTGATGCAATGGAGAATAAAGCAAAAATGGCAAAATGCCCCCTTATTTATTGTGTTCCGAGTCCATTCTAATCAGATCCTCTGAACAATACAAAATCTGGCTGCCATGAAAGTGAAACACTTGTAACCTTCCCAGTTATCGAGTGATCTCAAAGTGCAACAGCCAGGAACCTCCCCAGTGACTTTTCTCCGTAGCTCAGCAGACACCTGTGTGGTTCTGTCTAGATTTCTCTCATAGAGGGAACCAGTCATCCCTGCCCTGCAGTTCATTTGGCAGTAGTGACGCTCAATATGAGTTCAAAGGCCTTGGAAGAGGCTCTAATAGAAAAGTGATGTCAGTTCACATGAAGCCAATCCAGTATGTGCACCCAGTTGCCAATCACCAAACCAGTATGTGCACCCAGTGGCCAATCACCAAACCAGTATGTGCACCCAGTGGCCAATCACCAAACCAGTATGTGCACCCAGTGGCCAATCACCAAACCAGTATGTGGCACCCAGTGGCCAATCAACAAACCAGTATGTGCACCCAGTGGCCAATCAACAAACCAGTATATGCACCCAGTGGCCAATCCCAAGAGTTCTAACTGTCTCATAGCAGTCACTTGTGTTCCGTAACTTCTGTATTGCATCCTAGAAGTGTAACCACATGTTATCACATGATCGGACTTACTTTGGTAAATGCTGATTCAGCTCTTTACTTAATAATTTGCATGTTTGATCCGTAAAGGGAAAGTTCAGTGCAAATACATATACTTTTAAGAAAACAAAAAATTCCATCCCAATGACCTTACCTGCTCATTCAGCATTGTGTCTGTGTATAATTAAATGCTTCCGAAATACTGACTTCCTGTTTGCTGGACCCCTGATAGAGACCATTATGGTCTTGACCCAGCGCCTGGGTTGATTCAGTTGCTCAGTAGAGATCTGAGCATGTGTGACCCATCCAACAGCTAATCAGTAGAAATTACTGTTAGGAACATTCCGAGGAAGTGGTGCATTCTGGGAAGAAGAAGGATCGTTAGAACCTGAAATGTTAGCTCACTAATGTCAACAGCCGGGAATATCAAGGGGTATAAATTCAACTGATTTTAAGATGTCAAGCAAAGCTTGGGAAACGTGTAATGGGCCCTTTAACGTGTCATTCATTAATCTGCATGGGAACAATTGTGTTCAGTTGTATTTTATTTCATATATTTATATTTTTCCTCTGATTTGAAGCAAATGCAATGCAGACGACTCTGGTGTATCAACATGTATGGTCAACACATGGGTTGTCGGACCCAACACACGCCCTGGGCAGACGGCACAGAATGTGAGCCCGGAAAGGTAAGGTTGACCCGGTCCATTCCCCTTAAGGGTTCTTGTGTTTGATGGTTTGGTCTTTATGAGATGGAAGGATTTAGTCTGAATGAGATTAATTGGTTCAGGGTTCAACCAACCTTTGGTCATTCATCTGGTGATAAACTACATGTTGCAGAATTCTAGGAGCTCCTTTCAACCAGACAGCCTCACCCTAATAAATTGTAAGCAACCCCTAATGGTGGCATTTGGTATAACACTGAATATTGACAGTTGATATGGTAATGAATTTATAACTAACACCCACAGTCCATACTCTTTAGCCCTTTTAATGAAGAAAGGTCACTGCCGTTTTTCATAGAAAGAACTTGAAACTTCTTCAGCTGTGAATATCGAGAATGTTGAACTTATGGCCCTCGGTCCTAAATGTCTCTTCCTTCCTTTACTTAAATGTCCAACCTCACTAGTTCGGAGTCATTGTCCCCTGGAGAGAAATAAGAGGCTCACTACAAAGAACAGTTTCTGATGTTTCCTTTAAACAAAAAAACTGCAGCTCAGTAAATAACCCTAGAAATGTAAAGGTCACAGCCAGGGAAGACTAATAATTCAAGCCCATTTGCTGTATGTTATGCTGTAGATTGCCCTAGTTTTAGTATTGTGCTTACCTGTGCTTCATTCCCCTGTTCAAAATCCTGAAATGTGTAGGATTGGGGTTTGTGTTGGTGTAATGATATAACGAACAATCTTATTGGTCATATAGAAGACTAGGTGGACTGTTTAGGCCATTAAAAGAAAATCATGGGCCAGGTTGAAAGAAACTCATTGCCGTTGTACAAAAAGCTTACCAAGCATTGTTACTACTACCCAGATAGACAACGGGAATCTTGAGGTTGGTTAGTAGTTTAACAGATAGAGAACTAAAGGTTGGTAAAACGCACAGAACACACAAATAATGGCTGCTCTATGGAATCCAAAATGTCCTCCAGTTCCCAAGTTTAGATTTTGACTGGATGACTTTTTGGAATCCCTATAACCTTAACTATTCTTCACATTTCCTCCTTCTTATTTCCAAAACCAAACGTGGTTAATCTTTAAGGTTATGGAAGGCCTACTGGAAGGGGAATTTCACGGTTAGGATTACTTTGCCCTATAAAGGAAAATAAAATGTCTGCAGCTTGGCAAATATGAAAAGAGCTTCTTCCAGATATAATTATCGTTATAAAGTTGGAAATGGCTCTTGTTGATAAGAGAGGAATTCACTTTTTCTTGGTGGAACAGAAATTCCATTCATGACCCATGTGAATGAAAGGATTGGGTTACCTACATTGTTGAGAGTTATTGTCCCCTCTTGACCCACAGGTGGAACAAGCAATGATTAAGGAAGGTTCAAGTAGGGGAAACTAAATATCCCTGCCAGGATATAAGGTTTCTCTTAGATAAAAGAAAGAATATAGAGTCTGCCCGTAAGCAAATCTGATAATTCCATGATAAATAGAACTTCTGTGTACATGGCTCCTTATGTAATGAGGACCGCTTTGTCCAGCTGCAGACACCATTTTTAATGAAACTTGCTGATGTTTCCATTTTGATATCCAGTAAAGGGATGGAAATATTTGAGCCCCTGATAGCTAGGGTTTATAATAGATTCATCTAGGTCATGGTATATATGTAATATTCATCCATCCAGGTCATGGTATATCTGTAATAGTCATTTATCCAGGTCATGGTATAATTGTAATAGTCATTCATCCAGGTCATGGTATATCTGTAATATTCATTCATCCAGGTCATGGTATATCTGTAATAGTCATTAATCCAGGTCATGGTATAATTGTAATAGTCATTCATCCAGGTCATGGTATATATGTAATATTCATCCATCCAGGTCACGGTATATCTGTAATAGTCATTCATCCAGGTCATGGTATATCTGTAATAGTCATTCATCCAGGTCCTGGTATACCTGTAATATTCATTCATCCAGGTCATGGTATATCTGTATTAGTCATCCATCCAGGTCATGGTATATCTGTAATATTCATTCATCCAGGTCATGGTATATCTGTAATATT